>CATQJL010000223.1:51849136-52449136 GCA_958299035.1 Cylicocyclus nassatus | reverse complement strand
CTATCCCCTCAGATGCCGTCCAGTAGAGGAGAAGCGCAAATCTTTATGCTTTCTCCCACATGAAGATTTGATGGTTAATTGTAAGTCCAAAATTCTTTTTGGAAATTCCTGAGAAAACTTGCAGTTATTCTAGAGGCGGTAGGCAGCAGTTTCTAGCTGCCAACTGAGGGGAAGGCTTCATGACTGCTATCCCCTCAGATGCCGTCCAGCATAGGAGAAGCGCAAATCTCTATGACTTCTCCCACATGAAGATTTGATGATTAATTGTAAGTCAAATTCTTTTTGGAAATTCCTGAGAAAAGTTGCAGTTATTCTAGAGGCGGTAGGCAGCAATTTCTAGCTGCCAACTGAGGGGAAGGCTTCATGACTGCTATCCCCTCAGATGCCATACAGCAGAGGAGAAGCGCAAATCTCTATGCCTTCTCCCACATGAAGATTTGATGATTAATTGTAAGTCAAATTCTTTTTAGAAATTCCTGAGAAAAGTTGCAGTTATTCTAGAGGCGGTAGGCAGCAATTTTTAGCTGCCAACTGAGGGGAAGGCTTCATGACTGCTATCCCCTCAGATGCCGTCCAGCAGAGGAGAAGCGCAAATCTCTATGCCTTCTCCCACATGAAGATTTGATGATTAATTGTAAGCCCAAAATTCTTTTTGGAAATTCCTGAGAAAACTTGCAGTTCTAGAGGCGGTAGGCAGCAGTTTCTAGCTGCCAACTGAGGGGAAGGCTTCATGACTGCTATCCCCTCAGATGCCGTCCAGCAGAGGAGAAGCGCAAATCTCTATGCCTTTTCCCACATGAAGATTTGATGGTTAATTGTAAGTCCAAAATTCTTTTTGGAAATTCCTGAGAAAACTTGCAGTTATTCTAGAGGCGGTAGGCAGCAGTTTCTAGCTGCCAACTGAGGGGAAGGCTTCATGACTGCTATCCCCTCAGATGCCGTCCAGCAGAGGAGAAGCGCAAATCTCTATGCCTTTTCCCACATGAAGATTTGATGGTTAATTGTAAGTCCAAAATTCTTTTTGGAAATTCCTGAGAAAACTTGCAGTTATTCTAGAGGCGGTAGGCAGCAGTTTCTAGCTGCCAACTGAGGGGAAGGCTTCATGACTGCTATTCCCTCAGATGCCGTTCAGTAGAGGAGAAGCGCAAATCTTTATGCCTTCTCCCACATGAAGATTTGATGGTTAATTGTAAGTCCAAAATTCTTTTTGGAAATTCCTGAGAAAACTTCAGTTATTCTAGAGGCGGTAGGCAGCAGTTTCTAGCTGCCAACTGAGGGGAAGGCTTCATGACTGCTATCCCCTCATATGCCGTCCAGTAGAGGAGAAGCGCAAATCTTTATGCTTTCTCCCACATGAAGATTTGATGGTTAATTGTAAGTCCAAAATTCTTTTTGGAAATTCCTGAGAAAACTTGCAGTTATTCTAGAGGCGGTAGGCAGCAGTTTCTAGCTGCCAACTGAGGGGAAGGCTTCATGACTGCTATCCCCTCAGATGCCGTCCAGCAGAGGAGAAGCGCAAATCTCTATGCCTTCTCCCACATGAAGATTTGATGATTAATTGTAAGTCAAATTCTTTTTGGAAATTCCTGAGAAAACTTCCGGTCATTCTAGAGGCGGTAGGCAGCAGTTTCTAGCTGCCAACTGAGGGGAAGGCTTCATGACTGCTATCCCCTCAGATGCCGTCCAGTAGAGGAGAAGCGCAAATCTTTATGCTTTCTCCCACATGAAGATTTGATGGTTAATTGTAAGTCCAAAATTCTTTTTGGAAATTCCTGAGAAAACTTGCAGTTATTCTAGAGGCGGTAGGCAGCAGTTTCTAGCTGCCAACTGAGGGGAAGGCTTCATGACTGCTATCCCCTCAGATGCCGTCCAGCAGAGGAGAAGCGCAAATCTCTATGCCTTCTCCCACATGAAGATTTGATGATTAATTGTAAGTCAAATTCTTTTTGGAAATTCCTGAGAAAAGTTGCAGTTATTCTAGAGGCGGTAGGCAGCAATTTCTAGCTGCCAACTGGGGGGAAAGCTTTTTGACTGCTATCCCCTCAGATGCCGTTCAGTAGAGGAGAAGCGCAAATCTCTATGCCTTCTCCCACATGAAGATTTGATGGTTAATTGTAAGTCCAAAATTCTTTTTGGAAATTCCTGAGAAAACTTGCAGTTATTCTAGAGGCGGTAGGCAGCAGTTTCTAGCTGCCAACTGAGGGGAAGGCTTCATGACTGCTATCCCCTCAGATGCCGTCCAGCAGAGGAGAAGCGCAAATCTCTATGCCTTCTCCCACATGAAGATTTGATGGTTAATTGTAAGTAAATTCTTTTTGGAAATTCCTGAGAAAAGTTGCAGTTATTCTAGAGGCAGGCAGCAATTTTTAGCTGCCAACTGAGGGGAAAGCTTTTTGACTGCTATCCCCTCAGATGCCGTTCAGTAGAGGAGAAGCGCAAATCTTTATGCCTTCTCCCACATGAAGATTTGATGGTTAATTGTAAGTCCAAAATTCTTTTTGGAAATTCCTGAGAAAACTTCCGGTCATTCTAGAGGCTTTAGGCAGCAGTTTCTAGCTGCCAACTGAGGGGAAGGCTTCATGACTGCTATCCCCTCAGATGCCATCCAGCAGAGGAGAAGCGCAAATCTCTATGCCTTCTCCCACATGAAGATTTGATGATTAATTGTAAGTCAAATTCTTTTTGGAAATTCCTGAGAAAAGTTGCAGTTATTCTAGAGGCGGTAGGCAGCAATTTTTAGCTGCCAACTGAGGGGAAGGCTTCATGACTGCTATTCCCTCAGATGCCGTTCAGTAGAGGAGAAGCGCAAATCTTTATGCCTTCTCCCACATGAAGATTTGATGGTTAATTGTAAGTCCAAAATTCTTTTTGGAAATTCCTGAGAAAACTTCAGTTATTCTAGAGGCGGTAGGCAGCAGTTTCTAGCTGCCAACTGAGGGGAAGGCTTCATGACTGCTATCCCCTCAGATGCCGTCCAGCAGAGGAGAAGCGCAAATCTCTATGCCTTCTCCCACATGAAGATTTGATGGTTAATTGTAAGTAAATTCTTTTTGGAAATTCCTGAGAAAAGTTGCAGTTATTCTAGAGGCAGGCAGCAATTTTTAGCTGCCAACTGAGGGGAAAGCTTTTTGACTGCTATCCCCTCAGATGCCGTTCAGTAGAGGAGAAGCGCAAATCTTTATGCCTTCTCCCACATGAAGATTTGATGGTTAATTGTAAGTCCAAAATTCTTTTTGGAAATTCCTGAGAAAACTTCCGGTCATTCTAGAGGCTTTAGGCAGCAGTTTCTAGCTGCCAACTGAGGGGAAGGCTTCATGACTGCTATCCCCTCAGATGCCATCCAGCAGAGGAGAAGCGCAAATCTCTATGCCTTCTCCCACATGAAGATTTGATGATTAATTGTAAGTCAAATTCTTTTTGGAAATTCCTGAGAAAAGTTGCAGTTATTCTAGAGGCGGTAGGCAGCAATTTTTAGCT
The DNA here is from genome assembly GCA_958299035.1 of Cylicocyclus nassatus. Lineage (NCBI taxonomy): Eukaryota > Metazoa > Nematoda > Chromadorea > Rhabditida > Strongylidae > Cylicocyclus > Cylicocyclus nassatus. The sequence continues at coordinate 52,445,659 of CATQJL010000223.1, read as the reverse complement.
GCCAACTGAGGGGAAGGCTTCATGACTGCTATTCCCTCAGATGCCGTTCAGTAGAGGAGAAGCGCAAATCTTTATGCCTTCTCCCACATGAAGATTTGATGGTTAATTGTAAGTCCAAAATTCTTTTTGGAAATTCCTGAGAAAACTTCAGTTATTCTAGAGGCGGTAGGCAGCAGTTTCTAGCTGCCAACTGAGGGGAAGGCTTCATGACTGCTATCCCCTCAGATGCCATCCAGCAGAGGAGAAGTGCAAATCTCTATGCTTTCTCCCACATGAAGATTTGATGGTTAATTGTAAGTCCAAAATTCTTTTTGGAAATTCCTGAGAAAACTTGCAGTTATTCTAGAGGCGGTAGGCAGCAGTTTCTAGCTGCCAACTGAGGGGAAGGCTTCATGACTGCTATCCCCTCAGATGCCGTCCAGTAGAGGAGAAGCGCAAATCTCTATGCCTTTTCCCACATGAAGATTTGATGGTTAATTGTAAGTCCAAAATTCTTTTTGGAAATTCCTGAGAAAAGTTGCAGTAATTCTAGAGGCGGTAGGCAGCAATTTCTAGCTGCCAACTGAGGAGAAAGCTTTTTGACTGCTATCCCCTCAGATGCCGTTCAGTAGAGGAGAAGCGCAAATCTTTATGCCTTCTCCCACATGAAGATTTGATGGTTAATTGTAAGTCCAAAATTCTTTTTGGAAATTCCTGAGAAAACTTCCAGTCATTCTAGAGGCGGTAGGCAGCAGTTTCTAGCTGCCAACTGAGGGGAAGGCTTCATGACTGCTATCCCCTCAGATGCCATCCAGCAGAGGAGAAGCGCAAATCTCTATGCCTTCTCCCACATGAAGATTTGATGATTAATTGTAAGTCAAATTCTTTTTGGAAATTCCTGAGAAAAGTTGCAGTTATTCTAGAGGCGGTAGGCAGCAATTTTTAGCTGCCAACTGAGGGGAAGGCTTCATGACTGCTATCCCCTCAGATGCCGTTCAGTAGAGGAGAAGCGCAAATCTTTATGCCTTCTCCCACATGAAGATTTGATGGGTAATTGTAAGCCCAAAATTCTTTTTGGAAATTCCTGAGAAAACTTGCAGTTATTCTAGAGGCGGTAGGCAGCAGTTTCTAGCTGCCAACTTAGGGGAAGGCTTCATGACTGCTATCCCCTCAGATGCCATCCAGCAGAGGAGAAGCGCAAATCTCTATGCCTTCTCCCACATGAAGATTTGATGATTAATTGTAAGTCAAATTCTTTTTGGAAATTCCTGAGAAAAGTTGCAGTTATTCTAGAGGCGGTAGGCAGCAATTTTTAGCTGCCAACTGAGGGGAAGGCTTCATGACTGCTATTCCCTCAGATGCCGTTCAGTAGAGGAGAAGCGCAAATCTTTATGCCTTCTCCCACATGAAGATTTGATGGTTAATTGTAAGTCCAAAATTCTTTTTGGAAATTCCTGAGAAAACTTCAGTTATTCTAGAGGCGGTAGGCAGCAGTTTCTAGCTGCCAACTGAGGGGAATGCTTCATGACTGCTATCCCCTCAGATGCCATCCAGCAGAGGAGAAGTGCAAATCTCTATGCTTTCTCCCACATGAAGATTTGATGGTTAATTGTAAGTCCAAAATTCTTTTTGGAAATTCCTGAGAAAACTTGCAGTTATTCTAGAGGCGGTAGGCAGCAGTTTCTAGCTGCCAACTGAGGGGAAGGCTTCATGACTGCTATCCCCTCAGATGCCGTCCAGTAGAGGAGAAGCGCAAATCTCTATGCCTTTTCCCACATGAAGATTTGATGGTTAATTGTAAGTCCAAAATTCTTTTTGGAAATTCCTGAGAAAAGTTGCAGTTATTCTAGAGGCGGTAGGCAGCAATTTCTAGCTGCCAACTGAGGGGAAAGCTTTTTGACTGCTATCCCCTCAGATGCCGTTCAGTAGAGGAGAAGCGCAAATCTTTATGCCTTCTCCCACATGAAGATTTGATGGTTAATTGTAAGTCCAAAATTCTTTTTGGAAATTCCTGAGAAAACTTCCAGTCATTCTAGAGGCGGTAGGCAGCAGTTTCTAGCTGCCAACTGAGGGGAAGGCTTCATGACTGCTATCCCCTCAGATGCCATCCAGCAGAGGAGAAGCGCAAATCTCTATGCCTTCTCCCACATGAAGATTTGATGATTAATTGTAAGTCAAATTCTTTTTGGAAATTCCTGAGAAAAGTTGCAGTTATTCTAGAGGCGGTAGGCAGCAATTTTTAGCTGCCAACTGAGGGGAAGGCTTCATGACTGCTATCCCCTCAGATGCCGTTCAGTAGAGGAGAAGCGCAAATCTTTATGCCTTCTCCCACATGAAGATTTGATGGGTAATTGTAAGCCCAAAATTCTTTTTGGAAATTCCTGAGAAAACTTGCAGTTATTCTAGAGGCGGTAGGCAGCAGTTTCTAGCTGCCAACTTAGGGGAAGGCTTCATGACTGCTATCCCCTCAGATGCCATCCAGCAGAGGAGAAGTGCAAATCTCTATGCTTTCTCCCACATGAAGATTTGATGGTTAATTGTAAGTCCAAAATTCTTTTTGGAAATTCCTGAGAAAACTTGCAGTTATTCTAGAGGCGGTAGGCAGCAGTTTCTAGCTGCCAACTGAGGGGAAGGCTTCATGACTGCTATCCCCTCAGATGCCGTCCAGCAGAGGAGAAGCGCAAATCTCTATGCCTTCTCCCACATGAAGATTTGATGGTTAATTGTGAGTCAAATTCTTTTTGGAAATTCCTGAGAAAAGTTGCAGTTATTCTAGAGGCGGTAGGCAGCAATTTTTAGCTGCCAGCTGAGGGGAAAGCTTTTTGACTGCTATCCCCTCAGATGCCGTTCAGTAGAGGAGAAGCGCAAATCTTTATGCCTTCTCCCACATGAAGATTTGATGGTTAATTGTAAGTCCAAAATTCTTTTTGGAAATTCCTGAGAAAACTTCCAGTCATTCTAGAGGCGGTAGGCAGCAGTTTCTAGCTGCCAACTGAGGGGAAGGCTTCATGACTGCTATCCCCTCAGATGCCATCCAGCAGAGGAGAAGCGCAAATCTCTATGCCTTCTCCCACATGAAGATTTGATGATTAATTGTAAGTCAAATTCTTTTTGGAAATTCCTGAGAAAAGTTGCAGTTATTCTAGAGGCGGTAGGCAGCAATTTTTAGCTGCCAACTGAGGGGAAGGCTTCATGACTGCTATCCCCTCAGATGCCGTTCAGTAGAGGAGAAGCGCAAATCTTTATGCCTTCTCCCACATGAAGATTTGATGGGTAATTGTAAGCCCAAAATTCTTTTTGGAAATTCCTGAGAAAACTTGCAGTTATTCTAGAGGCGGTAGGCAGCAGTTTCTAGCTGCCAACTTAGGGGAAGGCTTCATGACTGCTATCCCCTCAGATGCCATCCAGCAGAGGAGAAGTGCAAATCTCTATGCTTTCTCCCACATGAAGATTTGATGGTTAATTGTAAGTCCAAAATTCTTTTTGGAAATTCCTGAGAAAACTTGCAGTTATTCTAGAGGCGGTAGGCAGCAGTTTCTAGCTGCCAACTGAGGGGAAGGCTTCATGACTGCTATCCCCTCAGATGCCGTCCAGCAGAGGAGAAGCGCAAATCTCTATGCCTTCTCCCACATGAAGATTTGATGGTTAATTGTAAGTCAAATTCTTTTTGGAAATTCCTGAGAAAAGTTGCAGTTATTCTAGAGGCGGTAGGCAGCAATTTTTAGCTGCCAACTGAGGGGAAGGCTTTATGACTGCTATCCCCTCAGATGCCGTCCAGCAGAGGAGAAGCGCAAATCTCTATGCCTTCTCCCACATGAAGATTTGATGGTTAATTGTAAGTCAAATTCTTTTTGGAAATTCCTGAGAAAAGTTGCAGTTATTCTAGAGGCGGTAGGCAGCAATTTTTAGCTGCCAACTGAGGGGAAGGCTTTATGACTGCTATCCCCTCAGATGCCGTCCAGCAGAGGAGAAGCGCAAATCTCTATGCCTTCTCCCACATGAAGATTTGATGGTTAATTGTAAGTCAAATTCTTTTTGGAAATTCCTGAGAAAAGTTGCAGTTATTCTAGAGGCGGTAGGCAGCAGTTTCTAGCTGCCAACTGAGGGGAAGGCTTCATGACTGCTATCCCCTCAGATGCCATCCAGCAGAGGAGAAGCGCAAATCTCTATGCCTTCTCCCACATGAAGATTTGATGATTAATTGTAAGTCAAATTCTTTTTGGAAATTCCTGAGAAAAGTTGCAGTTATTCTAGAGGCGGTAGGCAGCAATTTTTAGCTGCCAACTGAGGGGAAGGCTTCATGACTGCTATCCCCTCAGATGCCGTTCAGTAGAGGAGAAGCGCAAATCTTTATGCCTTCTCCCACATGAAGATTTGATGGGTAATTGTAAGCCCAAAATTCTTTTTGGAAATTCCTGAGAAAACTTGCAGTTATTCTAGAGGCGGTAGGCAGCAGTTTCTAGCTGCCAACTTAGGGGAAGGCTTCATGACTGCTATCCCCTCAGATGCCATCCAGCAGAGGAGAAGTGCAAATCTCTATGCTTTCTCCCACATGAAGATTTGATGGTTAATTGTAAGTCCAAAATTCTTTTTGGAAATTCCTGAGAAAACTTGCAGTTATTCTAGAGGCGGTAGGCAGCAGTTTCTAGCTGCCAACTGAGGGGAAGGCTTCATGACTGCTATCCCCTCAGATGCCGTCCAGCAGAGGAGAAGCGCAAATCTCTATGCCTTCTCCCACATGAAGATTTGATGGTTAATTGTAAGTCAAATTCTTTTTGGAAATTCCTGAGAAAAGTTGCAGTTATTCTAGAGGCGGTAGGCAGCAATTTTTAGCTGCCAACTGAGGGGAAGGCTTTATGACTGCTATCCCCTCAGATGCCGTCCAGCAGAGGAGAAGCGCAAATCTCTATGCCTTCTCCCACATGAAGATTTGATGGTTAATTGTAAGTCAAATTCTTTTTGGAAATTCCTGAGAAAAGTTGCAGTTATTCTAGAGGCGGTAGGCAGCAATTTTTAGCTGCCAACTGAGGGGAAGGCTTTGTGACTGCTATCCCCTCAGATGCCGTCCAGTAGAGGAGAAGCGCAAATCTCTATGCCTTTTCCCACATGAAGATTTGATGGTTAATTGTAAGTCAAATTCTTTTTGGAAATTCCTGAGAAAAGTTGCAGTTATTCTAGAGGCGGTAGGCAGCAATTTTTAGCTGCGAACTGAGGGGAAGGCTTTATGACTGCTATCCCCTCAGATGCCGTCCCAGTAAAGGAGAAGCGCAAATCTCTATGCCTTCTCCCACATGAAGATTTGATGGTTAATTGTAAGTCAAATTCTTTTTGGAAAGTCCTGCGAAAAGTTGCAGCTATTGCAGAGGCGGTAGGCAGCAATTTCTAGCTGCCAACTGAGGGGAAGGCTTTATGACTGCTAACCCCTCAGATGCCGTCCCAGTAAAGGAGAAGCGCAAATCTCTATGCCTTCTCCCACATGAAGATTGATGGTTAATTGTAAGTCAAAAATTCTTTTTGGAAATTCCTGAGAAAAGTTGCAGTTATTCTAGAGGCGGTAGGCAGCAGTTTCTAGCTGCCAACTGAGGGAAACGCTTAGTCTTTCCTCTCGGATGCCGTCGTATAATGAAAAGAGAATTAGAGATGTTTTTCTTCAGTAGGAAGTGCCGTTCAGGTGTAAGTGGTCTTCTTTCGTAATCTTCATTGTAGCTAATCTCTATACTCGAGGTAGCAATAGCCAGTTTTTGCCTGTGAGACCAGCATGAATGGCATATGAAGGTTTTGGTGAACGCTGGAGTAGAAACTATTTTCATTTAGATGTAGGAATTTACATTGCGGTATGAACAAAATGTAAGAGAGGAAAGGAATTGAGAAAGTTTCCTTCTATCTAAAACACGTGAAACAAAAGATAAGGATGCATATACCGCAATGCAAATTCTGCAGGGTCATTTGCAGAAGAATTGATATATTCCAGTTGTTTTTAAAGTCGCAATACTAATGTCAGTGTACTTTGAAATAAACGCTTTTTAGTTTTCTGTGCACTGTTGAGTGTTTTGCACGTGAATTAGGTTGAATGCGTGATCTCCGAGCAGCGTTTGAAAGAAGAGCTGTTTATGCATTGGCAAAAGAAAATTTGTAGAAATCGATACTCTGCTACCTCTAAAAAGTATGAGAGTCCGGCGTAGCCGGACGATCATACTGGTCATAAAATATTACAGACTAGCTGGCATACCCGGCTCCGCCGTATGTTCCGAATAGAAATTTCCATTTCTTAACCGATCCGAACCAAACTTGGCACACATACACTTCGGGCCCCGGCGGGTGTCACAGTCCACTTTTCGTTATCGATTGATGTCGATTTTATCGATTTTTTGCAAAATTTGAGCTAGGGGGCTGGGATTTGGCACAGGGGGGGGGGGGGTAATCGAGCATGCTGATTACGAATACAATATTAGTTTTCGAAACCGTGCATTACTTTTATCGATTTTATCGATTTCTTTTGCAAAATTTGAGCTAGGGGGCTGGAATTTGGCAGGGGGGTGTAATCGAGCATGCTGATCACCCCCACGGGGGTGATCAGCATGCTCGATTACCCCCCTGTGCCAAACCCCAGCCCCGTAGCTCAAATTTTGCAAAAAATCGATAAAATCGATATCGATCGATACGAAAAGTAGCCTATGACACCCGAAGGGGCCCGAAGTGTATGTGTGCCAAGTTTGGTCCCGATCGGTTCAGAAATGGAATTTTCTATTCGGAACATACGTACATACATACAGACATACAGACAGACATACAGACAGACATACAAACAGACATTCAGCTTTATATATAAGAAGATTTGGCTGAAACTTGACACACTTGTTCGACATGCTGATCACGAAAACCGTACTGAAATCACATGATAAAGCCTTTTTTGTAAGTTTTTACGCTTGAGCTTTCATCCTCATCAAGTAAAGAGACGCTGATTTCACAAATGAATATAACGTTCGTGTTTGTCAGGTCATATACCCAATATGCGATTTGGCGAATTTTGAGGTTCCATCTCCTCAGTCATTGACGGTTGTTCCCAGCAGCCTCAAGAGGCTCGTTCAACTTCGCGAGGGCGTCAAATCTCAAGTTACCTCCAAAAATCATTTCTTTTTTTTGTTGAGCTAAATAAATCAGCCCTTAGCAATAGTTTATGCACAAAAATCATTGTGTGTAGTCTCAGTTGCTAAAGGCTTCATTTTGACTTGCAACCCCAAAAATTGTCAAAATTCACCACTCTTCGAAAAACGCCTTGGATTTTCCTAAATCGTGCTCAAAATTTCCGCTGTTTGTGCACAGTTGTGGAACGCATTACATTCTATTAGGGTGTCCCATATTTTTTTACCTTTTTCACCTTAAACACCAGCATTTCTCGAAAACTGGGAACCTTCAAAATTTTCAAATACATAATTGTGCTTCTTTATGCATGAGCCATCGTTCATTCGTTGACCGTACGGACTGCCGACCGCGTGGCGACTGCGATGAGTGCCTTCTGAACTTGCGAAAAAGTGACAAGTTGGACCGTGGCTTAAGATGAGAAGAATTCTTTGTTTCTTTTCTACATTATAAAGACGAGAAGAATCCTCTGTTTTCTTTCTATTCATCTTTTCTACGAAAACATCATGCACGCGCAGCGGTCGCCGCGCGGTCAGCAGTCGTTACGGTCAACGAATAAACGATATATGGTCACGTGCGTGAGAGGAGCTCAGGACTAAGGGGCGCAGTTTGCCTTTTTAGTCCATTCAATTATTTCTTTATTTCTAGCCATAGAAAGAATACGAAAATTGTTTAATTGAATTTCAATATGTCAAGCACATGCTAGGTTGAATAAGATTAGGTTTTTGAGGCGGAGATACGATTTTTGACAGTAAAATTCGTTTTTGACTGCTATCATATCTCAGCTTAAAACTTTACGTGGATTACGACTTGTGCAGACTTTTGATAGCCATCTTGTAGAGCTTGCTTTGCACTATCGAATAATTACTCAATCCGCATCAACTGGAGGAAAAAAACATGAAAGACAACCGTCGAAGTAAGAACGGTAAAAAATTATGGGACAACTTGATACATATTGCCAAAATTTGAGTGCGCAACATTCGAAGAGAGTAAAGTTATGAGAAGAGCTGCAAAACTTAGTTTCCAATCTAATAAAAAACATTTCAGCTCCTATGCCAATCTTTCCTATATACTGTCTCTGCTTTTCCCCTTTTCGCTTTCTTTCTTCTCTTTCTTTTCTTTTCTTTCTTCACTGTTACAATCAATTTCGTCTTACCTATTCTAGTAACATTTGCGATGACTGCTTTGAGGATACATTCGGCAACACTAAACAAAATGAGGAGCCTTAAGTTCGTAAACTGAAAAAAGCTTACCTTCGATTGAAACTTTTCGGATCATTTATGTTGATATATTCCTGTATCTGCTTCTATAATGAATACTTTGTAATACAGTTGCTGCGTTGATTTGATTTAGCTGACCTCTACCCAATCAGAGTCATTCATATATGCTCTTGATTGCAGACAGCCAAAGACTTGCGTGGTCTCGTGCAGCAAACATTCACCCTCAACAAGATACTCTTTTCTAGAGGTATTCGTATTATGCAAAATGAAGAACGAACTTCTGAAAGAATAGTTGTTTCCTTTTTACGCACATACCCATATGTTTTGTTAATGTTCATGATATTTCCTCCAGTGCAGTTGTTGTTATCATACATGAAAACAACTATCATGGGGTACCATTCCTAAACACCATCTGTCATCTAAATCACATATTTGACGTACAACTCCTTCAAAAAAGTCATTCTCTCCGTACACTTGCAGCCTCTGCACACCACACTTCATGTTCATTGGTGTTTTAGAAGGGTGCCCTAGAATCAGACTAGGCAAGGCTCGGTTATTGCTAGGTTAGTAGACACGCTTTCGTGGTTTAGAACAACTGCATTTTTTCGTATTAGCCGCCTAACAAAATTATTTTCCCACTCCTTTTCGCTCCATATGTAGGTAATCGTCAATTACATAAACTTTGTCTTTAACTAAACAGAAAAAAGTCATTGTTTAAGAAGATATTGGATGACCATGAACCCCCAAGCGGAATATATAAAACATATTTGTCTTGTCTACTCGACAAGAACTTCCAGTCAGTTTCGAGCAAGAGGTATGGCACCAACCACCCCCACCCCCCTCCTCACCTAAGGCCTAAGGCATACCTCGCGCGATTCGGCCAAATAGCGGCGTTCACGCGACCTGGCGGTTTGCCAGATATCTCCGCGCAAGGTTCTCCACTACATAGACACTTAGCTTCTGTTATTTATTGCAAACAGATCAAGTTCTACACAAACAAAGCGCTTTGATGACCAATTACGAACAGTTGCTCCGGCACCGAATCGCGCAGCGACTGGAATCGCATGAGGTATGCCTTAGGCCTAAGTCCTGTCTCAGTACCCCCCCCTGCCCGGATCGTCTTGCTACCGTAGGCATGACATCAAGGATCTATCAAGCATAATTTGATATTTAGCACATTCGTAGTTATCATGTCAAGTAACCATGCGGGTCAAGTCTTAGCGAATTCCGAAAATTCTCGATATTGGGCCACCCAAGTGAAGTGGTCGTTTTCAAACATGATTAACTACATTTCAAATTTAAAGCTACCTTTTTCTGTGTTCAACTCAAAGCACTACTCCCTATTTGCCTCTACCGTGAATTCTGCTTCAAATAACCACAAAATATGGAACTAGAAATTAGCTAAAATCTCTTTTGTCTTAATTTTAGCTTAGTGTGGCAGTTGTGCTTCCAGCAACTACTGCGCAAACGAAGGAAGACAAATTCAGCATTAGTCACTTCTACAACTAGTATTTTGCATAATGGGCCTATTAACGAAAACCATATGATTGCTAAGATCAGTGTCATCTCGATAACGACTCCCCCCATCCCCAACCCCCTCCCCATCCCTGACTCCTCAATACGACCGCCCATGTGTGGCATGCCACACCCCACACTTGACCCTGCTTTCAAGCCACCGCACTTAGCTGATTTTTTAGAACCAGTGATTCACCTATGTACTACATAGCATTTTATCTTTGAACGACTGATGCTAACTGAAATTTGCACGAATATCAAAATTGGTCATGATGTGCAAGGAAAAAATGAACCAGCGAAGTTTAAGTGAGCCAAACAGCAGTCAGAGCGACTTCCAACTATGGCCGTTAATTAAGATTTTCTCCTTGTTTCCTTCTATTTTTAGCTTGATTGGATGAATATCAAGTGGAAGTACACCTTTCAGCAGTTTGTTACCGAGAAAGGGTCATTCTAACAAGTCACCAATAGGAGTCGTGGGTTATCGCGCGTGGTTCGCAGATAAGGTTACGACTGACTCGCGTCAGGGCCCGGCACGAGTCGGTTTCTAGGGTTTCTTAAAACGAAGTCTCCCCTGAGTTTCGGAAGTTTTACGAAGTCCCCTTTGACCTACCTGCTTAAGAGAAGATGAAAACAAGAAAGATTTACTAGTCTGAAAGAAAAGACGTAAGATAAGAGTGAAAATGCAAATTGGAGCTGAATACTACGCATGCGCAAGACTTTAGCATTAGAGTGCGATATTTAACAAAGCGAGAAGAAATGAAGTTAAAAAACAAAGGAAAGGCAATGATATGTAAATGTCTTCATGCTCAGGGATAGATTTTTGACCGGGGAATCCGTCCATGCTAAAAAGATCCGAAACTTATGTGAAGTGACGAAAATATATGCTCCAAATGATCTCAGATCGTCTGGAAACGATTAGATCGTCTGAATTAGAAAGAATTAAAATTAGATCGTCTAGACCTTCACATAAGTTTTCAAGTCTTTTTACATAATACTTTCGTAAATAATTTTTTATACATACAGTTCAGTTTTGGTGTCATATGCTTCTGTGTGCGTTGTAAACAAGCAATTTGTTCATTAAGCCTTGCTAAATTGCGCGCACTTTTTGCCACGAACGATAGAGCATGTCAATCTTGTGATAACCTGTCCGAAAAGCTTGTGTTCGACTAAACGGCGCTTATTCTTGGTGCTCGGTTCCGACTCGTCAAAAACGATATCCCCTCTGCTGTTTGCTTCAAAAACGAAATCCAGCCTGCTTCCAGACGATCTGTGCTGGGCCCTGACTCGCGTGTATCCAATCCGCTACCTTCCCATATACGATATTATCTGTTTCAAAGGTAACCACTGTTCATTAAGAGTGGGGGTGTGCGTGGCGCGTTCCACCGAGCGCCTCGCCTGAGCTCTGCAAATCTTTCATGGAGTGCTTTCTGGCTACTTTCTCACCACGATCCTGAAAAAGCCGAGCGTCACTTGCTACATAATCAAGCGTGGGACTGATTACAGAATACGCTCGAGAAAGAAGTGCAGAACCTAGTCAAGGCGGTCGCGCGGGACCAAGCAGCAAAGCCGTCAGTAACCTAGGGGCGGTGTCCGGGCAAGAAGTCGATTGAGATCTTCTTACCTGAGTCCATTCCTGCTATCCTGAATCCGAAAATCCATTGGAGAGGACGAGAACAGCGAAAAAAAAGGCCCTAACTGACACAGGAGGGAAACCAGCGGGTGGGCTTTTCCACTCTGTGAAGTCACTTGCCCAGCTAACGGAGCTATCTTCGGCTGGCTTGGGGGCAACGGCTTTAATTCACGCTACCCACTGGTATCATCGCAGAGCATTTGGAACGGTAAATGGTTGGGCGCGCACGGATGGGCGGGACGAACATCACGCCCTCTCAGAGGGGAGGAGTCAACGTGGCGAATCTGTTATCCGAGCGATTTTCGAAGCAATTTTCTAGCTTCGGAAGCAACTTTTGCCAGCGCTAGTTGGATAACTATACAGTTAGAGCCCCCACTACTGTTGGGCATCAAAATCTCATCGACCCCAGTTTGGGTGGACGGTGCCTCTGAAGGCAGCGCCGGGGGCAAGAACTCGACTTTGAAATTTTTTTCTTACCTGGGCCTATTCGCCAAGCTAATCCGAATGTCAACCTGAAAAGAGCGAAAACATCGCCATCTGAAAGCGCAAACGCGTGACCTGAAGTCGGAACCGAGAAGATCGCTGGGGTTGGAGGGGTGATTTTACAAAGTGAGAGACTTCGTCCAACTGCTGATTTCTCTTCTGCGTTAGAGCCCTTTTTCGCCATTATAGCGCTCTCCACGGGTTTTCGACGTAGCGAATAGGCTCAGGTAAGCAAAAAATCTCAAAATCGCTTTTCGCGACATTTCCATGATACAGATGCTAACATGATCATTGCATGATGTCATTTGCACGGCGACGTAGCGTTATACTACGAGGCCCTCGCCGCCATAGCTCGAGGATGCGTCGACGCGCCGAGCTGGCGCAGGTGCTCCGTAAACATTTTGCAGCGATGCGACGTCGCGCGATGTGGTATTTCTATAAACTTTTACATGAATTAGAAAAAATGTCGTTCAAATTTCAAAGTGCGGCTTCGTCCGCCGCACTACGATGAAATGTAAAGTTTTATAAGACCTGTCCAATTTCTTTTTATTTAGTCCCATATTCATTTTATCAGATCACCAGTGCGTCACCCCTGCTTCGCGGAGGTTCGCACTGGTCCTACTATCTGTATGCGTTACTCAATCTCTAATAATGACATTGATACTTACCGCGCTATGCATACTATCACGATAGATTTGTAAACAACTACTCATTCCTAAGACTTTTTCATGTGAGATCGGTAATTTCGCTTGGATGAAACTTTTTCCAAGAGAACAAACGCAGATTTGAATCGGTTTTTGGACTTTTCATGGCTTGCTTTTCGCCATAAGATACAGTGATCACTGTGGACTACATCTCCGTGCAAAAATCCTCTCAAATGATCGGGTAAAATCTTGGCAAATTGAACATTTACGCAACAAATATATTCTAGAGCCGTTTTCGCAAAGTAATAAACTTTAGTTCTATTATTTAGGCTAAAGTCCATGGCTTGCAGACTAACTTGTCAAACATATCCGTGACTCTGCAAAAGGTCTTGCTAAAGGCTCAATTTTACTGACCAAAAGTCAAGTGGATCCGTCTGACGTGTGGTTTTCAAAGGATCCACTGAACGGATCCGCTTAAGCTATGGTATATTGGACTCTCATGTTGCTAGCATGCGCTGTGCAAAATCTGGGCTGAAGATGTTGGCTGGTAACGGTCCCATGAATTTCGTGACAGACAGACAGACTTACACACACATCCATACAAAAACACGTAAACATCCTTAGCCCGTTATTATAAGTAATGGTAACAAAAGACTTCACCTCCGAAACTCCTTCAAATTTTTTCAGTTTTTCTCATTTCTTTTTTTTTCACGTTTTTTGTCATGATATAGTCATTTGATTGTCACTGCAAGCCGTGACCTGTGGCCTGGATTGCAAGTTGAGATTAGTGATCCTGCAATGCAGGAAATACCCTGAACTTGTACGTGTTCTCCATGCATTTACCATCGCATTAGCCAGCTCATGAAGAAAGGCGAAAAGTAAGTGCTGCCATGTTGGAATTCGAGGATTCTAGAAAACCACTCGTAATTGCTGCCATAGAAGCCGACGAATATTGCCGTAAGATGGCTCGCTTCACATTGGAAAAGCTATATAAAGTCTATTTTAGGTGCTTATCGCAGTGCGGCGGAAGATGCGCACGTTAAAATCTGAACGAGCATTTTTTCTGAGTGTTTTCGCTCAGACACTCGCCATTGACTCCCGCAGGAAATCCTCCCACAACGGTGCACCGGCGGGAGTAATCATTTCAGTTTTGTCCCGATTTTGGTATGATTTTGCCCCGAAGCGCGGGCGCATGTTCAAACGAGTACAACTCTAATTTACTGAGCTCATTCTGTATTGCTGCCAAAATCCTGAGCTTTATCACAGCAGTTTCTTTAGCGTTAGTTTCATTTTCAACTCAACTTCCAAGGAAGCTCCGCTTTCATTTCCTCTGTCACACATAAGCCAGGCTTATCATTAATGTTGCACCTAGGCAAGTGCAGGTTTTTTGCGACGAAAAATCAGATTGATGTGATTTCGAATTAGGATGTACGTTAAGCGATGGATCACCCGAAAAACCAGATGGATATTCTTGGCTTGCACTGGACGAATCCACCGACAACCTGTAGGAAAATAGTCGCTGTTGAGAAGCGGGAGATAAAGATAAACGATAATTCCGTGCGGCCTGCAACTTGAATAAGGGCCATCTGAGCAGACGTAGTAATTACTATCTTCAGATACCTCACATTGGTAGACTGAATTTCGCCTATATTTTGAAGACGTATCTCCATTTTCGGAACCACGTTTTGCCGCTGGACTTTGACAGTCACTTATTTGAAAGCTTCGCTATTATATCATGACCTCACCATTGTCACTTTGACTGGAGAAGCCTCGGATTTGCCAATCTTAGATTGATGCAATCGTACTAGTGCAGTGTAGTTTGTAATTAGAGGGAATGCATAGAAAGCTGTCCTTGCTTCTCATAAGAAACCAAGTCGGGTCCCGATTCAATCAGTGCAGCAGTAACTTATGTCGAAAGCTGGCAGAAGGGGTTGCCCGCGCGGCCGCGGTCCTGTAATGTTGTGTTGGTATAAGGAGCTGTGTTTGGGCAAGAACTAGTTATCCAGTTGTTCGCTTATCCGCTATGCTGAATTCATAATTCATTTCGAGAGTGAGAAGACAACGAAATTTTTTTTCCAAACCCTACATTTTGAATTTGCGAGTGAAAGGTTTGCAGAGTCGCTGTTGATCCCTACGACTTTGACCGTGGCGGCATGCGCACTCTGTCGGAAAGCAGGGAACCCGCTGGTAGCCGCTTTCCCTCCGAAGAGTAGCCTCTTAACTTCCCAAGCAAATTTTTTTTGCATTTGGACCAATGTTATGACCTCGCTGCGAGTATGTGTCCAAGGACATTCACTTCTACATGGAGCTAAATCCCAAACGCCCCAACCGAGGACACTGCTTTTCAGGTCGAACAGTCGGTTCACATTCCTGCTGTTAAGGGTACCGTTCAACCAACGTATGGTTGGCTACATTTTTGGATTACAATGGGAGGCCTCTGACGAAGCGTTTAAGTCGCTGCAAAAATCATATGAAGCAAAAGAATTGGTCCAGGAGGAAGATGAGACACGGGTCGCCATGCCCAGCAATAAGGGTGGTATGGTGAGGAGTTCGAGGAATTCCGTCTTTCATTGTGGGAAACACATTTTCGACATTTTCGAATAAGCTGGTACTGAGTGTAGTACCACCTATATTTCTAGCCTGCTCACGTTGATGGGCGCAGCGACCCAGCAACATCCAGCTTCTGAAAATTTGAGTTCTGTCGCTTTGCTTTACACTTTTGCGCTGGCACTTCCGCCTCAAAAGCCAGTGTTCTGGCAAAAACTCTATTCCTAGAAAATCCACTTACCGGGGGTTATCCGCAACACTGAATCCAAAGATCCACATCAAAAGGCGCGAAAACGGCGAGAACATGCGTTTTTCAAAGCCTTACGATTTGAAATTCGACGGTCCCCGCCATGGCAGAGATGCAGTGTCACTGCGGGACCCTACAGTTTTGAGAGTGACGACATGCGTACTCTGCCGCATAGCAGAGACTCAAACAGGTCGGAGGACCCGCCCGGGGCGTAAGTTTCCCCACTTCCCGATCGTTTTTCTTGCTTTAGGTCGAACGTTATGACCTCGTGCTTTCGCAGTACTACGTCTGGGGGCCACTTTCGAATGGTAGTGAAATCCCAAAACCCCCATCTTGTCCGGACACCCTTTAACGAGGAGCTTCACTTTGCACTCAAGATCTCACCCTCAAATTACGGTGGACAGTGTCTTTTAGCAGTGGCATATTGTTTCTCACTGTGAGTAGCATGAGACTAAAATTAGACTGATTACAGTCCCGCTAACAATCATTTACAAAAATGTAGCGTTTAGCAAGGTTAAGAAGACTGATCAGAGTGAATGACCACTTTGAGGGTGAGATAGTGCTCGAGCGCACTTGTCTGTTGCATTTATCTCACTTTCAAAATGGTCCTTACCTTACGAAGCAGTATGCTCTAATCGGTTTTCTTAGATATGGCTTGAGTATAACGCCGTCTGCCAAATGTCCTTTGATGTCTTTTAAACTTGTCGTGGCAGACAGAAGCGAACCCGTCCTCGTCTTGACAGCCTTTATATCAATTCTGTCAAGACGGCTTCGCTTTCCTTCCGTGCCCTCGTAGTTACAGAGTACAAGGTTTGATTTGGTCTCTTGGCAAAACTGTTTCATTTTCGCAATCTTTACATAGATAGCGCATCATTCAAACTTCAGTTTAGCACTAAATTTTATCGCAGTCACAACCACTTACGGATCTCGATTTTAAACAGATTAGCAATTTGCAATGCAAACGGTTTCGATGATGATTGAAGTCAAAAACTCAGAGGCTTGGCCTTACCTCACGCAATTTCAGTCGCGGCGCGATTTGGCAATACTTCAATTTCCCATAACTTATCGTGCGCGCATTCTAAAAATGGAAAAAATAGGGCATATTATCAAGTTACGAAAATTGTACAAATGCATCTGTGGTTTGCCAATGTTGCATTTGAAGACATCTGGCAAACTGCCAGATTGCGTTGCGGTTTACGTAAGGTATGGCCAAGGCGCTTTACCAAACTGATGCGGAAAAACCAGATCGAAGTAACATCCTTCAACAGACAAAACTCACTTCAGGAGATGTACTTGGCGTGCTTTGCACTTGTTTCCCTTTAGCAGGTTTACTGGACTTCTGTTTCACATTCGTGACTGTGGAGCAGGAGACAGCCATAAAGACTGCGAACGCCAACGTTGCACTTCTTGCCATGACGACTCGTTGCTGTTACATGGAGATGACTGCTAAAAATGCATAGTGCTCGCATCCTTAAATAATCGAAGTCAGCATATCACTTTGTTTATCAGCCAAATTATATCCTTCCTTACTTTCTGTTTCAAACAGTGTGCGGACTTCAGCTAAAGACTAGAACACTTTCGAACATGAAGCAAGACAGCAAGTCAATGTAAGTAATGGGCATGATGTGCGACAGAAGGTGTGTCGCTTCTGGCGACACAAGGATTAAGCTTTTGCTCCCAACATCTAGACTTTGGACAGAAGCAGTAACCTCTGGTCCCAGCTATCACGTAAACATCGTTACCATCTTTCGAAAGTCCTAGCCGCTAGTTTGAGGGGCAATGTCGTGTCTTGCAATGAAGCGCTCCTCAAAGAAGGAGGCCAGGAGCATCGGTTGCCGCGCTATCCGGCAACGATTGCGCTAGTCGATACGTGTCGGCGCAGTCGCCTCCGGACCTCTCCTTACTTGTTCGTTGTCAGCTCCATAGATAGCGGAAACGCCTCATTTAATACCTTGTTCGACTCTCGTTTTTATTGAATTTATGTTCCGTTTTCGTGCATTTCAACCGCGTGATATGCTCCTGCCCAATTCAGAAAAAAGCAGTTAAGCCATATGCTTTCGAATTGGGAGACGAGACTGAGACTTAGTGAAGGATTCCAAAGCACTGTTGTAAAAGTTATTTATTCAGTAATCAATTTATTCCTTTTTACTTGACGCTTGGCGCAGCTGCAGCCATTCAAAGAAAGGGCTTGCCGCGCACTTAGCATTTCATGACAATCAAGAGTGAATCATTTAAGCAGAAACATAGGATAAATATGAAAATTATCGGTCGAGTTTCTCGACAAACTCTGCCCTCAATAGTCTTAGGCTCCTCCTGTATATGCTATTGTATACTACAAACATTTAAAGCTTGAGCCAAAATATTTGGGGTTATGCCCTAGTTTTTGAGGAATATCAATGGTTGAAAAAAAAACTAAAAAGCTTTCCAACCTAGTAATATGGTAACATGTAGATTTAAACAAAACAAGCTATTGCTCGAAAATTCTCCTCGAGGACCCCCTCTTTTGTGAGTTTTGCCTATTAGCGGTGCAAGCGCAGAGATTGTGAATGTTCAAGTGGTAGAGGGTGCTGACGTTGTGTAAGATACCTCTGGAAGTCCGCGACTACGATTGGTGCCATCAGTTGCGAGTGTAATAACTGTTTGGATCCACACTTTCAAAGACTAATGTTGACCTATAAACCAACCAGTGCGTCACTCTGCTTCGCAGATGCTCACATTGGTTCTACTAGCTGAGTGCCCTATTCAATCTCGCATAATGACGGCAGAAACTCACCGCGCAATGCCGACTGTCACGAATAAAGTGTAAACATCCACTCATTTTGAGAGCTTTTTCATGTGAACTCGGTTCTGCGTGGTTAAAACTTTTTGCAGAAGAACAAACGCAGATTCGAATAGGTTTTTGAATTTTTCATTGCTTTGGTGGTCGCCATAAGAACGATCATCGCTGTGGGCTACATCCTTGCGCAAGAATCTTGTCAAATGCTCGGATCAAACCTCGGCAAATTGACCATTTTTGCAACTCATTCTTTTTGGCGCCGTTTATGTAACGTAGCAGACTTTTGATCGCGTTCTTGGGCCTAAGTCCATGGCTTGCACATTTATCTGCCAAACACATCCACGACTCTATAAAAAAGTGGAAAAACGGACCCAATTTTGCGGGCCAGAATCCAAGTGGATCTGTTCGATGCGCAGGTGAGGGTTCCACTCAACGAATCTGCTCGTGCTTTTGCACGTTGGACTACCATGCTGGTAGCAGGCGCTGTGCAAAAGAGCCCATGAGATTTTCTGGAATACGCTCTACGAATTTCGTAACACACACACACACACACACACACACACACACACACACACACACACACACACACACACACACACACACACACACACACACACACACACACACACACACACACACACACACACACACACACACACACACACACACACACACACACACACACACACACACACACACACACACACACACACACACACACACACACACACACACACACACACACACACACACACACACACACACACACACACACACACACACACACAAAGTCACGTAAACATCCTTAGCCCGTTTATTTTAGTAATGGTATAACATACATTCTGTTGCATGTGCAGGCTATGCGGTTAGAAATGCTAACGAACAATAGAGTGGGGTTACCACCAAATTTCGTACAAAACTGTAAACACAAAATTTTCACTTGATTTTGATCATGAGCAAGTGATCGCTTTCTGCGTGCGCGCACCATACTTATTCACTTCATTCATTTCATCCACTTCATCCGCTTCAAACTAATGCTCAAACACGGGGGCGGACGAGCCGCGGCTCTTATTCTACTACAGCGGGCACCTTGCGTTGGATTTTCGCAGCTCCCGCGGGCCGGCCGGAGATGCCACTGTAGTAAAATGGCATTGACTACGATAACTACACTGACTATAATGACTCACTACAATAACTATAACTATATTGAGCGAGCCGCGGCCTCTAACTCATACAGCGGCCGACCCTAAGATCTCAAATCCTTACAGCGGTTCATCCTCCGGCTGGCCTGCGGAAGCGGCGAAAATTTAGCCGCAACGGCACTTAAAGGTCGTCCAGGCAGCTTGGAACAATTGGATACTATTATAACTGAGTACTACAGCCTCGATCTAGAACTATCGAGCATCCGACTTTCGAACACAACTGCAAAAGTAGAAATCGGAACAAAAAAGCCCGAGCTTCGACTCAGATAATCGCCGGAAGCAGGCGGTAAACTCGCGTTTTTCTGCAGGCGGTCAGCAGAATGTTGGGAACAGAACACCCGTATGCACGTACATCACCGTTGGGGAGGGGAGGGGATCTGAGAGGGAATGCGTCATATCTCGTGGTCTAGGTATCTTTCTTCTTCCTTCTCTATCTTGCTTATGAAGGTTCTCATACCCTAATACCTGCGCATAATTGATGCACGGTTAATGGCATAATTGATTAGATTTTCACTATTTTGTGTGATTCCCTGGGGATCCCCATGCTAGAGGGTTCACCTCTCAATTTCCATGCCATTTATCTTCCTGAAAACTCAATAAAATGCTGTAAAATCGTACTGTGGACATACTTAGGTACGGCTAAAGTTGTTTATAGTAGAAACAAGTGAAATTTCAGGATATCGAATCGCTCGCGAGCTAGGAATCATCGGAAAATTCACAATTTTCAGATTCTACTTCTCCTGCTTAGCAGTGCCGTAGTATATCCTGAGTACAATTTTACAGCTTTCCACTGACTTCTCAGGAAGATAAATCACTTTGAAAATGAGAGGTCCCTGAGGATCCCTTGGGGATCACACAAAATGGCAAAAAACCAAACAAAACCAAACTTGTATGGAAGTAACCTGGCATCCATTATGCGCAGGTATGAGTGTAGAAAAACTTTATAAGCAAGATAGAGAAAGAAGAAGAAAGATAGGTAGAGTAGTGAGATATGACGCACCCCCTCTCAGATTCCCTCCCCTCCCGGATGTCCGTGCATAGGGCCCAAGCAGGGTTCGGCACGAGCTGGCACCAGGGGATTTTCAAAACGAAATTTTCCTTGAATATGGCTAATTTTTACGAAGTCCCCTCTGACCTCAGACCAAAATCCCTAAAAATCCTCCAAAAAACGAAATGTCGACTAAAAAAAACGTCGCAATTTGTCGACAAAAACGTCCCCTTTGCTTTTTGTCCCAAAACGATATCCAGCTTGCCCAGTACCAGCTGGTGCCAGGCCCTGGGCCCAAGTGTCGTAGTGGCGGAATCTGACTTATCATTTGTCGTAGGTCAAAGATTGAGGCGGACAGGTATGATAAATTGCCGAACAGAGCCGTGTCCAAGGTTTGAATGGAACATTTGGCAAATGATCTCACGAGTGTTCCATAGATCATCAGGTTTTTTTACTTTTACCGTGCTCGTATTATACGGCACGGCAAACCTGTACTGAAGAGGCGATTTTGCTGTGCAAACCCTTTTTTTTCAATTTTGGAATCCTGATGCCTTATGCTTGAGGATCAGAGTCAAGCTTGGGTTAGGCACCCCGACCTTTTTCTAACTGCTGTGCTTTCTGTGCTAACTTTAGAATTTCGCTACGGCATCTTATTCACCTTCTTGAACGAATCTGTTCCAACCTTTGTAACAATCATTATAATTGCAGCTCTAAATATCAAATGGTGCTTGCTTTTGGAGTCCTGTCGATTTCTCACTTTCAAATCAATGGTCGCGACTTTTCTTTGTCGTGACCAGGGTCAAGCAAGGGGTGTGGCACACGATCGCTGGTTACGACCCCCCCCCCTGATTGCTGTCTTAATAAGACCCCCCTACACTATACACTTAAGATAGCATTACTTGAAGACCCTGTCAAACATAATGGGCAACATATCCATAATTAGCATGTCAAATAACCCCTGTAGACAAAGTGTGAGCGAATTCTGAAGATTCAAGATACTAGGCTACCTAAGTAAAATGGTCAAATTCCAGCATGGTTAACTTTGTTTCAAAGGTGAATTAGCTATCCGTTTTTGCACTCAAGACAAAGCACTACTCCTTCTTTGTTCACCTCAGGAATCCCGCTTCAGAAGACCTCCAAAATCTCGTTTTTCCCATTTTTCGCTTTTGATCGCTGTGCTTTCATCAAATATTACTCAAAGCTAAGAAGACGAATCAGGCTCCGAACAGTCCTATGGAATTCACAAAATTTAGGCTATCGATTCATATAAATACTGTCCGCTAAAATTGATTTTTGATATAGTTAATGGGGTGCGGCACACCCCCTAAAAAGCTGCGGCCGCCGCTCAAAGAAGGAGTAGTGCTTTGTCTTGAGTGCAAAAACGGACAGCTAATTCACCTTTGAAACATTAACCATGTTGGAATTTGACCATTTCACTTAGGTAGCTTAGTATCTTGAATCTTGAATCTTCAGAATTCGCACACACTTTGTCTATAGGGGTTATTTGACATGCTAATTATGGATAGAATACGATTATCATGTTATCACTATTATCAGATTACCCAACTACGACCCCCTCCCCTTTTGACTCCTCAATACGACCCTCCAGGTGTGGCGTGCCGCACCCCACGCTTGACCCTGGTCGTGACCTACTGATTGCGCGATTGATCTATTCGATCCATCGCGCTCCCGCCAATAGGCGTCACCGAGCTCGACTCGGATGTATCCTCAGTTTGCTTTTGTGAGCGCTCCTGTCCGCTCGCTTTTTTTTCACAATTCGATTTTTTCCGTGGATATGGTTCGTCTCTACGCCGGTTTTAGCCCTGGGCGCCTGCCGGCGAACCACACATACAAGTCAATTCTAGGATTAAAACCTTTACTGACTTTTGGTGTTGCAGATGAGACGCTCTCGTTTGAGATCGAGCGACCGCGAACGTAGCCGTCATTCGCGTTCAAGCAGCACGTCGTTCAGCGAGTCATCCGGTCGATTGAGCTCCCATTCTCCGTCGCCAGATCCCCCAAAGGAAGGAGAGCTGGACCGTCAAGGACCCGTGCCATGCTTGAACTATCAGTCCCCCTTATTGGGGCTACCCGGAATACCTCGCAGGGATGAATTCGCTTCAGCACAAGAAGAAATACCCGCCCCATCTGCGGTGCCGCAGAGGACTCAGCGCATCAGGATAAGCCTCACTGAGGAGGCTAGGCGCCGATTTGACCAAGTGGCGGCGGGGATGCAGATATTAAGCAGTGAGCGAATAGCCATATTGAAAGATGTGCCGCTCGTCTCCTCACCGTTCGCAGAAGTAGCGATGTTGGACGACCAACTTCCCAGGGAGGTCGAAAAGTCCACTCAGCTTCGTGAGGCAGACTTACGCGGTCTAAACGGAACCCTTATCAACACGATCAATATAACTGAGCTGGTACGAAAGTTAGGAGCTGACGGAACAGGAACAGAATTCCATCCTTCCGTCATCGAATATTTCGACATTGCCACCACCCTTCTTTCAGCCTCCTTGCGCGACATCATTATCTTCAGGAGAGAAAGAGTGCTGAGGTGGGTGTTTAAATGCTAATGTTAGTTTTAGTCATGGGTATCGCGAATCTCATTTCAGGTCCCTCGGACTGGACCCTTATAAGGCCATGCCTTCCTCTAAAAGACTTCCGCTTGCCGGGACCACAGTGGTACACCGCATGTCCCAAGCAGAACATCCGGAACTGTTCGGGGGTAGGGGAACGAAAGCCGCCAGTTTGAGCCGCCTTTCGCGGCTAACCTGTCCTTTCGCAACGTTGTTGCATGTCGTCCCAGGACCAGCAGTCCGTGCAGGCAACCGAAGCTGGCGGCTTTCGTTCCCCTACCCACTGTTCGGACGCGAATTAAGGGACGAACTGGCCACGGGGGAAAGTGCCTTGTTGAAGTCCGTGCAGAAATTGTGTGCCCAAAGATCACGGAGAAGAGACAGGCCTGATACAAGGAAAAGAATGTCGTTTTTCTCTGTTTCGCTTTATCCGCCGAAAAATAAAAAGTTAGTATTTGCCAAGATTAGCTCCGACCGGATTGCAGATCGGTTGGCCGACTTTGCGCAAAATTGGGGAAAGGTGACCACTGACCCACATGTGCTAGCAGCGGTGAAGGGTTACTCTCTGCCCTTCATGGCGAAGTCCCGCGCGCGCTTACCCTCAGACTGAGTGGTCGCACAGCATTCACCCCCAGCATCGACCCCGCGCTAAGTGAACTACTCACCAAAGGGGTAATATGTAAGGCTGCTCGCAACACACACGTGTGGCTGTCCAACATGTTCGGAGTTCCGAACAGAGATGGGTCGATGAGACCGGAAATCTCAGATCTCTGAACAAGTACCTTTGGATCCCTCACTCCAAAATGGAAGGGCTGCATCTCGTTGCGGATGTAATGTATAGAGGGGACTATTGCGTCAAGATAGACATGAGTGACGCGTACTTTGCCGTCAATATTGAGGAAAGATCTAGGCCTTACCTAGCCTTTCGGTGGAAGAAGGATATTTATTACTTTACTTGCTTGCCCTTCGGCCTGTACAGCCCCGTACATCTATACAAAGCTCATGCGCGTAGTGGCTGAGCACCTGCGATCTAAGGGCGTTAGACTGATAATGTACTCTGGATGACTGGGCTATTTTTGCCGGCAGCAGGCAGAAGTGCATCCGGTACACGCGGTACGCCCTGAAGGTGTTTACGAGGTTAGGTTTACGGGTCAACACCGAGAAGTCTGTCCTTACAACAGGATAGAAGCTGCACTTTCTGGGCATGGATATAGACACTGTAGCCATGAGATTCGCATTACCCAGGGACAAAATAGTCTGTATTCAAAACGAAGCAAGATCGTTGGCAGCGCAGGAGAAGGTGAAGGCTCGAAACCTTTCTCAATTTCTGGGAAGAATAAATTTCGCAGCGGTTGCTTCCCCGCTGGCCATGCATATGGCGTGGATTCTGCAACACGACTTGGCTGTAGTCGTAAACCCCCACGATGACTCCACCTATGAGGCGTCCTTGACCTTGTCTGATGAGGGCAAGAGAGACCTGTGCTGGTTTGCACAGGGTTCCAACATGTGGCTTCCTCATCGTTTACCAGATTTTCCCCTGACGTCATCATCACAACCGATGCGTCAAAGTCAGGATGGGGGGCGATATGCTGCGGACAGAAGACCGGGGGTCACTAGTCTTCAGAAGAGGCGAAGGCGCATATAAACACGCTCGAGTTGCGAGCTGCCTACTTCGGTCTTCTGTCCTTTGCCAGGGATTGGCACGATGTCGATATATTGATGGAGGTGGACAATACCGCTGCTATCGCTTATATCAAAAAACAGGGAGGCACCACTAACAGAGCTATGACACTCATAGCTAGATAAATGAGCAAGTGGGTGATAGAACGGAACGTAACATTCGTCTGTCAGCCACATATCGTCCGGGCACGCTAAAAGTCTGGCCGATCGGGAGTCTAGAGTTTTTCCGTCATGAAAACTCTGAGTGGCCTGGATGCGGATATGGCCAAAACCCTGTTTAGAACATTCGGGTATCCGGATGTAGACTTTATTCGCATCTAGGCTCAATAAAAAATTCGAAGCCTATTACTCATACAACTATGATCCAGGAGCACTGAAAGTCGATGCCTTCGCTCAGAACTGGTCGGGGATCTTCAGATACGCTTTTTCGCCATTCAGCCTCATCGGTGTGGTAATACGAAAAGCGGTCGACGAAGGAGCAACCCTCCTCCTCGTAACTTCCCTCTGGAGAACTCAGCCGTGGTTCCCCATAGCACTGAGACATGCAAAGTCTCTACCATGGTGCCTTGTGTCAGAAGCCCCAATCATCACAAACACAGTAGGGAGATCGCACCCCCTCACTGCTCAATGAACTTCCACCTCTTAGCCTGGATCATCTCTCCCAGAAGTGGTCCGCTTCAGGGCTCCAACGCCATGCAGTCGATTTGCTCATGGCCAGCTGGGCTCCCAATACTCACAAGCAGTATGAGTCTGCACTCAAGAAGTGGAATTCCTATCTGAAGCATTCCGCGGTCTCGCCTCAGACCGCTACACCAACATTGGTTTGCAATTTTTTAGCGGAATACCTGAGCTCGGGGCTGACGTATGCAACGGTAGCCTCTATAAGGCCGCTATATGCACAGTTAGCGACCTGTTTTATGGTTTCAATTGGTCCTCCGACCTGACCATATCACGCCTAATGAAAGGAGGCTTTCGATCTAAACCCCCTCGGCCATGCTACACCTCCACCTGGAGTGTAGACGGGGTGCTAAGGTATATCCACAAGCTAGGATCAAACGAGACGCTCTCAGTAAAAGACCTAACTCTCAAGTTGACTACTCTCCTAGCACTGTGTTCTCTAAAGAGAGTGTCGGAAATAGCATCGCTGTCCTTGGAGGCGATGCATAAACAGCCCAACAGGTGGACCTTCTTTCTCGATTATAGGAAAAAGACGAGAAGAGCAGGGCTTCCACAAACGGCCGTATATGAGAGCTATTTCGCAGACAAGACACTGTGCCCGATAGCTACTCTTAGGCCCGTATGCACGTACATCCCCGCTGGGGAGGGGAGGGGATCTGAGAGGGGATGCGCCATATCTCGCTACTTTACGTATCTTTCTTCTTCCTTTTCTATCTTGCTTATGAAGGTTTTCATACCCTACTACCTGCGCATAATTGATGCCAGGTTACTGGCATAACTGATTAGATTTGTACTATTTTGTGTGATCCCCTGGGGATCCCCAGGGGATCCCCAGGGGATTGCCTCTCATTTTCTCATTCAAAGTCATTTATCTTTCTGAGAAATCAATGGAAACGCCGCAAAATTGTACTGAGGATATACTACGGCACTGCTAAGCATGTTTTCGACAGAAAAAATGGAAAGTGAAGATTGTGAATTTTTCGATGATCCCTAGCTTTTGAGCCAGGGATTACCGAAGATTTCGATATGCAGAGATTTCACTTATTTTTGCTTTAAACATGCTTAGCAGTGCCGTAGTATATCCCCAGTACAATTTTGCGGCGTTTTTATTGATTTCTCAGGAAGATAAATGACTTTGAAAATGGAAGGTATCCCCTGGGGATCCCCAGGGGATCACCAGGGGATCACATAAAATAGTACAAATCTAATCAGTTATGCCAGTAACCTGGCATCGATTATGCGCAGGTAGTAGGGTATGAGAACCTTTATAAGCAAGATAGAAAAGGAAGAAGAAAGATACGTAAAGTAGCGAGATATGACGCATCCCCTCTCAGATCCCCTCCCCTCCCCAGCGGGGATGTACGTGCATACGGGCCTTAGTGAGTACATTGAAAGGACCACAGTTTTGCGTCGGGGGGAACAACAGCTGTTGCTATCCTACATGTATCCACACAAGCGTATCAGTTCCGCAACTGTGGCAAGATGGATTAGAATCTTCCTAGATCAAGCTGGGGTAGATACCATGTACTATAAGACTCATTCCACGCGTTCGGCCAGCACTTCAAAAGCTCAGCTCTAGCTCACTCTGCCCACTATTATGCGTGCGGCATGCTGGGCTTCAGGAAGCATAACCTTCCAGAATTTTTATCACAGAGAAATTTCGGAGCCCTCCTTTCAGGAGATGATTCTCCGAAGGTGATTTGAAGAGCCATTTGATATTTACATGGAGCTGCAATTATAATATTATATTATGCAAGACTTGTTGAAGTATAATATTTATTATAATTGTCAGCGAATAAATATCAAAGCCCTCCCGCGATCCGCCCGAAAGTAACATTCTTTCTTACATGTCGCACACACAGCCCAGCACAAGCAGAGCCGAAAACGCGTCGACATTGTCGGTTCGCGATAAAACGCAGGACAGACTAAGAGCCAAGAAATTGTTCAAGAACGATAAAAGGAAGGAGAAATAGCTTTGCCATCACTTTAATAGGATTCTGCTGCCTCAGCAATAGATGTATAACGTGTTCGTTCGGGTTGACTAATAATTGTTCATGCGTTTCCTCTTCATGCTTAATTGCAGCTATAGTCATCCGTAGTGCACGAGTAGTTCACTTAGCCGGGGACGCTAGCTACTTGCACTCCCTCAGCAAACTGAGGACACATCCGAGTCGAGCTCGGTGACGCCTATTGGCGGGAGCGCGATGGATCGAATAGATCAATCGCGCAATCAGTAGGTCACGACAAAGAAAAGTCGCGACCATTGATTTGAAAGTGAGTAATCGACAGGACTCCAAAAGCAAGAGCCATTTGATATTTATTCGCTGACAATTATAATAAATATTATACTTCAACAAGTCTTGCATAATATATTAATAATCTCCCCCCTCCCCCTTTGCCCACTCCCTATGCAAATTTTCAGCAGATCGAACGAACGATCTCTTCTCATATAAACCGTAAGGTCACGGTGGAGGCTCTTTCAGGCAACATTTGCGCAATTTCATATCTCAAATCAGCGAGTTTAACTACCTATCGTTTTGAAAGTCATTATTGCATGCAACTTCTAAACACTTTCTAATGTAACACAAGGGTCACCTTCACGTGATTAACTGAATTGGGAGGGTGGTAGAAACCAACCTTTTTAACTCTGAACAGAGTATTAGCCTCTTACCTTGACTAAATCTGCTTTCACATCGCCGGCAAACAGTTTTGAAAGTGCTGCTAAAAGTCTGAACATTTTTTATTTCGAGTGCTTTCATTGTTTGGGTCACTATAGAAGTCAACTCGCTGATATGAGATATGGAATTGCGCACGTGTTGCTTGAAAGGGCCTCCACCGTGACCTTACGGTTTATAAGAGAAGAGATCGTCCGTTCGACCTGCTGAAAATCATAGGGAGTGGACGAAGGGGAAGGGCAAGATTATTGATTGTTACAAGGGTTGGAACAGACTCGTTCAAGAGGATGAGGAAGATGCCGTAGCGAAATTCTAAAATTAGCACTTTGAGAAAAAGGTCGCGGGTGCCTGACCCAAGCTTGACTCTGATCCTCAAGCATAAGGCATCATGATTCCAAAATTGAAAAAAGGGTTTGCACAGCAAGATTGCCTCTATAGTACAGTAATACGGTAAAAAAAACCTGATGATTTATGGAACACTCGTGAGATCATTTGCCAAATGTTCCATTCAAACCTTGGACACGGCTCTGTTCGGCAATTTATCATACCTGTCCGCCTCAATCTTTGACCTACGACAAATGATAAGTCAGATTCCGCCACTACGACACTTGGGCCCAGGGCCTGGCACCAGCTGGTACTGGGCAAGCTGGATATTGTTTTGGGACAAAAAGCAAAGGGGATATCGTTTTTGTCGACAAATTGCGACGTTTTTTTAGTCGACGTTTCGTTTTTTGGAGGATTTTTAGGGATTTTGGTCTGAGGTTAGAGGGGACTTCGTAAAAATTAGCCAAATTCAAGGAAAACTTCGTTTTGAAAATCCCCTGGTGCCAGCTCGTGCCGAACCCTGCTTGGGCCCTATGCACGCACATCCGGGAGGGGAGGGAATCTGAGAGGGGGTGCGTCATATCTCACTACTCTACCTATCTTTCTTCTTCTTTCTCTATCTTGCTTATAAAGTTCTTCTACACTCATACCTGCGCATAATGGATGCCAGGTTACTTCCATACAAGTTTGGTTTTGTTTGGTTTTTTGCCATTTTGTGTGATCCCCAAGGGATCCTCAGGGACCTCTCATTTTCAAAGTGATTTATCTTCCTGAGAAGTCAGTGGAAAGCTGTAAAATTGTACTCAGGATATACTACGGCACTGCTAAGCATGTTCTCAGCAGGAGAAGTAGAACCTGAAAATTGTGAATTTTTCGATGATTCCTAGCTCGCGAGCGATCTTGAAATTCTATATCTTGAAATTTCACTTATTTCTACTATAAACAACTTTAGCCGTACCTAAGTATGTCCACAGTACGATTTTACAGCATTTTATTGAGTTTTCAGGAAGATAAATGGCATGGAAATTGAGAGGTGAACCCTCTAGCATGGGGATCCCCATGGAATCACACAAAATAGTGAAAATCTAATCAATTATGCCATTAACCGTGCATCAATTATGCGCAGGTATTAGGGTATGAGAACCTTCATAAGCAAGATAGAGAAGGAAGAAGAAAGATACCTAGACGACGAGATATGACGCATTCCCTCTCAGATCCCCTCCCCTCCCCAACGGTGATGTACGTGCATACGGGTCTTAGTGGGGACGAGCCGCGGGGCTCGAAGGCAGCGTCCGCGAATTTCATTTTTTGCCTCATCCAGGCCTTTTCATGGCGCTGATTCCATCATGGCACTCAAAATGCGTGAATATCTCAAAAACACCATTTTTGGGACAATTTTGTAAGAACCATGGACGAGTGCTCCTAATATTACCTTTGTCGAAAGCAAGCATCAACTAGTAGACACTAACTGTTCGATTGTGCTTACCACTTGAAAACACGTCAAGGGCTGGGGAGAGTTCGTTCAAGGGGGCGGGCGGTGCGAGGGAGTGTGCGTGGTCCTCCTCAGATAATCGCTGGGGGCAGGCGGCCTTGCGAATTTTGAACAAGCGGGGACCGGAAAAATAGTTCGCTGATTTTTTGCGGTCCGCTTACAGAAATTTGAAATAATTCTGGCCAATTTTTGGATGAACGATCGGAGAACTGTCGCGGTTTTTCTATAGAGAAGTTGCGGCTCAGTAGCCGCATTCTCGCGGACTTTCCGCGAGAATATGCAAAGTTATTGGGGGCCGCACGGTCCTTTGTGAAGGACCGCACTGCTTAGGGTACCTTCCGCTAAGAGGAGGTACCCCAAACTTGAGCAATTAAGCCATCGATGACACCTCTGCCACATACTCAGACAATCGCCGGGGGCAGGCGGGCACCGGAAAAATAGATTGCTCATCTCTCGCACCCCGCGCGCGGATTTTTTAGAAAGCAATCAGGACTTTTCGGAAGACCGCTTGCTGAGTTGTCGATTTTTCAGAGATTCAGCAATATATCTGCAAAAGATAAGAGCGAAAAAAATTTAACAGGCGGTCTCTCAAAAATCCGCTGACTCAGCAAGCGGTCTTCCGAAAAGTCCTAATTGCTTTGCAAAAAATCCGCGAGCGGGGTGCGAGAGATCAGCAATCTATTTTTCCGGTGCCCCCCCAGCATTGTCTGAGTAGAGTCTCATCTTTTCTCGGCGTACGCCCGAAACTGCGTAAAAAAAGTCCAAGCGCTTGCTGGAGGTTTGACCAGCGCTCGCTGAAAGAAATTATTTGCCGAGCGCTTGCAAAAAATGCTGTTTTGCTGCCCGCTGGCAGAATATGAGACCGTAAAGGAAGTGCCGCCTGCTGAAGGTTTGGCCACGCCCCAAAATTCTGCTGACCGCCTGCAGAAATACGCGAGTTTGCGGACCGCCTGCTTCCGGCGATTATCTGAGTCGAAGCTCGGGCTTTTTTGTTCCGATTTCTACTTTTGCAGTTGTGTTCGAAAGTCGGATGCTCGATAGTTCTAGATCGAGGCTGTAGTACTCAGTTATAATAGTATCTAATTGTTCAAAGCTGCCTGGACGACCTTTAAGTGCCGTTGCGGCTAAATTTTCGCCGCTTCTGCAGGCCAGCCGGAGGATGGACCGCTGTAAGGATTTGAGATCTTAGGGTCGGCCGCTGTATGAGTTAGAGGCCGCGGCTCGCTCAATATACTTATAGTTATTGTAGTGAGTCATTGTAGTCAGTGTAGTTATCGTAGTCAATGCCATTTTACTACAGTGGCATCTCCGGCCGGCCCGCGGGAGCTGCGAAAATCCAACGCAAAGTGCCCGCTGTAGTAGAATAAGAGCCGCGGCTCGTCCGCCCCCGTGTTTGAGCATTAGCTTGAAGCGGATGAAGTGGATGAAATGAATGAAGTGAATAAGTATGGTGCGCGCACGCAGAAAGCGATCACTTGCTCATGATCAAAATCAAATGAAAATTTTGTGCTTACAGTTTTGTACAAAATTTGGTGGTAACCCCACTCTATTGTTCGTTAGCATTTCTAACCGCATAGCCTGCACATGCAACAGAATGTATGTTATACCATTACTAAAATAAACGGGCTAAGGATGTTTACGTGACTTTGTGTGTGTGTGTGTGTGCATGTGTGTGTGTGTGTGCATGTGTGTGTGTGTGTGTGTGTGTGTGTGTGTGTGTGTGTGTGTGTGTGTGTGTGTGTGTGTGTGTGTGTGTGTGTGTGTGTGTGTGTGTGTGTGTGTGTGTGTGTGTGTGTGTGTGTGTGTGTGTGTGTGTGTGTGTGTGTGTGTGTGTGTGTTACGAAATTCGTAGAGCGTATTCCAGAAAATCTCATGGGCTCTTTTGCACAGCGCCTGCTACCAGCATGATAGTCCAACGTGCAAAAGCACGAGCAGATTCGTTGAGTGGAACCCTCACCTGCGCATCGAACAGATCCACTTGGATTGGCCCGCAAAATTGAGTCCGTTTTTCCACTTTTTATAGAGGGCGCCAAAAAGAATGAGTTGCAAAAATGGTCGATTTGCCGAGGTTTGATCCGAGCATTTGACAAGATTCTTGCGCAAGGATGTAGCCCACAGTGATGATCGTTCTTATGGCGACCACCAAAGCAATGAAAAATTCAAAAACCTATTCGAATCTGCGTTTGTTCTTCTGCAAAAAGTTTTAACCACGCAGAACCGAGTTCACATGAAAAAGCTTTCAGAATGAGTGGATGTTTACACTTTATTCGTGACAGTCGGCATTGCGCGGTGAGTTTCTGCCGTCATTATGCGAGATTGAATAAGGCATTCAGGTAGTAGAACCAGTGCGAGCATCTGCGAAGCAGAGTGACGCACTGGTTGGTTTATAGGTCAACATTAGTCTTTGAAAGTGTGAATCCAAACAGTTATTACACCCGCAACTGATGGCACCAATCGTAGTCGCGGACTTCCAGAGGTATCTTACACAACATCAGCACCCTCTACCACTTGAACATTCACAATCTCTGCGCTTGCACCGCTAATAGGCAGAACTCACAAAAGAGGGGGTCCTCGAGGAGACTTTTCGAGCAATAGCTTGTTTTGTTTAAATCTAGATGTTACCATATTACTAGGTTGGAAAGCTTTTTAGTTTTTTTTTTCAACCATTGATATTCCTCAAAAACTAGGGCATAACCCCAAATATTTTGGCTCAAGCTTCGAATGTTTCTTGTATACAATGGCATATACAGGAAGAGCCTAGGACTATTGAGGGCAGAGTTTGTCGCGAAACTCGACCGATAATTTCCACATTTTTCCTATGTTTCTGCTTTGATGATTCACTCTTGATTGCCATGAAATGTTAAGTGCGCGGCAAACCCTTTCTTTATATGGCTGCAGCTGCGCCAAGCATCAAGTGAAAAGGGTGGGTCGTCGCAGCTGGCGACCTCCTCTTCCCTTTCATGACTTGAGTGTCATTTAGTTATCATTGCTTCATCTCATTTAGTCGTGTCTTACATTTACTTTCATATACATTGCCTGTACTTGCTTTCAGTCCAGGTAGACTAAAACATATCAAGTATTTTATCCCTAACGTTTGCCATAATCAGAATCTCATATTAAGCAGGTATTATATTTTGCGTGCAATATCGTTTGTTTGAAATTTATGGTTGTTAACAATTGACGACAATGTGACCCACATGGTGAGTCATGCAATGACCGTGGTTTTAGAAGTTCTATTATGCTTTGTTCCTAGGAATTACTTCCGAGTTTCTTAGCTGCTTCTTAAAATCACTGTAGCGATACTGCAGATGACGGCCTGTTTGATTTCAGATAAAAATACTCAACTCAATGTGAACGGGACTGCCCCACAGGGCAGACAGCTAAAAATGCACGCTCTCGTCAACGTGTTAATAAAGGTTTAATTATCCAAGTTGAGGTATCTCCTCGTGCACAACTCCGTCACTCCAGAGACCCTCGTGGCAGTTGATACTTTGTTGGTGT
Source organism: Cylicocyclus nassatus (assembly GCA_958299035.1). NCBI lineage: Eukaryota > Metazoa > Nematoda > Chromadorea > Rhabditida > Strongylidae > Cylicocyclus > Cylicocyclus nassatus. The sequence continues at coordinate 52,412,362 of CATQJL010000223.1, read as the reverse complement.
TATCAAGTGGTATTCGACGGTTGTAGTACTGACTATGAATATAGCTCGTCATTTGTTACAGAATTTTCCATTTTCTGTTTTCAATTTTTTCTTGTTTTCTAAGCATGAAAAAAAGTATAGCAAGCATATCTATGGATAAACGCGTATGCCTGTAACATGCAGAAGGAAGTGAGAGTTTCGTAGGTTTCTTGGGGTGGAAATGGCAATGGCTTTTTTGGCATCATGAGTTGCTCTAATATTTTAGATCTAAATTTTGCTTGAACAAAGAGTCGTGCCAAGGTTCGAAGGTGATCTTCTAGCGCTTTCCTTGCCCTATCGAATGGTGCCCCTCATGCAAGGCTTGGCACACGTGGCTTACCGGGCAAGCTGGATATCGTTTTAGAAGTAAAAAGCAAAGGGGACATCGTTTTTGCCGAAGAGCATACCGCTGTCTTTCGATCTAGCATGTTCTCCCAAACAAGCAAAGGGCTTGTTTACAGCGAAGTGAAAATGAAATGACACCAAACTGGGTGTGTAGATGGGCAATGGGGGATAATACTATGTGCAAAAAATTATGAAAAAGTTATGTGAACTAAAGTCGCGGCAAACATTTTTCGGAGTTAGGCGGCTTTACAGCCACCTGGACAGCCACCTGAGGTGGCTGTAAAAAGAAAAAAATCATAAATTTCTCTTCCTGCACGTAACTTTTTCACATGTTCATCATAACTTTGTTCTACATCAAAAACCCTACAATTGAGTATTTGGATCTCCCTAAACCCCTCCTCCTCGCCTAGTTGCAGCCCTCAAAATATTTTTGTATGGCGGTGGCAAGCCTGCTCCAGGCGCGCAATGGTGCGCGCCGGACACAGCATGCCGCCATTTCGGAGAATCGAAAGATTCAGTTCTTTTTCGTCTGTTCGATGTTACTCTTATTGTTCCATCTTTTTTTTTGTCCGTGCCTGATGCATTCATGGTTGCGTCATAGGTGACGTCGTATTTTTCTGGCGAAGTCTACGGGGACTTCGTTTTTGTAATATTTAAAAAGCCACCTCGTGCCGAGCCCTGTCCTCATGTCCCTCACATATTTTTTGGATTCATGTTATTGCTTTGCTATGAAAAACGACATTCCTTATTTTCCAACGCGGTAATTTCACCGCATGCTATGTGATGCTAACGAAATCTGAATTTCCTTGCTAACCTTCAAGAAACGAAAACCAAAACATCGAATACGAAGAAACTGTATTGCGTGAAGCTGACATGTTGAATATCGGGTGATCGGCGATCATGAACCGATCAAGCATGACGATCACTAACCCATTCGTCAACATATAATACCCGTTTGAAGTCAAAAAAAATGAGTTAGCGAAGGGAAATTCACGAGCGAACGAAAGAATTTCGAATGGAACAACACAGCGTTTGGAGATAATAGAGGGAAAGACGCAAGATAAAAAAATTAGTTGAGAGCAGCTCAATTATCTACAATAACTGCGAGCATGTTAATTTTTCATATTCTAAATTAGACATGTGTACTTTCACTTATTTTGAGCAATATTTGGAAATAATATATACAAACGAACCCGAAAGGTAAATCATGATTCAAGTGAAGGAAAAAGCTCATTGGAAACAAAATTAAGTATCAAAAATCTCTAATCTCTTCAGGTAGGAAATGCTATGAGAATGATTATGATGGCGAGTAGGGTAAGTTTATGGCTAACAAGGGACACGTTGAGGAATATTCACCGAGTATGGCAAATTGACTAGAGCAGCAGATATCGAGGTAAAAATGAGTACAAAGCAGAGGTCCCACGGGGGTGCTCACAATCGCTCTACGCCTAGGGAAACTATGCCGTTTCCAGAACATCGTGGCGGCCGAATGCCTTCATCCAATGTGAAATTTGAAGGCGATCGTTGCATCAGCTCGCCATGCACAGTTTCTATGGAAGACTGACTCCTGCAAATAAACTGGGTAAGTGTATAGGGTAGATCAGGGCTAACACGATTGGTTGGCACAGGGGATGATGTTATTGAACGGAAAAACAAAGGAGCTATCGCTTTTTCGCAGTCCGCGACCGAGCCTCGAGAAAGCTGCAGTAGTATAAAACTTGATAGAAACATCCTGCTCCAGATAAGCAGATAGCTTCATAAATAGCAAATGATATTACTCTAAATCCACTAAGCATAAGCTTGAGGGACGCCGAACTGAATTTAAGCAATGGCGAATTTTTCAGAAAATCTGTGCTTTTGAGTCAGTTTCTTCAATAAAAATTATAGAATTTTCTAATTATACAGTGGTGAGTAAAATTTGTATGAATAGAGGTAACAGGGACTCTGAAAAATTAACCTCAATCCAGTTCCTATTAAGATATGAGGTAATTCTGACGTCGTATCACAAACTTAGGTAACTGAACCTAGTTGGCTGGCACCGTACCAGCTGGGTGCCAAAGCCTTCACCGGCCTCTGTTCACGTAATTTGTCACTTTTCGCAAATAAAGCAATATATTCCGTGGTACATATTACTACCAAAATAGCTCCGTACCCTTTCCTTTCCGCGTTTTTACATAACTAGAAGATTGCCAATGGTAGCAGACCCTGCTCCAAACCACACTGGTGCGTCCCAAATTGCTCAGCTATTGATATGATCAATTTATCAATGTGGAGCATAATGATAAAACATTTTTCTACTCATTTGCCATCAAAAGGACTTTTTAAGAAGTTTACGATCTCAAAGAAGTTCCCCCAAAATTTTAAAACTGTGCCAACTCCAGCCTAGTCTCAACAAGATGGAATTAGCTGCTTTCCCAAAACCCACCTTAACGATCCCGTGTAGCTTGTCCTTGATTGGAAGCCACTAGAAGACGGTTTATTATCGCTCGACTTCGAGCTCATCGCCAATTTTGTTTGGCGAAGAACCTGGAAGAAAGTAATGAGTAGAATATGTGTTACTTGTAAACTGAAGTAGCAGTTCTACCTCTATACTGTTCAAAACATCCCTAGCAGAATCGCCGCGCCTATTCTTGCCTCTCGCTACAGTTTCGTCTAAACTGGCTTCGAGGAAGGTCGACAGGGTGTACACATGATAGTGTTGGAGAAGAATTAGTAAGATGCCCACAGCTACAGAAAGAAGCCCTGAAAAAAATTGATTCGATGGTTTTCTGGCTAAAGAATACATCCAACCTATTTTGAGTTGACAGTTCATCTAATCCTAATTTACGCTAAGTGCGGAAAAGTTGACTTAAATAAAAATCCAAGAGCTCACCAACACCAAATACACAATAGAATGACCACTGGAAGCCCATTTTCATAATGGTTCTATTTCCGTCAGTTCCTAGAAATCCGATCTCGAGTTTGCACGGAGCCATTATTAGATACAGCAGACATGAAAACAGCGCGGAAAGTCCAGTAACGACCATGGCCTGAAAAAAGAAAATTTCTAAGGAAAAAATCCAAAACGAGTCCTGAAAAGCTTACCCTGCAGTAATGATGCGGTACAAAGAGGAGGAAAGCAACTGCCAGTGTCCAGCAAGCAAATGCAAAACTGAAGAGAAGTCGTGTATGAACAAAAACATAAATTTTGCAGGCAAGTAAATAACACCGTAAACGAGATAAAGTTTCCAAAAAGTAGAGGTATTTGATAATTGTATCTTCCAATTTGAAAACCGATATGCTATGTCTAATAACAAATGAGTAATATCTTTTTTAGTAAGGAATACGAGTGTGAAAGACAAAATGATAGTCATTTTTGTTAATTTTATTACCATCATCTGTTTCATATTGCTCTCCTTATAATCAAAATTAGATTTCTTTGAATCTTGAGGGCATACCATTTAGTGAACAAAAGAGGTGTTGATATTAGAATCGATAGAAAGAAAACAATACTAGGCGCCCCCCCCCCCCCGAGAATGGGTCTCGAAATTTTTGAAATTTACTTACATGGATTATAGAAATGTGCAAGTGACTTGTTTATCCTATAATTAGAATAATTTTTAAAGAAACTTGGAATTTCAAATAGCCTGGTAAAAAATCTTTTTTTTTCGGGACGTGGCTGCCGGCACGCTCTCTTTCTCAAGATTTTAGGGGTTATGGGCCCACAAAAATTTTGAGAAGCATCCCAAAAAAATTTCGGAGTGCGTGGCTAAAGCCATGCACGTTCATTTGAAAAGAGTTTTTGCCGCCCCCCCTTCATTTTCTCTCTTTACGACATGACGGGATTTATTACAATTTTTCCAGGCTTTTGTAGCGATTTATAATTTTGGGGAAAAATCACAGTCCATTTAACGAACAAGCTTGTTCATTGTCAGCAATTTTCTTTTCTTTTTCGCTAACTGTACAAAAAATAATAATTCTATCAACCTTACCTCAATGCAGCATGAGTGTAGTGACCAGCTGTTCGATAGTGTCTTCCCCAGTCGAAAGCGTCTTGATTCAGTGAAAAATATTCCAAAACGCTCAGTATAGGATACGGTAATCCTCTTTGGTAGGCTGACCGTAACTCCTCGACCATTGACGAGACTAGAACATGAGCTTCAATGGTTGCAGATAATATGTGAATATGTAAAGTTACCTCCTGATATGTCGAACTTTTCGTTGTAGTAAAGTTGGCTCATATCAATTCGAGAATACGGGTCTGTCACCACCCGATCTTCATCTGAAATTAAAAAATAAATCTTCAAAATTCCAATCACCCCATCTATGAACTTACATCTTAGGGTGATGTTGATGCTCGTCAAACCAACATTCACTCCTATTCTTGCTCGCATTTGTTCATTCACATGCGACCTCAAAGCTCCAATTTTCAATTATTCAAAGAAAATATATGGTTGTTGAGTACCTCAATTGAGCGATGATTTTTGCTGAACCCCCGGTCCATCCTGGCAGGTATAATGATACTGAACAAATAAAGTTAGTTAGTCAAAACCTACAATGATTAGAACCACCTTACCTGCCAATATAGCTCCCACGAGAACAGTGATCGAAAATATAACTAAAGTAACAAGTCGCTTCTGCCGGACACCAGGTAGAATGACGAGGAACGCCAAGTATGGGATAACGAAGATACTCGCAGTCTACAAAAATATATTAGAATGTTTTGAACTTTTAGAACAATTTTGTAAACTGCAAAAATCCCGCATTTTCACTGCTACGTCATGATATATAAATGAAAAATAATATCTGAATTCTTGACATCACAATATTTCTTCCTGTCATGAGTTCTTACCCTAGACTATGAACTTTGATGTACTTTTTACACAAGGTCAAGCCCAAGAAAAAACGATTTGTTCTTCGGTCAATATCGCATACCTTAGACGCTACAAACAACACTTGAGTTTTCGCAGTATAAATAACTAGTGATAAAAGTTAGAATGCGTTTTATATGCCGGCACCATACGCGACATTTGGATGCAGACGATTCTTTCACGAAAATTGAAATAAAAGAGCAAAACCTAAGTTTTCTTAAATTTGTAACATTTTCCTCTTACTTTAAGTGCAAAACGTCTTGAATCACTTTTCAAAATTCTGAGAAGAGTTTTTTCTGAAGTTTTTCACACATGGTAAGTTGTTATCATTCACAAAAAATGGTCTTTTTGCATCACAATCACCATAAATATGCGAATCAGCAATATTAATAAAAGATAGAAGAGCAGGCAGAAATGGGTCGCGTAGCCAAAATCCGGAATTCCTCACAAATTATGTGACTGTACATAATAATACATTGCTGTTAAGTACAATCACAAAATGTTGGAATACAAAGAAATTGACGATTAAAAGGCAAAAATTGCCTTCATGTTTCAACTATGATAAGAATTTTTCCGTAATCCAAAAAAGAATAACACAAATGTTGAATTCCAAACTCGGACAAAAATTCAGAAAATTCAATTTTTGATACTCACAATCATAGCACCAATATTAATATCGGGCATTGCAGCATTGGCATAGTCAGACGGCTCCGCGAAGCCTCCAAACCAGCTCTGCCACATTCGTCTGAAAATTCGAAGCTTACACAAAATTATAAAAAATTAGCACGAAAATATACTACGAGAGGTCAGACCACTGTAATTCATCAAGATATAATCTACATCGCAACTCGGGGAAAGACTTCTTTCAACATAAGAAAGGCTTGAAATGATTTGTTGGAGTAATTCAGCAACAATTAGAATTCTAGCGCTTCATGGTAAAATAACATGAGCCCTTAGGTCAAGGACTGCATAGATCTATAGAAAACATTCTAAAGAATGCTATGTAGAACTAGTATCGCGATGATAGTAGGTGGCTGCCGAAATCACCGCAAACACCTAGTAAAGTGTCGCGTTTTACGAGCACCACAGAGTGGGTTTATGCTCTTTTCGGATGATATTTACTCAAGAAAGTCTGTGAAAAGAATTTGAACGCTGGAAAAGAGGCGGGAGGGTGTCAAACAAATCGCTGGGTACAAAGGCGATGATGGCAAACATCATAGGTTTCGTTATGCTATGTAGACGTTTGCCAATGTGCCTGGGAAAAATTCTCGGGAAAGATAAACTCTGCCATAGTACTCGGGATCGGGGAGTACAAAGAGTGTTCTTGTAACAGGAGCATGCGGTCAGAAGTCGAAACACCTACACACCTACACAGTAAGAATATTTGCTTTCGAGTAAAAATTTCCTGGTAGAAAATGTATGCCAAAAATATTTCCCCAAAGACAGAAACAAACTAAAAGGAAAGTTTGTGAATTCGGACAATTCACACTAGAGAGCAAAAATTGCAAGAAAAAGTCGCAGGATGTAGATAGTAACGTTTATCAATATGCTAATTTGATAATAGTAGTGCCAAACTGTCCTTTCAATGACCGTTACACGAGATAATTTTTTTCAAAAATTAAAATAGGTGTTATGCTTATCTGTTGATTTGGATATTTTTACATTTGACTAGTGCTTGAAGTCTGAAGAAGTAGGCGCATTTCATGTGCAGTAAATGAATGACTAAATATGCGAATAAGAATCTGCATCAAATAGCGATAATGACCATGACATCAGCACTATTTTGTAGTCAAGATTTTCAGCAATGTATGTACCTTGTGCTGTGTAGCCATATCATATTTGCACGCACCAATACTTAAACTTTGAGAAAATATTCAACTCCAAAGTGCCCTAAAGTGCCCTTTACACGTCACCTACATATTTACCCGGCAAGCTTTCCAAAATGTCTTCAATAAATGAAGAAAACTCTAAAAACTCGTATCCTTTGAAATCACTAGTTCCACTGATTTCCTCATCAAACAAATGGTAAATGTTGACAATAAATGGAGATGAGCATTTAGCCTTCCTCAAAAACACTGATATGTAGGATCATAAACTAGAGAGGATTTCAGTCGATTTTGGTATCAATGGAGAGAAAAGGAAGAGAGCAGTGGAGAGGCGTGACTAATTTGAGTGAAATTTTACTTTTATGAATTAGTTTATTTTGAGTGAAATTTTACTTCTAAGAATTAGTTGAAATAGTTGGCACACTGGCTCGAACTTTAGAGAAAAAGGAGAATAAATCAGAGTTGTACAACTTTGCCAGAAAATATCATTTGATAAAGTGATGCACTAAGAGCGAGTAATTACGTTGAAAAATCAAAAAATCGTTTGACTCAATGGAAAAACAATCTGATATGATGTCATGATGTTGATTAGGTTGCTGCAGAAGTCCCTTCCTTTTCAATATAGTGACTTTTTTTCAAAATCGACAGGCCGCTTTATTTGTTTTACTTGATTGAGGAAGCTTTTGAGTATCAGACAGCCACTAAGTTAACCACCAAGTAAAAAGCGAACGAGAAATAGGGATACAAAAACGAGAATAGAGATGTTGAAAAAGAAAATATAGACAAATGACTGCGAGAAAAAAAACAGTTTGAGAAGAAAGCGAATGGCAATGTTATTAGTTAGAGGATTCAATGGCGAAGCAAAAAAGCGAGAAACTGGCTAGTGAAAGGCTAGATGGAGATCTAGAAACTGAAAAGACATCGAGAATTAGCATGACAGCTATGACACAGCTATGCCATCTGAGCGAGTTGTTGTTGATCGTTTTCGCTTTCTTGGGTACCGCACACAAAACGGGGGAATATTTGCAGTTTGTAAATAAAAAGCTTGGCACGAGCATGATACAGATTCAAGGGGGAAGGGAGGGGTGATGAGCTGGGCAGAATCTGCGTCAAAAAAGTCTGTTTTTGCCCACATAAGTCCCAACTTCTCGGGGCACCTACCGCTGCGACTAAGATGGAAAAACTGCCCTTTTTCGTCACAACCACGAGGGTGGAAGTTCTTAGATTTCATGACCACGATTGGAATGCTTGGCGCAACACACAAATGGCGAAGTTTCATCTAGATAACGAAACGACGAGCCCAAGGACGGTCCCGTATTACACGGCATTGGAATGCACGACGCCATCGCGCAGACGTGTGATTCGGGCCTTCAGGGCGATCGTCTTGACTTCGAAGACTCGAATGTAAGGGGCACACAGCCTTGGTTTTCGGGGTCATTAGGTTTTTTTTAATCAAAAGAAAGCCGTAAAGAACCATCTGGTAGAGGCGCTAACACAGCGGCGGGCAGATAACAATCTGCCCAACCTGGGAAAAAGCAGCATTACCAAAAGCGTGACTGACAATATTTTGGCCAAGAATCAAGGTAAACTTCTCGAGATGAAGAATTTCTTATGAAAGGTGAATGAGAAGAGGTGGAACTGAAGGGCAGAGGGAAATCTCCGCCGACAGTTCAAGTCCCTCGAAACGTCGAGACGTAGCGCCACACATTCACATTGTGATGAAATAGAAAACAAGAAAGCAGATGGTGGCAAGCAGCCAGATTCCCATATTATACGCTTTCGCTGACTTGAATAGGAACTCAGTCACAAACAGTTGGAATAGATAGACTTTGGCAGTTCCTTTCGAAACTCATGGTTATAAGAATCATCTTAAGTGCTGGAAAATATAATATTATAGATCTGACTTTCTTATTAGGAAGATAGAGTCCTAATTAAGATACACAAATGTTTTACAAAAAAAAGATCCGAAAAGCAAGAAAAAAGCCACGAAGTATAAAATCTGAGCAGAGGTTTTTTCCAAATTTTGCTGCCAGTATAACTGGTACAAGGCTTAAATGTACAAGATACTGAGTTTGGCATAGTCTCATTGAAAGAAAAAGCACGTTTTCTAATTTTATGCGCGGGAGAGTTCGAGAAGAGGGTTGAAATGTAACAAAATCTTAAGGAAATAGCGGAAAGATCTGAATGCCTGCCAAGATATATCATCAGCATACAAAAAGGTATCAGCTGATTTCAGAAAAAGGGGGTTGGAAAAAATGGTCTCACTCCCAATCAGCCTAGGTTACATACCTTCAGCGGGCGCGAGAGATCATATAGGTTCATTTTTTCACCTGAAAATTGCTCGCTTGGTAATTCTAGTCTATGTTGCTTTAAAGAATTTGAAAAAGATAATGTTTTAAGTGAAAATGAAAGGTAATAAAGCAAAGTTTGAGTATCCCAAATGGCGCTTTCTGGTCGTGTCCATTGCGCTCAATTTTCGTAATTTTCCAAATAAGTAATTTTTTACTTTAGGACATGGTAGTTGAAAACAGTTGAACAATTAAGAGTTTTCCGGTGGGCATTTTCTGAGCCCTTGCTAAGAAAAGGTTGGTTTTATTTCACTAACTGCCTTCAAGTACATCCATGAAATGGAAGCAAAAATCAAGCACAAAAAGAGTAATCTGTAGTCCACCATAATAACTGTGAACTAGTGATAGTTATCAAACTGTAAAGTAAAGAACCATCAAAATGTACTTCAATGGAGGGAATGTTTGAGAATACGTCATCTTTTTAGGAGAAACGTCATCCATCTATTCAGGCTAGAACAGCACTATGAAGTGAGCAGGTGTCGCAACCACTGATCATGGTTACGAAAGAAGAAAGTATGCCAGTAGCAGAATGTTGTCAACAAGTGTCTGTCGGTCAGGCCTTTTGGGGGTAAGAAACACGATTTGGCTAGCCGTGAAGGTGTCATGTATGGAGTGGAAAGCATTCCGTCACCGTATTGCCTGATTTAGCCCCTCGGCCAGTCTCACATAAGCTTACAGTCTCATACAAAGTAATCCGAAGACGAATAAATGGTCTGAGAAGTTGAATGGATTGTCTCTGAGTCACAAAATAGGCTGTGCGCAGTTGGAAGGCAGTGGCGCAAGAAGACCTTGAGGGCAGATTCCGCGTCGCGCTCGGAAAGCAGATTTGCTTTCCTTAACGCCAGATATTACACTGTTATTCTGACCTCTGCTCGAAGATCAACAAATCTAGTTTTAGACTATATCTTATCAGCCAAATCTGCACCTCCGAACCGAATAAAAAACGTGTCGTCGTCGCCGCAAAACCGCGCGCGGTTCCAAGAGTCAGCCTGAGAAAATTCCCCGACAAATTAGTGATATTAATAACTACAGGAAATATCAATTTTTGAACCTGACTACGTGACAGCGATAACTCAACATTGTGCTATATCAGCGCAAATGTGAAGAGAAATGTTTTCGTAACAGCATTTCTCTCCCCCCACCCGATATCGCCCTAAAAACTTTCTCTTCTCGTAGACAAACCACAAATAACTGTTTCTATAAGAACTGCTTCATTTTTTTTGCGCAAGCAAAGAGTTCTTTATTTCTTAGAATCATTGCCACTATAAATTCTAGGAACAAAATGTTGTTTTTGAACTTTCTAAGGGGGAATACATGACTGTTGTGATTTTATCGAACTAATTCGCTCTAGCTAAAAATTCGCTAATTCCAAAAACTTCTCTTTTGTTTTTTTTTGTATGGAGTAACCGTATTCCTTTTAGAGTAAACGAACATCTTTACAAGCAAGCAATTTGAACTCTGATCTTCCAAAGACTAGAAGAGAAACTTGTTACCAAAGTGAAAGTCAATTAACGACCTAAAAAATACAATTTTTGCCCAAAGTTGCTAACTTTCGCAACATTGATAATGTTCATTGTTCGCTGTTTATATGACACATATATCTACTTCATCGCAATTTGCTCTTGAAACAAAACAAAATTAATCTCAATCAGAAATGTCCTTGAAATGTTCATTATTTCATTAACACAATGCTGAACCGATTTGACAAAGTTCAGAGTACTTGTTACTAGCTAGAGTTTCTTATTTGATAAAAGGTTGCCAATTATCTTTGAAATTTCAGTTTTTGTAATTGATTTGAGTTTAGGACAGAACTGCATTCAAAGGCTAGTTTTGTTACAAGACTGAAACATGAACAAACGCCTCCTTGTCTTCAAATTTTAGCATTGGACAGAGTGTGTGAACGTTCAGACACCTAGGAAACATTATTCATTTAGATGATTTTTAATCCACAAGTATTTTTCTCTACTCTACGCATTACAAGTCAAGAATGCTTATTTTTAGTTACTTTGTATGATTTAGGCTTAGCGTCTTTCTTTATGTCCACTCTTCGGTAAATTACACTTCATTTACTGCATAAAATTGGTTAATAAATAAATACCAAACCAGATTACAGCGAGCACTAGGTGAAAATTATCATGATCAAGGAATGCAAATTTTCAAAATTTTTGAAGCCTGGATTATGGATTACGATACCGTAAAAACATGAGAAACAAGAGATTGAACATAATGAATCACTTAGTAACAAAGTTTTCCGAGTCAAAAACTATAGGTACAATGCTTTGGAAGGAAGTGATAAAATGGTGGGAGTGAAGCATGACTAAGCATGGCTTCAGTATCCTTAAAAGTCTTGGAATGAGCCTTAGTCTTGAGCAAGATAAAAGGAAGTAAGATTACAAGACAATGAACTCCTTTTTTCGTGTCACCTCAAGGTTTTCGTACATGACATATATTTAAAACCGTCGATAGTAAACAAGTGGCTCGTTCGTGCTGTAAATCTGTGGTTATCAAAACGGATGTGGAGCTCTACAATGTTAGACAACAGCTGATTTGTCGATTGAATTGGATTGTTAAATGTAATTCTTGCGATAAACAAATAGCTTCAACACCACAAACAATCACGGTTCTTTTGAAGGTGATGATGCCGATTAGCTAATGAGCTTCGAGATCTTGCGTTTTTTCTAAGCTGTATTTGTCGGAAAGTGTGACATCTGCATTTTTCGAAAAACTCCAGAATTTCTATTTTGACGAACGGAAAGTCTTCCTCAATTTCGGAATCTTCTTTGTTTGACGCAAGACCCACCTTATCTTCTCAAGTTCGGGAACTTTTGCCACTTTTTCTGTTATTGAGGCAACCACAAACGAGTATAAACGCCAGAACTTAGATGTATTCAACTGGTAAGATCTTTGATCTACAAGCCAAGCAGTCCTCCGAAATAGCCACTTCTTGCCGTGAACCATTTGTTGATTGTTCGTAGTAGGGTGAGGACAAATTCCTCGCGCACCTCGCTGTCTGCGCGATTCTCGATCGCGTCACGGGAAAACATTTGACCCGAGTTCATAACGTTCATCCATCAAATAAGTCACAGCTTTAGGGGGGAGGGGGGGGGGTAAATCGAGACTATGCGACATCGTTTGAATCGCCGCTTACAGCATTCGAAGTGACAATGCGGTGGTTATGCGACTCGAAGAAGAATGAATCGGTGAAGAAAAACCCGGGTGATAAGCGCGACTCGTTGGCGCGAAGTGTAATGATCGCACCCGATCGGTGCTGCCATGGTGCTGGCGCGCATCCACTAGGTCAGCTGATAGGGCTCAATTATCAAAGTGGTAAGTGATGGCAAGTGTAACCAGGATATAGGTGTGGACGTATAGGGCAAAAAGCCGGTATCCACGCAGAAACAGCACTCAAATCGTGCTTAAACTGCGACGCGCAACACGTTTTTCACTGTGGTAATTTAAGTGTGGCCGAAAGCGAATCGCGGCTCGCTGTATCATTGTGGGTGCGATGGGCAAATGAACTGGTTAGAGAACGATCGAAACAAGCAGGAGGTCACCGAAAGAATGTCGCCATCACATAAACTCACACTCACACCGCTACGCACATACGCACAAACGAACAAAAACACAACAACTTTACATGGCATTAGTTCCCGGATGGGCAGCAATGTCCATTGCAAGCGGGACAGCAGCAAAACATACTCATAACTGGATGAGAAATGCATTCCAATGAGTGTTAGTTACACCTTTAGAGCTTGGCCATACCACACGCGATTTTAGTGGCCAAGCGATTTGGCAATCTGCCAGATGTTTTCGTATCCATTACTAACAGAAGATGAGAGCACAGTACGTAAAATTTTTGTAAGTTCGTAAAATGCCGTACATTATAGGAATTCAAAATGTGATTAAGAGGAGATGTAGACTCTTGGAACATTGCCAAATCGCTGACCACTGAAATCGCGTGAGGTATGGCCAAGGATGGCGAAATGGCGCAACAGACATAGCCAATTCCTTTTGGTGGTACTATAATTTGTGCAATTGCACAATAAAAATTGTGTGGTGGATTTGATGACTCATCGGCCTTAGGCCAGTACATGTAACGCAGTAAACCTAAAGTCATAGATAGCTAAGAATTTTGCACACATTTTTTTTACTTATCCATCTCTAGATTTTTTAAAAATATTTACTTGACATGCTGGTTACAAACGTAAAACACATTCTAAATGGTTCATCCTTTTAGAAAGGGGTATAAATATACGGGAGAAGAGTTCAGAATCTCGAAAATTGATGAATTCTCAAGAAGGTTCACATACACCATACATGCTCGTTACAGTAGCGGCTTATGGGATTACGGTACCAATACATCAAACGTAGTCCCACAACAAGGCGCTGGCTTGACGACTTATATTCGTAATCATCATGTCATATAACACTCTTATGTGAAGTAACAACGATATCTGAGACAAAGATACTTCACAGTATCCTTATCTTCACCCCCAATGAGAAAGGCCAATGGGCAGTATGAGTGTCATTTTTGCAGACAGCATTCCGAAGCCATATTTGCAAAGCTTGTACGAAGCCGAAAATTTCTGAATTTTAGGAATCCAAAGTTATGTAGCACGTAAAGCTTGTGATTTCCTTTTCCTCATTCTTCTTTTCTTCCTCAAGCAAATGCTTTTAATGCTACGAGAATCAGCCTTGATGACTAAAGTTTATTTTCTTGGATAGCGAGAATATCGCCAATGCCCCACCTCTGTGGACTACTGGTCCTTACTATATATGCTACAACAAATAGGACGAGGATCAGTAGTCCTCGACTCTGGATGACGTGCAGTTTTGGAATAGTGGATACTGCAAATTCACCTGTGTAACATCAGCAAGAAGACAATAAGGAGAAAGAGGAGTAATAAAGAAAGAGGATGGATGGAAATTTGGGTGCAGCTGACCCTCACCCCCCCCTTTCCTTAGGATACCTTCAAGCGCAATAATGACCGAACAATTCAAACGCTACGCTTTTTAGCAGTTTTTCTTAGATTGCAAATAATGTCAAGTCTTGATTTCACAAAATTTCCCTCTCTTTAGCGCACCTAACTTAATATAAAGTTTCTAATCTTCACATTCACTAAATGCTATCTACATGCTCGTTTCTTATAGCGTTCCTCAAAATACACAAATCTCTATGTCATATTTAATCTTCTACGAGAAACGACCTATCCATGCCCCATTGCAATTTCAGTATTTTGATGATGTGAACTAAAGTTGTAACAAAATATTCTGACATAGAAAATTTTGATCAGTTATCGTGCTTAGAGTGTAAAACATGTGCGAACATCATCATAACATCAGAAAATTTTGAAAACAGCAGCTATGCGCTGTTGAAAGAACTTAAAAGGTGTCAAAAGAGGAGCGGCGAGAAATAGAAAGTGAATTTGCATAGGTGTTGCAAGATCTTAGAAAGCGAGATCTTACGACTTGATGACCTCATACTAGTTAATTAAGTTGGAAGTTATTATAATAGACTTCGCGGAATTCCTGTTTGCTAAAGGTGTCAACAACTTTACTTTCGTTTCAAAAGGCCTTATTTAGAATTTTTCAAACTTTCCGCGAGAATTTATCGCTTCGCTAGCGGAAGATTGTTCCAGAAAACCGCCGACGAATATCAATTTCTTTGATATTACAAACATACTTTGCACGCAAGACGGCCTACAAGGAGCCAAACTATTCTTGCCATTTAAATCGAGTTTTCAATAGAAAAATACATTGTCGAATACGTGTCTGTTGTTTTAACTTCATGTACAAACGGGTTTATTAGATATCGAAAAGCCTGGTCTTTGAACTTCAGCATTTACTGCGAATAACAAACAAAGAATGTGGAGATGAAACACGAACGATAGAGGATCATGCACAGGTGGCAGAAGTGGACAGGCTTTGAGGAGGTCTACAGCTACAATCCTTGTATGTTGATCAGGTTCTGTAGGAAATAAAACTGGGGGCTAGGGCTACCATTACCAACAGAAGATCTACAATTACCCGAAAGGGGCTAGTTGATAGCCGTCAATAGCAATAGATGTCAAGTTATTCCCTCTGCGACCTTATTCGAAGGTTCCACGAAGGTTCCGCGAAAAAGCCAAAACTTCATTTGTATAAACATTTAATAAGAATGAAAGTTGCAAATTTTTTTGAGACTTAAGAAAAAAAAGTAACCCCCCACGATGCTAAACAAATTCACTCATTCGTGTTGACCGTGGAAACTTTTTCCTTCTTCATACTTTGAATTTGGATTGGATCCTGTACAGCCATGCTATATTCCCAAGGTTACTGTAGGCTTACAGTGGAGAAACTCACAAGTACAATGAAGATGTCTCACAAAGAAAAATCTACAACGACTGGAACTTCCGTCCTAAACATTTTATGATGTGCTAATGTCAACATAAACTCCATAGAGTGTCGCAGCAAACGTTACACAAGCTATGATTTTGGCATAAAAGTTTATGCGCAAGCTTCTGAAATTCGACGGAAGAAGCGGGAAGGAATGGGGGGGGGGTGCGGAGGGCGAGGCGCGGGGGGAGGGAGGGGTGGAAATAGGTAGTGAAACTCCCAGCATGGTCATTGTGAGGACATGCAAAAAAATGTTTTATTTGTTAATTTTTATTCAATTTATTTTCATGCACATGATGTGCGTGAAAATGCTACCACTAGTATTATGAGTTAGAGGCTGGCTCAGCGAAAAGGTATGTAACATAAACAACCATGACTTTAGACATTTTTTGAAATTAGACTAAGTTCGGGGAAAAAATTCAGACCATATGGCAGTCACGAACCTTCTTCTAGAATTCTAGAGCTACGAGCATGTGAAGAACTTCGAGAAGCTCCTTAATGGAATTCCAGAAAGTATTCAATGCTTTCACTCATTCAGTCAACATTCTCGCCTATCCCCCCTCTCCCACTTCCGAAACATTGTCAGCATGATAAGGATAGAGCTAATATAGCACTCCGCAACGCAAACTCTCGAGTGATGCTTTGGGCTAGTAGATGGAATATTAAGGTATTACGCCAAAAGCTGCACGTCCCCACTGCAGAATTTCGTTTCATCGTTAGGGATAACTTTGAACTTGAATGCAAATTTTTGATCAAAGACCTGGGTGTTTATACGAATTCTAAGTTGAATTATCCAAGTCACATAAATGAAATCTCATCTCGAGGTACTCGAACACTGTATGAGTTAATGTTGTTTAATGCGCAGTGTTTAGTCTTGTGACCCCGAACTTCTAATGAGAATCTACAAAACTTTTGTTCTGCCAGTGGTAGATTATTGCAGCTTTGTATGGAAATCCTACCTTGAAAAGAGATCGATAAGATCGAGAAAATCCTAAGAACATTCACAAAGATTGTATTTTATCCTGCCTTCCCCAATATCCTTCGGCCTTGCCAAACTATAAAACCAGAATCTGTAAATTAGGTCTAACGCTTTTCAACAAGAGGATTTTGGCTGATATTCTTATGGTTTTTAGACTGCTGCGACCCGAGGTATGTAGGTTTGAGACCTAGTGATTGCTGGGTTTTTCGACCTATTAGTGAAGCAGGGCATCTCTTAAAGGCAGCGTCCAGGCATGCCTGGACACATAGGGATCTCACGTGGATAACAATTTTGGGGCCCTAACTAAGCCACTGCCCAACCGGCAGCTCAGGTAGTGCTCTAGCGGCTGAGATATTCCTCTCGAAACTGACCCCGCGATCGTATTTCGCATGGATTCATGGCGCAAAGCGTGGATCCTGGCGCGAAACTACCATGATTCAATGCGAATACGGTCGCGGGGTCCAGTTTCGAGTGGAATATCTCAGCCGTTAGAGCACTACCTGCGCTGCCACTCAGGCAGTGCCTTTTAGGGCCCAAAAGTACTTTCCACGTAAAATCCCCATCGGTCCAGATCTGTCTGGACGCTGCCGTTAACTTGTCTGTTTCCAGGTTTGGAAGGTACAACATTTCTTACTCCAACAATTTCTTTTATCGAATAGCTTTAATATTGAACAAGTTGTCACCGTCTTTCTTAGCCGTGAATTCAGCAGCTCAACCGAAAGCATTGCTAAAGAAAGTAGATATTCTGCAGCTATGTGGAGTTGACGAAGTCATGTAATTTGCCCCCTATTGCAGTCATTTACCTTCTTTGGCATGATCGATGCGATTTTTTGATATTTTATAATTGCTGCTACTAGCTGAGTGATAAAAGATTACCATGATCTTGAGTATTAGTTCGTCTTCCCAGCATTTGATACAAGACGCTTTGCTCAGCTTGCATGGTTCTACTGGGGCTCAGCGTATACCAGTTCCGAAGCTCCATGCAAGCTCCAAAGGCACACTCGTATACCGTGACCGGAGGATACGTTGTTGGCTGGTACGAGCAAGATTTTTTGCCTACTTGTTCGTGATCCTCGTGATTTTTCTGTCTGATTTAGTAGTAGCAGGAGTTTTCGTTTTCTAGCTAGCTTCGTCTCATGCCTGAGAGTGGACTTTCTTGTTTCAGTCACTGTTACTAACAATACGGTATGCTGTTGCATTGCGTTGTTTTCTAACCGCTCAAAATAGATAGTAGAATTAGCAGAGCACTTTTAGGTGCATCGAAAATAAATAAGTGGTGTCGTATTTTTGTGGCAAAATTTATGGAGACTTCGTTTTCAAAAAATGAAAAAGCCACTTCATGCCGGGCACTGCATCTAATACCGACTTTGAGTCCAGCACACAAAATAAGCAGAAAGCGAGCAGCAAAATAAGTATTTTATGTTATGCATTCCCAGACGGCTCGATATCCATCGGATTTCACCGGAACTTTCGGCGCAAACCGTAACTGGGGGTGAAGAGATGTAATTCGTCGGATGATCAGTTCATGCATGTGGGTGATTCGGCAGATCCGAATCAGAGCACTTAGACCTGGGCATCTTTAGACAAGGTCACCACGTCTAGAACTCAAAACAGGAACAACACCACATAGAAGCATAAATGGTTCGAAATAAAGCAGTCGGCGCCATAAAATCAAGGAATTTGCCACTTTATAGATTAGCGGGTACGAAGTTTGTGTTAGGGATGAACTAGGAGGGTGGAAAGAAGAGGGAGGGAAGGGCTGCAACTGGGTAGGCATGAGAGAAAGTGGCGGTAGCCTTTTCGATATTTGATATCCAGCTCCATTTTGACTTGAACTAAACGCCAACTGCCCTTCTTGAGGAGCTACCATAACTACTTCTCTGCAGGACCAGCGAAGCAACAAAAGAAGGTATAATTTTTCTTACTTAGAACTCACAAATCGAGCTGTTGTTGAAACAATGAGCAACTTTTGAACGTGTGCGAGATAAAGAAATAGTTTATGACTAGTATGCGATTGGCATCTCAGTAGGAGAATGATCTAATATGCGCCGACAAACTGGAAAAGATGCCCAGGATGACTGAGATCGCAGTTGAAGATATTTGAGAAGAAACAGAAACGAACACTAAAAATAATCAGAAAAAATCCGCAAATCCATTTTCAATTGCAAAAAGGGAAAGAATGCAACATCAGCTAATTGATCGATTGCTTTGGTAAGTGTAGAAAATGCTTGTGTTGATAAAAATCACTGGACCGAAATCTTCTTTGCGCAAGAGAGAAAGCGCTTCTTTTGGGGAATGATGACCTTGGGGGAACGCCCCTCCCTGCTTCTCCTCTCCTTTATGGATCTTCCCCTACAAGCTTCATCTGCATACGCCATTCAGCATTCACTGCTGGATATCGGCTTTTTTGGCTACATATGGGTGATGGCCCGACAGTTTTGCACTTTCTTGAATTTCAAATTAGGGTTGAGAGTCAGATCCCCTCACTTTACAGCATAACATATTGTCAAACAGAAGTTCTATAAAGGCAGATTCGATATTCTTGGACGTCTTTTGAGGATTGAAAGATATGAATTGCACAATTTGAAAGAAAACACAATACATGATTCCATTCAAAACTACTGTGAGGTAAGGTCGAAATCACTATGCGTCTGGTAGTGAGGGACAGGGTATACAATGCTTGGACAGTAGAGCAAAAATAATAATACATAACTTAAAACTGGAATGTAATCATGAACACGAATATAAACGGCATTTTAAGATAATTTGGCTTTGTTTAATTAAAGGATAATATTGTAGAAAAGTCAAGCAAAGCCAGCTTAAAGAATTACTGTCTACACGAAATTGTTTTCTAAGTTCTTCATGTGTTCGTAACGCCTGAAAAAAACCATTGCTCAAACCGCAGTTCTTATAATGCATTAGTTAGTGGCAGAGAAATTCAGCTCTAAAATCTAGACCAGTACAGTATTCCAAGATTCCGATTGGTCTGCTGAGGACGACGGTGCTGGGCGAGAGCTCAGAGTTTTTCTCGCTCACGAAGAAACTTCTGAATTACTGCTTGGGCAATGGAGAAAAACCTCATTTAATTTAATTTTCTACGATTCCATAAATTTAAGAAAAATGGGGGAACTCAGTAACAACTATTCTGAACAGCAAATCAGAAATTCGGACAGGTCAGGTAGTACCACGAATTTACGACTATGTATAGGGCACTAGAAAAATCGTGACGATGGCGCGACCGCGCACGACACGCAAGCCCCTTCCGGAAATTGCATTTTCTTGGTTTTCATCTCTAGTCGGATGGTTTTTTGCTTACGTATGAACATTTAGACACTGGAAGTGACTGAGCTGGACGTTGCGGTGATGCCTTCTTGTATGAGCGTTTTATGCTCCTGTGGGCGCAAAGTCCGCAGTAAAATTCCGTCGTCACGATTTTATAAATGAACTATACATAGTGAACCATGTAACCTCTAAGGATAAGGCTGTGTTTTTGCTCCACATAGGTCTTAAACGATCTTATGAAGCTATACTATATGAAAGTGACAGCGGAGGGCAATGACTAAATAAATATTAAATTGAATATAATATTATTGAATATTATTATTAATATTATTAAATATAAATAGAAAGAAGTGGAGGTAAAAAAGAAGTAGGTTGACCCACTCACTAGAAATGTGGTTGAATCAGAGAAGGGAAAGAAAGTTTAGCATCTAAAGAATAAGAAATAATTTTTGAGAAAAAATGAGATGAGATGGATTTTGCATTTTTTGAGTGGTCAAAAGGAATTACCGCTTCAAAAACAACTACCAGAAAGTAAAGTAAAGAGGTTTTGGTGGTAAGTAAGAGAAGGAAATAGAAATACGGCGGAAGAATCGCTAGCAGAGTGACAATAAATCAAGTCACGACAGACCCATCTAGAACAATGGTAAGATGCTAGCATATGCCACCTTGGGAAGCTCTTGGCTTTTCGGAGCCGAGTTTTACTGCCAGTTATAAGAGCCGGTTACAATCTGCAGTGCAGTAGTTGCAGATGTTGGTAGCATATGTAGACCTCGATGCTCTCATTACTTGAACGAAAGAAAGTCACTGTTGGGCTAGAGTTGTTTCAAGCCATGAGTAAAATGCTATTAGCTTCGAGTGATGACCGCCTACCAATTATATAATTTCTTTTTTTTCTCAAATGAGGAGGGTTTTTACAGAATTCACCAAGATTAAAAATATAGGTATTTCTGGAAAGGTATTATCACAGATTACTGATTCAAGATGCATGCCGTGTGCAGAATTCAACGATTGCTAATGGACACCCCAGTTTTAGAAACAAACAAAATATTTACAGATAACGCTTTCCGAACCATATCAGGCTAGGAACAAGCTTGAGTGTCCCGAGTAGTCGCATTTTGAGAAAGAAAACAATCCATCGTTTTATACCCCAGTCGACAAAATTATCAAAATTAACGAAATGTGGCGGTACAGAAGAAAAGGATTGTAAAGACTTTTTTGCTTTTTGCTTCAAGAATGCTTTAGGATAACTTTGCGTCTATTCTTACTACAGTTACAACACTGATATCTGGGATCAACTAGACTGTTTCCTTTATTCCTTTCGAGTTGAGATTGGTGATAATGACAAAATGGAGAAAAAAAATTGATAGCTTGATCTGTCTAATCTTCTTAAAATTATATACAAAAACTCATGGGCTTTGAGACCGTTTGCAATTCACAATTCAACTTGTTTTGAGAACCGTTTGTAATTCACAATTCAACTTGTTTCAATTTTACTGCGCAGTTGAATCTATCTCACCAGAATAGCTTGCACAAGAATAAATCGAACATTCAAAGTTTTTGGATTTTTCAGACAGACAAAAATGAGAAAAAATATTGTGTTTCAGCTACGGCATGAAGTCGAGAAGGAATCAAACAATGTGATTTTTTAAAAATGGGTCTGAGATCATGTTTCAGACAAATGAACAGCGTTGTTACATCATGGCTGGAGTTAGCTTATTAGTAATCCGTTTGTTCACTTACTTATTTACTTTATCACATACATAAAGGCTCGCCAAAATATAGTAGAAAAGGGAAAAAGGCAAGTTGACATAGATCACACGGTCCTTTGCCGAGGGCCAGGTTTGGAGCTGTAGCACATAAATCATAGTCAAGTATTTTTTTTTTGAAAGAGCACTTCGAATGAGTAGCTCCAGGTGGGGCCGGTTTATCCACAATATCAATTTTGGCTCCCATGACATCGAAAAATTCTGCAGCTATGCGATTGTATCATACAATTAATCTTGTTAATAGCAATTACTTTCTGTAATCGCGGAAAAAACAGCGCTAAATCAATCCTTGCAAACAAGATGTCATAGGCGGTGGATCGACGATATCATGTACGGCTTGCAATCCAACAAGCTGTGAACGCAAGAACAATAGAGAGAACAAGGTCTGTGGGACTGTGTGGGGGTGGTGGGGGTGGTTGTTGTCTTCATCTGCCAATCGATTATTATGTTTATTGACCTCCCCCGTAACCCCCGACTTGTTTTCTGATAAATAGTCGGTCTCATTTCCCCCCGACCGAATGATGTCAATTACAACACCCCATTCCGTATCAGGTTAACCATCTCAGAATTCACGGAATTCACCTTGGAAGTTCAGTGATCAGACATTTTTGGGCAAAAAACACAATGCGAAATCGCAACTTTTTCCTTATAAAAAAGTAAGAAGTTGAGTTTTGTTCTGTAATCCGTGCAGATAATATTGTTCAATTATTTGCTGTCGAACAGTTTTTTTTCTAAAACTGCCCTTCGCAAATTTCATCCCTAAACAGCCAACGAAAGCATCAAAATGGTATGTGGGAAGCTCTAGAAAAAGGGTAGATTTCAAAAAAAGGGGCGTGGCCTTCAGAAAAAGGCGTGGTTCCCTCCGTTCAGGTTCATTTGACAGGAATTGACATTGACTGATTTAGCTCTACTCTCGTTTCACAAACTGCCACTAGCAGTTTTTATACCTTGAACAATCAATGAGGTCACTCAGAAGCTATCTGAGGACCAAGAGTGCATGGAAAGGGCGTGACTTTCACAAAAGAGGTGTGGCTTTCCCAAAAGGGGCTGGCTTCCACCACTTCTGGTTGGCATTGATTGACTCCGATTGGTTTATCGCATTGCTGTCAATTTTTCTTAACTCAGAAATTTGCATTGGGAAACAAAGAACTTTTCAGTTGTCTTTTCTCAGGACGGGGAAGGACAGGCTTCCATCTCATAACTCAACTTTACACCGCTTACTATGGTGTCAATAAACGTGACTAATTACAGAAGAAAGCCAAAGTGTACACAAAACTGCCAGCTGCAAGTCGTCGATTTGAGATTACTCAGTGATTCATTGCATTCCAATCGGCTACTTGATCTGCCGAACAAATTCATCATTGTTCTTACAAACAAATGTCGAAATCAAACTTTCGTCCATTTACTCTATGTCATAACTTGATTGAGCCATGGTAAACATCGAAAAATCAACAGAGAACGATATTATTACGTACTTTGTTTGTTAGTTTGAGTGGCGTCCAAGATTTATTAGGTGGGACATAATAACACCAAGATTCCTGTAGTGATCTTCTACAGAATCATTGTATTTTTGGAATTCAGTAAGAGGAATCCATGCTTTTTCCGCGGAATTCACTATTATTATGTCGCGGTAATAAAGGCGCATTTTAATCTTCACTACAATCAAAAACCAGCAACCTGCTAATTTTACTTTGTTTTAGCTTCTAAATTCTACACCTTCCAATCAGCATAAATTTGCTGATCGCATATCTCTACTGAAACTTGTAGTTACCAAAGTTTCTCGAATTATGTTGATGTTTAAAAATTTTTTAATACTTACCATTAAATACTTCATATATCATCAAAAAACACTATACAGACTGGTGCTCTACTTTTGAACGAACTTGCATAAATTCTGGTGCGAGACTTTTGAGCCTGATAATGTAAAAGTCAATGTTGCTGAGTATGTGCATTGCACCATACGCGCGGTAATTCACGATTTACGTCTTACAGGTTGCCAACCGAGAACCTCCTTTTTGCCTAAATTGCTTACATAAACCGTAGTAAATAATATATTCCCAAAAGTTTCATCAGAAACTTTTGTTCGCTAAATAGTCGTGAAGTGGTAGGCGACGGTGTGCAGTCTCACATATTGAATCACGAATAAATTCGCTCCAGTCTCAAATATCAACTGTATGGAGATAACTAGAATTATGCCTGGGATGATCGCCGAAGTATATTCTAGCGTGCTCGACATATAATAATATTGTATACAAACACAAGCTATTGCCCTACAGGAAATGAAAATATGACAAAATAAAGACATTTACGCGCAACAGAAAATTGGAGAAGAGAGACGATGAAGGAATGCTTGATGCTGCTAGAAGTTTCCGCGACGACTCCGACGGCATCAAATTTTCTCATCTCCATCTTTTCTCCAATCAATGATTCGTATTTCTCCCGCAATCGATGAATATCGACGATACACCGAAGACGTATCGGTTCAAGCGTAAAGTGTTTTAGACAGTTGCATATCATTCCGTTGATGGTGCCAGTTTTTATCATCGCTTTTTCTTTTGCCTATGCAAAGTAAAGTCTCGAAAAACTACTCTTGGGAAGGCGGAAGAAAGGTGAAGTATGACTTCGAGGTTGTATGTATGTATTTCTGCGCATAGGAAATCAGATTTAGCTTGAATAATGTTTTTTCAGGGACGCAGCATTGTAAAGCGGAACAAAATTAACGAAAACAATTTGTAATCGCTTCTTGTTGACGAAAATAACATGATTGGCCTTAATATCTTAGCGAAAGGAAAGAAATGTTGTGCAAACAGAATAATTAAATCTAGAAATATGATCAGTTTGATTGTTCCACAACGGCTAAACACTTCGCGATCAATATATTGATTCCCTTGTAATTTATTCGCACTGCAGATCGATATATCGATCGCGCTCGGTTCAGCCTTCACAAATTTTACGTTGATTATTGAGCTGCAGCAGTGCGATATATTATGTCCGATATCATGATTAAAAAGTTGTAAAAGCCATTATCCATCATTTCAAAGCGAGAGCTTTTTTTAGGTAACCTATGAAAGAACGCAAAAGTTAATATTCGAAATTATTAACTGTTGTTTCAGTCAATGCAGAATGACCCGATATTAGAAAGGAGGCACAAATCCAAAAATGGTTTGAAAATGACCGGTTTTCAATGTTCTAGAATTGCGCCGTGTTTCCTTATTGTCAGTGAGTTTGAAGAATTATTTGTAAATATCAAAATTATATTACAGTCAATATTGTGTGACGCAAAATAAGAGAAGATCGCAAATTCTAATTATTCCCGAACGAGCTACAATATTAGCTGTTCAATTCAGATTTAGGATATGTAGAATTTACATAAAATCAAGGAGCAGCAGAATCTCATAGCCAGCTCATTACAAGTATACTGCGAACTCAGTAACTAGAGATCACTATGAGGAAGGAGTTTAAAGAAAAATTGATCTTTTCCCCAATTCCAAAAAGTTTGCAAGCTTGTAGTAAGACCAATTTGGGCTTCTCCTTTTCTCCTTGACATTACAGACGTCTACCCAGTGAAAGAACTGGAAAGAACTGATCTTTGAAGATTTGAGCCCGACTGAGTTTCTGTTTGAGTTCGCTAATATCATCCCTTTGAGCAAAAGTGTGCCCTCGAAACAATTGCTTGCGCATTCGCAGTGCAACAACAACAAGAAAAGTAAATAAGGGCATCAATAGAGTATGAAGAGTGAATGGTTGTCGATGATCAAAGGTTAACAACAAACATAAAGACAATCCAATTCGCAGCCGATGGCAATGATCAGTCAGCTGAGCGCTGATAGTGGAACCAGTGTATGATTGGGTTGGTAGAGATGCTTCAAATTTTACGAAAATTCAGCTCAAATAGGAAAGTTGGGACTGGAGAATGTTGGGCTATTGATAATGGGTTTTTCGTAATTTTCAAGAGGGGTTTAAAATTTTCAGCGCGGGTTGAGAGCGGAGTACAATCAATCTGACGTCACCACACTACTTTCACACCATAAAATTAAGCCTGAAGTGAATGTAAGCTTCTTCAACAATGGTCAAATGTGGATAGGCACAAGGTCCCGCCATTTTTACAGCCTCCGCGGACAACTGTTCCTTTTGCGATACTGTTGCATGTCGTTTGAGGACCAGTAGTCTGTTGAGGCTATCAGAAACAGCGAAGTGCTCTCAGACACGGCAAATGTGATTGGCTTCCCCAACTACATCAACGAAGCACTTTAAAAGATATGACAAGTATTCCCGCGCGCTACTCGCGTCCTAATTTCGAGCGCGAGCGGAATGGGCGTGGCGCGGACAGTGCAGAAGACTTGCGGTGCGACTACAACCTCGTCGGCTAACTCGGATTCACAAAGTTCTTTGATTTTCCGAAGTTCAACGGCGGAAATTTGAGTGACGTAAGAGCCTGTGATGTGCGATGACCATGTAGATAACGACCATGGTTGAGAATAGCGAGGGCTAATTCGTTGTTGATGTAGTGTATGGGGAATTTATCTACAGGAGAAATCTAAAATCCTTCTTCCGAAACGAGATAGCTAAACATAAACCATGGCTACTGTCGCATACCGAGCAGAATGGACTTTGACACCTTCAGATTTAGGGCGAACTTGTCCTTCACGCAAGTAGTATGCAAAGATTCAAAATATGAGTGATGTTCTATTTTTATCATGGTCTTTGAAATTAGGCGATGAAATAACTATGTAATAAGCTGAGCCAAAGCGCGAAATTGTGGGCAAGAAATAAAGTTTTTGGTTACCAAATCGAGTGGAAAAACACGATCACACTGCCGTTACCAGGGATAGTCGACAACATCGCCCACAAGTGCAATTGTAATGACCAGATTAGTCGAATTTAGCGCAAGCATCTCTCTTCGCGTTGTAAGAACTGTCTGACCTTTAACTTGGAAAAATGGACAGATTGTACTCAGTGCATTGCGAAACTTACAGTTTATCTCGTCGAGTGATCAGAATTGCTCAAATTGCCATGAAATTCCAGGAGGGTGTGATTACACCACAAATTATCTAGCGTTTTAGTCGACGCTAGTGAACCAGTAATTAAAGGTACTAGACTGCATCCGCGCGCTTCGGGACCGCACCGTGGTTTCCCGCTATCTGGTGTTTTTGAATTGGCTTTACGATTCTTTATATATTAGAATCTGTATTTTCAATGGGAGGATCTCTTGAGTTCCCAGAAACTCCGCGTATCGTTTTGGTTGTAAAAATGGATTTCCACAGATACAAGAGGGAAAAGGTCAAACAATGTCACTCCCTAATCAGATCGTGAACCGAGACGGCGATTTTTGATGCCTTCTACCTCACAGTTAGAAATTCTGAGCGCACAAGATTGCTTGATTCGCTACATTTTGTTCATGATGCGATGACATCAATAGAGCACATGGTTTCGAGAGTGATGTTAACAGAACATTTTACGACTGAGAAGAAATGCAGTGATTGTTTCATCAGCCGTTAGTGGTACTGCAAAAAGAAGAAGTTGTAAGTTCGAAGGCGTTATTCATGGAAATCTTACTTTCCTTTTTAGGTTGATTGCAATCATGTTTTTAGACGTCAACGTTGTAATCCAAGGCGTTTCGACTATGCCCAACTTTCTAGCAAATTCTCTTGACATAAAAATATTACGACATTGCCTTTGTAACAAATTATCGAAATTTCGTTATTAAATCTTGCCAAAACAATACATGTTGTATTTTTTCATATATGATGATTTTTGTGTTTCATTACCTGAGCACAATTTATAATAACCAAAACAAAGGAAAGTATTCAAAAGTCATAGCTGTTCAAGAAGAAATTCGGCCACCAAAAATCTTTGTCGCACACAAAGAGTAGGTTAATAGCAAGCAGCCAAAAGAATTGGATGTGTAGAAATGGAATAAATTACTTTCTTGGAGGTCGGATTAGACGATTACTTTGCAAATTTAGGAGGACAAAATTTTTCAAACATTTTAGTGCACGACTTATCTTCCAGCCTAATAGCAGAAAAACGTTTTCTCCTAAAAAGGATTCTCAAACCTATTCGATCATAGTCCGATAAATATTATTCGAGGCACCCTAATTTCGAAATATTTCTGTATTCTTGCTAGGTTTCACCGTTAATGTGTGCTGTCCCGAATTTCTCCCACTGTTTGTTCAAATCTCGGAATCGGCTCCAGACTGTCTGGACACATAGTGTCCGTAAGCTGTGTGTTAAGCATGAGCGATGAATAACTTCTGAAGAGGACACCTCAGTTCATAGTGAAAAAGGATGATAGAGAATAACCCATAAGCTATGAGTACCAGATAAATTTAATTTTCACTTTTTTCCCGGGTAAACAACATGAAATGTCATCGATCTGTAAGTATACCTTTTGATATGTTTGATAAGTAAGCGTGATCAACCTTGGAGGAATCTCAATTTTTTTAAATAGGATGAAAAGAACCATCTTGTGACCGCTACAAAGAGTTTGGCAAATATCACGCTTACTGAACAAAAACGCGTGACAAGAAATTGAAATAAAATTCTTGAGAAATTGGTTTTATCGCATTTTACTGAGATGACCCAAAAGTGCACAGCCAGAGTGATTAACTCTTTGCCGGTGTTACTTCGACTTCGATGGAAGGAATGTCGAGTATTTGACGAACAGCACGCACTATCAAATGGGAGAGAAGTTGCGAAGCAAAAGAGACAAAAAGTCTCTCTCTGAGTCGTTGACCTTGCTGAGGGACGTTGGGTTGTAAAGGAGCCTGGTACAGCCAAAGGTGACCATTTCTGAGGTGCTTACGAAGTTCAGCCAGTCACCCCTTTGTTTTTGTAGTAAAGCTAGACTGGGCACAATAGAAAGTCATTTTGGACGATAAGATCGTCCACAATTTTTATAACGTTACTCACGCTTATGTCAGACTTTGGTGCTATAAAGTCTAGTTCTCATTACTAAAAGTTTGCAGGACCTTTTCGATTCAATCTTTGTACAATCTACCGCCTACATGTCTCCAGACATTAACAGCTTCTCCTACTTTGAAGAAAGCAAAAAAAATGCAAAGAAATGAAGCTTTAGAGCTGGAACAGATGCGGAAGAAAACACAAAGCTATTTTAGAAGTCACTCGATGATCGAAATTGGGTTAACGCATACTTAAAAGCGAATGTAATTGGATGATCACGGTACCGAACAGTGAAATAGTGAAAGATCTTGAATTGGTTTTGCTCAGCATACTAATGACTCTTTTTATTCATTTGTTTATATTCATTTGTGAGATACAAGACACTACCATGTGTTGAAATGATGGTCTTGAAATGACTTTTTCAGAAAATGCTTTAAATCACCATCACGTAATTATTATGCTACCCCTGCAGAAACTGATAAAGATTGAAAAATAAGGCTACCATAACGAGCCTTGTGAAGGATAATCTTATAGCTCTAAGCGATAAAACTCCTACACAGAAAATGAAACATCAAATAGCCTTCGGCTCTTGGCCACAGCAGTCAGAGGAAGAAAATGAAAATGTACGAATACTCGCAAAAATTGTTGAACAATAAGAAAACTTCATTAAACTACTTTATTACTTCCGACAGATTGCGATGTGCACATTATACATATTTATTTTGGTCCGAATTGAATGAAGTTTCGATGTTTCGCATGAAACTTTCGAATATAGTCTCACTCGAAACTCGGAGTTTTTCAATTCCGAATGAAATTCAAAAACTCGGTTAATCAGAAAAAAGATTTCGAATGAAACTCGACAACTCGATATATTATAAAAAGGGGTTTCCAACGAAATTCGAAAAGTCTGATAACTAAAAAACGAGGTTTTGAATAAAATTCACAAACTCAATTTATTGAAATCAAGATTTCAAACAAATATTGTTCAAATGATTTAGCGAATGTCTTTCGAATTCATATGCAGACGAAATTCGTATTTGTACTATTCGAGCTTGGTGCGAAGCCACATCGCACCAAGTTTCTAATACATATGGTTGTTGATGTTTAAATCAGGGTTAGGCACAGATGGCTTATAAACAAGCTGGATATCGATTTGGGGACAAAAAGCAAAGGGCGTATCGTTTTTGTGGCCGAAAAGACACAAAATTTGTGAAGCTTTTTTAATTGACGTTTCGTTTTTTGAAGATTTTTAGGGGCTATGGTCTAGGGTCAAAGGGAAATTTGCAAAAGTCAAGGGGGACTTCGTTTTTTGCCTTTTCAACTAGCTACCTCGTGCCGAGTCCTGGTTTGAATATTAGGTTGGACATAAAAAATGCAACTTTTTATATAAGTTTTGTCTTTTTGAACGTAGCACATTCCTTTTTTAATAATGAGGAATATGATGTAAATAATATAAATTTTCATAATATAAGGATGAGGATGTAAATTAAACATTGGAATATGAAGATTATGATGTAAGTTGCAAATGCACACAATTTTGCCGAATGTTGTCGTCTTATCTAAGGCTTATGGTAGGATTACGATATAATGGGAAAAATTTTAGATTGTGTCAGATCTTGCTGGAACTTGGCTTATGGGGGTTATTCGACATGTTGATCACAAAAATGAAATTCGTTTTGCATGAAAAGGCCCCATTAGAGTGAAGAAATTAATTTCATTCCAGCGACAAGTGAATAATTCGTGTTCACCGTATTTGATTACCTTATTATGTAAAGTTTTAGCGAATTCTGAGGTTTCGCAGCTTAGTTATTAACAGATAACCCTTCAAGTTTGACGCATTTGATTTATTCTACTTTCAAAGGCGGTCTTGTCTTGATTTGTCTTCAAATTTTACTTCTTTTTTACTTATTCTAATGTATCAACTAGCTACATGATGCCTATAATCCCTTTTTGATAAGTTTGATCTGAGTTTTGTACAGCTTCATGTTTGCCAAAAAACCGTGAAACCTTGATTTTCGAGGGTTTTCGACGAATGCTTAATTTTTTCTATTACGTTATCAAAAATCAAACCGTTTTAAGCAGACTTGCAGATTACGTCACAATCTACATGATGTCAGAGAATGAAGGTGCTACATTGAATAAGAAAAAAATTATGCGAAAAGTTGCAAAACTTATGTGCCTCTAATATACTACTCGGATTCCTATCTATTCAGATGATTTCTCCAAATTCAAATAAAGCCATTCAAATAAATCATTCGAATTATTAGAAATTCGACCCGCAATGTTCAAATGCAATCGATATTCGTTCATTCGCAATCTTTATTTTTTGATTTTATTAGGTATTCGTTTATTTGATACTTTAGTTTTTGAATTTATTTGATGGTCATTCATTCGACGAAAAGTTTCGAATTTTCCAAAGTTTAGTGCACAAAGAGACCAAGAACAACCAAGCTCTAACAGACATGACTGATTTGACTCAGGCGATTTAAATCAAAGAATTACTGCAGTAAGTCTTTATGGTACCTATATAACCAATGTTTCTGTGGAAGGATGCAAAAGATGCCAGAAAAGAGCTCCAGAATGGAGCCTCTTCAAAAACAAATACTTTATTTTTGCACCAACATGCACTTTCACTTGCAATCATCTTCAAATTCCCAATGCATACATTTTTTGGATTACACAATAAGAAATTCATCCCTAGACTTCATACTTCTCATCGCAAACAAATAAGAGGTATAGAAAAGTGCCCTTTTGTTACCATGAAATAGCTAAAGAGTTTTACTCCAATTACTTCGATTATTCTCTGGGATGCTCAAAATTGCATTCAAAGATGTATAACGTATTTGTAAGATGAGCCCTATGTATAAAATCAAGTAATGCGCTATGGATTGTACCAAAACTTTCTACTTCTGCTTCATTGTGCGGGGTGTCGGGGTAACCACCTAGTTACATGACACATTACAAATTTCGCCCGTTACTTAGAAGCCAGGTCAGAAATTATTTTCAAGCTTGGTTTTAGTAAGAGAAAGGAAAAACTATAACGCTACTGGCACACTTCTAAATTGTTCTGTGGACTCTGTTCATAGAACAACATAGAGGTGTGCGACAGCTAAACTTAGATAGAAAAGAGAGTAAAGTCTCAAAAGTGACTTCGAGTTGCTCATCCATCTATGGACAGTCTACATGGAACATGACAATAGCAACAAAAGCATGATCAGTTAGAAGTTCTCTAGCAGCATGAAGTATATAGAGAGAAGCGCTGTTCTGGAAAACGCCCGAATACAACCGTTGGTTGAGTAAACAATATATTGCTGAATCCAAGAACGGATAGCATGATAATAGAGCAGAGAAAGGTGTGGAGATCTTCGTGTCATAGGAACAAAGTCAAAGTAGAGCAGCAGTAAAGACGGATCGCCGACACCGCTCAGTACGAGGAATGAATCTTCTTCCCGAAAACATCGGAAAGAGATACAAACATCGCAATGCTAAGCTAGGGCTCAATATCCCTTGCTAGGGTGTCTACCCAACATAAACAGCAGAAAATTTGATGACAGCTTGTCCTTCCGAAAAGCATTTCGAATCGGAGGGATCGATGCGCGGCAGCGAGTCTGTAGATCTCTTGAAAATCTGGTATGTGTCTCGATGCCGAATACAGATAACTCGACCACTACCGTCAATAAGCAGCCCCAGCCATTTGCATTTGATATCCCTTAGCTCTGCGATGATTGATTGAGTCTTTCACACGCGCAGATATCCTTTTCGTAGAGAATCCACAGTGTATTTCCCGTTTTGGAAATTTGCTAGAAAAAATTGTCGAAAAGTGGCGTCCAGATTGGGGGAAAAACCGCGGTTGCGCAATGTCGAAGCGAAAACCGAAATTCGCGGGTGAGCGCGCAGTTATGGTGATAGGCACATTGTAAAGCAGAAAACACTCTCTCAAACAAAGAAAAAGCGTAATTGTGTGGCGTGAACCCCTAACTTATAACAATTGCCACGCCTTCACTAAACAAACCTGAGCAATTCGAGGATGACGTCAGGGGACACAAATTCGAAAACATCTGAATTCTTAAGCTAGTAATAATTTTTCGAGACATTTTTGAGTTAGAGCATATGGAGGAGTAAAAGTCTGCACACATATTCTTGTATGTATGGCATACATCTGAGCATATGGGAGGGGTCTGGGGTTGCAGGGGCGGAGTTTGCCACTTTGCAATCACCTCGTTCTTCTTGTTTACTGAATGCAAAATTCAAATAGCTTGTACATATTATCATATTTTGTCTACTATAGCTCGGAGTATGAGATAGTCTCGGCGCTTATGCCAATTCGATATAATCAATATGTTTTTGATTGGCATCTCGTAAAATCACTTATCATGCCCAAGCTTAGACAATTCACCTGAACTTCCGCAAGACGAGCAAAATTTTGCAGCGATTTCGCAGGATTTTGTTCACTATTGCAAAGTTTAAACCTTGAAAATGGGAACTACCGCAGGATTTTCACGTCAGACTGGGGAAACGGGAACTACCGTTGCAAAGAGCTCCGCGACTTCCAAAAAATGCAGCGCTTCCGCACCACTTTAACATGCCAGTACTTCTGCAGATTTTTGAATGTGTTATATCTTACGATGTTGCCTCGCCAACAACTAGAGTGCTTTGTCGAACAGGCCATCCGCAGTGCAGAGAATAGTAAATGGGTCGCGCAGTCAGTGGAGTAGGTTCCAATCTTGCTTGGGTGTTCTCTTTTGCTGTTGTATTTCGCATTCTTCGGAAGTTCCGCAGCACCTCATTTGGGAACTTCCGCACTTTTACGGAAATTCCGCAGGTGACTCCGCGGAACTTTCCCAAATGTACTGCGGCAGTTCCGGACAATTGTCTGAGTATCTTGAGGCCTTTTCCTCTACCGAAAAATGCGCCGCAATCCCAGTTAGTACTTGCATCAAAGCAAGAATTTTAGAAGTTCAATGTCCGAGGACTTTCTTATCGACCTAATTAACACTTTAGGGGAGACTCGCGTCTACTGAGCCCAGAGAGAGCTTCCCAAACACGATCAGGGTTATGGTAGCTTGTGGTTTGCGATGAAATAGTTTTATTGTGTAGCTGTATAGCGGCATAACTTGCGCAAACTGCTACAAAGGGTCAAACTTTGCTATGACTAACATAAACTCTGTGTTACGGCGCATTCCCGCATTCCCGTTTTTTGCGGCCGTGGATTTGCACAGGCCGCGACGCGATGTCCTTGCGCCACGTTTGCGGGCAACCCAAAGCTTTCTACTAAACTTCTCTCTTTAGGTCCGCATGCACGTCTATCCCTGCGAGAGATCTGAGAGGGGACGCGCCATATCTCGCTGCTCTCGGTATCTATATAATTTTTTTCTATATTATCTCTATGGAGAGCTATGATTCTCGAAAAAAAAAACAAAAAAATTGCTGTTTTGTATTGCTCACCCAAAAAGCAAAACTCTTTACAGAGAAGGTTTTTTAACACAAACTCCATGTTGGAGACTGTAAAAGACTTACTATACTGCTTGCTCGGGATTTTATTGCAGGTTTCAAATTTTTGGCAGCCTGATTCAAAATGACCGAAATTGAAGTAACTTTATTCTCCTGCATCCTTTCAGAAGCTTCCCCTTATCAAAAAGCATTAAAGGTACTATCACAAAGAGAGGATTTCCTTCATCTTGCAGAATTAAGTATGTGCAAATCCGTTGGATTCAGCTCTGGACTGCTGGAAGACCTAACTTTTTAGCGAAATTCAAGTTCAATTTAGTGTCAAAGTCCGAAATTAACTGCAGTTTTTACCTCGAATTGAACAATTTCTATGAGGCATTTTTCCTGTAAAAAAACCAGACGACTTGGGTCTTCTTAGCAGTCCCTCTTGTTGGGACTTTTGTGAAGGAGGAACTGAAGCTTCTACTAGTGCATGTCCAAAACAACACCAATTAATTTTCATTTTATTTAAACCTTCTGCACAGGTATCGAGTTGTCCAAATCATAATCTAGGTCACTTTTCATGTTCGCTAAAATCCGCAGACAACAACATTTGCATGAATGATACCATCAAAAAGAGAAATTCAAGGATGAACAGAATCGCATTTTTTTCTATGTTTTGTGACAAAGCTTAAGTGTCGGACTTTTTAGGTAATTAAATAATGGAAAGATTGAGCGGTTAATGCTCGCAGAGCATTTTCACAATTTGTGAGCAATATAAAATCTTCAAAAACAAAACTAAACAAAGAACGCGGAAGTAATCAATGTCATTCGCCAGAGGCAAGGTTAACAGCTATTCGCTGTACGTATCATTACAGCACGAGAGAGAACTTGACAATCAAAAAAGTAATTTTTTAGACGGTTAGCTATCGATCATTTCTGTTTCGTAAAGTCTGTTTTATAAAATACGGAGGCTGTATCGCATGTCCATGAAATCTCCTTCCAGCATCAGTTGCTCAGTTTTCCTACTTCTAGTTCCTGGTGATCACAAAATAATCCAGCCAAGTTTTCCACATCGCCCTCCGTCAGCGATGCCGTTTCCTGACATTTTAACTGGAATTTTTCATTGAAATATGAGTGCGGAAATTATACTGTCAAATTCCGATGTGAATACTAAACTGCCAGTTTCCAGAGGCAGTCAATGTAGCCTATTCACCAGGTAGCATAGTTATTGGCCGTCCGCGCAGTTGTGTACTGCGCATCACTCCTCTTTCCTCGTGCACTCTCGCCGCTATTTTTCTCTGCGTCTCTCCTAGTCATGGACTGTTTTCAACGGCCGCAACGACGTTATTCTCCTATGCGAAGAAGCCAAAACCCCAGACATTACGCAAAAACTCTAGAAGTTACACTTACTTGTCCGCGCGATAGAAGATATCCTAAAGAACATTATGAGCGACTTATCTGGCCATTCAAAGTTGCCTTGTGCCGCCTCTGTGCTAGCCTCGTGTCAACATCGTGCCACCGCCGTTCACGCCCTGTAGCACCGTGACGGAACCAACATGAAGGCACCCTAATCAATCAATATTCCGATGCTGTAACGAAGATGGTTTACTGCTAGCACGGCGCTAGCACAGGCAACTCTGGAAGCAGCCTAAGCACGCAACTCCGGCGCCAAATATAAACCCATAAGTTCCTAGCATAATTTTCGATCTTGAGTAAATCCTGATCTTGGTTGGAAAAATGACTTACTAGATTGCTTTCTGATTTATACCTAGTGTTTGTAAGAAGCAGATTGAAGTACTGATGCGAATAACGTGAATTGCTACGACTGTGATAGAAGTAGGAAATAAAGAAAGAAGAAAATGGGGGTGGATAGGAGGAGAAACTCTCACTAGACCGGCAAATATACAGATGACTAACTCTACTGGTAACAATTGGAGTTATACAGTGAGTTCCTTACTATATTTATAACTAGCTGGCTTACCCGGCTCCGCCGTATGTTCCGAATAGAACATTCCATTTCTTAACCGATCCGGACCAAACTTGGCACACATACCCTTCGGGCCCCGGCCGGTGTCACAGTCCACTTTTCGTTATCGATCGATGTCGATTTTATCGATTTTTTGCAAAATTTGAGCTACGGGGCTGGGAGTTGGCAGAGGGGTGTAATCGAGCATGATTTCAAAAAATAATATTGTATTCGGAATCCCCATGCTCACTTACCCCCCTGTGCCAACTCCCAGCCCCGTAGCTCAAATTTTGCAAAAAATCGATAAAATCGATATCAATCGATACGGAAAGTAGCCTATGACACCCGCCGGGGCCCGAAGTGTATGTGTGCCAAGTTTGGTCCCGATCGGTTCAGAAATGGAATTTTCTATTCGGAACATACGTACACACAGACAGACAGACATACATACAAACAGACATTCAGCTTTATATATAAGATTTAACTAAAATCATATAGAGTTCTTGAGTCATTGCTCCGTTCCTGGTTACCCAAGCACTCAGATTACAGGATTTAAGCTTTTCTACTGCCTTCCGTATGATAGCAAAAAATTATGAGATCGAAAGTAGTGGTGTTTAAAGCAGTTCTTACCAGAATAAAGATGTTTTGTACGAAAAGCGCTTGAATATGGACGGGACCAAGTGGCAAGTGAATTGATTAATCCCAGTGGTAGTTGTTTGATTGAACAACAGAAATCAAAAAATAGCTCAATGCATTCTATTGACTTCTAATGTCATTGAGAATTCGACCCTACACCATTAATAGTCTTAGGAAACTAGAAAACTTTGGGGCTTTTCTAAACTGCTCAAGAAGCCCTATAACACTGCAGAGGCCGCGTAAATCAAAGAAAAATGTAGCAAGCAGATAGAGAATATCTGTTGAAAGACACGCTTTCTGTAAATTTTAGTGACCAGTCAAAAAAAAACCGACAGAACTTCTGTGACAACCTAATAAATTCACAATGATTATAGGATCGAGTGTGGCTGCATTTCTTTCCTCAACATCAGCCATTGTCTCTTTCGCGCATTTATAAACAATAGCCATCTAGCATTGCAGATGACATTATTAGCGGCGGAACTTTTCGGCAGATGTCGAAAAACGAAGGAAAAAAATTTTTACGCTGATCTGAGGTGATACTGTCATCTACTTGGTGTTAGTTTCTGAAAAATTATCAAACGAGTCAAGATTATTGAGATGTTCACAGATTAGAATATCGTAGAGGATTTAATGAACGTAAAAGTAATTTGAAAACAAAGCAGATTTCAAAATAAGACGATATATTTTTTTCACATGGCGGGAGAGGTTTTGCGATTTGCTTCAAAATTCAGTGAAATGTTTTATGTTTTATTCCTCTTAATATCAATACATATCCTTCCTTAAAGTTCTCGAAGTAATCAGCCAAAAGGTCTACTAAATCATTACCTTCTAAAGGCCTATGTATGCTTGCAATTAATCAATAAATTTTTATACATTAGATGATAAGAAAGAAGAGTTTACTATCATCTGATGTACGAAGAATGTAGCTATAAATCTAGAAAAACGACAAAATGAAATGAGGGCAATTAGATTCGTCTAATACCAAAAACGAAACTCGCAATGGAGAAAGAAAGCTGTTCGAAGGAAAAAATCCGACAATAAAGACTGGAATGCAGAGGATAATGAAAAGACGAAAGAAGAAGAGCTTTTTCCAGAAGTTCTTCAGGCTTCCCTTAATGGACATCGCTAGTTATTGACAGGAAAGGCATGAAGTGAATTGTGAAGTGCTGGCCGGCCACTCTGCGGCGCCAACACGCTTTCTTCGCCAATGAAAAAGAGGGAAAGCACTCGTAAGAACCACTGTCAAGTGTCTTAGTGCATTGCCAATCATGGAATTTCGAATACAAAAATCTATCGACAAAGCTTGGAGCTAGGCTTGTAGACATATTTATTACAATAGGGGATTTCCTTGCTGGTCAACAAAAATATTCTGGATGTTCGTATCAGATATGTCTAATTTTGATTATTGCCAAAGTTGTCGTCAATCGAAACGTATCAGTGCAGAATTTGCTATAAAACAGCCTAAATTACTTCAACTAGTTCATCACTTTAATTATACTAATCCGATCGCTTTTTGCACTGGTTTTTACTTGTAGCGCAAGGATTGATTCATAGCAAAAAGTTAGAGCTTCTTAAGTTCTTAGGAAGTGATATTAATTGCTCCGACAATGATCCCGAGGTTCAGGGAGTGTTTATATGTCAAGCCTGTTGACAAACATTATGCCGGAGTTCAGTCTCGACACCTAACCCCGTAAGTAAATAAAGCCACCCGAGTAGAGCGTGTGAGTTGCCGAAAAATATTGGCGGCTCTTGAAAAGATGACATTCTTACCGGGGAAAAAAGGAACACATGATAAACAGTGCAGAAAGCCATTGCAGTAAGTTTAGGGCTCGGCACGAGGTGGCTTTCTGAAAATGCAAAAACGAAGTCCCCCACAAAATTTCGCATTTTCGCAAAATTTTACGAAGCCCCTTTTAAACCTTATCGAATTATCCAAATCGAATAAAAAAACGAAACATCACTCAAAAAAACCTAATTTTGAACCCATAACAACGCTAACCTCTTTGATTTTTGTCCCAAAAAAGATATCCAGCTTGCTTATAAGCCGTCTGTGCCGAGCCCTGATTAAGTTCACTTTGTCGCCATTCTTACGAATTTAGTCTTCTTCCTTAACACTGTGACTGTTGCGGAAAATAATCACATCTCACAGCTGAAGGAACATTAGCGTATGATTTACTTGTAAATCAGATCCATTTTGATGTAGGAATATTTGAGACGCTCTGGTTTACGAAGACCAGAGACTAATAAAATACCTCTGTTCGCACTACTAACAGAATGAGCAAATGGAACTTTTGCGCGAGTGTTGATTCTACTCCACGCGCCAGGTGTCATTTTCAAGCTTA
Organism: Cylicocyclus nassatus; assembly: GCA_958299035.1. Lineage (NCBI taxonomy): Eukaryota > Metazoa > Nematoda > Chromadorea > Rhabditida > Strongylidae > Cylicocyclus > Cylicocyclus nassatus. The sequence continues at coordinate 52,373,296 of CATQJL010000223.1, read as the reverse complement.
ATAAATACAATCAAATCTTGAACTCTAGCTTTAAGTCAACAAAACAGCGTCGACGTATGAAGCAAATTGTATGATAATAAAATGACAATGATAATGATCGTAGTCTATTTTTCTGGAATAAGATTTTATTATAAATTTGTGATGTCAACTTTGTGTACCATATCGCTATCCCCCAGTGGCATACCCAGGATTTCGGCTCGGGGGGGGGGGGCGACAAAAATTTTTTTTTGGTGAAGGTGCGTGGCGTCAGCCACGCACTCCGAAAATTTTTTTGGTATGCTTCCTGAAATTTTCGGGGGCTCAGGACCCCGAAATTTCAGAAAAAGGGGGCGTGGCGTCAGCCACGCCCCGAAAAAAATCTTTTATAAGGCTAAATTGAATTTTTAAAAATTTTTAAAAATCATTTTAATTACTTACAAGTATAAACAAGTCTTTTGCACATTTTTATAACTCATGTAAGTAACTTTCAAAAATTTCGCGACCCATTCTCGGGGGGGGGGCGCCCCCCCCCCCCGCCCTCCCCCCTCGGTACGCCACTGCTATCCCCATATCTGAATCCGCAAGTCTAGAGCTTACAAATAGGTCGACTAGATGGGTTGAATTGAGTTTGAATCAATGTTTTCGTGACCTATGATATATCATTACAAATCAAATAATCACAGGATTGAGCGAAAGAAAGCATAGCTCGAGTGCACGATACACAGGATTTTCGATCAAGTACGGCTTCTGTTTTGACCAGCCTTCAGTTCAGCTTCCACACAAGAAACCAGGTTAGATTTTCCCTCTTATCTTGACCTTCAAACTGGTATAGTGCCCAAAAAGACTGTTGCTTACTGTAGCTTGGCATGCAATAACACCCAATATAATATTGCTTAGTGGAAAAAAGACGCAAATGTCGCCGAAGTTTGTGACATTTACCTTGTGATTCCTTCTGACTATGACAATTCCAGCGCCTATTTCACTGTCTGCAAGACTGGCAAGTCGAAATGTCAATCGATTCAAGCAGGTGACTTCTGCTTTGCACCTACCGTATCTCAACGGTAACCCACTGGCACAATAAATGATGATGTCATCGTTGCGAAGACCCGGATAAATCATGGTAGGTCTAGATATCAGACGAGGCGCGGTTCGAGTGGAGTTGATTGATGCTTTGTTCACATTTTTCCTCTACGGACCATATGATGATGCGACGCAAATATCATGAAGAGTGAAACACCGTCCTTTTTCATAAATTATGCGCGGTACTGTATGAACGCCTATGGTATTTGATTTATTTATTAGGGTGTTCCACAATTGTTTACCGGTTTTACCCTAAACATTAGCATTTCTCGAAAACTGGCGCCCTTCAAAGTTTACAAATACATGGTCGTATCTCTGTAAGTATGAGCTATGTGATCATGTGCGTGGAAGGAGCTCAGGATGTCTAGGAGCGGAGTTTGCCACTTTACCCCAGTCATTTTTTCTTTATTTCGAGCCATGGAAAAAATACGGAAATAGCACAAATGAATGTGCGACTGTCAAGCATACGCTAGGCGAAAAGGGGGGATTTTCAAGACATTCTGGGACGGAGATGCTATTTTTGAAGGAAAAGTTCGTTTTCGACTGCTATCAAATTTCAGCTCAAAACTTCCGGTGAGTTCAGGGCCCGGCACGAGGTGGGCAAATGACAAGCTGGAAATCGTTTTGGGGCCAAAAAGCAAAGGGGATATCGTTTTTGCGGGATCCGGAGCGGAGCCCCGGAAGAAGATTCCAAGTGCAAGCAAAAGAAGCTGGAATCATGCTTACCTTTTACATCTAATTCATTGGGAGATAGTTTTCATAAACCTTAACACACAGCAAAGTTCGCGCGCGCTACGCCGCGTTGCCGCTAATTGCGGCGTGTGCGACGTCGCATGAGCGATGCCGTTGAATGGCATGATTAGATGATCAGTTCTCAATTCAGGAATAACATATAGCACCAAACTATGTAAGCGAACGAAGAGAGGCTAGTAGAAACAAAGTTTGAAGTATTATGAAAAACTTATGTGAATGGGAGGAGTAACAAGCATTTTTTCCAAAAAATTTGCAAAACTGGTAGATGAAGATGTGAATTCAAATGGTTTGTTTGCAGCGCACAGATGACCATACGGTATGAAACTTGGTAGATACATGAACACAGGCCTGCAGGGCTTAACTCAAAAGTTTCATTGAAAAATTATGTGACTGAAGGTTATGGTAAGCTTTTTTCTGAAAATTTCCCGCTATCAAAGAAATGGAAAAATGGCTCGATTGCAACGCAGAGGTGACGAAATCGCGCGGGACTCGGTGTGTATATGCGCAATAGGACTAAGTAACAAAGTATGAAATATTATGAAATGTGAATGAAGAGCGTTTAACTAATTTCCAAATTAGGTCGGCAGTTGCCGACCTAATGCCCACCTGAGGGGGCAAAACTCTCAATTCACATAATTTTTTCAAAATTTTTACATAAATGTGTTGTGCACCTAAAGTTTGCTATATGTTGAGATTTTGGTTTCGAAACTCCTCCTCTTGTCTTGGTTAGAGCCCAAAATGGCATCAGCAGCCTAGCTTTGTAAGATGGAAAGCGCGTCCCAGGCAATCGATACGCGCGGGAACGGCGTTTCTCATTCCTATGACTGCGTTACTTTAATGTTTTTCATTCTTTGTTTATTCTTTTTCCCGTTTTCTATCTTGATACAGGTGAGAAGTAATTGAAGGAATTTGAGCATTTGGGTACTTTTGAGCGCTTTTAGGCGAAGTGTGGCCGGTGTTCTCGTTGCACAAGCACAAAGCGTCATTTTTGGGCTTAAGGGGTATTCGTGAAAACTAATGGGATCAAAGGGGAATTCGTTTTGGAAAACCCCGTTTGCCCACCTCGTGCCGGGCCCCGGGTGAGTTACGATTTGAGCAGATTCTTCATAGCTATCTTCTAGAGCTTGCTTTGTCCTGTCGAGTGCTTACTCAGGCCACATCAATTGAAGGGAAAATACAGAGAGACGACGGTTAGTAAAAACGATAAAAAATTATGGGACACCTTAATATTTTAAGTTTCACAGTTTGCCATATAAGAAGCTTTTTTTACAACTATCGAGGAGACGTCTTTAACTAGATAATATAATTTATTACAGTAAGTACAGTATACAGTGAAGATTATTTAGGTGCGATGCCTAAGTACTTGCAGATGATGGATAGCATTACTTCATCAGCTCCAGCTCCGACCGAATGTAGTCGGAGATCGCGATGCATCCTGCATACTGGATTGTCCCAAGTGAAGCCATTTCCGCCCCAAAACTAAAATAGAGCATAGTCTTCGCTTCTTCCTGAAGGAATCAAGAATTCACCTGCAAACAACTGTCTGTCACTACTCGTGCCAATCTTCCGGCTTTCAGTTTCGCCATTGAAGCCAGAAGTGTAACGTCATCACCGTTAACTCGCGACAGCACAGCCCTAAGAAGATTATTCTTGACTCGCGGATTGGAAAATTGTTTCTGATTTACCTATACAGAAGTGCTCGCACAGCTTCGAGTTCAGATTGAAGCTCGGCTAATGTGAAGTGGACGGTCTGCAAAGATGAATGAATCAAAGTGCTACCAAATTTTACCGTGTACCTGTTGATTCAAAACTGTGCTTCCGAATATTTTTCGCTCTCTTGCGTATTCAGCTGTGAGAGAAATACATCGTTGCAGTGGTTCAAGCACTAGAAATGATTTGAATTTGGAAATTCGATAATTCAACTCATTCACAACACATACATACAGCAGCAGTGACAAGTCTTTCATCCTGGAACTGTAACATCTGATAGATGAAACCTTGTCCTTCGTCACCGATTATGTTACTAGCAGGCACCTAAATAACAACATTAGGGTTAGGTCAACTAGCACAAAGACCATGGTGAATTGCAAAGGGCCCAGTAATCTCAGAACAAAACAACCCAGAAAATCCCAATGCAAAAACGAATTTCTCCCAGGGCTACGTGCAGAAACTTTGCAAAGTACCAAAGTTAAGAGAAAGTTCATTGCGGGCCTTTGAGTTTTGCAACCTAATTCTAGTTTTTGCATCGTCGCTAGATACTTAAGTGAGGAAAATTATTTAGAGTATACTTCTGCGAGCGGGAGAGGAGGGCAAGTTGATGTTTTTTCTGTCTCTCGCACTCCCCCCCCCCTCTTCCTCACTAGGTCATAGAACGACGTACTGTAGCAATAGGAACAATTCGAAATGCCCGAGTTGTGTAATCGAATCGAGAAGAGCTAAAGAAGCCATCAAGTTGTTGAGTGGGAAGTAAACTCGTTAGACTTTTTCGTTTTTCGCTGGAAAAACCCTAGATTACGCAAAGTATCATACTTGGTATAAATATGAACGAGAAGGCCATCCGTTGCATCATTCAATCATGTACACAAGCTACAGCAATATAAGGGCGTTTCTGTAAGTTTTGATCATAAATTTTCCTTTATTTTTCAAGAATTCCCACATTCTTCTCTCTCCACCTTTTCAAATTTTTCAAGGATTTCTAGAGGCATCAGTGCTAATACTGTTAATACATTTCGGAGGTCTGAAACTCTTTGACAATGCAAGTTGGACTTGCCGAATATTACCCAAAAAATTTTCTTTCAGAAAGGAAATACTGCAGTTTTTGTGTGTGACATGTATATCTCAAGAGAATCTACAACACTTTACAATAGGAAATGGGCAAAAATTTTTGCAAAGAATCACAGACTTTTTCCACGCATAGCCAGATAAGTTGTGCTAAAGTCGACAGACATTTCGGCCCTTTATTCAAAGTTTGAGGTACCTTGTCTACCCTTTCTCTGTGGGTGAGGACACTTACTTATTCTTAGCGGCTTAAGCAAAGTGAGAGATCATACTCTTTCTTGACTTCCGACAAATACGATCTAAAAAATAAAAGATCCGAGTAGATTTCGGAGCGAAATCCGCAAAAGTAACCAAAACTCATTCATCAACGAATTCGCTGTGCACGGAGTACATTTATCAAATGGCCGTACGAACAGCGATGCGTTGCAGGTGAACAAAAACCGGCTTGGAAGTGTTAGCGTTGAGTTACGCGTTCTCATACGGCGCTCAATCGTGCTAATGGTTTTTATCACTATATGCGAATCGTTTTCACTAAAAAGTCATTTGTGGTAAGTTCGATTCATCTAGGGACGGAGGGGTCGCTTTCATGCAGGTGAGTGGAGCTACTGTGAAATGAAAAAATTTGGAAAATGTGAGTAATTGCAATCAATTTTCTGTGCCAGCGCTGTCGATCAGTCAAGATGGAGCGCGTCCTCCCGGGGGTGGCACGGCGCTAGCACGGAGCTGGCACGCGGCATATCTTTATGTAACTGTATATAACTCAGGTATACAATGTTGAGAAAAGCCGAATTTTTGAGAGTGCAAGTGAGATTAAGGAAAGTCTCCATGGATTTGAACCTAACACCAAACCTTTACTTACACTTTTACACCTGCGAACGAGTTTGTTTGGAGTCAAAGATAAGGGATAAATGCAGATCAAAAATGTTGCTAAATAACTGCTTACGGTTGACTACACAAGATAGCGGGGCTTCTTTCAGAACTCTAAAAAATGAATCTATTACGCCATACAACGAAGTTTTACGATTCTTTGAACATGTAAAATTAGAAGAAATTGTTAGCTTGAGGCGATCGTATCAGCGCCCGGCAGGAGGTGGCATTTCAGAATTTTGAAAACGATATCCCCTTTGAAGCCAAAATTTCTTACGACTTCCCCTTTGACCCTATTTTTGACCCCCTAAGTCCCTGACAAACAGATATACACAAATAATAAGATGGGCGGCCTCAGCGCTTATTATAGTAGTACTACCTGGCTTTCCTGGTCCAGCCCGGGTCATCGTTTGGGGGGATGGCCAAAAACCACACTTTGTCCCTCTACCTTTCCGTCCTTTTGGGCCATATTCTCCACCCCTTTTCTGCAATATCAATACTGCACTGCAGCCCTCCCCCTTACCCTCCTGCACGAGCTTACCTCAGAAAGGCTTATTGGAGTGACTGCACCTTCCAATTTTAAAGTGGAAATGAACTTCACTGCATTGTTCACACCAAAATGTGCAAGCAGTTTGTTAGCGGCTGGTAAGTGTTCACTTTCCTTGCAAGGTGCCAAAAATCATTGAGATAGAAGAATTCCACGAATTGCTTCGAAGGGTAGCTTAAAACCATCTACCGAGGCCGAAAACATATGTTTTCAAGGTTTCAGCTCAATGGGTTCATCCGCAAAGGAATCTATAAAAAACATAGGGTCAAGATTTGCACAAACTTTGACGTTTATATATCTAAGATACTACTCATTTATTAGTCAGCTGCGAAACTTTACAATTTACAATAACCGATTGCGATTGGAGCGCGCTTTCCGAGGCCGATCATAACGCTGTGAACCCTATTTGGGGCTGTATCGAAGCGGTGCCTTGGTGGTTTTGGAAGCGGATTTAAACATATAGTAATACTCTCGACCTAGTCCACATTTATGTAAAGAAATCCGGGAAATTATGTGAAGGGAAGCAGGGAGCCACCCCAGGTTGCTCCCAGGTGGCGCGGGAGCCACCTAATTTTGAAAAACACTTACCATTTTTCAAATTCACATAAGTTTCTCATAATTATTCATACTTTTTTTGTGCTGATGGTCCTCCAACTAATTTGGTGAATTGAAATTTGGTGCCATATCGTTACTTGTGCATTGAAAACGAGCCTATTTTGTTATTTTCCTCTTACAAGAATTGCGATTTGAATTCCCGCCTGCGGGCAGGCTAGCGATCGGAGCACAGAATCTTCACATTGCTGGAATCTAAGTTCGTAGGACAGTAGCATCAACAAGGAATGATGAATAAAGGATGATATGTTGTTTATCGGTAAGGACCCCAAAATACGACTTCCCCTTTGCTTTTTCGGGCCAAAAACGATATCCAGCTTGTGAAAGCGCCACCCCCGCCGGGCCCTGGACCGTATAGGAGGGGCTAAGATGAGGATAGGGTTAGATTGCAATCAATTAACAGAATTCCTAATCAATAAAAAATAATGATGCCGCTCAATTAATTTGTGAGAACTATTCGCTGTGCCCCTAATTATCTTGCGGACACAAACTTTAATTTGGTGGGAATCCTTCTTCTAGTAGGCTTACGTATATCAAGGAACACATACCCTAACATTGTCGAAGAAGATTTCCGCTGTATCGGAACAGTGCATGCCCAACTTTTTCAGATTCGCTGAACGATGAACTCCTAAAAGTTGGCGGATCTCCTGGATTTGTCATCTATCGTAAAAACATCGAACTCGCACCTGGTTCATTTAGTCTTACGCAAACCAGGCTTTTGTTTCGATGAGGCGACGAGTTCTTGTTCGTATTCACGAGGACACAAGCCCAATCGGCCTCAAAATCACAAGATCAAATAATGGATACCTTCAAATGATAGTAAAATTGTACCTGTGCGCCATTTGTGATCCACATTTTGTGACCGTTAATTATGAGATCAGAACCGTTTCTTAAAGCGTACGTTCGAATCGCTAGAAAGTCTTAGTTTTATAAAGGTAAACAATTTGAAGAGGTACAGTAATTTTTACCGGCGACATCACTACCCGCTTCGGGTTCGCTTACAGCAATGCATGCAACCATATCCCCACTCACTGACGGGGATAAAAACTCGGCTTTTAGAGAATTGCTCCCGAATTCCGCCAGTGCTGGTGTAGCCATATGGGTCTTCAGTAAAATCAGTTTGGTACGATTAGGCTGTTTAATTGATTTTCTCACCTGCACACAAACAGCCATAGGGATAGCGGCACATTCTATTGAGCCTAACTCTTCGGCTACGGCGATTGAATAAGAGAAGTCCATTCCCAGTCCACCAAAGGCTGAAAAATTTGCGATTTCGAAAACAATTCCATCAGGGTGTTCCAAATGCTCACCCACAGGTTTACTGATAGCCAGCACTCCCATGTTTCCTAATTGTTTGAATACGGTATGAGCTGGAAATTGATGCGCGTCCTCCCATCTGTCCACATGGGGATTGATTTTGCGTTGGATTAACTAAAAATAGCTTATTATGTTGAACATTGAATGAGAATCTAAGCAGTCAGTTTTTGGAGAAAGGAGGTGCTGAGATCATAGGCAATCTCTCTTAAGGGTCGTGTTGAACATTGTTTGAAACTGTTGGATTCTTCTATTTCTCGTACTCTTTTCTTCTCTTTCACGTATTTAGCAAGAAAATGGTAGAATCTTTTTTCTTTTCATGCTGTTGAGATTCCACATAACTTCTTTCTGTGAGCGGAGCTCTCTCCAGCATTTCCAAACAGTAAAAGTCTAAGATAAATTTTGATGAGAAATAAATTTGATCGATTCCTTCCACGAAATCCTTTCGATCGACACAGAAACAAGGGGATAGATGTGTTCTCATTGGCTTGAAAAATTCACATAGTAATTGTTCTTGCAGGTTTTGTTGAAAAAAAAAACCGTTTGCGTAAGAATGTGGAAGATGATATCCACTGATAAAATAAGAAACAGTCTTTATCGAGGGTATTTGGGTGTAAGATTACCGCAAAGATGAATAAATAGCTGCAACTGACTCAATGCGCATGAGCTGGATTGGCTATGGATCCTTTACACCACCCATACGGTGAATTTCAAGTGAATCAAAAGAATACTTACCTTGCGCAGCTCTTTGCGAATTTCCATATGCTTTTCCGTATACAACATATGATGCTTTATCGGCAAAGCACGGGTGCCAACCCGTATGCTAGCGGTAGACATTTGTGGGCTCTGTCTAAATTCAAATTAACATAGACTAGAATTTAACCTCTTTCACACGATGAATACGACGTGCTAAGCCTGTTGAGTTGAAACACTTGATGTTTGCGTACTACATTGTTGTCAACAGCAAACTCTACTCTGACTTCGAATTACATTGGAAAATTGAAACCAAAAATAATTCCAGAAATTCGCTGATCAATAATGGGCTTCAAATGGATCTTATTGTTAGAATCCGTCGCAATATTGCGTTGTTCCATAAGTCTTGCATCAAAAATATAAAGCGTCGTTGCGAGTTTGAAAAACGTTTGGATCGGTACTTTTTTGCAGCACATAATAAATCTATTTTAGTGCGTAAAATCTTGTGAACCTTGAAAATCTTTTTGAAGAATTCCAACTTGCACAATATTTGAAAGCGGTAAATTGTCAAACTACTCCTCAACTTCTCTCAAAATTTAGCTACCAAAAGCTCAAAAAATACGTTTAATATTTTAATTCATCGGCTTGTGTCTCCGTGACTTGAGAGATTTTTTGATAAAGCACCATTTCAACGATTGTTCCTTCAACTTTTATTGAAATGGATAATGTTAGCGAAACTAGAGGTGCGATTTCTTGAATTCTGGTGCAAGACTCATGGATCAGCTTACTAAAACGTGGAAGCGGATGAATTTTCTTTGGCAGGAATCTAAAAATTTGTAAAGCGGATAAATCTTCGGTATCCTCTAGATCAATGAAGAGAAGTTCAGGAACACATGTGATATGCCAGAAAAAGTGGAAAGGATATCTGGAAACGGAACAAGTAAAGCATTCATATACGGTAGCGCAGTGCCCTGAAAGAAACAAATGCGTGTTGTCAGAATGAATTGTCAGAATAACAAGAGCGGGCTCGGCTAGACGCTAGCAACAAGGGTTGCGCGATTAGCCAACCAGCCAAACTGGCTTCAGCGAATGTATGGATGTCTAGGGGAATGTGTCGAAGGCAATTTATCGGCCAAAGCAGATCCATGTAGTAGCAGTGATCGATTTAGAAACTTGGTGTTCGAAAAAATAGACAATATGTGCTCAATTTATAGTGAATAATGTCATATACAATAAGAGCGTCGTAGGATCAAGGAGTGGTTCAACATCGTCTGCCAAATATCAAATATTGAAGTTTTGAAATGAAAAGAAAATTATCTTAACGCTATTCCGTTCACATCTGAGTTCATTCCTTGGTTCACCTCAAAGAATAGAAGCAGATAAATACTTTTGTTTCAAAAGACTTCGAATGCTTTGTTTTCGCTAAGCTGAACGCCTACATTTGGATTTTGCAGAAAGCGAAGGAAAACTGGTGAAGCACACTGGTCAAGGTGAAGTGACTTCAATCTTACTCGGTGAGTCTCCCAGCCAAGGTTTGACCAATTAAAAACGAGTTGGCTTGGATGAGTGGACTTGAACCACAAAAGATTGCTGCGTGAAAGTGCGAAAAGAACCGGATACACTGGATGAAGCGATGACATTTCCAGATCCCTAAAGATTCAATGTTCATATTACGAGATGAGACGTAACATTTGGAGGATATGCGCTATTCGGAAAAGGTGACAGCGCTTCAGAGCTTGATCGTTTGTCATATCTCGAGTTCAGCCTCTCTTCAAAATTAGCTTCATGGGCTGTTTATGTAGAAATGAGTTGGAAAATTGGAAAATAACTACACGTTTTGTGCTTACTACATGTATATCAGTGCTGAGCATAAAGCTTGTGATTCAATAAATAATTTGATGGAATCATGCTGTAAACAGGAAACTGTAGGGCGAAATGCAAACATTTAGGCACCTAGTGGCAGGAGAACAGCTACAACGTAAGAAGAATGGTCCGGTCATCTTTACAGAAGATTATCTTGTTGCGCCATGCCAATCATAAGTAGAACTTCAATCAAAGGAGGGGTCAACGCCAAGTTTCGAAAAAAATTTTTTGACATATCTTTAGCCCTTCGACATGCTTTTGGAACTGTAGAAAATGTTATACTTGTGTTAGGTTTCTTGTTCACTTGCCAGCGGTTGTGTTGGTTGAAAACGAGATATCAAAATATCTTTATCTTCAAATTACCTACTCCAATAGGTAAGGCTTCTTTCTCGCCCTAGGGTAACATTAATAACCTCTGCAAACTAGGCTTTTTTTTATACGCACGGATATCTGATAAAGTAAACTTCTCATAACATTTTGCAATGGAAATGAAACATAGATTGCAAGATAAGCGATATGCTGCGAAGCTGAACTTGAGACTATACAAATCGATGATGATAGTGCATCACAAATACTTGACTTAACAAATAAAAGATGAACAAATACATTTAAATACTTGTCAAAGAATATACAAATCATACAAATATACAAATAAATGCATAACAAATAAGTGATCAAAGGCAGTATTTACTACTTACATTGGGTCGTTGTCGACAGAAGCTTTGATTTTATCTAGTCATTTGCATCGAACTTTTCAATCAAACTACATTTTGAAACTTCAGTTCAATTCGAAAAGAGGCATTGGGACTCATTTTAGCCTACCATTCAAGATTTTTGTAGAAGCCAGATGCGAAAGTTTGTAAATGGACTAAGATAGCGTTTACTTTGGCCCATTCTTACAGGTGTTATCGCTGTTGTTGTTGCTACGTCATTACGGATGTTACCGGTATTGAAGTGTTACCGGCGTCGTATGCTTAATCTTTTTTCTCATTCTCGGCCATCAAAGTATTAGGCTGTTCACTAAGTTTTGCAACTGAGTCCGTAACTTTCGCTTCTTGATATTGGCGAGCTCAAATTTTGACATTGTTTAGATTGTCGTGTGGGCTATAGACTGACACAAGCCGCTCGCTTTCTGATGATAAAATAGAAAAAAAATCCGAGTTTTTCGAAAACTGGTGAAATTCAAGGATTTATGAGGTTTCAAGTGAAAATGAAGCCGTTCTTAACCTAGATCACTCATAACAATCGAAAGTGTGCATACATTATTGCTAAAGGTTGACTCATCCAGCGCAGTAAGTATGCAAAGCTGCTTAGCGACAAGCTTCAATCACTAGGATTCAAAGTTTCAGAAGTCACCAAAACTTTGCATGATGAGCTTATTTGCCCTGCCGAATAATATAGTATTCATGCATCATTAACGCCTCTTTTCTTGTTTAGCGTGGGACCCACTGTAAACCTACCGTGATCTCGCAAAAAGCTCCTACGATGCAAAACCAAAATCGTTTTCGTGATCAGCATGTCATATAACCCATCTACGCAAAGTTTCAGTCAATTTTTTGATAATCTGTAATTTTCTTACACCATATAACTACCGTAACTCCCGCTGCAATGTCAGAATTTTGCGGAACTGTGGCTGCACTTGTAGCTTACGTCACAACCTACATGAGGGTAAAATTTGAGTGCGTCTTATGCAAAGTGAGAGAAGCTATGAAAGTAGTTGCAAAACTTTGTGAACAGTCTAATATTTCGTTTTTGCAACCTTAAGTTGAAGTTATATCTTTATGATAACCAGCCGTTTTACTCAAAACAGTACCATTATTTTCAGCACAACTCTGGCATGCCTCTTATAATGTTTGTATTCTTCTTTCATGTAACAAGATCTCATAAAAATTGAAAAATCCTAAAAACGAGTTTCTGACTTGGTTTTTAGGCAATCTTGACTATCGATTAAACCCTATTACTTTTCTGAAATGTTTGAAGGAGTTGAGTAAATGGTATTTAGTAGAGGAAGATTCGGAGAGGTCGAGAAATAAGTAGTGATCCAATGCGCAGCGCATTTAATTTTTCGATTTTTTGCGAGCAACTTTCCTCAGTGGGGTTCAACGACAACCTGGACGAAAATGGCACCTTCTATGTTACGTAGATGTATGTTCTGCTTATTTGAGATTATGATAAATCTACAGCTCGTTATTGGTCTACCTTGATTTAACTGCACAGTCTGCATCTTACAAGGCCATGCCTCGTTTAAGTCACCCAGCATCTTTTTGGAAATGCTGTTTATTTTTGGCCATAGTTTCACTGCTTGTTTCATATTATTTATCACTATGTCGCCTCTTGTGATCGTAACCAATGGATCTTTTATCAGTCTAAGTAGAAAAAGGCTTGGTTTTCGCAATTATTAGGTTGATGTAAAAGAAATGGCCGATTTTTCAAGCTTTTTTCACGGCAACTTTTTTCCATCAATACTTCTTCTTTACAATGGATTTAGTATATTATCGCAAAGCTGTTTTCATGCTCTATCTAACAGTGCTTAAAACGGGCTCTCATCCTCATCAGTTATAAAGTTACTGAGCTTCAAATAACCGCATCCAAATTCAGAATTTCATTGCATTTACTTTTCCGGCCAGAATTCAAGCGTGTGTCAATGAGATTTCTTCGAAAATTTAGCTATTGTATGTAATAGAAATTTTCTATACTATGTATACTTAACTGCATTTTTTGAAGTTATCCAGACTGAGATATCGGCGCCTAAACATGGGTAGCTGTTGCGGTCATTTTATGACCCATAATTTTCTTCTGAAGATGTCAGTCGCCGAAGCTTTGCTCAATTCTGTAAGCGTAGAGATAGGACATTTATTAGCAGTTTTTGCAAAAACATCCAGCTGTTCAGTACGTAGAGAATCAGAAAATTCTATATTTCGGACTTTGAGGCACACTGAAAAAATGTTGAAAAAAACTGAGAAATAAAATTTCAATTTTTTTCTTTCTCGCAAACTTTTTTGTCCGAATTCTATTACTGTATTTTGTACTACTGGCTTGCGGCTACAAGATAGGCCACTTGCCATTCTTACTTAGAAACTTTGAAGGAAGTTATGAATTGTCAAAAACAAGGTTCCCGCAGAAGAACCTTTTTTGTCTTTTAATCCGTATTTCTCTTCCGTTTAGGTTTGAGTATAAATAAGTATGCGCTGTATTGCAAACGTTTTGCTGCTTCTGGGGGTCTTTGCCGCATTCAGAAATGTGGATCTTTCAGAAAGTTACAGCACGTCAAAGGGAGAATTCGCAAATCGGCCATTTCTTTTGCATCAACCTAATATAAGCAACCAAAGCAAATTCGAAGCATCCGCGGACATACGACAAATCGTAGAGTTAATGAAGTCTTTTTGCACCGCAGCTTTTGAGAAGTTGGCTTCAAACGAGATTATGTGAGACTAGGTTATGTAAAACTACAACGCTTGTGATTGTATGCGCCACACCCGAGTTGAACGTCTCCAAAAGTTGCAGTATGGCGAAAAGAGCTTCTAGGAAACTGCAAAAACTAGCTTTACATCTCTAGACCTGATCTTTCAACCATCTGACAAATCCCTGAAGAAGGTGTTTGGGAAATGCATTGCGCACAAAGATTATCCCTTTCAAAAACGCGCTTTTGTTTATGAACTCCCTCTGATGCGATTTACGCATGTTTTATGAAGCGCATAAACTAGAAGACTCCTCTACACATCCAAGTATGGTAGCCCCAATGAGCACCCCGTCCCCCCTTCCTGTCCTCTGCCACTCTCTTCACCACGTCACCGAAATTATACTTCGAAGCTCACCTAAAAAATAAAACTTGTCAACCGCACTCAACAAAAGAATCACTCGTGAGCTCAAACAAGCTAGTGAAGGATAGAGTATGAACTCATAACACTATTGTGAAAATGAGCTGAGATAAAGGAAAGGACTACTTTCACTCATTGCTTTTGTAGGAATCAAGCCAACCTAGTGTCTTTGAAAAGAGGTTTTGGATCTTGTGAATTGTGAGGTTAAATGTGAGCCGAGCGGGTTTGAAGTGGTAGGCAGACATTTAATAGCGCATATATTAACGGCTGATGCAGAACTTCCAACAAAAGTGAGTTTACAATAGAAATGTTTTTGACACTACCAAAAATGCTGAAGATTCGTGCTTTTTATCGACTCCAGAGCAGGGCAGATGCTTCTCTCAGAGACCAAAAGGAGATTTTTTTAGGAAAAGTGCACTTTCTCTCATTTTTCCTGTATTGAAAGGGCAAAGCGCCTATCCCAAGTCCTATCGAATACGCTGTCTTCATTTCTCTCACTTACATCTTTGAACCAAGGATGACAATTCTATTCAGATTTTGTGATACAAGAGCAACGCTGCTTTAACTGACGGTCGGCGATCTGTCAACTTTGGTTCCGTTTAATTTTAGCATCCGATTCACTACGACAAAGTGATGAACTTGTCGCCACAGACAATAGACCGGATTCCGGGGACCGATTCGGTACCGGCCGGGTTCTCCCCGGCGGCGTTGCGGAATCCTTTAACCGGAACCTACCGAACTTTGTTCATCGGAAGTCCCCGAAAGCCTATCCCGACATACTGCAGCTAGCCCTCTAAACCCCAATTATGCCCCAAAACCCCACCCAAATTAGCTCTAGACACTGAATCCTTACCCAAAAATAGTTTTTTTTTGTTGAAAAGACAGAACACTACTGAAAACTATTTGTATATAGCATAGGAAACAAACACAGAAAGTAGCTATGCTCCACTGTTTTTTCAAACAATTGGGTAATTAAACCGATTTGGACATAAGCGGATTTAGATAGCCCCTTATGCACTATAAAAGAGTCCTAGCAGCGCTTGACGGCCCCCTTCAACAAGATCACCTACAGACTTCGCACAGACACGCTTCGTTGAGTTGGAAACGGCCTCCGATGAAGTGTCGATGACGGAGTTGTTGATGGCCCGCTCCTTTGACAATCCTGTCCTCTTCGTCCCTTCCAGCGCCTTTTTCATGCACGAAGGTGCATGAGAAAAACTGCGGAGTTGGCCGATAAATTGGATAATCGTACCCTGCTACGTCAACCCCATACCCCGTTGTCGCTAACTATGCCCACATTCTTGGCCCCGCCCCTTCACTGGCAACCGCCCACACAAATCCCCGTAAGACCAGACACACACATCACACACACTTACACACAAAACTATAACCAATTGAAGTATACATAGAAACACCATAAACACGAGGAAACCCTTTCACCCTCGAAATTGTGGATATGTTGCAATCATAAAGTACAATTTTTAAGTTTATATTCGAGGACTAGAAATACATCAATGACGATACAAGTCCGGAAAGCCGCGCCGGAAAACAGTCAGGGTAGGGTAAGCCCGTCTCCGAGCGACTTTGCCACTCGAAATAGCACAACAGTACAAAAACATTTTAAAAATGTAAAAACGGCCTTACATGGCCTTCCTCGTAATTTTTTTGGCTGGCGCTGTGCAGCTCCGGTGCAACTGTACGGCGCCGATGCCAAACCCATACAAGTGACCCAAAACCTGGAAAAAAGAAAAATTAAAGCTCTATACTGGCTGACAGAGCTTTTTCAGCCCTATCAGTCAATATGCAGCTTGCCTCGAAAATTTTCTCCACCGAAAAACTCCAAAACCTTGTCCTCTACTGACCTTATTGATCGAACAGATCAAGAATTTCTTGAAAACCTCATACTCCTTTACAAAATCTCATAATCTCTTTCTTTTAGTTCAAGCCGTTTCCCTCAAACTTGTTTTGAAGCGTGGATCATTTGAAATACCAAAGATTACCCTAAAATCTCACAGATAAGCCTTTTCATCAGATAAGTCAGAATACAGATAAGTCCGGACTTATCTGATATTCTTTGGACGTATCTAACAAGATTTCAGGGTTGTTATAATGGGAAGAAATGGACTTATTTGTAGGGCTTTACCTAAAGGGCCTTATCTGAGTAAAAAAACGGACTTGTAAGATTTTAGGTTAAGTTTAGACATATTCCACAGATTGAACGCCCCAAATGATGATACTGACCCATGGAAAGAACAGCTGACGCTTTTACGAGGTGACATACACTCGAAAATTCCTTTATTTACAATAGACAGCCAATAGACATGCACTCGAAGGTTCACCTACAAAGAATAGCCAGCCGAAGACCAAAAGTGAATTTTGAAGGTGCATCCGCACGAAAACCTAAAGTCTGAAAGTTTCTCATTCGAGCTGTTGTCTCGAACCTAAATGATGTGCCTGCCAGGCATGTCCGGGCTCGCTATAATCACGAGCTCCTCAGGAGATCACAACGCAAGCCCCGCCCCCTTATCCAGTGTCCCAGATGATGAAACCGGAATCTCAAAGAAACTTTCAAAATCGAAGTTCAGAAGTGAATTTGCTCCAACCAAGACCATATTTCGGGTAAAAAATGTCGTTTAACAAGTGACTGGGAAACGAATACATCATCACAGAAAAATGGCTTGTTATGGTTTGCAAATGTTCGGTATTTTATTTGTGCTACTTTCAAAAAATATTATAAAATCAAAATAGTTTAGAAAATTGCATTGCTTTCATATCAACCTTCCAACGCAACACTGAAGTGGACTATTAGAAAAATATTCATTTCATATATTTGCATAAAAATTAGCCCTGAATACAGATCTGAATTCGATTTAGAGGTTTCCGATGTCTCCTTTTCCAAAATAAGACCAAAATTCAGATTCACTAATTCTCTGAAAGATGGTTGTACCTGTATTTCTCCCAGATTCTAAGAGTGTCAAGAATATGACTCGTAAAGATTTCTTTAGGCGAAGAAGCCGTAGACTTGTAGTAAATGTGTGCTATCATATCAGCTATATCCCTGAAGTAATTACCAAGCACCCCTTTTAGATGCTTTATATATATTTTGCAATATCTTTGCTATATGAAGACTTCAGATAGTTTTCTCCGACACAAATCGCAACATCTTGCTGCAAAAATCATTAACACGCTTCGGAGCGGTGCTGCACATGGTGCAGCTCGCGCCTTTCAAAATCTTTTTAGTGTTCGCAGTAGATTTGCTTTTTGTCCAAGGTTATCAAGTCAAAGGCCTACCTACTTTTCAAATGACTCTGTAAGGCTGTGTCGCCGATATTTGTTTAGAGGATATGAGGACAATGCGAACAACAGTTGAAACGAAGTGCGGCAACGCGAACGATGCGTGCAACGTCGCAACATTTCTTTGCTTCGAACTCAAATAAAAGCCGCATCTTCAATAATGATGTGTATCGTGTGCAACATAGATACTTTTGGATACAATTAGAAACTGAGTTCTTGTTCCTATTTTCCAGGAAAGAATGGTCCTTCTCAGGCGACAAAATTCAAACACTTCGAATTCATTCAGAACTATGGGTATGGATCTTATCTAACATGTCAATTACGAACGTAGCACACAGTCTACGAATTAAGGTCCCTTCGTTGGCTAACGGCTGAAAGTACCCTCTTTTTCGCCGCGCGCGATTTCGCGGTCCGAAACGTGTTAATTTCACATGTTTCACTCATCCGTAGCCTGATTAATTTTGTGGTGCCGTTCCTGATCTCTTTTGCGCAATAGTCTTCCTGCATGTGCATTCTGTAAACATCGCCCGTAGTAATCTCCTCGTGGTCGCGATGTCCGAAACATCGCATTTACCCTGTACGTGTCGTTTCGGCCGCGAATCGATGCGGCTATCTCATATCATGGCCGCGCGGTGAAATCGCTGAACGTCGTGAACGTTGTCAAGTGAGGGGCAGACAAAGAAAAATAGTGCGCCCACCATGAAGACGCAGAAAGGCGTAACCGACTAGGAGTCGAGTACACCGAGTTCTTGTGCGCAAGGACCGTAAACACACGGCATTAGGTTCAACGCACGCCAAATGCAATCGATATCGACAACTAATAGGCGCCCAAATGTCAACGCGCTGAGCGACTTATTACCCTGTTTTCCGAAAATTCCTGCTGCTGTTTTCTTTGTAATCCGGGAAAGGTGAGGGTGAGTTTATTTTGATTACAAATGTATCATAATTCTACTTATTCGTATCTTATCATGTTTGATTTTCTTTTCATGCTCACGTCGCAGCTCATCTCCGTACCAAATTCTTTCTGTGTCTTGGTTTTACTTTATTTGTTCCATCTTAGCACCTTTCTATAACATATAATTGCAACATGTCTTGCTTGAGTGCTCTTCATTAGTCGCGCGCTAAACGTTTCCCTTTTGATTTGAGAGAAGGAACCGCCCGGCGTTATGGCTAATGATTAGCTTGTTTTTGCATCAACCAAAGTAGTGATTCTATTACAATATTCCGATTTGTCTGTATCGCCAATATTCTATGTTCTGCATTGCCATTTTTACTTACCATCAAAAATTTAGCAAATTCTGTTTATTTACTAAAGAACTTGTTAGCCAAAACTTGCAAAAGACAAGCTCATGTCACTCGTACCCGCCACCGCTAGCTCCAGGCGTCCAACATCGGCGCTGCACTATTCGTATCCCTTACAGCATTCCCGTTAGTATGCCCTTGTTAGTGATCATGGTGGAGGCAGTGAGTACCTTTACGACTTATATGGAGACTAAAGCTTGCTTATCGAATTGCTCGGAAGACCACAAGCCACTACCCGGTCGATCGCTGCTTCGCTAGCATCAGTTTTGATTTCTCGAAATCGAAGAGATATCAGCGGCTCGATGTCAGTGCGAGCGGTCGACGATCATCAAAGGGTTCCACCTGCGCTGCCCGAGTAAGTTTTGCGGCGATCAAAGCATGGTCGTAAGCAGCATGTCCTTCAGTCGGACACGTCGTGACCTCGCTTTATCTACATTACGACATATTTCTGAGGTTTAATACGCGCCCATATAATTAGCAAAATACTACAGCTTGTAATTCTTCAATATATGTACCTCTTTAGCGTGATAAAAGGATCCTAATGCCACCTGTGGATGGCATGCAAACATTCCAGCAGTTCTTCAAAGGGTGAATTGATTCTCCTCGAAAGATGCTACTTAGTTTACTGAGAAGAATGAAATATTGCGTATTGGTAATGTCTTTTGATTTCAGCCTGTGAAAAGCTTCGGCCTATTTGTTGTTGTGAAATCCCGCATGCACCATTTACACCAAATGCCTTTAAGTATACCGTTAAAATAAACAATATTCAAATATTTCAAAACGTCGTTGCATGGCGCATAAGCTGCGTGTGCCTCACTTACCGGAGGGGCCAGAAGAGCCGTTAGGGTTCCTTCATACTACGCCGCGCGCGCCGCGCAAGCAGCGTACGCGGCGTAGTATGAAGGAACCCTTACCTTGTTTATAAGCTCTTCTTGCAAGTACGCGATCGCTTTCACAATTTTCTACCACTTTTTGACCGCTGAAATAGCTCTTGGTCACCTTGCTAATTTTTGAGCCCCCAAATCAATAGCCATCCTATTCCAAGACTGCGCTAAGTGAAACGCGCAACCTTGGACATCAGCCTCAGGGAATGTTTCTTTTGCTGCCCAAAGTGCTGCCTACAGTTGAGAGTTTTTTTGAAACTCATTCATATACAGCTTATCCTTTGCAAAACCCAGGATAACCTATCGCTGAATTCTCCTAAAATTTCGCGAAGGCTTCCAAATAGTTTTGTAAGTAACAGCATAGAGAATGGGCACCTAAATAGAGTTACGAAATTTTGAAAAATTCTCCGGAATGTAAGCTGCCTCTATGCCGCCTTGTACAGCTGCATGGAGAACACACAACTACCCTTCAACCATTCTGTTTGAAATTGTGACTGGACTCAAGTTGTGTACGCCGTCTCCAGCCAGCCCATACTACCCATAATCTCGCGCCATCTGAATTTTCAAATTTTTTTATTGTGTCCATTTCTTGAAAATCCTGCTGTGAACTAACCTCTGCGGTCTACTGTGTCCAGTTACGTAAAAGCACCTCCTCCAAAAGATCATCGGGAACGTTATTCAGCTCCACGGTCTGTTCCTGAGAATTCGCCGCACTGCAAATTTGCACAGAAAAGGAGGTTAAAAGAGTCGAAGTAGTAGAAGAGTGTACACGAGCTTCGAGAAAGTCTTCTTTCATCTTTGCTCATAACTTTTTCCGTGGGACTTGCCAAGCACTTGTTTTCTTTGCTAGATTGCTAGTATCAAAAGCTAATACTTATAATGAAAGACCTCGTCTTCCATTTCATCAGTTAGTATAGCCTGAGTAGTGGCAATAAGGAGTTATAAGCTTTGTTATCCCTTCTGAGCTTTGGCATGCCTGTAAAAAGCAGATCCTTTTCTCAATTAGCACGAATTTTCTGCAAATAAAAAGTACCTGATAGCCTTCACGTTTTTTCTTATCGGTGTAACGGTCTAGAGGCAGGCAGTTGTGCGCTAGAGCGCATGGACTACTATCAAAAATGTCACCGTGCACCTGAATTTTTGTTTTTTCATGTACTTTCAAGGAAAAAAATTTACTGCAAAAATCACATCTAAAATCATATCACTTGAATGGATGTGTAGCACCGGTTTTGTAACTGGCATCAAGAACTGTGGTATATATTGTGTCCCTCACGTTTTGTTTTCTTTTGGTAATGGGAAGCCTAGCTAAGCTGAGATTTCGGTATATCATATGCAAGAACATAATTTGATTCCTTTTTAGTTATCTGCTTTTCGCTTCGATAAACCAGAGGCTTTAGAAATTTCCTCGACTAAAGGAAGTTCAGAAAAATCCTCGACTAGAGTAGCTCGAAAATATCCTCGCTAACCTCGGCAGTTGTGTGCACCGTTAACGCGTCATTAGAGGCGCTGGTCGCTAGGCTAGAGGGGCACCTGGCTGCCGCTCAATCGCAACGGGAGGGAAGGCAGAAAGCGCTCGATCAGAGCTCATCCAAGCATTTCTGGGCTGCCTGTGACAACCTACATGGATAGCTGAATGAGGAAGTGCGGCATACAGGCATTCCGGATTACAAATTGAGGAGGGAAAAGGAGAATTACGAAAAGCAATCCCTTTCTGATCGGAAGATAGATAAGGAACTGTTCAGGGTAAGTTTCTCTTACAATTTATAATCATCTTACACAAGTAGACCAATCTGAAAAAAAAAACGTCCAACGTGTATCTCAATGGTATCGTTAGAGGAAATAGCCTGAAAGAAAAGTTGCACGAGAAGGCGGGCAGAAATACAAGAAACTAAACGTCTAATTCTTTGTTGTCAACGTTATTGTTATTTGGATGGAATAAGACCCAGATATGCAAAACGGGCCACACAACTCCTGGGGGGCTCGCATCGACCCCATAGGAAAACCAAACAGCCAAAACTCGCCAGCCGAATAGCGGCGTGCAGAATTGGCATTCTGGAGGAAAACAATACTTGCAGGTATTGGCCCCAATTGGGTTAAATAGCAACCAGAACAAACCGGGCCCGACACAGAGAGGAAAGGATACAAGAATCACCACTTCTAAGGTGAATTCTACGAATACACGGGTCAGATGACCGAATCAGTCAACTAGACACTGTCCGGACAAGCCAGGCCACTTCAGATGGGCCGGAAAACATAACAAATGAAACACCACCTCCAAAATCCAAGAACAACAATGCAGACAAATCAAACTCCCTAAAATAAATCCGAAAGCAATCAGCACTCACCCAAATATGCAAAATGGGCCACACAACCCCATGTGGGGCTCGCATCAACCTCATAGGAGAGCCAAGCGGCCAAAACTTGCCAGATAAATAGTGGCCCGCAGGACAGGTACTGGAAGAAAACAATACCTACAGGTATTAGCCCCAATTGGGTTAAACAGCAATCAGAACAACCCGGACCCGAGACAAAGAGGAAAGGATATCTGCAAAGATACGGTCCAGATGACCGAATCATCCAGGTAAACACTGTCCTGGGCAAGCCAGGCCCCCTGAGATCGGCCGGCAAACACATCATAATGG
Source organism: Cylicocyclus nassatus (assembly GCA_958299035.1). Taxonomy (NCBI): domain Eukaryota; kingdom Metazoa; phylum Nematoda; class Chromadorea; order Rhabditida; family Strongylidae; genus Cylicocyclus; species Cylicocyclus nassatus. Next base: position 52,350,870 of record CATQJL010000223.1, on the reverse strand, counting down.
ACAAAACCTCAAAATCCAAGAGAACAACAAATCAAACAAATCAAATCCTCAAAACGAATCCAAAAGCAATGAGCACTCATCCAAATGGGCAAAACAGGCCAAACAATACCATGGGGGCTTGCATCAACCTCAAAGGAGAGCCCAACGGCCAAAACTTGCCAGCCGGATAGCGGCGTGCAGGATTGGCATTCTAAAAGAAAACAGTACTTGCAGGTAGTGGCGCGGAATCGGGTTAAACAGCAAGGCGGATAGTTGCTAATCCCCTTGAAGGCGCTAATCCTACCGGCCATATGTTTGTAAATTACCAAGAATATTGACTGCTACCCCACATGTGTTGCGCAGTGTACAGCGAGAAGACTTAGCTAATGTGACACCACAGTTGGTGCCATCCAAAGAATTCTCTGAAATTTTTTTGATACTAGTAGTGGTTTGGGTACCGGTATTCGCGAGCGAGTCCTTAGATTGCAAAAGAAAACAAATTTACGTAAAACACATTAATTTAATAATTAAAATATTAATAATTTAAAATACAATAATTTACGTAAAATAGGGTGTATGGACCCTTGCCTGGTAGCGGTACGAGGTAAGTACAACAGTCTTGATTAATAAGTATATGGTGGATACAAAGGGGGGGGGTGAGAGGAAGTGGGCGAGCCCGTCGGCTCCGGTGCTCCCACCTTCACTGAGCCCAGGCGATGGCTCTGCCCCCAGCAAGGACGGTAGGAAGCGAACTCAAGACGAGTCGAAATCAAAAGAATGATGAAATTCGCCACATGAGAGATTAAGCACGATGGACTCGCTCCAAAACAGGGTGGAACCCGGGATGCCAGCTCGCAATTGCTAAAATCCACTCAAGATTCTTCTCCAAATTCCGATTTAAAAAATAAATTCACCTGACACTTTTACGCAATTGGGCAGTGGAATCCATTGTTGAATAAAATTCTTGCAACATAATTTTTATTTGATGCTGAATAAATCAGAAGTCAACAGATTATCAGAACTCGTCAAATTTGAGGTTATCGGAATATCAGAAGTCATCTACAAAAGTCCTCACATTATTAGAAGCCATCAGGTCATCAAAAGTCATCAGGTTATCAGAAAGCATGACAAGATGTTAGGATTTGAATTCTTCCGCTGTTTATCAGAAGAAATCGGCCACTGCTTTCCGCCCTTATTTGCCTGAGGATAGTTCCGGTCATTACTCAAGGCATGCTGATTGGCTTTCTGTTCACGATTCAAATTGTGTCTCTGACAAACCTTTACATATCACGTGTTTCGCAGATATGGCTGTCACTGGAGGCAACCGATGCGATTTTGAAGAAATAAACTCGGCTGTTCTAGAGTTTTAGAAATTTTGTTTATAGTTGACTTTGACTTATTTCAGATACAAACAAATTTTAGTGTCAGTTTAAAGTTTGCTTCAATGTATTTTGATTCAATCATAATTCAGGATTGAATCTTTTGCAAAGAATTTTAACTCTGAATAAACATTATCGCTGAACGTTGACTTTGCAGCAAACAAATTTTACTATTGAAAAGAGTAAACTCGAAAAACCATAGATTCGAAATTTGTTCTTGATTACAGCAATACACTTCTGAACTTCGATTTCGAAAAAATTTCCTTTTGAAATCCCGGTTTCATCATATGGAGTGATCCTGGATAAGGAAGCAGGGCTTGCGATTCTTGGTCTTCTGAGAAGCTCTAATTATAGCGATCCCAAATGTGCACTGCAGATATATTACTTAGGTGCGAGAATATGGCCCGGGTGAGAAACTTTCCGCACCCAAGAAGGGGGCTCAAAACAACATAAATACCAAAAACGCCGATGAGCAACGCGAAAAGGAAAAAAACGGAGAGCGGAAAGGAACGCAAGAGAAACGATCTGAGCAAATCGAAAACGAGAGCGGAACACCAAAAGTGATGGTTAGAATGCATTCGCACGAAAACCCGAAACCTGAGACCTGAAAAGAAGGAACTTAAAACAACATAAGCAGCAAAAACGCTGACGAGCAACACGAAAAAGAAAAAAAAAGAACGGAGAGCGGAAAAGAACGCGAGAAAAACGGGAGCAAGTCGAGAACGAGAGCAGCCTAATTTTGAAAGAGGACCGGTAACGACAGAGTGGGCCGTTGCATAGGCGGGGCGGAGCAAGCGGCTCGTGGCAGGACCCACTGCTGTCAGCCATCCTCGCCTCCTAGAAACCTCGATTCTCTTTGTCAAAGGAGCGAATGCTACTGCATAGTACCAAGTGACTTGACTTTGATTGGCAAACAGTTTACTTGTAATCGAAGTCAATCACGGCAAAGACGAGATGAGGGCTTATGAAACGCAGCAGCCACAGGATAGTAAGCTGTTCGATCGAACGTCAATGAATGATGTAGCAGGCCAACTTTCTGCAACGGGTTGATATTTCAACCGCTACGAGTGCATTGTTTGTTTGCTTTCGTCAGTTTGCTTTGGAATTTACTATGTGGAAAGCAACATTTGACTCGCGCATTAAAGTGAGTTCCTTGCGTTCTCTCCATTTTGAAACTGCGTTTTGTCTTTTGAAGCTAGAACTTGCACTGAATCTCCATATAGTCCATACAACAAAGCATTTGGAGCTCTATGGCATCATTATCCATTTTTTTCTATAGTTGATAGTAGCCAAAGAGGACGGATTGTCACAATGATGGAGTAACAGCGGATGAGAATAGTACTGACTCGAATTCGTGTGTTATACACAATCTTCTCTATTTTCAAGTCAATGACGGCAACAACAGCAATAATGTTGATGATCAAATGAGCGCTAAGCATAGCAGCTACAGCTTGTATAGAAATCATAGTTCATAGAAATGCGCCCCTTGTTATGTAAGCAGGCAACGTTTTGCACCAGAATGAAATTTCGAAGTGTACTGCTTGTTTGGTTACGTCAGTTTGCTTCAAATTTACTAAGTTTGTCTGCTATATTCTTATCTAACTTTCTTAAAATGGTTTGCGGGCTCTTTGGTTAGCATCAGGCAGTAGGCGTCTTCTAGACCAAAAAAAGCAGAAGCGAACTCCATCAAAACCGCCTACTACACCAAGTGCGACTGTGACGAAAAAGATTCTGCGAACCCATCGTTTTGAAAACACCTCGATGGGAAGAGTCGGAAAGGGGAAGGTACGTCAATGACAGCTCGATAAACTACAAAAACAAAAAAAGAACGGCAGATTCAATAAACGTAGGAACTATCTATGTACACATTCTATATAGATAATGTAGAAAAAAGATTGTCCACTTTTTTTGGAGTGTAGGATAAGAAAGGAGATCTTGCTTGGGAAAGTCACCTATATGCATTGAGAGACACACTAAGATAAAATAAGAATCCAACAGTAAATCTACTCCGATATACGAATGGCGCCCAAATTCGTGTTGGGGCGGGTTGCGAAATTCCCTGATTATAAAGATAAAGTTAAAAAACCACTATACTCGTTTGCAATGCAAATATACCTTTTCTATCTGGATAGAGTTATCTGACCCACTCTACATATGCTCGCTCGTTTTCAAAGTTGATTTAGGACTTCTTTTTCCAAAACCACTTTTTTGTCTGGTATTAACTACTGAAAAAACATGAAGCTCGAAAAGATTTGCATGGCTTTTATGGAGATTCATTGCAAATTCTAGCTCCAACAGACAAAAGGCAAGGTTAAAATGGAGAGAACGCAAGGAACTTACTTTAATGCGCGAGTCGAATGTTGATTTCCACATATTAGTAAACCAAAAAAATGACGAAAACAAACAAACAATACACTTGTAGCGGTTGAAATCTTCCGTGCAGAATGTTAGCCTGCTATCGCTGCTTGTCGGTTCGACCGAAGAGCTTATCCTGTAGCTGCTGCGTTTCCTCAGCACCTATCCCGTCCTTGCCGTCATTGCCTTCGATTACAAGTAAACTGTTTGCCAATCGAAGTCAAGTTACTTGATACTATCCAGTAGCATTCGCTTGTTTGAAAAACAGATTCGAGGCTTCAAGGAGGCGAAGATGGCTGGCAGCAGTGGGTCCTGCCATGAGCCGCTTGCGCCTCCCCGCGGATGCAACGGCCCACTCTGTCGTTACCAGTCCACATTTTGAAAATGCATAGGCTATGTATACAAACGTAGCTGGCTGCGTGCTGTTCGTGGTGCTGTACGCCTACCCTGGTGAATTCTGTGGCGCAAAATGTTGACGTCAAAACTGAGCGAAAAACAAGATCTCTTGTACTTTAATTCAATAACGAGTGGTACAAAAGTGCTCGGCAGGCTATGCATTGACCATATTCGAGTTGCTTTATTTTTTGTGCATTGCGAAAGTGTTTTTTTCTTTCCCTACAATCAGATCACGGTCAGTATTATTTTTTGTTTCCATATAAAACTGCTAAGCTTAAGGTTTATGTTAAGAGCTGCATCAAATGCTTATTTTCAGCTGGGATTTGATATGATTTTGACACTTTTGTTTCATTGAAAATAAATTTATCCTTTTTTGAAAATTGTGTTCCATGGCTCTAAAAATCAGTAGGTAGTTTTGCATGCGCGTGATATTTCTTACCACTAAAGGAGATCATGCTTGATCTCAGCTGGTATATCAATCAATTTTAGATCTCTTTTGCATCACTGTAGAAACCTCCATATTTCTTTAGATACGAGCTTTTTTACCTTAGTCATGCGTCTAGACCGCATTGTCATCTTCCAATCAACTTTAATGACACTAGTGAGCAAAAAGTAGTGGTCCAGGAGTTTTTGCCTCTGAGTCGGCACAAAAGTACAAATGTGCAACTATAGTTGTACTCCGTATCCATATGCGCATAAACGAATCAGATAGTCAGTGCCTTAATTTTTAATTTTTAATTCAAATTTTCGAAAGTAGTCTTTTGCAATCATACCATCTTGCTTTGGCTATTGTTAACACTTCTCGACTTGTTTTTTGCAACAAAAATAATTATGCAATTGCTTTCCTAAGTGACTACTTTTTTGCCCAAATCCATGTATCGCGTTAGCAAGACGGCGCCAGCATCATTTCAGAGTATTAAACACATTCTGTATCACCTATCACCTATCACCATTTTTGACATAGGTAATCATTCCAATGAAGGAATTCAATAAAAAAATAGAACTTCGTATTGAAGTTGAATTTACTTACTATTATAGCAAGGAAGAAGTTGTTGTTGTAGGCTTGTTGAAAAATAACGAGTTATTGCCTGAAAATAGAGGGAGGTTAAAAGGATCCCAAGGCTCAAGATGTTCTTATCGCAAGCTGTCACAGTTGACTGAATATTTTCTACATTGGAATATGATGATGCTAACTCTATTGATTATTTGCAATCGCTGCTTCTATATCTGGGAAATGGTTCGTACTTCCCAGTTTTGCTGCTCAGCTGTTTCTCTCGTCGCCTTGCCCTGTGTCAAGTTGTGGACAAACTACGCTTACATACGACTCTGTGTCAACTGCCGTAAAACAACTCTATCAGAGCTATCATAACCTTCAGCGGAGCTACTGTAGTCGGTAGTATCCGCAACGAAAAACAAGCAAACAAGTTCTGGAATCCCAAATCATTTACCTCAGTAGGGACGGATCTGTAGTCGCCACGATAACTTGAAATGCAAGTTGGAATAGGAGCTCGGCAAAACCCGGAAGCAAAACACGAATGAAGATTTGTTATTACCGACGCACAGATTTGAAGTACAAGGGAGTAGCCAGCAACAATAACCTACACTTCTATGGTTCTTGTATAAGATACGTGATTTCAGCATATATTAGGTTGGTGACAAGTTCTTATTTCTTTTCTAAGAAATCCTGCAGCGTTCAGTACAATGAGTTGGTGCTTTTGAAAGTTCTGCTTGCGCTCCATCAATTTTCGTGCTTCAATTTCCTAAGTTTGTGATTACGAAAGATTCTGGAGCTTTCCGCGAAAACGCAGTAATGGGGGCTCCATTTGCACCAAATATAGTAGTCGCATTTTGAACATAGCAAGATTTCCATAAAACATCCTCGGAGAGTTGCAATGTGATTGGAGGGAACGTTATAGCTGGGTGAGAAAACTTATCCACTTGAAGAAATTGTCGCAATGTGGTTATAGAGGTCATGAATTACCAGCAATGCTGATGCCCCTATTCACACATAATGCAGAACATATCCGTGCACACTCTACCCCCGCCCTCATCGGGACACGGTAGACAGGCGCGATTTCTATTGCGACATCAACTTAAGAGCTCAATTCAAAGTTATGCGAGCCTCTAAAAACGAAGTGCTTTAGCTTGCTAGCTGTATAGAGTTGCCATTTTTTGACTTCGACGGATTTTTATAAAAAAAACTGAGAGAAATGTCTGCGAATTTGATGTTAGTTGCATTTTCAAGGGTTTTAAACGTTCAACATTGATATTTTTGATATTTGTGGTAATAAAACTGAACAATCCATGCAGGTTCATAACTTACAATAAAGGGCTATGAGTTGTGTGTATATGTATGTGTAGGTTTATGTGAATATATATATATATAGTCGATTCGTTGACCGCACGGAATGCTCAAACGTTGCGCACCACGCGCGGCGCGGCTGAAATGTTGCTAGAGCACAACTCAAACATTGGCAAAGTATTGAGGCGAGCCTTTACCTGCGGCGCGTGCTCCGCAGTGAATCGACAATATGTGTATCGTACACCCCCCAGGACTGCTCCCATAAGAACCATCAAAGTGGCTGCCTTTCGATGGTTCTAACACGTTGACTCCAGCACATTTAGGGGGCTTTTCGAAGTTGACATGTTGAAATGATTAAAGACAGCAACGTTGATAGTTCATATGGAAGAGTTCCAGGGGAAGCACCATATGTGCATGTGTACGTGTAAGGTCTTTGTCTGTCACGAAATCCGTACAGCGAACTACAGCAAAGCTCTTTGATAGAATATGGGTCATAGCGCAATATTAGCATGTAGGTGAACTGTGCGCAAGACGATCCGATAGGTGGAACCTTTGAAAACTGTGCGTCATATGAATCCACGCGACTTGGGTCAGTAGCGGGTTGTTTAATGGGTTAGATTGGACTTTGCAAAGTCGTGTCTTTGTTTAACAAATAAACACAAACCACGAAATTCGGTTCAATGAGTAAATAATCTGTTTTCAAGGAGAATCGGCGCAAAAAGAACATATGCGACAATTGACAACTACAATACCACTCTCAGAATGTGCAAAAATTCCGCGACATTCCTGGAATTTCGCATCAGTGCAGGAATTCCGCGGAATATCCACGCGAATCACGCAAAATACGCAGTCCCATAACTTCCTTTGGAATGAATATATTCCGAATTCGAAAGCAGCATTGTGTTCAGCATGTCAAGGCGGGTTTTTTGCTCTACAGCATGTCCAGTTACGGTTACCTCACCATATCTCTGTGCAAAAAGACCATGTCTTCCTCAAAGATCATTATTCCGTAAACAGCGTGTCCGAAAGCTTCTACAAGCGGAGTTTTTCAATCCAAGATCATCAATATCTTAGCCGGAACCCATTGGCAAGCTTCGGAGCTTAAAAAGAGAAAAAATTAAGAAGCCCGAACTTTTTGAAAAAAACTCTCTCGTAGAGGTTGTCTAACAAGCTGATTACGAAACTCACATCTGCTTAGTAAGACAGCCTCGTGTTCTAGGGTTACGGCGAGTGGAGCTTCGGACGACAAAATTTTTTCACAATTTACCAGCCCATTCTCTTTGTAAAGAAGTCTGCAACTACGTAATAGCGCTCCATAATCTACAGAAGAAGTACAATCGAAAAGACCTTGCTGGAATCTACTATGGACAATGTGCGCTGATTTACACCTTTACGAAGAGACGTCCGCAAAAAGATTCAGGAATACTGAAATCGGGATATCAAGGGTACGCTGTATATCAGAAGATTCGGCTTGATGAGCTGAGTACAATGCTTTTTTCGGATTCAGAATGTATTTATTCCGAAGGAACTTCGAGTAGAATTGAAACGTGAGATTTTTCCAGAATTCAGTTACGCTTATATCTCTTCCGGAAAGTATTCTCTGGCTACACTTTAGCGCGTTATAATCTACAAAAACAGTATTATCGAATGGTGGGTAGGGGAACGAAGGCCGCCAGTTTGAGCCGTCTTTCGCGGCCAACTGGTCCTTTCGCAATATTGTTGCATGTCGTTCCAGGACCAGTAGTCTGCGGAGGCGGCCCAAAATGGCGGCCTTCGTTCCCCTACCCTCGAATGAAACTAACTGGTATCTTCTATGTTGCATAGGCGCTGCGTTACATCCTTGCAACGGGCCTCCGCAGAAGAATTTGAGAAAACTGGTACGGAATATCGAGAACATGTATATCAAAAGACTCGCCCTCGACAAGCTGAACACAATGCTGCTTCCGAATTCGGAATAATTGATTCTGAAGGGGATATGGCACTGCGTTTGCGTGATTCGCGTGGATTTCGCGGAATTCCGGGAATGTCACGGACTTTCGCGGAATTCACGGAATTTCGCACATTCTGAGAGTGGTATTGTATTTGTACATATATAAAGCTGAGTGTTGGTAAATTGTTAGTTAGTGCATTCTCACAGGAACTTTTGTGTGTAATCAGCGCGAAACTTCGCACACACATACTATTTTCGACTGGCCCATTTCGTAGGCTATTTCCACGGCGACAATTCCACTCCTTTTACTAATTTATCGATTTTGAATGAAAATGAACTCATCATGTGTTATCAAACCAATTCCAACTTTCTGTAAAAAACGGCGGTAGAACTCATTTTCATCCCACGATTGAACGGATTCGGTAATTTACGGCGGTGCGGGCCCCTGCCCCAAGGGCAGTGTCAATCGCCCGACCTGGGGCGGTATGCAATCTCCCGTTTTGAAAGCAGGCGATCATTTCTAGTAGAAATCGTACATCACGGGTCGGATGCCCAACCCGGCCGGTCGATCATTTTCTAATGAAAATGATTGCCCGCTTTCAAAACGGGAGATTGGTGCATACCACCCCCGGTAAGGGTTCTCATTCAGGAAGTGTTTTCTTCGTGGCTCTTTGCTCTGGGGATCTTGTTCTTCCTTGTTCGTCTATCTTTTGGAGGCCCTGTTACTTTGATATTGTAGCATAAAGATAGCAACAGTTTGCTGTATAAGCTGAGATTTTCGGCACTTTTGTATGAACCCGAACGGAATTCTTAGGGGAGCACGACTCATTTTCAAAGTCATTTGTTTTTGCAAGAATACAATTAAAACGTTGCAAAGTTGTGCTGAAGAATTATTATGACGGCGCTAAGCATGTTTCCAGTAGCACAGATGGAACGTGGAAGTTTTGAGCTTTTCGATAAATCCCAACTCGCGAGCAGAAGTTCCTTGAAGATCTAGTTCAATTCGAGTTTTCCTTACTAGTTCCACAGAGATGCACAGCACTGTCACAACAGATCAACAGCATAACTTTGCGAAGTTTTCATCGAATTCTTTCAAAGATAGATGAAGTCAAAAATGAGTCGTAATTCGCTGAGGATCCCGTTCGGGATCTTTCAAAATTCCGAAAATCCCACCTTATACAGCAAAGTGCTGCTATTCATTATGCTGCAATATCAAGATAATAGGGCCTCCAAGAGATGGAGAACAAGGAAGAACCCCGATCTCCAGAGCATCGAGCTATGAAGCGAATACTACCTAGGTGAAAACCCTTACCCGGACGGGCGACTGATACATACCGACCCAGGAGGTATCTATCCGGTATCCGCTCTTCGAGGTACAGGTGTAAGCTGAAACGCAGTATGCCTTTTGGGCTGCGCACCTACCTTGCTCTTGGTTGAACCAGTCAAACCGGGCGAAGCGGGCGAAGCCGGGCATGTCAACCAGTCAAGTCATAAGAACTCCAATAACAGATTTGAAACCGCATTTTATCTTTTCGGGAAAACTTTCTTCCTCAAGAAGTTACCGATCTTACATGAATAATCTTACGAAACGAGTGCATCGCTCGCTATTCCAGTGCCATCATTATGCGAGCACGAGGAAGGCATGTGGATTTCAAGAATACATTGCACTACTGCGCAGGGTCAAAGTCATCTATACAAGATGTTCTTGTCTTTTCCACTACCACATTCAGATTAGTTTGTTCAAAACAACATAACATTTTGCGTGTACAGGAAAAATCTGGGACCACCGTTTCGAGATGCTTGCTGTGTTATACATGCGATTTTGAATGGGTACGATCGAAACATCATTTCCTTGTTAGTTTCTGATTTTGGCACAACATTGCTTGCCAGTAATAGAACGACCAGTTTTCCAAAGATGACTCATTTGTAATTTATTTGGACAGTGTTGTGACGATGATTAATCAACAACATTTGGGTGAGAACATGCTGCCCCACCCTTGGACGCGCCCATTTTATTTTGAATCTAATCTGACTGTTCATCTATGACAAACTATTACGGTCTCTTGACCTTGTCAGTTGTTTCCCCGGGCAAAGGACCGTTGCTGCGGGTGGATCATCTCACATTTTACGAACCACGCCCATGGCGAGATGGACGTCCGTGAATAATTTGAATACGGCCGTCGTCATAAAGAAGAGAATGGGAAAGTTGACGATGTCAGACTGCGTTAGAGCTGTAAATTCGGGTTATCGCAATATGTTTCAAACTAACGATCGCGCACAATCATGGTTTTAAAACCTTTGATGGGATCACTTTTCTCAGAAAAGAACAAAGAGTGTAAGCAGAACTACATTTTGTGGCAAAACAATCCAGCATAAAGAAGCACAGGCTAGTGTGAATATCTACATAATACGAATTAGATAAATGCAAGGTTTTCATGCACATTAGTAAAATTTAGCCGTTCAGCTTCCACTAAACGTGTAGAGCTCCAAATGTATCGAACGCTTGATCGCTAACATCTCTTGACAGTTTCTGGCTGGCTCCAGCTTAGGTTTAGCATGGGAAAGGCTCATGATTCTTCATTAGTGTCGATTAGGGTGGAAATTTCTGGTAAAGCTTTTGCATGTTTCTTTCTAAAAATTGTCTGAAAGAGCTGATAACGCCATCGAATAGTTAGTTTCGAATCGTTCCTGTTTCCATAAGAGAGCTTTTCGCTTCACCGTAATCTCTTCAAAGGTAATGACAGAAATTCCATAAGCCTACTTTTTCAACAACTATTATTAAAAATCTGATTTTCATCATCTATACTTCTCCAGAAACATACATAACTCTATGCACTATAATCAGCAAGCCTCAAAATCTCACCAAAGCTTTCAAACGTTTTAGATTCTTTTTGAAATGGCAGCTGATTTACAATGATGACATAGTGCTGGAAATATCTATTGTAATCCTACAGTAATGAAGACTGTACTTGTTTACTTGTTTTGCACAGTTTATCCATGTTGAAGTTAGCCCTGCAATATGCCAACTAAAGATCCGTGAAAGTCCTTAGATAAAAGAGTACCAGCGACCAAACCTTCTTACATTTAACCCTGTATGCAAGTCCAGCGAAAAGAACATTACCATAAACCTTCATCATTCCTTACCTTTCTTCCTCAATCCTTCCCCATAAGTATCAATTTAAGACTTCCAAACCTTGGCTGCATTATATTTCCAGTTTAATATATTGCAATGATATTTTTCAAAAATCATGCGCCAATCTCTAATAATTCGTAATTTTTGGTATTATTGAAGGGCATAATTCTTAGCACTTTCATAAAGTGCGCCTAGGAAGAATAAAAATTTCTTTTATGTCATTATTGAGCGATTGAGTTTTACTCAAATTAAAGGCATTTAAGTATCATTTTCAGCCTTCGTCTCAGTCAGTCCTGCCTCAAACGGAAAAAGTATTTCGAAAAATGGTATTTCAAGTCTCATGAAATATAGATAATAGTTTCAGAGTCATCAAAAACACAAGTTCATTAAAGACAAGATTCACGAGCATAAATTGAAGTGTCAGAGTTTCTAACAGAACTCTAGTCTGACGGAAATTTATTGTTTTTCTGATTTAAATCACATTATTCTGATTAGAATCCACTCCTATGCTAGATGGTTTTAGTCCGAAATATGAAATGAATAAACGGAAGTTCCGCCAGCACATCGTTGTAATCTTTTTTGCTTTTAGATCTACACTGCGTTAAGATTTAAGTATACTACCTCAGGTACAATTATAGATGAAAGTCTTATAAGAACTGTGCAAAGCTCGCAATCCTTCCAAGGTGCGACGAGACCAGAGTGGAACTTGTTGCTCGGGTTCTTCCCGTGGCACGTATGAATATGCGACATTTTTGTGGCCACTTTCCCCCCCCCCCACCCCCTGTGCCTGCACGTGTCGGCTAGCATGACATTATGCTTTACTGGCCGAATGTTACGCACTTTACCCCCAAACATTGGATCATAGACGATCTGGTCTCATTGAATTCATATTACCTCTCGTATCCGTCAAAGTTACTTGATTCTACATTTATTCATAACCTTTTTGTATTTACGAATGCATCATTTGTTGCATTTCCGAACTACATATTGCGTCTACAAAGAAACATACGCAGGTTATATATGTCGTAATAGTAAACTGAAAAAGTGTATCGTGTATGGCTGTTCCCGGTTGTCGATACTAGTCGGGTTGATTCAATGGCTAAAAAAAGCTTTTGGACTAGATCTAGGTGTAAATGTATCTGAAAACAACGAAGTGTGACTCAATTCATATGTCAGGTATGATTATGTCAGAGCAAAGGATGCGCTAGAAAACAGATACTTTTTATATAATGTTTTTTCGGGCTTGCGTTGCTCTGAAGCTTTACTTATCGCACAAGTTTTTAAAGGTAATCTATTTATAATAATTATAATATTACAAAATACTGTAGAAAAAGCTTTAGTATAAAAACTAATTACACTGAGTAATTATCATCTTCTATAAAGTTATCGTAAATCTAGAACAAAATCATTCCAATTATAAGGAACAGCTAATGACATTGAAACTAGAACCAAACCAGTTTGATAGAATTCTAGCATAGTGACAGAATTTGGAAACAAACGTTCTATTTAGTAGCGGACCAAGGAGTTGGTGAGCATCTAGAGAATTTTCCCGGAGAAGGTAATCAATACCATGTTTCTTCATACAAAAGAGTTCTGTTGTGCCCTTCCCTCCGAAAGAAAGCCCTAGAGCGCTTCCGCTTTTGTTTTTTCTTCTCATAAACATGATGAGAAATTACCAAGCTTTGAAATAAATGCCATAAAGCAAAGGAGAAATTTCAACTCCAATATCTAACAGCAGTATCTAACAGCAATTTTGACAAATTATGATGAGAACTGATTAGTAGCCATGAAATGAGTACTTCTGGCAATCTTCATTGCATAATTGATAACATGAAAGCTCATCATTCACAAAAGCTCTCAAAAGGTCGTAGTTTTTTTTAATTTTGGCAACTGGTCGCTATATTCGAATAAAGATTTGTGCTGTAGGAACCTCGTGCTAATCATCTTGACATGAACACAAACAAATTTTTCTTGCTGTCTTTCCATAATTGTTGTCGTCCCATATTTCTTGTGCTTCTTGGATGTGCTTTACACTAATAGTTTTACTTTTGAAAGGGATGGGTTATTGAGCTAATATTAATAATTTCTAAGAGTTAGCGCATGTAGAAATTGCTACATCTAGGCTGAAGTTTTGAAGGGTTGAATTACATGTTTGGATGTTTATATGGTGTTAGGGGCGGAGTTTACCATTTTTCAGGTTTTTTTGCTTCCAGGCGCGAAAAAATAAGACGACTCTATATAGGGATGATTGCATATCTGCTCTATTATACATGTGTGGGCAAGGAATTGCACAAATTTTTGAGGCAAAGATCCGATTTTCAGCGTCATTTTCACTCTGCATTTTGCCTGCAAACATCAAGTGAATCACGAAATTTGCGATTCAAAAATCATTTTGTAGAGCTCTTGTCCTTTCACTCAATGCGTCCATACTCATCTCCATGTCCAGTGCGCAGCTGTAGCACAAAAAAGACATTATTTTCTCCTATCTAATTGCTTTTTTGTTGAGTAGATTTTGTCAAAGGTACTTGGAAGTTTTGAAATATGGTTGTCATGTTAGACGAGTCATTCACACTGGGCCTTCTTTATGATTTACTCATGCCTACACCCATCACGACATAAATCCTGGGACGAGTGGGTTGCGGCGCTGAGTCAGGGAACCTGCTCGAATCCGCGTGGGCGTTGCCAAGGATGCGAGTATGTTTGCACATGCCGGGCGAAGGGGGGTGAACGAAACGAAAACGAGGTAAGCGGTGGCTGAGGGCAGCAACGCCCCGCACGAGCATTTTCCACACTGTTTGGCAAAGGAATTTTCAGAGCCAGCCACATAGTGCACGGCGGCCCTTGTACTCAGCTCTCTATTTATTCGTTGAACCTCGCGAACTTAGTGTGTGACTGTGGCGACAAATGCGTGCGCTTTTCCATTTTCTTGCACGGGGCCCCGTCGAGTTAAGTTACTCGGAGGAAAAAGTGCGAGCAGCCCGTAAGTGCGCGATGTGGCAGAGAACACGGCGGGCAGATCCAGAAGTCCCTACAATAAACGACGAGGGTAGGCCCCCACCGTTGCGCGCCATCCGGGTCTTGTGCCGGTGTTTGCAAAGCTTTTTCAGTTCCGCTCTGATCATAAGCACCTATCGCTTTCCGTCGTGCCGTTTCCAGGCTATTCATCGCCTCAATCGCCGCTAGACGCACGTAGCCAAATTCTGCAATCTTTAGAGTTACTTCTTATCTCTAACAGGCCTCTTTTTTGGCAGGTACCAGTGTTTTTCTCAAAAGTGACAGTCATTTTGTTCATTCAAGGGTTAGTGATTTATTTCGTAATCTAATGTTTCATTTACTGTTCTTGTAGCCCGTAAGAAACTTCCTTTCTTGTTTTACTACTACCAATTTAATTTTTCCTTTCTTCGAAACGTGTGACTCTTTCCACCTCTAAAAAGCGCAGTTTTCTTAGAAATCAATCTTGCATACATTATCGAAAGACTTCTCACAACTAATAGCTTGAAGAAAAAAATGTTGCTATTTCGGGTCTTCTCGGCTGAAACTGAATTTTTTAAAAACCTAAAACATTTACAGGGACACAACTCATTTATAGGAGGATCCTGGGATGAATAGGGGTGAAGTTTGGCAGTCCCCGTTTTCCAACTTTTTTTCTCAATTTCTGACAACGGGTACAATCAAATTGGAGTTTTTTAGGAGGTAGAACATTTACAGGACGCCTGTGTTTATGGGAGTACTCTAGAAATACGGATTACTAAAGAAGGGATTAACCATTCTCCGTTTTCATTTTTTTTTCTTGATCTCTGACAGCGAAAAAAAACAGGTTTGTATAGATGAGTATGTATTTCCGCTACACGCGAATAAGTAAGAGTTTTCCAAGAATTTTCCGGGGGGAGATCCGATTTTCGGTGTCATAAATCGGTTGTGGGTTTCTGCTTCAAACTTGGCGATTATCAGGCCTAAGTGATTTTTTTACGATTTATGCTAATGTTCATAAGCTATTTTTAGAACATGCATCGTTCTATCGAATTCTAATGTGCATTTTCTATTTTTAAAGAGTTTTTACTTTGCCATAAAAAACGACATCTTTTTCCATTCCGACCTTATACATGGGAACACCACCTCTCCACTTGAACTCTCCCAGTCCATTCTCATAACTCCCTTTTTTGCCTTCCTCCGGTCTGGCAAAGCGCACTTTCTCTGGTCAACTCGTACGCACGATGATCACGTCCTAGGTCTGATTGCCGGTGATGGCGGAAATCGTAGCGGTGGTTCTGTTCTTCGCCACGATCGTCTCTCGAATTCCGCCGCCTGCCAAGGTTACCACACCACTACTGATAAAATCAATCGATTCGCGTAAACAAATAGCGCCACTAAAACATTAGAGAATGCTCTGAAAAAAGGTGTAAGACAATGGTTTCCTTTGGAAAAAAAGAAATCTTGTTCTCTATCGCACTTTTTCGGTCCTTGCTTCGCACTACTGACGACTTATTGCCTTATTGCTCTCCTTACATCAACCTTAGCTGCTTTTCGGTTACGCCATCGTCCCCTTAACAGCAGCTGCACGAGCTGCAGCCCGGCTATCAAACCCGTTTTCACACCGACAACGCATTCATTAGCGGCTGCGGAGAATGCTAAATATTAGCATCGGCGAAGGAAATGCTAAGTAGAGAAATTTTTCCCCCGTAGATCCGTCGCCGTCGTCCCGTGGACTCTCATCATGTCCGACCGCTCTTGGCTTTTCTGTTTGTGCATTTCTGCTGTGTATTTCTGAATAGCAAACAATTAAAGGGGTGTTAAAGCTGCTCGCGACATTCCCGCCCTGGGACCGGTCCAAGAATTTGGGCCAAGATCATGGAGACCTGTGCATTGTGAAGAGGAAACGTGATACGGTTATTTTGACAAGCCTACGCACTCTACTATGGCTTCTCGTAAATGTCAATAGAATCATGGTTATTTATTCCTCATTTTTCCTTACTTAGATACATATTTCTGCCGAAATGTACAATAGGTACATAAGTTCTGCATGACGTTCTTGAATTCTGCAAAGAAAAGTCTCGAAGGGAAGTTTCGCCAGTTTTTAACCAAAAGCCAGCAATCTAGTTTGCACTTTTACAAATAATTTCGAGTTTTGTATGATTCAACCAGGGCAAGAAATCATCATCGTTCAGCTACTTCTCTTTCGAAAGCTCTCAGACTAAGTAAACAAGTGATTATCGTAAATGAAACTCACAGTCATTGCTCAAAACCAGTTTATAATACCTTTCTTTTGAATCCTGAGTAGATAATCAAATGCTCCAGATTTTGGAAGAGCAAACATTTGGTCACCAATTCGTATCACTTTAAATTTATGTGTACTACGAAATAAGTACTAAATTTGCGGATGAGAAGCTACAAGTGGTACCATCGATGGTTTTGAGTGTATTATAGGATCCTAAAAGTCCCTTGCTGCATTGTTTTTGATTTATATGAGAAGAAAAACCTTTGGCGAAGTTCCACAAGCTCCAAGCTTGCAATTTGCTAATTTTTTTTGGTTTCATTGAAAGCGATGAAAGAAAATTGGATTAACAATGTACTATCATGATTATACCATTGATTTGCCTGATAAGAAATTTGTTGAACCTGCACTCTAAAACGAAATCATTGGAACTCAGCTCGTTTTCTGTGAAAGATGCAGAAGAATTGAGCTTTGCAGACCAGACGAAAATCATTTATTTTGAAGTATATTTGTGTCAAGTGTTGCTCACGGCTTCCTTGATCTTATGCAATCAAGTTTTGTATTCTGACTGGTTTCCGTGAACTGACTTCGTTTCTGAACTGGATTTTTGCAACTCGTCTAATTTAACTATGGTGCCGCGACATTTTCATATCACGAACCGTTCAAGAAAATTTCCAGTTGAACATCAGCAGCGATTGTGGATTACTCGGCCGAACAGATTAGATTATTGTTCATTTGATCTATTATAATTGCAAACCATTCACGTTGTTCTCCTTAACTTTTTCAAAGTATCGCGTCAAGCACAGGATGGGGTTTGGTGACTCATTGTTGTCGCAGTTGGGAAACAATCATTTCTTTCTTGTGTAATTGTGGACGGGAAAAGAAGTGGCAGCAAGACGTTTATTTTTTTTACCGTTTAACTACTGGAGAGTTCAGTTGAAGGGGGGGGGGGGGGAGCCTGCAAAATTCTCCGAAAAATTGGGCTTCCGAGACTTTATCCAAACTGGGTAAAGTTTCCGATGTGGGTCACATTATCGATGATTCGCGGTTCCCACCTTGACCGTAAGCCCCTAATGCTAATGCGCGTGTTAAGATGATGCAGATCGTATGTACGTACAACGTACGCTCGAGCATTATACCAAGACCCCACCTCGAACTTACTCCTCCCTCCCCTCCCGCCAATGGCCCCCGCCTTCTCCCTCTCCACGAACCCGTTTGTGTTTTTGGTGACGGTGGGAATGGAGAGAATAGGTGGTATCAAGACGCAGCCCGCGATCGCACCACGCCCTATTGCCCATCTAGCCACATTCCACCCTCAGCCATCGGAAACGACGACGTATCACTCCCCGTACGGGGGATGGCAATCATAATCATTCTAGTGAGAAGTTCACGCAAAAGTGCTCAGCAGATAGTTTTTCGCAGTGATAAGCGAAGTTTCGGGGGACCAGCAGCCCTCCGTCCCCGTGTCTTGTTCCGATCTTGACCAAATATTTGCCTCGACTCCGAACTTGCATTCCACATCATGCCCGGGCGCAACCGTTGCTCCCTCTTCTTTAAGCATGCTCACATAAAACTTGAATTTTTTCTCTGATGCTTCGGAAAAATTTTTTGCTTTCCTCTTTATCAGGAACTTATGAATTAACTCTCTCTCATTTTTCCTGCTACTTCCTTTTTCTTATTTTTTAATCGCTTATGATTCCTCTACGAATAACTTAATCGCTCAATACCTAACCCAATTCGACAGTTCCAATCCAACCTTGTTATCTTATTTGATTCTTTGATTTTAATGAGCCGAAACTCTTGTAACGTTTTGTAATTTTTACCATCTTGGTTGGAATTTAATCAAAATCAAAGTGATATCTACATAGTTCCCTAATTAACGTATATTTTTTGTTCGCCGAAAGGTACAATGGTTTTTTGCAAGATACTTGAGATTTGTTCTTGTAATTGTGGTGAATTTCGAATAAAAAATTAGTGGCATTTCATGAAAAAGATGAGATCACTTCAATATTAATTTTATTTTCACTACGTATGTTTTTGTTCGGATTTCGTTTCATTCTGGCGCATCTATCTGCATAAACCGAATAAAGTAAGTAAAACAGAAATGTTTTATATTTGCCTTATAAAAAGACCACCCAGTTTTTTATTCAAAATTTCTGGCAAACCCCTAGAGGTACTCCTACTTCTTCCTTTCTGTTCCTTACATCTGAAAAATTATACTCTGTGACCGCCATCGGCATACTTGATACTTCATTCCAAATGTGTAATTCAACAAAAATCTTAGGATACAGAAAAAACTTGCCGCTCTTTCTGTCAATGAATTTCGCCGATTTATTGATTCTAAGTACGTAACTTACCACTTTTATCCGAAAAGGAATGTCTTTGCAAAGAGAAATTTCCGAGTAAGAAAGTACGCGACTCATCCCATGTAGTTATTCTCATAACGCGTGTCTTCGAAACCAGTTAGCGGTGCAGACGACGATGGCGGCGAAGGCGGTGGTGACGGTGGCAGCAGGGGCTGGTGCCACGACCTGCCGCCACCTTGAGTGACTCCATCCCGAGTGCGGTGAGATTCGGTCGCGAGATATGGCCGGACAGCCGATGACATTCATTCATTACGATCCACCTCGACCGCCATCAACCGTACACACAATCGGGTCATCACCTTTATCGCTCAATTCCTTCAATTTTACTCGAAAATTCTCTCGTTTTCAAGCTTTGTCTTTTTCCTTTTCCCTTACCGCACTCATGCTCTTTTTCCATTGTTTTCCCGTATCGTCTCGCATTTGATTCGCTCGTTTATAGGCTGTTACTGTCAATATTTACTCAACGAAGAAGAGAACTCGTTGTGTCTTCTGAGCTCTTCGTACCGTTGAACTCGTCCTCTTCTCCCTCACGTTTTCGCGGCATCGCATTTGCTGAAGATGAGCTCTTCTCTTCGAATTTCTTGCTATGGTTTTCGTTTTCTACGAATACTTTCACTCGATGGGTTTCTTTTTGTGCTGACTTTAGTGTCGAGTGGCACGCTGCTGCGCTAACGCTTTTTCTAGGATTTCATTTGCGCTGCTGCGATGAAAAAGGTCAGACAGTTTGAGACACTTAGTCTGTCTGTCTTTAGAGACGAAACAGAGATTCCCTTTCAGAATATTGATGAGATTCTTTTATCTTTATTATAAATACATGATTTTTCAAGAACTTTTGCATTTCTCGCTTAGAAAGCAAATGGAACCTCATGTGATACTAAAAAAATGTATTTCAAGTAAATTTTGTTGAAGTAAAGTCAGCTTATTGTAGTAGCGGTAGTACCGAACATTCGTCTCATCGAGCTGAGTCTATGTCCGCTTGTAGAATTCCAAATATATTTCTTCTATGACACTTTATAGTCAAATCTCGTAAATTACGCAAGTCCCGCGAAACCCGCAAATTCCGCGACTCCCGCAAAAAATGGTTTTATTTCACGTCATAACTATATGCTTGTTACACCATGAGCTTTTCATCCGATTTTGTCCAATAAAAAATCAACGGGGCTTATCGCAACCATCTCTGCACGCTGTGTTACATCGTTATCTTTTGCAATGTCAGAAGAAAAACCTCAAAACTTGGTGCCAACCTGACACCAGAATGGCACCAACTTCTCACACCTTGCAGCTTGCACCTTCTCATCTCCTATTTCCGGTCCTCACCTTTGAATTTATAGCTTCGCTAAAGACTTTGGGCTATTACATTCTTTGACGAGCTTCATTTACGGCTAGGACGATTCATTTGCTGTTGAATTGCATCGTGCTTGAATGATTTTAGAAGAAGTCTAATGTAGTTCACCTTGTCGTTAATTTGACGATTTGAAGAAGCCGCTCGACATGACGACTTCTTTGCCGATTCAAAGCCTCGTAGATCTTTTTGCCTTGAACATCCGCTTGTGTTCAGCAGCTTCGAACAGAAGCGTACAATTTGATTCCACTTTGATTGGATTCGCCGACTGTTTTCGCTTATCTTCGGTCGAAGAAAAGACGATCGAGCAGTCCTCCGTCTCTCGTTTGCTGCGCTCGAGTAAAGTGCGTTTTTTACTGCTCTCTGGTTAGTGAAATATCCGCGCAAGAAGATTTCTCATTCAGTTTTGATCAGTTACTCAGAACCTGCAAAATTCTGCGCATTTTGGTCCACCGACTTGCGGAGGAAAGACCCTCAAAAGACCTCCAGATCTTGTCAATCAACAAATCTTCAAGCTTATCTACTCTGCTGCAAACTCTATCTCCTCAAAGACCTCTCTAGCTCAACTCCTCGTGTCGTCAAGAATCTCTAGAATCCACATCAAGAACCAGTAATTCTTGATGAATCGATGACATGCCATCACACTGTCGGTTCCTACTTTGGTTGCACGCGGTTCTGCTCTCTGTATCGAAGCAGTTCCTAGTCCCACATGCCCCACACCCGCACAATCGTTTTCCATATTCTGTTCTGTTCTCTTCTGTATCGATTTCCATGGAATTCGTTTTTGTTATAATCTAGTTCTTAAACGGGGGTGTTGTTCAAAAATGCTGGTTTCAACCCCCACGCACTATTCTAACTATCTCTTGCAATAGATTTATTTATGACATGTCGTTTTACGATGTTTGGTTCATTTGAGATCATAAGAAAATTTCAGTTTGTAAATTTCATAATCTTACGGGAAGCTGATTCATCAATTTATGTTTTCTTGATGTGCAGTTAACTTTTTTTTACACATTCATGACTAATTGTTTTCCTATGAATCGTAACACTTTTTCCTTAGGCCTCGGACAGAGTTCACGCGATTTGATCGTCGCGATTCAATCGCTACAAGACAACTGTTACGAGTTCATTTCATGCTGATCAGCTTGCATTTCGGTTGTGATACTTTTCCAGCTCGAAATTTTTGAATGTAAAACGAAAATGAATGAAAATCGCGGCGATTGAATCGCGACGATCAAATCGCGTGAACTCTGTCCGAGGCCTCAGGGCAAAGCTCATTTGCAAAACTACCGTTCTCTAATCTCCTATCCATTTATCAGCCCTACTTCTTTACCTTCTTTTTACCAGTCATGCTTGAAGCACTTAACCTAAACCCTTGAACCATCAAAGAATGAGTAAAGAATTTTTTCTTCGTTTTTTTCCTGTACTAATCACTTTTCGACATTTAACCTCACGAACTCGACCGATCAGTTCAGTTCAGCAAACCTTTGTCGCTTTGCCCGTAATCTGAACCTGCGCCAGTTCCTCGTATGTTGTCAAAACGTATTGTTTTTTATTGTGTCAAACACATGTGTTAGTATGATGGATCGATGCAAACTCGGTGTGAAAGCTAATTATGTTATAATCATCATTTTCCGAGCAGAAAAGAAATGACGGATTACAAATGAGGCCTTTTGGAAGAGAATCATAACCCATATTTTATAATTGTTGCATATTTTTGGGAATGGTTGTGCCTAGATATGATTCTTTGAGGAAATACACATGCATATAACTTTTTCATTTATGTGGTTCTTTGTAATAATGAGATTTTCTTTTGCGTTTGTATTTCATTTATGCCCATCTTTTCATTTCTAAGAGAAATTTTGGAGTTTGGTGCTACCAGGCAAATGTACCGACATTTGGTAAAGTTCAAACTCTACTCCATGTTGAAATGCCATGTAAGCACATTCTCCCCCCTCCCAACAGGGCTGATGACCTTTTCCCCATGTACGAACTCCATCACTCAATCGGCTTTGCCTTGACCAAAATTTTACCAAGAAAAAGGTGAAACAGCATGTTTCAGACGTAATAGGATGGTTATAATCAGTAAGGAGCAAGTCGAAAATACCGGTGCAAACAGAGTGCTCTGCTAGCCTTTGCTTTTCTGATTTATTTCTCTGAAATGATCTTATGTTTATTTTTCTTGACTTAAGATAATTATTCAGCCGTCTTCTACCGCTCTTTTCGTTATTTTGAATTACAGTCTTTGATTGGTGCCTCTTTTCCGAGAAATTCAGCAATTTTCACATCAGTTTAAGAATCCGGAATTTTAATGGTGTGAAAAGAAAAAGGATAGCGTTTGCATGGAAGTTTACCCTTTCTGAATTTTGTGTTTATAATTGTATCTTCTCACTCCTTAAAGAAGTCGAACGACCCAACGATTCCAGTAAACGACTAACTCCACACTTCTATGTGTTTTTATCTATGTACGTTTTTTGTGCTAAATAATGGATTAATCGATCAAATAAATAATCAGAAAATCTCTTTATTGTTTAATTCCTCTTTGCGTTGTTTATTTCACAAATTTCGTGAGATGTAAGCAGTCTTATCATAGAAACCTTCTTAGTGATTTAATGGAACTTATTGTAAACACGAGGAATTAGTTCGAAAAAATACACATCTCTACTCCACTTTGTTCTTCCTTGTATGAAGTAAATGACTTATTTCGCCCACTCCCAAGTGCTTCCAACTTTTTTTGATTTTTAAGTATTGTATTGTATTTTCGCCATTGTTCTGATGGATAGATATCTAGCTATTCGTACTATGTAGATCTTCTATTACAGGTGATGGGTCCATTTTCGAGGGGAACGGCGACGGTTCTCGTCTTCGCGCTCTTCGCCCTCGCAGGTACTAAATCACCTCCGTTTTTGCATCATTTCACATAGCCATTACCCAAGACTTGCTTTTCTCTCTCTCCCCCCCCCCTCGGGCTGCAGCTTCTCGTATGATAATCAGCAGAGATCCTGTGCGATCAAATCTAGTTGCGCTGTGCATTTCGGCCAGCGCCTGGCGCCGAGTGCCTTTCACATTTCCATTCACCCGTGTAAGGGACCTGCTGACTCAGACGACGCAGAGCGGCGCGTCAGATGACCTCAAAAAGAGCAGAAAAACCGCTGCGTTCCATGTCTCATCCAATCGAACGCTCGCACCGTTCCATTCCGAAGGACAAAACACTGTGATCGGTTTGTAGGCGGTGATCTGTGACCACAGCGCGAATGGCCAAAACAAAATATCTCGTGTTATTTGGAACTTGGTAGGCAAACAAAACACTGGAACAACTTACATTTTACTCCAGTCTTTATGTTTTTTTCTTTGAATTATTCACTAGGAATTTTCCTTTTTTGAACTTTCTGATGCGACTATGTCACAGAGCCAACCACACCCTCTTCTAGACTTTTTTCTGGCATGAAAAAAGAACCAAGTGCTCTACTTTCTGGTTGAGCGGTTGAGAGAACTGAGTAATCATTGAATAAATGTTTTATTTGACGGCTATGGTCGGGTAGGCTGATTGTGCAATTGCACACATCCGAGGTACCGGCGATGGATCCAAAACTCTAAATCAGAATTGCATGAAATAAGATCGCGTATCTCTTTGAAGGAATTTATGCCTAAATAACAAGAAAAGCGAAAAAAAATAAGAAGAAAAGACTGGACCTCATAACCAATCCCATCCCGAAAATTGTGCAATTGCACAAAGCAAGTAAACCTATTTGAATGCACATCGTTTTTCAAATTTATTACGGAACTTTGCTTGTATCAGTAATTTTGCGCTGTAAATGAAGCTTCAAAATGTCTATATTTCTTCGATTTTGCGATAATTTACGTGATCAATTAAATTCAATCTGTAATTGCGTCTCAAACAACGAAAAATGTTCGTGGGTTTCCACTAATATGGAAATGGTCGAAAGTGCAACCGTTCCATACTGGTTTTAAAACTGATCTCCTCCTCATTATAGCATCATTGCGAGTACGAAGAGAAACGAGGGGTACCGAGAGCCTGTTGACAGTGGAATGGGAAGGAATACAGACAGGTAAGTTTTGCTGACATTTTTATGACCTATCTGTTTCACAGGAACCCTTTATTCAGGCGACCACCCCGACACGGATGTGAAAGGTTTTCTGGTAGAATACCGTGCCGAAAAGGACAAACATTGGATGGTCCATTCGGGCATTATCCCCTACAAAGGACCGAATCACCAGTACCGAGTGCAGGTTTGTACCTCGTTCCACCTACACCGATTAAGGTGGTGATTTTTCCTTTGCCTTAGAGAGACCAGTTTCATTCATGGCCGTATATGTGTAAGTCCGGGGTGATTACGCACATTGTTTACCAACCATTACTTCGCCTACTTTTCGTGGAACGTGTGTGTGTGGGAGCCGCTTTTTGTGGCCCACGTACGCAAATGTCTGACACACAGAAAGCACTTTTCAGATTCCCAAGCTACCCACTGGAGTTGCTTACTTTGTTCGCATCAAAGTGCTCGGCGCTCACAACGAGATCCTCGTCGAGACCGCGGAGATTCGAGCCCGGAACGAAATCGTGTCCATCAAGTGCGAAAACGGTAAATCTACTGAATTACTAATTGCTTTGTGATGAATTCATGCGACAAGGCCTGTCAGTATCCGGTATTTCTGGAACCAAAAGAAAAACATGCGCAACCTAATTTGTAGCAACTTCTTTTGCGGGAAGAAAAATTGGATTGATGTTTGCGTCCTACTTTGATGCAAAAGGGAGGAATAATTAGGCATTATCAATGATCAATTTTTGCACGAAAAGATCTTTGCTAGGCAATTTTTATTACAAAGAAGTAGCAGAACAGCAGTAGAATATTCTAAATTCAAAGAGGAGCAGGATGTAGTAACTACAAAAGTTTATTTTTCATTTCATGAGAAGAGGTACTGAAAAAAAATTCACAGAACTCATAAAATTTATCTCTCCTTGTCTAGCCAGACTATCATTCTGTACTTGGATACCCGTACACCTTTTTGCAAAAACTGAATTTCTGGTCTCAACCCGTGAGATTAAAGCGGTCAGAATAAAGTTACCTTACTAATAAGTTCAAGTGATTAGCCGTGTTGTCTCTTCTTACAATTCGACCTCAATAAACTGGAATTGTATAGGGTTTATCGAGACGGATTTCACAATCATAGGCGGTACTTGAATTCCCCTTTTATTTTCGTAACTTGGGACAGCAAGCCCTTTTCTCAATAAATCCCATATTAATAACATAATGCATTTTATTTTCATCCATTCTTGAGAAAGTTTGTTTTACGAAGGCTTTTTGAGTCAAAGAGGATTAACAATAGGACCTTCACCATAATAATTTTGCATAAATCTACTTTCACAACACTTTGCTTAGCAAAGTCAAGCAAATTAGAGAATAAAAAGTCAGACAGAATTTCACATTTTTCAATCCCATAATCGCTAGTGCACCAAGATACACAAGGAAGATTCAAAAGTACTTGGGAAATGTAGAAATTACAGAATTTTATTATGTTTTTGCTTTCATATTCGAGAAAATAGGCAATCAGTATCTGAATGCGCTGTAGAATGTCCTCTCATCCCATTCGAATTGTGAAAAATGTGATGCGCCTTTGCGAGTGAGGTGTGAATTTTGACAACCACCCAGAGAATCCTAAAGCCTTTTCTGCCAAAAAATCCTTGCAAAGGTGCGAATCGAAGAGCCTCGATCTCAAGCGCTCTGGTGCTCAAGCACTTAGGGCTCCATGTGTATCGATCCTCTCCGAGTTTTCCAGAGCCTGAAGAGCTCAACAAACAGTCAAGCAACAGGGCAATTGTTTCAGAGGACACTAAAGAACTGAAATTCTACAAGCACCACTCGACCGCTCGTAGTGTGCGGTAGAAGTAGTTCCGGGAACGATCCTTGCAACTTGCTACAGCCCTATCGCATTAGGGTTTTTGCTATTGTACGCTTTTGATGGGGATTTCGGTAGCGACGTGATCCAGTTTGAAAGAAAAAGAGTCGGGCAGGATCTTATTACAAGTTATTTTGTCTCTTTTTGAAAGTTATGAGTAGGTGAGAGGAATCAAGCAAACTACGAATAGCGCAACAGGTCGGCGTGAATTATTATATTTTTTCAAAATTTTTGCATCCTTAGAACCTAAAAAAATTATGAGTTATCCAGAATTTCGATTTGAAACAAACTTGATGAATACCTGAGTAGTCGCTGAATGCTTTGTACAAAAGTTTATTCGATTTTTGAACTTTCTCAAAATTCCGAGAATATTCTATCTATCTAGATTGTTGTAGATTGTATTCATTTACTTTACGATTTTTGAGAAAATTTTGAGAAGAAGAGCTAATACTCCGACATTTTGTCACTAATAAACACGATAAGACGGAAGAATCATATGCAATCGGTTTTTTCAAGAGTTAGGAACTTACGTTTTACCAAATGAACCAGAATAGCGATAAACTACTCCAATTGATTGTTCTTCATTCCATCATCAAAATTAAGCCTTCTCACTCAAACGTTACCCTTTTTTCACGCTCGAAGGCATTCTTACAATCTTCTTCATTTGGAAATCGAAAAAAACTCCCCAATGATAGTCGGTCACACACATTCTTCCTTGTTTTTTTTATCATTTCTACATTCGACTTCCTTCGTAAATAATTCCATTAAGAACAAAGAAGCTTGTTCTTGCTTGTGCAGAAGCTGAAGGGGCAGCTATCGGTGTATTTTTTAAGGTTTTGAAGAAGGAAAAATTGGTGACTTCTGCAATTTTCGCAACGAAATAAGAGCAAAGCAAAACTATAGATTTATTTGTAAAGCTTAGAGCGCTCATCGTTCCAAGCAAATAAATATGCAGCATGAAAAATCGTAGAATTGCCTGCTGATGGTTTATGAGCCATAAAATGGCGAAGAAACCAGCAAAAAGTCTCTACTTTTCTCAATCGACGTGCCAAGCAAAGCTTTGATCGATGATTTTAGATAAGTAAAGCCTAGGGTTTAAAATTGCAGAAGTAAAACATTTCATAAAAAACTGAAAAAAATTCCTCAAGATAATTAAAAGAAAGATATCCATATTTCCATTCTTTTTTCACTGCACATTGATCAGATGAGATGATCTACTTGATACTATAATATTAGGTTGAACCGAAAGTTCGTTCGCATCATTTTCAAAAAATCATAACTTCCTTCCGTCACGACCATGTTGCGCAGTTTAAATTTTATTAGAAAGCGTAAAGGACGTAGTTTCCAAAAATCCCTTATGAATTTACGGCATATTCAGATTGCAGAGATAAAAATGAAGGAACGAAAACATCCGAAATTCAGTATTTTCGATGATTTTCGATAAACAATTCAAAAATCTAGAAACTGCGCGATAAAATCCAGGAAACCCATTATCCTAATTTTTCTTATATTCGATTACTAACTGAGTTAAGTTTGTGCTGATCGAGCTCTTCTTTCAAAAGTTATGATTTTTTGAAAAAAATTCCGAAAAATCACTTTCCTAAGAATTCCTAAGAAAGTGATCTTTCGGAATTTTTTTCAAAAAATCATAACTTTTGAAAGAAGAACTTGATCAGCACAAACTTAATTCAGTTAGTAATCAAATATAAGAAAAATTAGGATAATGGCTTTTCTGGATTTTATCGCGCAGTTTCTAGATTTTTAGAATTGTTTCTCAAAAATTCCGAATTTCGGATGTTTTCGTTCTTTCATTTTTATCTCTGCAATCTGAACATGCTGGAAAGTCGCCAGGGGGACTTTGGAAACTACATGCTTTACGATTTCTAATAAAATTTAAGCTGCGCAAAATTGTCGTGACGGAAAGAAGTTATGATTTTTTGAAAATAGTGCGAACGAACTTTCGGTTCAACCTAATACTTTTGACGGAGAAGAAATAGTGATAAAATGCTATAAACTTTCATGTATTGCTCATCCTACATTGAAACGACCTTATAACATTTGTTAACGGTTCCAATGAGAGCCTAGTTATTTTTTTTGCATTTAGAACTTCCGGGTAGTGATAATCATTAGCAGCACTTTCTGGCATCTTTATTGGATCACTAAGCACCTTTTCAAATCTGATTATTCTTTGTGCTAGATTCAGCAAGGAATCTTATAAGTTCACAAGGAATAGTCCAAAGATAATCGAGAATATCATAGTATGAAAGATAGTAGATTGTAAGTTGTAGATGTATTTAGTATCTAATTTCATTAATATTCTATTAATTCCAGCTATTCTATATATAATCTATTAATTCCAAATCTTATCCAATTTTTCCATTCTTTTTCCTTCAACCATTAACCATTAACCACGAAATAGTTATACCGTGTAACTTCCGCACTCGATTTTCAATACGCTATTTTTCCAGGAGTCTGCTTTGCAATGAAAAAACTTTCGAAAAAATGTTTGCAAAAAGTGTAAAAGGTGTCTGCCAAAATTCCCCTTTTTTGTTACTTTGAGAATGTTTCTATTTTCTTTCATATGTTTGCTGCAAGATATTCATAAAAACTATATCAATTAAGCGTTTCATAAATTGCAAATAAAAAAGTATTCAGCAACATCTTCGCGAGTTTTATATGGCTTTGACTTTTTACGGCTGATTCCCACGTTGAAATGTGTTAACAGAATTCCAAATCTTATCAAATTTTTCCGTTCTTTTTTTCCCTCAAATGTCTTGCGACCTTCTTCAAGCTAGTTTCTTTCTGCAACATCCAATCAGCCCAATTTCGTAGTGATTTCATCCTGCTCTCTTAGAGATTCGGACAAATTATGCTGCGCACTGCGCAATAATTGTCACATTCAATCAGTGTCTTTCATTAATGTCGAGCGCTGGTATTTTTCTATCAGTTCGGGGATAGTGAGATATATCAAAAATTCTGCCGAAGAGATAGCTTTGCAGACGATTTGACTGCACCAAGGCATTTGGAAGTTACACATGAGGGACAGTATTCGCTCGCAATCAAGTGGGATGCTCCTGAGTGTGGTTCGATTGGAGAATATCAGGTAGGGGATAGGGTAAGGTAGTCCATGGGAATGATGTGGATTATGTGATGTTTAGGTTGAACTCATCGGTGAGGAGTCACCGTTCGATGTACATCGTCAGACGGTCACGCAACCTCATGTCTCTGTCACAAATCTTCTGCCATCCACCAGCTACACAGTCAAGTAAGTTACTTTGAACGGTGATCTCAAATTCGCTTTCGAAATTTGCTAAAAGATCATTCTGAAGAAGTTATGAAGAGTTTTTCCTAGCAGCTTGTCAGGCACATTTGAGTAGAGGGCCTGTCGCGTGAGGAAGAAGCGCGTTGTGGTTTAGTGGTTAGTGGTTTAGCCTGTGGAGCAGAACGTCACAGGTTCTATTCCCCTTAAAGACAGTTCTTTGCATGATTGTTTGGCATTTTTTGAAATACATGTGCACATTGGAGGTAACGGCCCAGAGACAATATATAACAATTATATCCTAAATTTGGCCACTATGATTAAACTTCGCTTGTTGAATTCACCATTTTTTTCTTATGGATTATACTTCCTGTCAGGATCCGCGCAGTAGATCGTCAGCGCAGAATCGGACCATGGAATGCCGATCTCCTTCAAGCAAAAACCAAAGGAAATCGTGAGTTTCCCCTAACTTATTTACTCTCTTCTTTACCCTTCCCTTACAGCTGTGCCCGTTTCCAACCGAATTCGTCTTGTATACAAAACTGACTCTGATCTCCGTATATCATGGGATCCCATAGACGACGAACGAGCACAACATTACGAGGTACATTTAGCACTTTTAAAGTCTTCTGAGACCTTCACTTACAACAACAGCAATACCAGGTGATGGCAGTCGAAGTGTTGCCAGAATCACGACGTGTTGAACGAGCTCGTGTTCCACCTTATGTGTCAGGACATACATTAGCTGGATTGCTACCAGGCACTAAATATCTGATTGGTGTTGTGGCTTTCGTCGATCATGAGCCAAAACAGGTTGGTAGGGTTTCTAATGGGCTACTAATAAACCTGGGATGATTGGGTTACTCGCAGAAGATGTGTGAAGCCCATAAACGGGGAGTATGGGTTCCCAACGGAAATGGAAATCCTTTGAAAAACTTGTTACATTCCTCATAACGGTTAATGAAACGGAAGAACACTCCAGTCCTCAAACGACATCGTAAATCTTTTATAATGAACTTAGGCTTAGCCTCTAGGTAAAACTTTAGCCCTAGAAATTCGCAAGCTACTACAAATTAATCACATAAAATCTTGGAGGCATCCCGTGTTACCGACCGTTTCGCTGGGGCTCTTCCATGCGGGACCGCCGCCGCGCGCGACACTCCCTTTTGTCCGAGCAGGAGAATAGCGCTTCGCGACGTGTTTAGATAACTACGTAGGGATCTAGCAGATACGGTCGTGCAAACGGCCTTCTCCCTATGAAACGACTAAATGTGGCAAATTAAATGGCAAATTTCTCCACAAGAAAAACCGTACCCTAGAGGACTTACATTTGTAAATACTACAGGTTTACAATCTCGAAGCCGAAACTGGCCATACATCCGATATGGAAAGCTGGGCCGAAAAGCCACAAGTCATCGATGATGGCAGCCGACACTTTACCATTCGCTGGCAACTTCCTCCCGTTGGGAGAGGTATCAAAAAGTTCGTGGTGGAGTACAAACTACCCAATGAGACATCATGGAGGACCACAGAGATCACGGTTAGCCTCATTTCTATGTGATTCTTGAGCCACAACTGAAGCTATGTTTTTAGGACGCAGAAAAAGGAATGAATGAATTCAGTATCATGTTACCAAGCTTGGCAGATGCATCGCTTTACACTGTTCGAGTTGTAGCAATCGGACAGAATGAAGAGGTGATCAATAAACTACTATTCATTGTAGAAAATGGCCGTAACTAGTGTGGATTAACGCTTATTGATATCTCGATAATTTGTGTACGGTAACAGATGGTCACCCGAACCGATGAGGTTACGGTAGGAGCGGCAGCAGCAAACGCGTGCGTTGGCCCTGCTGGAGTTCCTGAAGATGTAAGTCGTTTTTATATTTGTCCTGAGCCAAATCTGACGAAAAAGAGGGTTACTATGAAGGGTCTTCAGGCCTGAGGCTGTAAATCCAAAGAAATGTAGTTGATAGTACTTTTTTTTATCAAAAAAGTGCAAAATGCTTAGAATACATTCTTTACGGAGATTTTGTGCCAGTTCTGTCTCTTTTGTTGAACCTCAACCTTTCTTATCATTACTGTCATTACTGTAAACTTTTAAAAATATTCTAGGTCGCCCTAGATTCAGCGGAACCAACTGTCTTGCGGTTTACCTGGCTCAAACCCAACTGCGACGAGAGCGTTGCTCCTATTGACGGCTACGAATACTTGGTAAGTAACCGTCTGGCAGATTACCAGATTTTTAGCTTGGAGTTAACTGGCATTAATTCAAGATCCACGAAGTCGACCGGCAACCTCCTCCCGCCTCGTATGTGGGTGGCACAGCGGTCGCTATTCCCGATCTTCGACCATCTACCAAATACGCGTTCCGAGTTAGGTCAAGAAATGCCAATGGACATTCTCCGTGGAGCGAGACTATCCATGTCGCCACCGAAGCTGAAGGAGCAGCGTTGACTGGTATGTCTAGAACTCAGTTGGAATACTAGCCGACTTCTAATCTCGCTACTAACATTTTTTGGGTTCGCTAAGTGCGCTCAATCTTGTTTTTTTCCAATCCTCTTCGAAATAATCCCAGATCTTACCAAACTAATCAACACTAATAGCCATGTGCAAATCTGGAAAAGGAGCAAACGTCAGGCGAAGCACTCCATAACAGGTACTTCTCCGATCTTAACCTACACTAACGGGCTTACGGTGGATGACATCTGCTTCAGATGGAAATAACTTTTACAAAGTCCGTGTCGTACTGTCGCCACCGAAGGTGTACCTCGTTTGGACTCCACTATTAGAGCACATTAACCGCGTTGCGTATTTCAAGTACGTGAATTTCCGTTTCGCCTGCGCCATCCCGACTCACATGGCGACATCGACGGTACTAACAGCACCATTCAGCCTTACAGAGTCGCCTATAAGGAGCGAGCGGGCACCAAATGGTCGAGGGTGGTCGGACCTCCGAACCGATTTCGCTGCCCCGGAGATGTCGGCGCCGATGCCTTCGACTTCTGTTTCCCGCTAGAACATCTCTTCTTTGGCGTGCACTACTTGAGCAGAGTAATCAGCTGAAAAATAACAAATTCTACCCACAAAAGAGACCTTTAGGTCTCCTACAATCTTACCAATGGAGACGTAGTGGACGGAGGAAGCACTCTTCACTTTTCTCTCTTACAATTGGGTATACTAACCTTGGCATGCATTAACCCTTATTGCCCTGTACATCTTGTCAACGCCGTGCTAGTGCCGTATCAGAACTATGTGAATGCGCCCTATATTGAACTATCGAGAATTCGGTACGACACTAGCACAACGCTGGCCACGCAACTCTGACGCTTCCTCAAAAATATTCAGGCAAATGTGGGAAACGGGATTTCTTTGGTAGATACTGACTGGGAAGCCATAGCTAAGTCATTTTCCACACTGCAGATCGTATGATCCATTCGTGGCCGAGAAATGCAACTCTTAACTTCAGGCCATACCGTAATTTTTTCAAGCGTACCAATCAACGCCCTTACGTAAGAAAGCGATCTGGGCTCAAGTTTCGAGTTTTATTTCTCAGCCACAAATGATGACAATTTAGATAGGATCTCCCAGTCATTTTCTACTAAGAAATCGGTTTCCCAAACTTTTCTTGACACTGCCTTTAACTTCCTGCTAACTCAAAACTGTAATGCCTTTTAACGAGTTGCATGCTCTAGCTTGTATTTGCTCTCCGCTTCCCTTGAGTTTAAATTTCCCTCCCAAAATAGGCTCAGACCTCTCCTTCCAGAAGGAGTACAACAACATCCACGTTTCCAAGTTACTATCACACAACCCCGAATCGAGCAGCAAGGACATCGCAATGATGCTTACTGGTCCACCACTGGAGATACCTCGCAATTGCTTGGCTACCAGGTAATTTCGAATTTTTCTATCAGAATTAAACTAAGAAATGATTCCCCTTTTAGGTTGACATTCGACGCGACGGAGACCGTGACTGGCATGAGCATGGATCCCTGATCCGCTCAGAACCATCCCAGGTCCACTTCCGTCAATCCTTAGGGACTGTACCGGTTGCTACTTACTACTTGAGAGTTAGAGCTGTGGACAGTAGTATGACTACGGTAGCTACGTCTCCCAGCACTAGTTTCTCGGTTTCTTGTCAAGGTGAGCATTCTGGTAGGCATTGAATTTCGACAAAATCAGATTTGAAAGTTGGAGAAAATCCCTTAGGAGATTTTTGCGTTTTTCTGGCTAGTGCTGATTTTAGAAAATGACAATAGGCATTGTTTTTGGTGAAAAACTAATGTTTTTGTCAATAAACCTGTTTTGAAATAGGATTGAAAAAAAATGAAATTGATTGAAATATTTTCATTGTACAAGTCATCATCGATCTAGGCAAAAACAAATTACTTGTGGATGAATCTTGAGCATTTGGAGTCAAAAGATCAGTTGAAGTCTTTTTGATATCATAGTATCATTTTTATAATTTTATTGCCTAAATAATAATTCACAGCTCCACCTTCGCCTGAAAATGTTCGTCTCGATCGTGTATCGGATGACTACGTCCGTATGTCATGGACTTTCCCTAATGAGGATCCAGCTTGCCAAACCTTCTTCTTCATCACTGGTGTACAGGCAAGCTCTCACTGGAAGATTTAGGTCCGGCTATCAGAGAAAAACTAAAAATTCCTATTTTCAGAATGGTGTCCCTATCAACGAAAGAGTGCCAGGATCTGAACGTAGTTACGATATCAAAGGTCCAGCCAGAGGAGATTGGCAAGTGGAGGTAACGCAATTTTTGGAAAAATTCCAACAGAGACCAACATATTTTTCCTCTTAAGGTCCGTGCAGTGAATTCAGAAGGATCAGGACCATCTTCGAGAGAAGCTGTTTTTACTAGCGCTCAGCAATGTGAGTGTGAAGGGCAATGTGAGCAACAGAGTCGTAACATCTCTACTTTTACGTAGAGTTACACGGCTCATTAGGGAAGCCATGTACACGTAGCTTAGAAATTGTAGATTTAGTTTGTTAGGTGTGCATTTGCACCACAAATACCATAAAAGACACAAAATCAGATTAGAGAACCGTAGTTTCCATATCTACAGAACTATTCAAATGTACTCAATCATGCATGAAATCCAGACAAACTTAGTGCCTTGGTTTCTCACGTAAAAAGAGCTCCCGCACGAATTCGACTCGAAACTTTCGTCCAGACCGTACTCCACTGACTGTCTTGCTCCCAAAAGTACGGTCTGGGCGAGACTTTAGAATCAATTTTGTTGGCCAGAAGTGCATTAGATGACCTGCCTAGTGGGCATGGGCTTAGATAATGCCTCCAGTTGGTATTTTTTTACATCTGAACAGACCCTGCATTAGCAGGATAAGTCAATTTTAAATTCTGTTTACGTCAAATCGTCCATTCGAACACAAGCCTTCAACTATATGTAGTTAGATTAAAGCAGTCCTACTCTGGTCTCACCACCTTGCCGAGTTCGTTTCCATCCTAGAATTCTGGCAAATGCTCTTTTTGTCGATGTTTAGCCCATAAGAAGCGTCATCATCGCAGTGTTTGCGATCCACGAACGGATTTTTGGTGTCGTACGAATGGAAAATACGAGTCAGCATATCTTCATTTAGAAGCTGGAGGTAGCGTGTGTGAAAATCGTAGAAGCCCCTAATAATCTCTCTTAGCGCTGTGCAGTATACTTTTACTACTACTACCGCTCCTACTCAATTTTCACTGTCCACCCCTTCAACCTAAAACCAAATCCTGTTTTTTTTCACTACTATAGTTTGTTTTTAGCATAACCTGTTTTGAAGTGCTATACTTTTACTTACTAACCGTAGCATGGAGTATGTCTGTCACAAAGTGGTTTGCTCAACAGACTTGTTTTAGCGCTTGTCTCTGCCCCAAGGGTAACAGCCCGGGGAAATGATTTGCACGTTGAGTGGAGGAGCGAAGGTGATGGCAGGGGTGTTTTCGGCTATCGCCTTCAGTTCCGAAGTGAAAGTTCTGGATGGAATCCGTATGGGTAGGTTTTGGGAATTCCACAAGTTCAAAAAAAAGGAATCGGGTTTCTTTGTTCCAGCCAAGTTGTGCCCTACGTTGGGGACAATCAAGAATATTCACAGATTTTGACTGGACTTCAAAAGGGACATACCTATTCCGTACACATACAGGTAGGTCAAAAAAATTTCCAGAAGCTTTTTCAAAATTTTTTAAGCTAAAGTGGAGCAGATTTGGGTTAACGGATTTCTACAGAATAAAAAGCCTGCTTGTCGTTCCATTAGAAAGTCTCTGTCGATTTTCAGATTTTTCCAGCAGCTAAAAAATGTCCTCAAAATACAGTAAATCATTTGATCAGTGAAACACCTCTCCCCCTAGTTTTTTGCCCCATTAGAGAACCTCTGTTGATCTCCAGTCCATTTAAGGAATAGATTTTTCTAAAAAAAGAAAAGCACTGTTCATTTTCCCATCATGGAGCAGATTTCCTTGACATTTCCATTTCAAATGTTCAACTTTAGGTCTTGGATCGAAACTCCTATGTAATGTATGTGAGTCCCGAGGCATCAGCTAAAAGCGTCTGTACCGGTTCGTCAATCTCCCAATTTTTTAGCCGCTTCCCAAATCTTAATGGATCTCGTTAAGCTCCCTCACATCCGCCTTCACATCTTCAAGTCCAAGCACCGGATGCTTCCCACGTCCGTGTTCATTGGGCAGTTCCAGCGCAAAGCACTTGGGGATGTGCAGATATTTCGTACGAGATCGAGGTACTGTAAGACTAGTTCGAGGGCTGAATTCTAGTCAAAAAAAAATTCTGGATTTCAGGCTGTTGAACCCCGTGGCGTTCAGCCTGTAACCGTAGCTGGAAGTCAAACAAACCACATCTTCGCAAGTCAGCCGAACCAGCAATGGTCGGCATACTTCGTATCCCAGTAGTATCTTTTTCTAATCCGAATTTCCAGGTCTGTGCGCATCCGAGCTGTAAACTCAGCTGGACATTCACCCTGGACGCCCACAGCGGAAGTGCGAACTCCTCCTGGAGGGGAACTGATCGTTGGTCCAAATATCGCATACAGGTAAGCTTTTTTGGCAGAGTAAAAACTTCTGAAGAGTATTTATGCCACTCGGTTATAGGCAGGGCAAACCCATCATAACGTGGCAAGTACGAGAGAATGTCGAAGATTTGATTGAAAGCTTTGTTCTCGAATGGAAAGCAATAAATGAGAGAGACTGGCGGCAGCATAGGAACCCGGTAAGTAGTCACAATGCTTTTTTGTCATTCCCTTACTTTGAATCAAAAAATTCCATCATAGATTCCCTTCTCTGGGTGGCAAAGACCCTACTCTGTTGACCTCGGAGAACTACCCAAAGGTCACACATACCAGGTAAACCTTTACCAGTCCCCTAGATCCTACCTAAACCCTTTCTTCCACAGGTCCGAATTGTCGTCAGAGACATGAATCGTGGCATTGCTTTCACGTCTCCAGTTGTGCAAGTACAAACCCAGTCCGCCTGTCAAACTCCCCGTCGAGCCCCTACGAATCTGCAAGTGTCCCCTATTGGGCCCACACAGATTAGGCTCACCTGGGCTCCATTGCATGAAAGCGAGTGGAACTGTGATCGACTCTGGTACATCGTGAAGTACAGCACACCTAAAAATCAAGGATTCAAAAACTTGACCCAAGGAGAGAATTCTGTGGTATTCGAGTCGGATCCTTATACTAAGTGGGTAACCTTACCCATATTTGCTAACCTACCAGTTCAAATTCTGACAAATTCAATTTAGATGGAACTTCGAAGTACAGGCTGCCAATCCTGCTGGAGAGACGGCATGGTCACGAACTGAAACAGCGCAGACTCAGGTACGATTATTCACACTTCCATACTTTGCTTCTTCTTAAATTGACCAAACTAAAAAATTTTCAGGATGCTTCTCCGGGACCTGTACAAGATCTTCGCGTTCAGGTCGTTGGACCAGATAGTCTGCAAGTCAGTTGGAGACCTCCCATCAATCCCAACGGCTTGATTACTCATTATGAAGTGACTTATCACCTGATCAGCAAGTAAGCGTCTTTCTCTTTTCTTTGGACTAATTTTTCAAAAAATATGTTCAAGGGGAATGTGCGATCAACAACAAGAGATGCCAAGAACGATTTCTGTAACAACACCACATCATGTCATCACCGGGCTCCATCCTCATTCGAGATACAGGTATAAGGAATAATACAATTTTGTAAAAAGTTTATTAAAAAATTCATCAGAAATGATGTTTTGGTCTTACGAGTGACAAAGCGTTTGTAAAAGCGCATGCCTCAAAAATGTTCGTTTTCGGTGAAAAACCTTTGAAAAAAATATACACCTTACAGAAAAGGACATGAACTTCTGAACACTTCTCAAGTTAGAAAACTCCTATGTTCTAGGGTTTCTGTTGCCGCAAGAACTACCATAGCCGGCGAACGAGTGTCGCACGAAGCTCAGACCGATCAGTCCGTTCCATCTGCTCCGCCTGTTTATCTCAGAGTGGAAGAAGCTAAAGAATCTGATGCCAGCATCAGCTGGCAAGCACCTCCTTGTCTTCTGGTAATTTTCGAATGCTCCCCTGCCTCGGCCCAGTGAAAGCCAAGAACTCAACTTTCCAGACGAACGGAGAGATCACTGAGTATGAGTACGAGGTCACCCCAACCGATCGCCGGGCTGCTCAGCAGAGAATTGCGAACATTGTGCGCGGAACTCGGACCCAAATCACAAATCTTCAGCCATATACTCGCTATAATGTGAAGGTAAGCTATTGAAACCATTTCGAGGTCTGTAAAATAATCCATTGCTCTAGGTTCGAGCTTATACCGGTCGTGGACCTGGCCCATGGTCTCCAGAAGTAGCATTCCAGACCGCAGCTGCACAGACCGTTACTGTACGTCTTGGTATTTATTCCAAGTTATTGTGGTGTTAACCAACTTTTTTAGCCCCCACCATTCGTGAGAGTGATCAACACTGGAGCTGATAATGCTCATCTGGTATGGCAATCGGCTGATGCTGGCGGTGGTTATGTTGACAAGTACAAGTGCAGATATTCACCAGTAGGCACTCAACAGTATCAGGTGAGAAAACTTTTTTCTTTTCCTTTTTTTAGTAAAGAATTATATTTGCAGGAGCGGCAATTCCCAGCAGTCAGTCCATGCCAGCCAAGAGTGCTAGAACGACAACAACTGCCGGTTACACCACCTGGGACACGATTGCATTGTGGAAGGATTGATAACCTGAAACCGGAGCATACCTATGACTTCCAAGTCCGTTTCCTTCTACAAATCCTGCCCATCTCGGAATACCTACCTTTATTCAGGTCGCAGCCCACGTTAGAGATGGCGGTTGGTCACAGTGGTCCCAGCCAGAAAGAACCAGGGTCACCGATGAAGCCGTACAAATCCTGACCATCGACAAAATCGGTGGTACGGAGAGCTCGCTGGCCATCTCATGGACGGTGAGACCGACAGACCGTAACCGTGTGTCATCGTTCCGTCTCCATATCGAGCCTGTCGATGGTTCATCGAGGCCCCAAACATTCAATGTTGATCGGGCGACTTATCAGTACAGGTAAAATACACTTCAAGTATCTACAGTATTCCAAAATCAGCAAAAAAATCTAAAGGATTTGATCCTCTAATTCAGAGTTGATGGTCTTCGACCTCGTACCCAATACAATGTGACGGTACAAGCAGCCACAGATACGGAACTTTGTGGGGTTGGTAAACTCCCTTACCCTTCCGATTCTAGCTTGACGATTTAAAATCCGAAAATTTCAGGGTACAACAGTAACCATGTGGACAGACGCTGCCCCATTGACAGCACTAGCCATCGCACCTCGTGTCATTGCTGAAGAAGCCACTTCAGTCACAATCGAATGGGATAGCAGAAATCGCGAAGCTGGCGGTTTCATCGTCGAGTATCGCCTAGAAGGCGGTGCCTGGCAGCAGTACCCCCGTCGTATACCGGCTCATCCATCGCAAACGACGTACACCGCCACCGTCGACGGATTACCCACCAACAACGTTGTGGACCTCAGAGTTAGGGTTACCTCGCAGCAGAATGAGCAGTCGAATCCGTCACCGGAAGTGCGAGCGCGTACCAAGTGCAGTCCTCCAGCGAATCCACCACAGGTACAAAAAAATTCGACAGTTTAAGGGCTGTTTTATAATACATCCCAGGGCATCCGTGTCGATGCTCCATCTACCAACGAAGTACGCGTATCATGGTCTCGACCAGCTAAAGATACCTGGATGTGTGATCAGATGAATGTTGAGATTAGCTATCGCATCGGAAACGAACCTGAAAAGGTAGGATTAGATGTGTGGACATTTGCGGAGTATCTGATTGTGAATTCCTCCATTGCAGATCCTACCTGTTCCTGGAGATCAGACCGAGTACACCTTCCCAGCTGAACCTAACCAACGTTGGGTGATCAAGCTGAGAGCCACAAATCAAGTTGGATCAAGGTCAATTTCTCTATGAGATGTAGTTATACTTTATCATATCCCCCGTTATTCAGTCGCTGGTCTGCTGAACAAGCGGTGACAACTCGTCAAGGAGCACCCGGATCCGTGCGCGACTTGCGCGTCAAGGCGCTATCCCCCAACGAAGTGCATGTGCAATGGCTAGCACCACTTGTACAAAGAGGAACGATTGTCGGTTATGACATCAGCTACAGGTATGTTCCTATAAAACACTATTTGAAGGGGCGGAGCAAGGCAGACCTATTCTTAGGGTGAAAAAAGTATAAAATCTGATGGACTTACATTTTTCCAGACTCAAACATCGTCTCGCATGCCCAGAAGAGGAACCCCGCGATGTGTCCCGAGATTTTGTTACCGTCTACAACCATAAAGATCTTGACTACACCATCACGGGTCTTCTACCGTACTCCCTCTATGAGGTTGGTTACTCCTTCTAACCCCAAAAATTTATACCAGTATTCCTTTGTAGGTTCGTGTTCGTGCTCGTACGACTGAACTTGGTCCGGAAGAGATGAAGGAAGTTTCAACGGAGCAGCAGCCACCATCGTCACCACCCCTAAATCTGGAACTAACCTATGCCTTGGAACGTTCGTTGTCATTCCAGTGGGAGCCGGTGGATTGCTCACAGCGACATGGCCACATTGTCAATTATGAGTATGAGATTCTTGGTCAAGTGAGTGCTCTAATTTTTCCACTTTTTGTCATTGCAGAACGTTTTAATCTTTTAGGATGACTGGGCTAAACTCGAACGTCAAATTGCCAACACTTCCGACACGAAGATTACCATCGATGGCCTAACACCCTACACTAAATACGTGATGCGTGTCAGAGCTTACAACAGCATTGGAGGAGGCCCGAACACTGAAAACCTGGATGCAATGACATCCAAAGCCAGTGCTCCTCTACCACCACAAGATCTGGTCGTTGCCCAGGAAGGAACTGACTTCTTCATGGTGTCATGGTTGCCACCTTATCCACCTTACGGACCTCATGACGCTTATAAAATTCGTTATCAACTTTTGGGTGCAGATAAATGGATCGAGAAGCAGCATGGAGTTAAGGATCCAGAGCTGCAATGTCCATCGGAAAGTCCAAGGTGGGTTTTAAAAACCTTGACAAAGAAAAGAACTTGAAAAAAAAACTATGAAAACGAGCGACATTTTGCTTTATTAAAAAGAGAGACTCTGCGATATTTAGATTTTGCTATAACGTTACCGGACTTGAACCAGGAAATCAGTACAAGGTCCAAGTTGCCACCAGAATCGAAGGAGGTACTCTACCCTGCTTGAGGTTTTTACAATCTAATCAAGATAACCTCAACACTTCTAGGAAGCTACGGTCCATGGTCATCTCTGGTCATCGCCAACACCCTACAGATCCTTCCAGATGCTCCACGAGCCATTCATCTGATTGAGAAGACCGACCACTCTCTTCACATCCGCTGGGTACCTCCAATCGACCCCAAGGGCCACATCAGCCAATATCGCGTCTCAATCGTCTCCCTTGATGATCCCAGAGATGAGAGACAAAGTCACCTCGTTGATCACCCAACTCTCACTTACCTGTTTGACAATCTCAAGCCAGAAACCTCCTACAATGTATCCATCGCAGC
Source organism: Cylicocyclus nassatus (assembly GCA_958299035.1). NCBI lineage: Eukaryota > Metazoa > Nematoda > Chromadorea > Rhabditida > Strongylidae > Cylicocyclus > Cylicocyclus nassatus. The sequence continues at coordinate 52,309,199 of CATQJL010000223.1, read as the reverse complement.
TGGATCAAAGCGTGGCTTCGGAAGAGAAATTTGGACCCGCTATTCGACTGATCACTTTGTCATTCCGATTGTTGTCTCTGCTCCTACTGTCACACCAGATGGCGCTTCTGCGCTTGACGTGCAGTGGAATGGAGTCTCGGACTCGCAGAACAGAGTGAAGGGATATATCATTGAAATTAGGAACTCAGATACTCCAGTCTGGCAAGAGATTGGTGGTGTTATCCCACATGATGCAGTGAAGAGGACATATCTCAAGAAGTTGACTGGTCTCGATTCTGACACCTTGTACTTCGTTCGAGTCAAGGTTGTCGATGACAAGCAGCGCGTAGGTGGTGCATCTCCTGAAGCTCAAGGTCGAACTGGTTGTGCTCCTCCGACGTCCCCACCTTCGAATGTCAACCTTGCATCGCCTTCAAATATGCAGGTCCGAGTCAGCTGGCAAGCTCCAGTGAAGGGCTCTTGGCTGTGCTCGAATATTCGTTACAAGATCGAGTACATCAATGGAACGCAGCCTCGTCAGCAGCTAGATCTGCCAAGCTCTGCAATCGAGCATGTCTTCGACTCACCATCGAACACCAAGTGGAAGGTCCGCATTCGCACTGAAAACGATGCTGGAGCATCAGCATGGAGTAACGAACTGGAACTCACTACGCCAGAAGGTGCACCTGGTGCTGTTACTGACCTAACAGCCATCCCAACGGGACCCACTTCGAGTGAAGTTACCTGGAGACCTCCAGCTAATCCCAACGGGGTCATCACAGGCTATACGCTTGTGTACAACCTCAAATCAATGGGAGAATGTGGTCCCAGAAGTTCAACTCCCATCGAGAAACATGTACGAAGCGAAACACAAGTTCTCGATGGTCTTCTGCCAGATTCCACCTACGAAGTTCATGTCATCGCCCACACCTCCCAGGCTGGTCCGCAGTCTAAGACGGTGATGGTCACAACTGAAGAGGCCGCACCGACTGGACCACCAAATAACGTCCGTGTCGGATCCGTCACCTCAACCCGAGCCGATGTCACCTGGTCCCAACCGGACTGCGAACTCCGCAATGGCAAGATCACTGGCTACGACTACGAGCTGCAAAGCGTCGACCAGTGGGGTGAGAATGTCACGGCCTCAAATTCGAATGAGAGGCTCACACTGAACAATCTCGTCCCCTACAATGAGTACAGGATTCGTGTACGTGCCAGCAACGCTGTGGGAGAGGGTCCATTTTCCGAATGGGTACGATTCACCACCCATCCAGCAGCGCCTCCAGCGCCAACAGGCCTTCAGGAAGAGGCATCGTTTCCACATGCAGTCGAGATCTCGTTTGAAGCACCAACTCCACCTCATGGAAACCTAGACTACTACCGTATTCGGCACACTCCTTCTGGACAGCTGAACTACAAAGAAGTCAGAGTTGAGGCCGAGCGTCTAGAGTGTTCCGACGCTGCCAAGAGGAACCGACTTTGCTTCCGAGTTCATGACCTCGAACCCGAACAAGACTACGAGATCGACGTCGCTGCTCACACTGAAGGAGGTGCTTGGTCAGACTGGTCAGAACCGCTCAGTGCACGAACAGAACAGCAACAGATTCCTGTGCTTGAACGCGAACTAGAAGTGATCGACACCAAGCCTGATGCGATTACCCTCCGATTTGAAGGAATTCCTCAAGATCAGGCCGCTCACGTCGTCGGTTATGTGCTCGAGTACAAATCTGAAGATGATGATGATTGGCAGGAGTACAACGGTGTAATCAAACATCGTAAGAGCACGAATGACTATAAGGTCAACGTCAGGAACCTGGAAACGGCTACCAACTACTTCTTCAGATTGAAGGTATTCAAAATTATTTGTAGCATTTGGGAAAATAAAAGTTAATGCTGCTTCAGGTTGTTGGCAAGAATGACAAACGTGGAGCTCCTGGTCCTGAAACGAAGGCTATGACAAGTTGTGGGCGTCCTGAACAGCCTCCAAGCAACGTGAAGCTTGAAAGTGTTGACTTCCAAACCATGAAGGTATGTGAAAAGGCGGTCATCCGTCTTCGGGTAGCTGTTCCTCTCTCCATAACCAAAAAAGTTCAAAGAACTGTATTTCAGATCACCTGGACTCCACCAGAGGAAGACACCTGGAGATGTGACGATGTCGAGTTTATCATTGACTATGTGAACACAACATCTCGTGGAACATGGACGGTAAGCCCCTTTTTTTGTACAAAAAGAGTTTTTCTCGTAACCACTTCTTCTATAGGTACCCGTCGATGGTCCCAGTGAAATGATCGTGCCAACAATGCCTGGCACACGATGGGAAGTGAAAATGAAGACGCAGACCGTTGAAGATGGTGGAAAGCCGCAGACTAGCAGATGGAGTGAGAAGGCTACCCTTGTCACGCAATCTCTGCCCGGAGAGTTGTTCGTCACTGTTGAGCCGAAAGGACCTCGGGAAGCGCTCGTAACCTGGGATTTGCCGGACAAGGATCAGAAATGGAATTATGGAGTAGACATTACCTACAAACTGAAACAGCTGGGTGGATGTAGTGAGAGTCCTACTGGATCACATGAACCTATCACCAAGTTGAACATACAAGAAAAGCAGGTCCCATTGGAAGATTTGGCTCCTGGAAGTGTCTACGAGGTAAGTGTGATCTTCTGGGAGGTGTCCTGATAATTGTGCTAATTGTGTGAATTCTGCTTTTAGGTAACTGTCACTCCTCGTCGTCCTCCATCACTCCATTCCTCTATCGTTGCTCCAAAGACTGTCAGAACTTTCAAGACAAAGAACGACGTCCCTACTGGACCTCCCATGAACTTGCAGTCTACTGTCAGGAAAGATTCCGAGCTGGGATTCAAATGGGATGCTCCAGAATGCATCCACCAGAATGGAAACGTTACCCAGTACGAATTTGAGCTGGTTGGAATGGACGAGTGGAATGAAGGCACCAGAGAGGGTGTCACGCCAAGAACCAACACCATCATTGATCAGCTTCAGCCTGGATCGTTGTATAGAATGAAGGTAAGGTTACCGTCTACCACACCAAGTCTCAAGCGAAATACCAATGCTTTACAGGTTCGTGCTTACACAGGTGAAGGACCAGGTCCATGGTCTGATCCTTTGGAGATTCGCACAACTGGATCTGAACTTGGTCCTCCACGAGAGCTAACAGCTGTACAGACTAGGAGTAATGCCATTCAGCTTACCTGGTTACCTCCTTACCCGGAAAAGGCCGTTGTCACCGCTTACCGCGTTAGATACAGTCCCAGGTAAATTCATTTGTGGGCTTTCGCCTTCCCTTAAAGTCAAAAATTTTTTCAGAGCTGATGACTCAAACCCTACCGAATTCGAACTTTCCGGAGATGAGTTGTCCTGTTCTGGATATAAGAGCCCTATCATTACTGGTGCCAACCTCTGTACAACTGCCAAGAATCTTCAACCATCTACCACCTACAGATTTGCTGTGCAGGTAACCTTGCGCAAACCCTTTCGAATTTCTCCCAGATGGTTAATCTTGACTTACTGTCAATTTTCAGGGACAGTCTGCATCGGGAACGTGGGGAGAATGGTCGAGCGATTACTTCTCAACAACTAGAAAAGACGACAATGAGCTACTTGGTGGCAGTTTGAAACTGCTTTCAGCTGGTCATGACAATCTCAAGGTCAAATGGACCCCTCCAGCTGTAATTGGGGACAAGATTGACAACTATCAAGTGGGTTGTGGGAAATTTTTTCTCCTTTTCTATGCTTGTTAAATATTTTTTTCAGCTCTTCATCTCTGTGGCTAGCGATATCGATCAAAATCCAAAGATGTTTACCGCGCCCGGTTCGCAGACTGATTACCATTTCAGGTAATATTAACCCAAGGTTTTGAGGCTAAAGCTGGATCTTTCATACCAAAGTCTACGAAAAAAAAAACGTCATCACAATCATGCAGTTGTCCTTTGCGTGTAGCCATTCATAAAACACGATTTTTTAGAGTTTTTGTGGGATAATCACTATAGTACATTTGGCGTGTGTAAAGCTCGTAGTTGTAGATTACAGCCTGGTTTCGTACCGGACTCCCTATCACGATTTTTGCAAAACACTGAACGCTGTTTTCTCTTTTTAGCCCTCGGCTGCCTTCATTTTTTAGTTACTACTAATAAAATTGCTAAAATTTAGAAAAATTGCTGAATGTTTCACTTGCAGGCAACTCGAGCCTGTGACCCAATACAACGTCACTGTTCAAGGTCTTTCCGGTGGAAATAAGCTATGGTTTATCTCTTCTGTATTTGCCACTACGGACTTTGGTAAGTTTATTTTGGTTATTTTCTGCCGTTTCCAGAGAAATTATCGATATATTTTTTTCAGCTGAGGGTCTGCTCACTTGGTTACCGGCTCCAACTGATTTGCATCTGATTGAGAAGTCAGATACAATGCTGCACGTTGACTGGGAACCACCAGAGATCTTTGACGTTGAACAGAGGGAACTGCTAACCCATTATAGGTAAAATATGAAATTTTGGGCAATTTGATTTCGAGCGGATTACAGAGATTTTTATACAATTTTTTTTTGCATTGGAAGGAAGTGTTTCATGTGGAAAGTGGAGAAAGCCTTAACTAAACCAGTGCTCAAACTGCAGCTCATAAAAATGATTAATGGCCCAAATATTTGATTCCACGTTCTTACTCGCTACCGTAATCCATAGCTTGAGGTGCCCTCAAGTACGGTATGGGCGAATGTTTGGAGCTGAATTTTGACCTTATAGCTTGGACACTGGCCTGTTGCGGCCTTTTTAACGGCTTCACAAAAAAACCTCCGTACTTGGATTCTCCCTGACAGCTTTTAAGTGGTCAAGCATTTAGAGCCTCTTTTTCAGAGTGACAATCGCTCCATTCGATCCTCGTACCGGTGTGACAGGCCCGAAAAAGAACTACACTGTGCCGGTTCCTGGAAACTCCATTAAATTCGAAGGTCTCAACCCGGAAACTGTCTACAACATTACCGTCCAAGCTGGTACCAACTCCGGTTACGGTCATGTTCTATGGGGAACATACAGCACATTAGCGCCTGGACAAAGACACATTATTCGTCTGCTAAACAGGTAAGCAAACACTTTTAGTGGACACTTTGTTTACAATGTTTTATCGCTTTAGGACACCTACGACTCTACATGTGGAATGGGAGCCAGTATGGGGACGTAGTCATAACGGCTATGTGGTAACTTTTAATGTTTTGGGTAACTTTTAGCTCAGACCGATTTTTCCTTTCAGCTTACCGCTCGTTCACTCCATTCTGTCTACAAGAACGTTCGCATCAACCAAGTGAAGACTTTCGAAGTTGAACCTTGGGAATCTGACTATGTCATCCGTGGACTCCATCCTAGCACGGTCTATAATGTAACCCTTAAACCTAAGGACCACAATGAGGTTGCATGGGGAGCTTATGCCACTCTACCACCCGGCTGGTTCCTTGTGAAAAATTTGAAGCAATGCGATAAGACCAATTATGCCGTTTCGATGAGCTGGGAACCAGTGGAGTTGAACATGGCATCGGATTATCAGGTAAGACTTTGAAAAAAGGGTTCCACATAGATCTACATCCTCGAAAAAAAGGAAGAACAAACGGTTTTGACTTGAGTTTATATAGTGTGGGTGACTTCTGTAGCGAAAGCGTAAAAAAGCGTTTCTGACATGACTCCATGGAAAATTTGCCAACTTTTGAAACAAGGGAAGAATGTTCTGACATAATTGTTAAAACACTAAAGTTCTGAAGCAAGAACGTAAGAAGATTTCTGACATAAATTTGTGAAAATTTTGGATTGCGCTTGTCTAAAAAGGAAAAGAAAGGGTTTTTGACTTGGTCTCGTAAAAATTGGTAACTCTGCAAAAAAACATTTCTGATTCTATAGATCTATCTTGTCAAGAAATTTAGTGTGTCTCATTCTTCCATCAAGTGATTTGCTAAAATGCATTTATCTGCAAAAAAAACCCATTGTTCTAGGTCCGATATATCCGCCTGAAAGATAATGAGGCCAGCTGGAACGAAGAACCTGCCAGAGAGGCCAAAGAACTTCTTTGTCCTAAGGTAATCATTTGCTTGAATCTCTTCAAATTTGAGCTGGAAAGCCCCCAAAATTCGTTATTCTAAAAAAAATTTGTCAGGATGGTTGTGGTCGACTATGCTACCTCGTCTTCAATCTACCACACAATCCATCTGAATACATCTTCCAGGTACATCTTTATTTTTGGCTATGGTGTTTTCGATAAGGGCAGCATCCACTGGAGCGCAGAAAAATAAGTCCATTTTTTCACAATGGAAACCGATTTTTTATCCTGTCACATGAACGTTCAGATAGTGAATGACTTGTGGGTTGAGAAAAAAATCTTCGGTGCTTTTTTCGTTGCGAGAAACGCGTGGCTTTCCAGATGTGAATCATGATATTATTGATTAACTTTCACTAATGAAAGTTTAGAAATGGTTCTGACTACATTTGAATCCCGTTTTGGAGGCCCAGTTTTTACAATTCTCTTCTTTCAAACGTACAGTGAAATAATGTGTTATACTAACAGCAACCACAAATGAAATCACAAATAAAATTCTCAGAAATCAAGTTTCTTCGAAAAGTTAAAATTTTCCAAACATTCCTTTTGATGACGAACTTCTTACCGCCCGTTCCTCTGCCAAAGGTGTGACTTTGAAAAAAGAACGTTTGAAAAGACCAACCTCATGATTAGCTGAACCAACGGAGAACCTACTCATGAAGTTGTAAACATATTACGAAAACTTAGAAAAAACGTTGGGAACCAGTCAAAGCGTCAGCAAATTGAGAGCAATTCTTTTACAATTTCTTCATTCCCTCGTTTTCGAATCAAAAGCGAATTCCGAATTTAACGATGGCTTTTCTTTTGTTTGCCAATTCGTACGCTCTATTTAACTGTCTCCAGTCCCAAACCATATGCTCAGAAGTCACATGGTTGCTCGAAGATCGTAAAGTGCTCTTTGTGTGCACATTGTTTGCCCTTCCGTAGTGAAAGTGTCTTATCTATCCCCTCCAAAAACTTTGAACTCCGAAAAGGAGATGGCATTACGAACCAGCGAAAGCTAGACCTCCATAAAAGAGTGGATGACTAAGCGCTGGGAAAGAAGAGCGAGTCAAAAAGCATCAGAATGTGAAATTAGCACATTCATGGATAGCAAAAGAAGAAACTGTTTTTCGCAGTTGAAACTATGTAATTAGAAGAAAATGAACAGGCACCGTGAACCACATCAAAGCCGCTCGTTCACTAATTGCAGGATTAGGGCTTTATAACCGATTTCCAGTTTTGAACGTTTTTCGTGAGATCTCAAAAAAAAGGTAGAGTTGAACTACTTAGACATGCACTTACCTTAAACCTTCATATATCTTTTTGCGCCAATTTACACACAAGGTAGCAATCGAGTTATCTAAGCCCTTGGGCTTGATTGAAAAACATGTGGCGAAAATGAAAAGGGAGGGTGAATAATAAAAAGGAAAAAGAAGGATAGGCTAAAAAATTCTCCGTACTTTTGTCTGCACAAGTGCAAAAATTGTCACTTCTATTGGAGATTTACAAATATGCAAGAAAAATAAGGATCTTTTTAACACAAATTCTGTAAAATAAAAAGCGTGAGGCTCATGTGGATTTTTGTTGTTCCCCTGTAAATCATCACTGCCCCTTTGGTTCCCCCCCCCCCTACAGAAAAAATAATCAATTAGTGTGGAGAGCCGTTATCGTCCCAATTTTGGTGCCACTAAGGATTTTATGAAGTTGGCCATAGTTTTTATATGTCCATTCCTTCTAGGTTCGAGCCAAAGTTGAGGGAGAATGGAACCATTGGAGATCGGCTCCGAAGAAAGTGATCACCGGAGAAACAGCGGAGGTGCGCTTGAAAAATCTTTTGCCCTTGCTGCCCTCCCCCCCTCCTCTAACGACTAGTTTTTTCCAGATCCGTCGAAGCTGTTGCATTGTGCCTCCACCGTACATGGTTGAGAACATTGGAAGTCCGGGATCATGGTGGGAAGTGGACGTAAGCCCCGCAGCTACAGAAAAAGACGTCACGTGAGTGCTAAAAGGTTATCGCGTCGCGCAGCGATCGAGGTGTCATCGCGATTCGTCGGATGACGCTTTACTCGAGTAATAGGCGCTAGTTAGGGGCGCGATTCGTGCGCCGGAACCAGTTCGCCAGCGCGCGTTTCTCGTTCGCTTTCCACGACAGCCCGTCGATGATTTAGTTTGGAAAAAACGTTGAAAACTGGCTCGATTGTGTCGATTGATGCAGCAGCCGTCTGTGTTGAGTTTTGCCTGTGAATACTGCTGAGTGAATGGGGTCGATGTGGATTAGAGCGAAAAATTGACATTGAAAATGTTTCAGTCGGTACTATGTGGTCGTCGACGAACGAGATCCTCCTGGAGAGTCGAATTGGACAGAACTTACGGACAAGGTTGGGAATTTGACTTGAAGTTTGAATTGTGAGGTTGAGTAGTAGGTAGAGATTGAGCTAGGAAAAATTGAAAGAATTACAAATCAACCCATTGACAACATCGCGATTTCCATAATTTTTTCTGCCTGGAATTTTTGATGATTTGCGTCATTCAGTCAAACACCTTTTTTCGCTCTAACTGATATCGATAAGAAATTCAGAGCTTGTAGAGTTGTTTATTGAAAATCGAGCTCATGTGCAAGGATCTAAAATAAATTATGATTACAAGAACAAAAGGTTTCGTAAAGTGCCGATGGCAGTCGTTGCCCATGTCGTGATCAAAGAGACAAGCTGATAAAGTAGCAAAATTTTCAACTAAAAATTTTACAACAAACTCTAGCTAACGGAGGATATTGAAAGTCCCAACCAGTAAATAAAATAAATATGCTAATTCCTGAGTTATAAAGCTTCTTTTTAGGTCACTGCAAACAAGATGAAAATTCCATATTACGTTGCCGCCTCCTACGACATCAACACCTTGACGGAGCCAAGAAAGGTAAACAAAGAACATTAATTTCAAATATCGCACGTAGACGACGGTTAGAACCCGTACAAAGTCAACAGTAACACTTTCTAAGAAGTCAGTAGGGCGTGATATTAGGCTCATAGGTACACAAGAGAACTATGAGAAGTGTTTTTAGGTGCGCATCGGTGATGGGCAAGTGATCGGCGGCTATCTGAACTATCCGCTAGTGAAGGGCAAGAAGTACAATTACGAGGTGTACACGGTGTGGAATGTGACCGGTGTGCCGGTGGTAGGAAGGAGTAGAGGTGAGTTGGGGTTGGGCATGGGGTTCTTAGTTTGTTTTGGGGAAGGGAAGGAGTCCGAGTAGCGACGCCAAGGAGGTAGCGGCGTTCGTCGGCGACGGCGCGCGAGGCAGTGGCGTCGCGGGGCGTGGTGGTCGCGGCGGCGGCGGTGGCGGCGGAGACGCAGGCGAGGCGGCCGTGGCGACGACGGCGGGGCCCCGTCGACGACCCGCTGCCACCGCACCCGCCGCTCGCAGTCGCTGCGATGGCCTGGCTGCCCGACGGTGAGTTCGCAGCGATCACTTCTTCGCTCTTCTGCAGACGTGCGTAGCTGGTGGGCCCGAGTGCCGTGGTGGTGGCTGCTGCCGGCGCTGCTCGCCGTGCTCCTCCTGCTACCGTGTCTGATTTGGATTTGTTGTTTCTCGCAGTGAGTTCATGCACCCGCGTGAGCAACCGGCACGGTGTGGTGCATGACCGTTTGGAGCCCTGCACTCAGTTCTGCCCTCTTTCAGCCTCTCCCTACCTCGCAGCGGGCTGGCCGTGGTGGTGGCTCCTGCTCCTGCTCCTGCTGCTCCTACTACTAATCCTACTCTGCTGTTGTCTGCTCTGGTGCCTCCAAGGGTGCGAGTTTTTTCCCCTACACTCAACCAATATTTACCAATTCCATTACGGTCTTTATGCCACACTTCCGGCAGCATGTCGTTTTATCGCATGAGTTTGTTTGTGATGCATCCATCAAATGTTTGATTGTCGAGCAGGTTCGCGCGTTTCACACCTCCGTAACCAATGTGTTTACTATTTCACACAGTTTTTAACAATATATCATTCTGGAAAATGTGAAAAATTTCGAAAATCGGATTAAAATGATTCTCTCTGCTGTTTTTGAAATATTAGTGCGTGACAATCAATTCCATCCAACTGTTTTTATTACCTAGTTATAAATCCATATTTCACCGAAATTGTCGTAAAAAGACGCATACATCTGGAAATTGCATTTTGCATCGCACGCAATAATGCATTTTCTTCAGAGAAAATTTTTTTTCTATTTTTACATCATCGAGAAACTCTCAATTATTAATGTTGCTTCTAATTAGTTTCTTCAGCTTCTTTTGTAGTAAGTAGAAAATCATTTTTTTTCTCATTTACATTAAGCTCTGGAAAAAAAGCTCAGTAAAAATCTTCACGATCATTCGCCCTTGTTCTTGATATACACGCTTCCTTGATTTTTGTCTCCATTTTTTTACTATAGTCTTTCTCCAGTTATGGTGAAAAACCTAACATTATTAAAATAGTACCACCAAATGCACGAACCTGCTGAACAACTTACTACTACTACCAATCTTTCACTTTTACAATCCATCTCACTATCGTTGCGTGTTTTTTTTCAGCCGTTATCGAACTCGTAAAGAGCATAGACGACTCGTAACAAACGGACAACATGTTCCGCTGCTTGAAGAGGTATCTTTTGTGCTTTCTAAAGAGAAATCTTGACTTATGTTTGCTTAGAACTTCTGTAGAATGGGGAGAGGGGGAAATATAATATTTTGTCTTGGAGCGCTGTGTTGGAAAAGCGTCTTTGGGAGTTTGATTGAAAAAGTTTTCTTATCGATTTGATCGTTATCGCCTTAGCGGTGTTGACTCGGTCTTTCTTCGATACATGCGGTTGGGCATGAATTGTAAAAAAAATCAACGCTATTTTTAGGAGAAACCAGCAATGGAAGCGAATTTGCGCTCGCTCGAGTCGCGCCTGGACAAAATGCGAGGCGCCGTCGATGGCCGAGGTGAGAGCACATCGCGACTCGCGTATTTGTCGTGACGATCTCGTGACAGCGATTGCAACTGCAAATCCATCACCGCGATCGCCGTCGTAGTGTCTACGGCAATCGTTTTGTGTGTGAATTCATCACGAGAAATAGCCTTGACATGGGCGTGGCTGCCGCGATCGTCAAGTAGCACGCGAAAATCGCATATTTGTTAACGGAAAGCACTAAACCGGAATTTCTCACACTATGAGCGCCGATCAAGCGCTAGAGCACCGTCAAGCATATTGATCGCTATTCGAGGCTTTTATCGGTTAGATTACCAGATTATAGCTTTTTTACGAAATATCCTAGTTTACCGCAAAATCTAGCTGGATAGGTCGAAAGTCTATCTTATAAACTGTTGTTGGCTAATTGTAAGCGAAAAGCGCTAGAACCTCGAAAAAAAAAACCTTTTGTGTTTTCTTTATCAAGTAAAAGACTTTTCAATTTCTGAGGGGTTTTCTGAAGTGCGGAGGAAAAATCGAGTGGAAGATTGAGTCTATTTATACAGAACAATGTTTAGAGTGTGGTAAAATATTTTAGCTCAAATATAACAGCAATTTTTTGCGAAGCCTACAAAATTTATCACATATCTGGCACAAAAATTATTCAATACGATTTGGTCAAGCCTCTTTTCTCTTGAAGTGTTCGGTAAAAGTAGTTTATGTTTTGTGTTTCAAAGTAATAGAACCACAGCTTTTCGAAAATAATGCACACGGAAACGCGAGTTTTTTTTTCCTAAAAAGAGGAATGTCATATTTGTGATTGTACGAAGAAAGGCCCCCGCAGCTTTGTCTTTGATCACATATCAGTTTTTTTCGGTAAGACCATAGAGTTCGCAATTTTTCATCATACAAATCCTCTTCAGTAAAAAACATTTTGCTTAAAATCGGCTGTCGATTTGCAAAGTCTAGAAATTCATAAAATGTCTAGAAATTCATAAAATTTGGAGCAAAGAAAGTCTACCAATTTGGATCAATCGAAATTATTTCTTTGCACAAATTGTTGACTAGTTAAATGAGTACACTGTAGTTCCTTTGGAGATAGTATATAGCAAGTTTTTATGAAGACAGAGAAGCTTCCTAAGATTTTGCTGCTGAATCGGTAAGTGTTGGTGAAATACTCCTTTTTGGAATTGACAGGATGCAAGTTTTTTTTTGCAATATAATCAGCCCTCAAGTCAAAGTTTTTTTTTCACTAATTTGGCATGATCAAGGCTTTCACTCATTGAGTGGAACTGAAGTGACAACCTGTAAAAGGAACATAGATATTTTTCGTGGTTTTTATTTAAGGGGGTGATCTTTGTAAAGAAAACAGGAAATCTTATGATTGTGCGGCTCTTTTGAAAGAACAAGAAGTCCGCTGCAATTATCTGGAAATTTGGAGAATTACCTTTTGTTTGAGATTTTAACAGGTATGTGTACCTTGAAGACCATTTTTATGAGAATGAACGGTGAAAGCGTCATTTTGGAAGGACGAAGCATCTAAATTGCGTCAAATTTGAATTATTTTCTACCGTTTCCAAATCGGAAATTGAAAAAAGTTGCAGCACACGCAGCGTAATTTCTACAGTAACGTATACAGTTCACATAACCATATTCGTGTCAACTGAAATTAAGGCGCACCATATTTCATTTTGGAAAATTATGGCTGCGAATATTTTCAAAAACAAATTGGCCTTTTTCGCTCGTTTTCACTAAAAGCGCAAAGTCATTATCTAGAAACAGCCGTTGCCGTTTTATTAGCAACTTTCCGAAAACCGCACAAGCAGACCCCATTAATACCTCTTTTTCGCAAACTACTGCATTTCGAAGCTCACACTGCACTCAACCAGAAACTTTCGGAACTGAACTTCGCTTGCAAAGTAGAGAGATTCGGTCGCTGAATGCAATGTGACTCAGCATTGCATACATAATCAGAAAATGGTAAACGTTGAAGGCTCTTTGCTACGTACAAGGTCAAGTGGTTTTGAGTTCGAATTTTCACTGTTGGGGTAAGAATCGAACCCAGTACAGGGCCCCGCGCAGATCGTATGGAGGCAGGCTGGACTTCGTTTTTGGGGCGAAAAAGCAATAGGATATTGTTTTTGTGGCCAAAAATTGCGACGTTTTTTAGTCGACGTTTCGTTTCTTGAGAGTTTTTTACGTTAAGGGCTTAGGGTCAAAGGGGACATCGTAAACTTTCGCGAAAGTCAAGAGGGACTTTGTTTTCAAGAAGCCTAGAAACAATCTCGTGCTGGGGCCTGACTCAGTACCTTTTGTCATGCAGGCGCTTTCTAGCCATGAAAAATTAAGGTTAAAAATGCTCATCTTTCAAGACAAGTATATAATTTTTGTTTCATTACCAGGGTCAAGCGTGGGGTGCGGCACGCCACACCTGGGGAGTCGTATTGAGGAGTCAAAAGGGGAGGGGGTCGTAGTTGGGTAATCTGATAATAGTGATAACATGATATTTGTATCATATCCATAATTAGCATGTCAATTAACCCCTGTAGACAAAGTGTGAGCGAATTCTGAAGATTCAAATACTAGGCTACCTAAATGAAATGTTCAAATTCCAACATGGTTAACTTTGTTTCAAAGGTGAATTAGCTATCCGTTTTTGCACTCAAGACAAAGCACTACTCCTTCTTTGTCCAACTCAGGAATCCCGTTTCAGAAGACCTGCAAACTGTGGAATTAGAAGCCAACCAAAATCTCGTTCTTCCCATTTTTCGCTTTTGATCGCTGTGCTTTCACCAAATATTACTCAGAGCTAAGAAGACGAATCAGGCTCCAAACAGTTCTATGGAATCTACAAGTTTTAGGCTATCGATTCATATGAATACTGTTCGCTAAAAATGTTTTTTTTTTGATATAGTTAATGGGGTGCGCCGCACCCTTAACATGCCTTCAAAATCCAGAAATCGCTCCATTGCTGGTATGAGTATTGAGCACATAGCTTCTTCTTGCTACACTGGAAATTTGGAGCCGAACGCCCCACCCTTAAGAAAATTATGGCCCTTTCAATATGCCCATTCAGATCAAAATCAGCCGTCAAATTACGTGTGATTGTAGAGTGCAGTCACAGAAAATCGGGCGTACAGCTCTCAGAATTCTGAACTCTTTAGAAAAAGCTGGTGTCCTCCAGAATGTCATACTTTGAGGTTTAGAGGTTAAGAGGAGGAAGAAGGGGTCGTTTGACGGCTTTCATGGGAGGGAGGGGGTTGTTTTCAAAAGACTTGTGCCTGACCTCTTTCTCAACTCTGGTAATGCTATCTTAGGTATATAGTTCAGGGGGGGGGGGTCTTATAAAGACAGCAATCAGGGGGGGTCGTAACCAGCGATCGTGTGCCATACCCCTTGCTTGACCCTGTTCATTACACGCACTGGGCACAAATTTGGAAGCTTACTCGTATCCATTATATACATACATGAAGTACACCAACAAGGTGTCCGATCACAAAAATGAACTACCAAATAAGGACAAGTTCTTGACCATAGTATTTAGGAAGAGAAGAACCACATCAGCAACCACGAGAGAGTGTCGTATACAGCGAAAGAGATTTAAAGTACTCTTAACGGCATACTGTGTCAAGAAATTCTTTGATTTCTTTCAAGTTTTTTGGAGCTAAGATCACCGCTGTAAAAATTATGAACCTTAAGCCCCAGACAGTTCCGCAAATTCAAAAATTCTATAAAATCCCATGTGAATTTTCCTTATCTACTCAATTTTTCATCAAAAGCAAAACTCCAGTTCTCCGTCTCGGCTTTATAGTTTTGATAATGTGTAATATTGATGAATGATTGCCCTGTTCGTTTCAATTTCAAAAAAGAAATTGCTGAAAGTCACAACTCAAAAGCTACAGACGAGATCCATTTAGCTAAAGAAGAGATAGAAAAATTTGCTTGAAACGTACCTTTCTAATGTAAATCTCGGCCCAGTTAAAAGCTAGTCTGACTTCTTCTCTATTTTTTTCGAGTAAGACTTTTTTTAATTTTTGCGTTGATCAAATAATACTAGTCGGAAAACTGCACGCGACAACCCCTTGTTCAACTTTATGTCAATTTTCTAATCGAAATCCTCTCGATGTCACTGATGATGCATCTGTGACGAGTTTATAGGATTAACCGCGAGCTTGATCTTAGCTCAAGATTAAGGTCATGAAAACGATGTTTGTTTAGCTCGAGGCGACTTCGAGGATGGTTACATGAAAGGCTACAAAGATGCGAACAAACTCGGATCGGCTACCGCTGCCAGAAGGAGAATGGATGATGATTACGGTACCAGAGACGACCGCTTCCACGAGGGTTATGTGAAGGGTCTCAAGTATGTATATCATTTGTTCATGAGGAGTTTTCTTCCGCAAAAAGTTCAGTCCTAGGGATGCGGGAATGACGGGAATGTCCACATCTATGCATAATCTAGCCCAACGTGGAGCTGGAGGTGGCTACTCGAGCGGATTCATGCAGGGATACAAGGTGAGGAATTCAAAACACTCTCTATTTGAAATTTGTGAGAGGCTTGATTTAAGTGAAACATACAGTCCTCTACAGAAATCCTAGCAAAAAGAAATTCCAACTTTTTACAATCGTCCTGGAAGGGCTAGCTCTTCTAGAAGGTTTTTTCTGTTTTTCGGGTTTAGTGGTATCTGGATCAGACAGCTCTAAGCTTGTAATTGCTGGATTTAGTAGATAATGTAGGCCCTTTTACGAAATAATAGTCGCGCTGGAACCATGCTGTTTTGTAGAGCTGCTTAGTATCTGCTAAAGGTCACGTTTACTGGAAGTGAACCACTCTTTTTCAAAGAGACCGAGGCCCGGCAAGAGAATGGCAATCGGATAGCTGTGAAACGGACTTGTCATCGCCACTTTCAAACTTTATGATTTCCCGCGTGGTCGCGCTAACCATGCAGGTAATATGATTGGAGCGCGCTTTACTCCAAAGGCCGACGATTTGTTGTTGCTATCGCTACTTCGGCACCCAGAAAAGAGGAAGGAAGGTATTTTAGAACCAAATCTTAACCCCTCC
The DNA here is from genome assembly GCA_958299035.1 of Cylicocyclus nassatus. Classification (NCBI taxonomy): domain Eukaryota; kingdom Metazoa; phylum Nematoda; class Chromadorea; order Rhabditida; family Strongylidae; genus Cylicocyclus; species Cylicocyclus nassatus. The sequence goes on along the minus strand of CATQJL010000223.1, from coordinate 52,293,174 downwards.
AAGCCATACCTTATGAACGTGTAATTTTTTGTTCTTTTGAAGTGGAAAATTTGCAGAAATGCTACACCCTCCAATCCAATAATTTGTCCTAAACTTCTCTAGTTTGTTCTTCCTAGTTTTTGCCCTTATATAAGAAATTTAGTATACCTGCAAAGAAACTTGGTTTTTGGAAAAACCCGCCCCGGGCAAGATTGTGTTTGAGCATGGCAGTCTCGTAAAAGCTTGTTTGAGGGATACGTAATGCATAAAGCGTTCATCTACGATACCTTCTTCGCCTATTCCTCTCTTCTCCCCCCCCCCCCCCTCCCTTCCCTCGTTACATTTTCGCATTTCCTTTCCCCGTCATTCCTCCTAAAAATATGACCGACAATTCTGTCGTTTTGAGCTGTTGCTATGTAAGACAAGACCGCTTCAGCTTACCTCCTTTTTGGATCTGTAAAGAGAAGCAAGCGATTTATTCAGTTTTAGTTCAACTCAACTAGAAATCTTCCGCTCCTATGACCGTTTGATTTTCCATTTGCACCTCAAGAGAACAGCATGGTGCAACCTGATTTTTGACTTGCTGTTTATTCACTGTTTGAGCGCTTGCTCAGAAACTCGTCAAAGTTCTGGGGGAAATGATGAACCGATCATGCAATAACGCCTTTCAATACCCTAAATTTTATCTCAGCTCAAATTTATTCCAAGTGTATTTTCAGGATGGCAATTCGGGCATTTTTGGAGATCGTGTAACACCGTCGTTAATCTCTCGTCTCGATGAGCAATATGCTGGCCAAGATGACTTCAAACAAGGCTACGTTGATGGTTTCAAGGAAGGTGCTGCCAGCCGTACTGGGGAAAGAAGAGTAAGGGTTTCTTGCTCATTTACCAATTTAGGCAAAAAAATTTTATTTATAAATTCCAAAAAAGGGTGAAACTATTTGGAGTTCTTTGATTGCATCCTCAAACACTAGTTTCGGAAGTGAAGCTCTTAAAATATCCTTTATGTCACCGCTTTCAGACATTCGAAGACTCGCGTCGCCTTCAGCAATCTCTGACAGAATTGACCGAAAGGTTGACATCTCTTGAGAAGACCAAAGGAGATGAAATTCACTCTACGAAGATCTATCACGTTTGTGAGTAATCTAAAACAGCACTATTTTGCTCCAGATCTATTCAAATTCCATTTATTGCAGATAACCAACAGCCTGAAACCATTGGGTATGCCTCAAGTGGACAGCAGTTAGCTCAAGAACTCGAGGAAATCAATAGCACATCTCGTAGGAGCACTCTTAGAAGACATTATACAGTAAGTTTGCAACCAACAGCATTGATACATGCGCTAGCTTATCAGCAGCTGCAAAAAAATCACATTTCTTCCAGCCGGGAGACTACTTGAGATATGCCTCCGAGGGCGAGACCTATGGAACTCTCGGCCGAAATCGTCGTTCACTCTCTGCATCTGCTCTCGGAAGAGGTTTGTTCTATGGGTCTCTCAGGGCGAAAACTCGTCCAGCTAACTCTTTCGCCTCTTGCATGTCGCTTGCTGTTTCTATTAATTGATTTGAAGTGAGTGCATGAGCTAAACTTCAGACTCTGGGACGATGGAGAGTCGAACGGCTGAGCAGCGTTCGCGACACGCGTCCGGCACCGGTTCGTCGTACATCACGCGGTCGATGGCCGACCGCCAAGGCACCGACACCTACTCGAAGCGCTACAACTACCGTAGCCGCTCGGACGTGGGCAGCCCGCGGCGATACGCGAGTCAGACGCTGCTGGACGGCTCGCGACCGGGCCCGAGCACGCCGCATGCGCGACGCGACGCGCTCAGCACCTTGCAGCGAGAGCTGGACACCCTGAGCCGTTCTCCGGACCGGTCCACCCCGCGAGGTTACACCTCCGACACCGCCTACGACACGGTCCGCTCGAAGGCCCGTGGATACTCCAACTACGACTATGGTGAATAAGTACCTCCTCTTTTCTTAAGTTACCGGGTTAGATCGAAGGTTTAGGCGCAAAACCTCTAGCCTCCCTCAGCAAACTGTTGATTTTTTGCAAAGGGGATATAAATTTGGTTTAACTTTCCCCGCCCTTCCCTTTACTGCTCGCTCTACCTCTCCATCGTTCTAATTATTATATAATTGGCATTTAAAGGAGAAGGAATTATTTGCGCGAACAAACTTGTACAGTGAGGGCGAGGAAGAGGAGATTATGGGGGAAAGAATTATATGGTACCTACACTTCTTGCATAAGTTTCTGATATTACCGTAGAAGTTGACCCTAAAAATAAGTGTGGTGCAGTTTAATGGTGAAAGAGGGAGAGATTGGGATGGAATGTGTGAAAATGTTAAAAGTGTCTGCGTGAGCTGTATCATGCGAATGACTTGTTTTTGTATCAGTGAAGTGTCAGTGAATTTAGTACCAAAATTCTGTAAAATTCAAACCTTTTGAAACTTTTACGGGAGTTGTTGGCTCAGAAAATTTCCCCTTTCTTAATAAGCTTGCGAAGAGTATAGGAAACATCCTAAGATGTTTATGGGAGGACTCAATTCCTTCAGCCCAGAATCGGTCATCTGTTCCTCATCCTTCACCCCTCTCACAAGATCTGACAATTGATTTAGTGTGCTTGTGGTGCTGCAACATTTGTCGTGTATATGCTGCCAGCTTGCTGCTTATGACTTGCGCGTAAATAGTCAATTTGTCTACCCGTAAATATTCTTGCAGCGCAAAAACAGAATATTCCCCGCACGTTTAGTAGGCTATAGAGCCTACTCCAAATTTCGAGTCAAAACTCAATGAACTCGCAAGTTAGACGAGATAGTAAGTAGAATAATCGCAAACCACATAATCAGCTTGTTGGTTGTAGCTGTACTTGAAAACGCTTCATATCCTTCTCAGCTTGTTCAAATCCACCATTGAAGCATAGCCTTTGGTTTGAAGCAGCACCTATCTGATTAAAGAAAGCCTTTTCCGTGGCAAAAATAAGTTCTCTTTCCCGAACCTGAACAGTAATTGCACGCTTACCTGCTTGCACTTTCCCCCTTATCCCCTCCCTCTAAGCGGGCCCCCAACTTTTCAGAAGCAGACCTTCGATCCAACGTGGTTTTCTACTCCCGGCTTCGACCGGTCAACTATCGCATGCCTTTCCATTAGTGTATGCTGCGTTTTTTCTGTTCTAGACACCTTTTCGTCAAGTCGCCAACATGAAATTCGAACCACCGTCGGTGGAGCAGCCGGTGCTGCCGGCGGTGCTGGCGCGACTAGCGCCCACTCAGCCAGCAGGCATGCTGGAAAAGGTACGTTGCCGTGTCGTCCTGCGCCTTCACTCTTTGACGAAGTCCGCGAAAGAGGCAAGCTTGAATTTGGCTACTTTCGAAACGTTTGCTTCAAAAGTTATAAAAAGGGCAATTTTAAAATAAGCAATTGATATTACATGTGCGGGAAGTGCGCTGACAACTTGGGTGTGAGAGAGGCGCATTTTCCGGCTCTTATCAACTCTGAACTCCAGTTCAGGCTACATTGACAAAATCTTGCAAAGAAGTGCTTGCTTACTGCTGCTCATATATGATTTTGATGAATTTTGCTGGAGAAAGGAACTATGCTAGTTGCACTCTCGTAGGTTCCTGACATCCAGCATCCGTGTTCGAAGCTCATTTTGACGCCATTTTGAGACCGTTACCTTTGAATTTGCAATACTTCCAAACCATTTTAAAGGCAGCGCTTACCCAAAATTTCGCCTTCCATATTTTGTCAGTCTGGGGCCTTTCCATGGCCCCATTACAGTTACGAAGTTCTAAATGTGCACGACCTCAAGAGTCCTGACTTCTGGGAGCCCTATCCTGAAGGTGCAGCAAACTTTCAGTACCTGGGTGGGCGGAAAATAGGATTCGGGCATGGCTTGGTAGCACTTTCGCGATTCTAGGTTGCTCTCCATTCAGAAACAACACTGGAAGACTGAACCAACGCAGAAGCCCCCCTGGGGCTAACGTTTAGGACAGGTACTAATCGGAGGGGTTAGGTTTGTTTACACGCTCCCGTTGAAACAAAATGAGCGCTATTAAATCTCCATCTGGCAAGAACGACAGCTTAACGAGCCTTATGACGTAAAGTGGTTAGTATTAGATTATCCAGTGGCCCCGCACATTTGTTTAGAGTTTCTGAAAAGTCTCCTCAGAAGCGTGCTTAGTATCTCCAATCATAGTGTTATTAGAGTCAGAAATTAATGAGGGTTTTCATCTTGACAAGGGAAAAAATATTCCTCGACACACCCCTTGTAGTCTTGTTATCTGCCAAACGTTTCCTTTGAAGAAATGGGTTTTTTTGCGGTCTAAATGAACTTTAGGTCTATAAGAAAAGTGTTCTTGACAGCTAATCAAGCCCGGGTATTTTGAGGTAAATGGTCTACACATGGCAGTTTGAGGAATACCAAATTAGGCATTCGAATTACACCTAATTTTGAAAAGCCAGTAACGTCTTTAGAGACCGTTTTCGGCAGATAGATAAATTCAAGGTTATCGTTTCGAATCGGTCCAACCATATGAAACATCCAAAGGCCTTCTTCGACGAACTATCCCTCCTTCTTCCCCCTAGGTATAAGTTTGACTGGAGTGGAAAGAGTACGGTAGCATGAGATTCAAATTTGACTGGAGAAGAAAGGGAACGGTAGCAGTACGGTAGACCCATTGAACTATCTTACACAATGTATGGAGTGAAGGAACCCCCCAGTTCGCTAAAAACGAAACTGCGACATCTAGTCACATGTCATATTTGGAGTCGAGCATAATATTGATAATGTGTGTAACTGCACACCGCACTTTTTACAGTAGGTGCATTTTTCGCATTTTGTATTTTTGCTGTTATCTATCCTCAAACAAATTCACATACATTATCCGACATTTTTTGCTCTAGAGGTATGCTCATTGATAAACAGAATAAGTACACCACCTTTTTATTATATAAACCATCTTTTCAAGCATTACCTGCAAATGTGCGTCAATTGCCTTGACGAATTGACGTGCAATTGCACATAAACGTTATCAACCTAATTTATTGGACTCTGTATCTGTAGTAAATTAGTGGCTAACCCAATTTTTTCTAATTGAAATGGAATTGAGAGGAGGCAATCATTCAACATTGAAGAAGGAAATGAAGGAAGTTTTCGTCGACAAAACGTTTCTGTGCTCAAAAAAATTAGTCTCAGTCAGTTGTACTTCCGACGCAACAGCCAAATTTGTCTTCCGCCCAGCTCCATAAAAAATTTGGTCTTTTGGTTCCTCGAAATGCACTTGGAGAATGCTTTCGCGCGCGTATGTCCTAGTTTCATGTCAGAAAAGTACGAGAGCGTCACCATCTCGGAACAAGTTCGCAGCCATTCGTCCCTCTCGTTATCACTTGAGCGAACCGTGCATTTCACTTTTTCTGCTCCGTACTTGCACCAAGAAACTGAAATGTTGCCTGCTTCCATGAAATCGTACTTCTCTGTCTCCAACTGTCAGGTTTATCTCATCTCTTCCAAAATGGCTGATGAGATCGAATAAACGGTAAAAAGTGCATTGGGGACTGGGTTGGCTCCTTCGCGGATTTCGTCGCTATGTTTGCTTGCTGCTTGAGATTTAGCATGTGATGTGTCTTGCTTGTACTTTTTCTGATAGGTTCGTTCTCTAACCCTCTTTCCTGTCCTAATTCATCGCTTCTTACTTTGAATGGCTCACAAGGCTTGGCTTACCTGCTCAATTCTTTCGAGTCCATGGTTAGTGAAATTTTAGACTCCACAGACGACGCAGGCAGATGGGCCGACGACCTTCTCGAAATCGTCTCGGAGCCTATGAATAAGACACTAGATAGAATGAAGAAGTACAGCAGCTCCTCGGCGAATGTCGGTCAGTTCTTCCCTTCTTTGCACCAAGGATCTCCTTCAAAGGCTGATCAAAAGCCAATAGCTACAGCACAAACTCCAAACCCACAGTCTTTGGGCTGTCAGGAAGTAATCCGGCCTTCACCTTGATCTTCCATTTCGTGTCCCTGTCAGCGAGTAATCCAGCTTTCAGCCTGATTTTCCATTTCGTGCCCCCATTGAAATGAAAATTCTATAGCTAATAAAAGCATAGGCGGAAAGAAATGTCAACCATCTCATTGCTTAAGCTCGAGACATTCCGATCTAAGAACCAAGGAAAGATTAGGGGAAGGTAGCAAACACCAATAAGCGAGCTTATGCGCTGATAACCTTGTGATCCACTGATGACGTTCAGTATAAACTTTTGGAGGCGCTTTTTGGTCCGAACACCCAGGAGGTAGTTGGTACCTGTCACCAGCAATTAGCAAGGTGTCGTGCCAGTAAACATCAACGAGCTCGAGCTTTTGCTAAACTTCTTAGTCAGTGTTAGTCCGAGTTAATCCCAAATAGCGTGCGCAAGTTTGCCTGTTCGCCTATAACAGCAAGGCACTGATACTGCACATTTGGGAATTCGCAGAGATTTGCGAGAGTTAGCCGATCGCCAGTTCGATGCTTTGATCCTCCCAAAAAGCTCTTATGGAGGCAGATTCATCTGCTAAGAATTCGAGAAAGCTTATGTGGTTCGTTAAAGAGCGAAGATCAGATCGTGACCCTATTGATAGTAGTGGGCCTACTAATCATTATGACGCAAGCATCAGAGATTTGACTTACAATTCACCCTCGAGATCTCGAGTTAGCCATTTTCAGATTTTATATTAGGAATAGATTAAATACAGAGATTTTGAAAAATGTACCGAGTGCTCAAAAGTAACCTTGTTGTCCCAACAAATTTCGAACATTTCGACATATAGTAGGGCAGACACCAAGTCATAGGTTTACGGTATGTTCACCGTACTGTGCTCTACAGTATTCTCCGTTTATTAGGTTTAAGTATACGGTAGAACGTTCACCGTCTCCTTGTTACTGTAGGATTACGGTATGAATGTGCAACATTTCGACATATAGTAGGGCAGACACCAAGTCATAGGTTTACGGTATGTTCACCGTACTGTGCTCTACAGTATTCTCCGTTTATTAGGTTTAAGTATACGGTAAAACGTTCACCGTCTCCTTGTTACTGTAGGATTACGGTATGAATGTGCAACAAATTTTTGTTTCAGTTAGACTCACAGAATAACACAGTATTGGAAAGAGTTAGAGACACGACTATGATTGAACTAAATAATTGAATCTTTATATAAAAGTTGTGCTCTACAATACTTCCCATTTATTGGGTTTAGGTATACGTTAATGACTGCTTACCCGATGATCTTAGTAATTTATTCGATATAAATAGTCCTTAAAAATTTGCTTTCAACAGCCAGCTAAACTTTCAAATTAATGAATTTTCAAGCCTTGAGAAAAACTTTATGGCAGTCATTTTATCACGACTACTAGAATTTCCCACCGTAATTCTACAGTAATTAGATGATTCATTTTGCATTGTTTAAGCTGAAGCAAGCGATACACTATGGATCTAGACTTTTGCGAATTCCTTCGAGACAGCCCGTAAATTAGAGCTCCAAATGACGCAAATTTGCACTTTATGTGCTACTACAAAAGTTTCGTCCCTGCTAAAAATGCTCTTTCCTCGAAAATAGAGAACATTGATAAGGCTTTTGCAGTTGTTTACATCGTCGAAATTGTCGAAAACTGAGCAAACAATGTTCCGCTTGTGCTTGCGGATTTAGCAGATAGTACCTTCCGTTTCGGTAGTGATATCGCATCATATTGTGACTCATTTGAAAATCGCTGATGTAGGTGAAGTACGGTCATACTGATTATACGGAAACTCTTTCGCACCAAAAAGATCTCTGAACTTTGAAAAGGAGGAAATAACGGAAGTAATTTGTACCATTTCAGAAGCCGCTGGCCCGTCGACGTCACACGGCGGCGATGCAAAAGAAATCGTCGAAGAGAAATACCATAGGTCATACAAGGAGGTAGGCAAATAATTGTAAGTATAGCCAGAAATTGAAATTGAAGCTCAAAATATTTTGAGGTTTTTGTAGACATCAAAAATCAAATTTTTTTAGGAGCATTCCTCGGGAGGACGATAGAGATTCGGTGCTACTACAACAACGCGAGAGTGTGTGTGTTCGGTGAATTCGGTGCTACGTCATTTTTCGTCGCTTTTTCTGTCTTTTTTTTATTTTCTATCTCTCTTCACTTATGTTCAGATGTTCTCTATGCTGCCATATGCTCTCACAGTTTTTGTTGAGTTTTTTTCTGAAGTGTACCTTTCATTCAAATCCTGCCTTGCTTGTTCACTTTCACTATTTGTTTTGCAACGCGAATTTTTGTATTTTTGACTTTTAACGTTCGTATCTTGTCCAAGTACGACATACTAGCCAGAGACATATATTTTTACGATTTCACTCTCTTGATTGTATCAGATCTATTTTTTTTCTAGGAGGAGGACATATCATAGAAATCCCACACATGCGGCCTGCAGACGTGAATTTGCTCACTTATAAATACATAATAAAGCGTTTTTTGTACTTGATCGCTGTGTTCTTGCTGGTTTTACTGGTTTTTTCTTCCCCACCACAGAATGCAGGGTGGAACTCGAAATTACTCAAAAGTTATAAAACATTGACGTTTGATCGTTATTGCCGAGGAGCAAAGTTACCCGGCACAAAAACCGGTACTGTTTCGTCCTTGAAGATTCTGGTCGAGCTACATCTGGCATCTATATTCGCGCTCTGCCTTTGTATTAAGATCAAGGACAAATGTAACTTATCGGTTATCGCTTAGTCTTGGTTTCTCAGGCACACATCCTTGCATCAGTTGCAGTCAAGTGCACCCAAATCGTGCTCTTTTCTGGTGCTCAACACTTGAAAAACTGCCTTAAACTCATTTTTGTTCCCTCATCAAAATCGTCTATTTCTGTGCACCCACACCATCAAACCTCTGCACCAGATATTGGAAAAAATATGTGTGATGTATCGTTTTCAACTTCCACATCTCAAATGTCTAAGAAGTCCGATTCCAAAAATTTGTAACTTAAGAAGTCCAAATGTTGTTCATACAGTCATGTTTCGATGATTCTCGTCTAAGGTCATACAGCAATGCATATAAGGTGGTAATAAGTACAGAGACAATGTCGTGCTGGATATTGATACTAAATATTAGAGGAATACGTACGAGCTTATACCGAAACTACTGCATAATCTTTGCTTATTTTTGATACTAAAATGCAAAGGAAATGTGTTCAAAACGTTTCAGCTCCGCTAAATCTTCCTGCAAATATGACCGCAATCTCCTAATCTAAATGGAATTGTACAAGATCTTTTTGTTTCTTGGTGAACTTATAGCACTCGTCGAGATGCAAAAAGTCCAGCCAACTGACTTCAGCCTAAACAATTTTGGTAAAATGGTTCGAATTTTGATCATTGGAGGTAAAAATCATACCCTCACTGATGGTAGGCTCAGATAGTAAGGAATTCTCATTACTGCCTCAGGAGCCACAAAACAAGAGAGAATGTTCACATTAGTTCCTTTTGGAATCTTATTTTATGAGGTTTATCGCTGATTTGTCTAAGGGAGCCTATAACATCATTTTTTCCGGGTTAGAATTGCTCAAATTGAATAACTGCACCAAAACTTCTTTTCCTTTAGTCCAAATATGAAATTCTGTTTCCTTTCTCATTGTCATCGAGTGCTATGCACCGGATGCTTGTGACTGATCAGTGTGGTTGCCTTGGAAGCGGCTCGTCGTCGCACTGATGGATTTGCTGATCGTGAACCGATCGGCGAGGATCTTCAGATCGCGACTCCGCCTGCTTGACCTACGGTAGATGAGCGGCCGCCGCCGGGGGGACCGCCCACAGCTGTGCGGTAGGGGCAGCCGGTGGCCACGCGCGATGTGCTGCTCTCTGGCGCTCTTCCTACTATTGCTCATCCTAGCCCCCCAAGTTCATCCGGCTCCGCTCACTGCCAATTTCGATGATACTGTGGTTCGTACATTCTACATAGGAGTTTACGCCAACAAAATTGCTCCTAAAGCGAGAAAGTTATAACAGTGGGAAGAGGAGGCACCTCTACAGTAGCTCACCTACCGTAATCTGCACTTGCAATCCTTCCTTGGTCTCAAATTGTATCTATAAGATACCTAAACTATTTGAAGCTATATCCTATAGGTTCAAAATCTAAACTATGCTCAAGTCTACAAATGAGCTGATTTCCCTTTTTGACGATCTGTAACCTTATACCTAAAATTTCTAGTTTATGTGAAGTCATTCACTTCCTCAGCTTCAAAATCTAAACTACCTTTCCCACAAAAAGCTGATTTTCCTCTTCTATCACCGCTTCCTCTGCTAACCAACCACTCCATACCCAACAGACTGTATCCGTAAAACTCGTCTACCTATCATAACTTCACTTTCCTACTAACGATAATTCCCCATAAAAAGAAGAAACGCTTCCGCTAACGGAAGTTTCTCGGCGCATTTGCCGTTGATGGCAGAAATCAGTGCGAATAATCTACGCAACGGTCGGGTCGCATACCTGTCGTCACTAAAGAGAAGAGCTTTCGTTTCGTTGCTCTTCGGGGTGTAGAGATGTAGACCTGGGGTTGAGCGACTCGTTACCGTTTCTATATGGTTCGGCGATCTCGCTGTCTCGAATTGATCTGGCCAGTTGTTTTCTTGTTTATCATTCATCGTCACAGCGCTATGGTTCTCCGATTTGTAACTGTAAAACTCTCGGACAGCCCGTCTGATACGTTTTGACATTGAAGACAGTGTTTCTTCACGTTTTTATGCATGTGCTAGAGCGCGTTTAGCAAAGGCTTGAGAGTTCCGCTGATCGCGTCCGCGTCTGATTGTGTCCTCATTTTCAGCGGTTCTCATCATCTCGTCTTTGTCGATATCAGCATCGTCGAAAGTCAGCTGTAGTACCCGAACGATCAAAAGACGCGCTTTCGCCCCCTATATCCAGCCCGAAAATGAGGACACTTTCCAACCGAGCAGAGATTTAGTGAGATCGCGTCCGCTCGCGCGTGCGCGCGCGTTCTCCTTTTCGCCATTGTATTTTAGACGCGCGCGCGGAAAAAAACGGCCACTCCACATCCCGAAAAGAAGCGTTTCTCATTTTTCTTCATGGAACACGATTGTCGCCAAAAGTTCAGAGTTGCTGGCTGAGTAGTTTTGTGGCGACTTATCATTACAGCGTCGCTTGAAATGACGCGCTCCGCTTGATTTCGAGAGAGACGGATGGTCAACCATGCAAACGCCGTACGTACGAGTTTTGCTCTGCCATCGCGCAATCGCTGCGTTTCAACGTCTTCCGCTCGCTATGTTGATAGCCACGATTGTAACATTGTTTACTGTAATCGGGAATAAATAGAGGGACAGTGAAAACAGTCGCTTAGCTGACCAGCGAGCAAGGCGACCGACCTTACCTTTTGGGAGCGAAATCTGCCAATGATGGGTGGAAAAATAATAGGAGAGCGCGTGAAACCGTTGCTCTGTTTCGAATTCCTAAAATGAGGTAGAAAAGCTTCAGACAGTTTCTGCTAAGTGTGATATGAAATCATATAGGTTTATATGCTCGTACGGAAATGTACGAGATTCAAAGCAGCTCTCCTTGAATTTTTGTTACGGTTCGCTATCATTTGACTGAAAACTCTAAAAACTTTTGAAAAATCCTTCGGTGGTGTTGCCATGATGCATTCCCCATTGGTGCCCTAGAAATTTGGCTGCTCTTTGAATTCTTTGCATTCTTCGATAGCAAAACCGTACCATCGTTCGTGAACTACTCGAAGCTAAATTGGCTATTTCCCATCAAAGGAATGATTACTGTAGCTCATTTTGAGTCCACTGTTTTCAAAATACCCCTGCCGCAAAACTTTGCTTCTCTCTTCTATTGAGCAATACTGTAAAAGTACTGTAGAAGTCATATAATCCAAGTTTCTTTACTGACCGAACTGCGAACAAGACGACTACGGTAGCCTGTAGATTGGTCATCTATGGATACGGTAGCCTCTCAGTAGGTAGCTCAGTGGTAATTACGACAGTTTAATCAAGTCCGTCAACTCATTACTCTTTAAACTTTTGCTAATAGTGTACCAGAAGAAGTGAAAGTGAAAAGTGACGACTTACCTTTTGAATTATCTATCTCTTCGTCAAATTCATAACTTACCAGCTCGACGCTCTTCGGAGTAAATTTTTTGACAATTGCTATCATACTGCAATTTGTTGAAAAACTCCAAGACCTACACCACTGCTTCTGTAGAGCAGTCTATCATTTTCTGCCATAGTTCGGTTTTTAGCGATTCACGTGCTATTAATGATAAGGAAGTTGTAAAGTAGGTTTTGCTTTTAATGGAAATTTTGCACCAAATTCCTTTTGAATCTTACTAGTTGAGGAGTTGATAGAAGGTCAAAGTCAATGGAATAAACATTCTAAACTGAGCATAAATCGTAAAGTGGTCGCAGTAGTGCCATCGTCTACCTCAAGGACTAATCTTTCACTTGCCGATTCGGCTGTGACAGCGGACAGGCTGTGTTTGGCGCGATCATAATTTTCTTATAACAAAAATTGCCGCAAGAATGGCAGAATTGGTCTTCAAAAAGAGTCCAAGTAGCCGTAAAAGTGAAAATCGGGTGTGAAAAAAAAACTGCGACCACAAGTTTTTTGAAAAAACGCTATCGCACTCATCTGCGAGCAAATTACACTGCAGAATGCAGTTTTTGAACATTTGAAGAGAAACTTGTTTTGAAACAGATCGTCATCGTTTCAGCAATACCTGCACCGATATGGATATCTTAGCACGGCGACGCCAAGTCTGCACGAATTTCGAACTGCTCTAACGCTATTTCAAGTCAGTGCATTTATTGATTTTTCTGTTTTTACCTTTTCACTTTTTTATAACATTTTTTTCAGGAAGTGATGGGCGTTGAGCCATCAGGTGAACTGGATGCAGCAACTGTAGCCGCTACACGTCTTCCACGATGCGCACACCGGGACACCTTCAAGCAGTCAGGAAGATCCAGACGATTTGGTCCGTAATCGCACCACTTGTCGTTCTACTGACTTAAGTATGAACGCCGAATTTCAGCACTCTCGGGCACTCCAAAATGGGACAAGAAGCACTTTACTGGTTTGCACGAATTGTCTCTGAAGTGGTTCGTTTCCGACTACACAAACGACCTACCGAAAGCAGTAATCCGGTAGGTATGCACTAACCGAAGCCCTGATCCATTCTTTTACCAAAGCCCTGCCCTTTAGCTCGACGATTCAAAAAGCTTTCCAAATCTGGGAAAAGCAATCAAACGACCGAAACTTGCCCAAGGTTAGCCTTTGCTCTTCAACCCAAACTCTGCAATTTCTCTTCGGAAAATGATGTGCGCGTTATCTTGGCGTCTATAAACTGCGCCCTTACCCAAGAGTGGCAAATTCGGCTCAGAGATTGTTTTGCCGCTGTGATGATGTTTTGCTCGAGAACGGTCAAAGATCGGCCGTTGATGATGCGTATGGCAAACAATTCGTTGACGTTTGTAAATACCTGAGCCACCTAATGAATGAGTGTTTATCCACGTGCATCACATAAGTAGCTCTATCCTATAGAATTCCTAGAAAGGAAGGGAGCGTCATACAGCTGTGCCTAATCGTTAATCGTTTGTCATTAATGGCCATGAATGGATGACGTAGTTTTAGGTTACATTCCACTTCGAAGAGGCTGCATCAAAAGAAGAGGCTGACATAAATATTTTGTGGGCTGAAGGAGAGCACGGGGATCAGAATGAGGTGGGCAAAGATGTGCGTCTTCCTGTCCTAGGAGTTCTGGTCTCTACTGCTTCAACAGTTTTCCATGGTTTTACTTTTCAGTTTGACGGAATCAAGAGAGAAAAGAATATCCTGGCGCACACATTTTTCCCTGGACATGCCGAGCCGCTCAACGGAGATATTCATTTTGATGATGCGGAGAACTGGGTGGATGACCCGAAGGCAGCGGACGGCTAGTGAGTTGAATCGTTCTTGGAATAAATTGTTTGAATGGCATTGCACTCTCATATAGTTTTGTGGAAACAGTGGTTCATATGGTGTCTCTGCAGTAAAAACAACATTTGCGCGCTCAAAATGGGCTTGAAACGCGAAGCTTGCAAATGCGCGTCCTTTGACCATTTTTTACGCGCAAGCGTTGTCAGCATCATAAACATTGCAATCTTCCCGCGCAAACATTGTTGGCACCGCAACGACACTAAATTAACTCTTAAATCTATGCTGTGCGTTGTATTTGTGTGCCTTACACTATTTTGAATTTTCTTCATGCTAAATGTTTTATTTTAGCGAGCGACCATTCTTTCCGTATGTGCTCGTACATGAGATTGGACATGCCCTCGGACTTCAGCATGCGAAAAAATTAGAAGCCATTATGTCGCCTGTTTATAAGAGCATACCACTTGATGAGATCAAGCTTGATTTGGACGACAAATGCGCCGTCAACTGGAACTACGGTAGGTTTTATTTCTGGAAATCTACGATACAAAGCTGGTTGCACACATGTCATCTTTTTCATCAAAATTGAATGGGACATGCGACTTGATTTTCTAGAAATGGATTTGATTTGGCTATTACGTTTTTCAAAACTTGGCTAAAAGCGGTTTGGTCGGTCATTAAGTTTTTCAACTGGTTCTTGTCCGGTCTCAGTGTTAGTTCGGTAGAGATGAAAAAACACGTGCTTGAGGACCAAAATTCTTGCGGCGTCAGAAGATCCCTTACGTTCCTTCTTCAACCCCCGCCCCCCCCCCCCTTATACCAAATTTTATTCGAAATGTATCCGAAGGTCTTCTATAAACGTTTTGCAGCTTGTTAAGGCGCTCAGAACCCAGCGATCGTCACCGGATGCTGAAGTAAAAAATTTAAGCTTGTTTTTGCCCTCTTCTTTGTATTGGTACACTTTATCTGTTCCATAATGAAGGTCCAAACATATTTTGCCCAGCGAAACTCTTCGAACGACTCTTCAATCTACAATTGTATTCCCCTTTCTCCAGTTTGTCTTATTCTTGTCTTATCTTGCAACTTCTTTGCAAAAAAAACAGATTTTTTGTCCTCTCTGAGTATCCTCTCGATCTGAACTTCTTTCACGTTTCTCAGTGCTGGAAAACGCCCTTTTCCCGGCCACCCACTAGGAAAAATTCTTTTCCAAAATCGAGCAGCTGTTCCTTCACGTGACAAGTGCAGAAATACCCTCGATTTTTGAAAGTACAAATGATCAGATACATTTTTTTCGGGGGTAAAGTACAGATAACTGGATGTTTTGTATATCTGGTTGTTGCAATAAGGCCTAGCAAATGATTGATATTTTTCCTTACCAAATTCAGCAGCTCGCTCTTATTTTCTTGAGTTACCGTAAAGTACTTGATAAATATTTGTCATATTGTAGGTATTTTTAACTTTTGATCGCTTAAGTATGTACTTCCGTGCACTTCTGTTGTTTTTCCTCTAGTGAGTTTGAGAAAAGAAAAAGAAAATCGTAGTTATCTCAAAAATCATCTCGAGCCCTTTGTTTTTGAATGATTGTTTTTCAGTGGGATCGTCGAAATTCTGCCTATTCGTCTGGTTAATGAACGAAATCGTCCCAATGAATGCTTCCGATCAATTGGCGTCCAGCAGTAAGTGAGGATTGACAATGATTCCCAGCTGTACATATTCTCTCTCTCTCGTAACTGTGTGCTTTCCTACGATTCTTCTACTAAATTTCCCCAATTCCTTCTACGTTCAGCTCATATGAACGTCAGTCCGAAGCAACGCACTAAGGCGGCGAAAAAAATCTTCAAACGTGAGTCTTAAACCATATTTATTCACTCGATGTTAGTGCACAATATTCTAGCATTCCAGAAACGAGAATTCCAAGATGTCAAGCTTCAAATGATCTACAACTGGTGATAGAAGAGAGACTTCGGAAATTTTTGCATTTTCCGCATTCCGAATCAGAAACTTATAGTGCGTTTAGTTATCTCAATCACTTCAGTTGTCACTAAAGATTTCTCAATTTAGGTGAAGTTCTATGTAATTTCCTTCTGGGTTTGCATGCGTATAGAGGTTCCCCCGATTACAGTACCAGTGATTCTATTGAGAAAGAGTTTACTGGAGTCATGAAAGAGGTAAGGTTTGAATCAATTTTCTTCATTTTTTTCCTCAAAAAGTCGATATTTACAGGTTTCTGAGTTTGGACCTGCCTCGTCCTCCTCCGTTCGGCGAATGGCGCGGAGAGCATGGCGACGGTTGGAGCATGGGAAACCTTCTGTTCTTGGTTAGTTATCACTCGTGGAAAAGATCTTGGATGACTCCAAAGGATTTTTGATGCTGTCTGCAGTGTAACAAAATTGTGGAGCGATTTTTTTTATTGTGTACAGCTGGCAATATCCTGAAATTTCGAAAACACTCAATCAATTTTGTTAAAAAGACTTTTTCAAGAGGTGGCGTTGCTAGGAACTAAGTTCGCTAAAAATTTGTAAAACATACAATTTGGGATCGCCACTGATTTATTACCGACTTATGTCAACTTTTTCCAAGAATTTTGCTTTCGTGAATCTAGATTCTTTTCCCGACCTAATATTTACAAGATCCAAAGTTATTCTTTCTGGTGATCTCAGAATCACTAAGAAGAGCCGGATCTCTTGAGGGTGGATTCAGAGCAGATATCTTGCTAATACCACACGCCTAAGTTATGTCTCATCCGAACTTGCGTGCGCATAATCTGTGTATTCTGCAATCTTTGAGTTTCTAAGCAGTTTGGCGAGGATGGAGTTTAACCTGAATAAATAGCTTCCTCATATTACTTAGAAACTCATAAGCGATGATTGGAGAAATTGCCAGTAAAATAATCTTAACGGGGAGGTAGTTTTTGAAGTGGAATTCTTCAGAATGGAAGTATAGAGACTTTCCAAGGGCTGAATAATTTCTGCGTACTGAAAATCATATTGAATTTTCTTACAACGTCATATATATTGACAGACTGACATAACGGCGATAAAGAGCAAATTGAAAAAAAAAGCGAAACATCAGCAAAAATCTTGTTCTACAGAGACCTCCATACTACCCGTTAAAGTTGATTACTTGCATAGTTTCTGGAAATTTTTAAAGTAGCTTACACGGATTATAAATTTGCACAAATGGCCTTCTTTTACTTGTTGGTGATGTAATATTTTCTAAAAATTTTGGGAATAATCTCATTGTCCTCGTAAGAAGTTGATCGTCGAATAAATATGATAGAATAAATTTCAGATCCGTCGTACTTCGATAAACGCTTCTTCGACGAGTTCCTGCCGACGTATCTGCGTCTGCAGTAGAGTGCGGCGCGAGTCGCGCACGCTCTCCGTACGTTGTCCATACGCATACTCGTTCGGGTCTCTTAGCCGCGGGTTTCCCCTGCGCGATGCCGCCCAGTGGTTTAGTGTCCAGATAGTGATCCAGGTAGCCATTATATCCGCATTCTCCGCTTTGAGTTTTCTGTCGCTTTCTGCCCCTTGTTAGCCCCCGTCCCCGTACTGTATTATACACTCACACCTACCCACACCATCACCGCCACGCCACCTACACCACGTACGTTGTTCGGCATAGGGCTGCTGGTCAGGCCGGATCGCCCCTAGGGGCGCGATGGCGAACACTACTCACCCACCATTTCTCTCGCTCACTCTTTCCCACTCTCTGCTTAGGCTGGTTAGCTCTTCTTCACTCCAGTTAGCTTCTTAGTCGAATCGTGCTATCCCCGCTCCTCTACAGGTTGTTCGATGTGCAATCATAGTGCTGTCGTGTGCAATCGCGAACCACTGAGACGTGATTCTTGTCTGTATTTATACTTTGTGTCGCGCGAGCCAACGTGGCTCGCATTCTTAACTTATTGTATCGAATTGTTACGTTGTATGCACCAATTGTGATGTGTCCGAGAAATAAATTTGTAAACAATCTGCGATTATACATCATAACTACGAAATGCAAGATCTGGCTATCAGTGATAACTCTTTTTTGTTGGTCGGCTCTCTCGCTACGTCTCGAACATTTGAAAGGGATAACGAGAGAATAAATCAAGTATAGTTTGCGCTGATGTGATGTGTAAACTCCGCAGAAATTTATTGTCGGTTCCTCGTATGGCAGATAAGAAATGCCCGATACAGACCGTTTTTTGCAGAACACGCTTTGCAAAGAAAGTTCATTACAATCAACATTCGACAATTTAGAATACAGAATGATATAAAGACGAAAAAATCCAATGAGTACGTGATGAGTTAGAAAAGAACTTGAATTGGACAATCGTGAGGCTTCAAACTCGATTAGAATTATGCCAGAGCCGTTGCTAGAGCTTCAAACCCAGCCTTCTGGTGGATTCCATCCATATCTCGTAATCATTTGATTGGTCATATGGATGAATTCGCGCTGAGCTTCAATTTTCGTCTTTCCGGCCAACAACTTCCATTCTTCAGCGCATTTTAGCGAGTTGTTTCCATCTAAAAAAGGAAACATTATTTAGCTCATTGATTCAACACACTATCCCCATAAACAAAACAAAAAGTCCGCAGTTTTCAGAAGAACATAAAACTTCAACTTTAGCTCCTAGAAATTCATATTCAAGGGCAAGCATGCTAGAACAGTCTTCGTTTTTTATGCACTATTTTTAAAAGTTTTTTCAACATTCCACTGGAAAAAAATTATTAAATCATTGGTCGCTATCAGGTTAACCCAATCCGAGGTCAACCAAGTCACACGCAGGCCTTAATTTCATCCCAGTAATCTCGTTTTTTGTAAAACGTCAATCTGCGGCTAGATATTAGTAAAACTACGAAAACTGCAATGTAATCGATTTTCCAATTGTATTTAGTTTGGGTTTCCGAACCAAAATTTCTTGTAGCTCCATTTTAACAGAATAGGAGTAAAGATGAATCAGAGTACAAGAAGAGGTCATAAGAAGTCTTTCAATACCAGAACACGCGTTACCTTATTATGGATGTCAATCATTAGAAAGTCCCAGGTGATGCCAACTGCTTTTTCCAAAATTTAAACAGGTCGCAATATTTAGAAAATCTCAGCTCTAATGATGGTGGTATGTTTTCAACTGAACCAAAATGGCCAACGCTGACATTTTTGCATTTAACAGTTACATCTAAGTAAAACGGAACATTGGAAGTTCGGACCAGGGCTCGGCTCAGGTGGCTCGGTAAGCAAGCTAGATATCGTTTTTGGGACAAAAAGCGAAGGGGGTTTCGTTTTTGTGGCCGAAAAGACACAAAATTTGCGATGTTCTTTTTTGGTCGACGTTTCGTTTTTTGGGGATTTTTTAGGATTATCGTCTAAGTTCAAAGGGGACTTCGTAAAATTTTGGGAAGGTCAAGGGGGACTTCTTTTGCATTTTCCAAAGCCACCTCGTGCCGAGCCCTCGTTCGAACTTTGCCAATAAGATCTGGATAAACATTTCGAGGCGGCAAACAACCTCTTAGTTGTACAAATGCATTCGCACGAATTGTAGTGCGTGGTTAACTTTCGAAAAGCAAGGAAGCGAAAGACCGATTTTTCTGTTAGTTAGCAACCCGGAAATTACCATACTGTATGACTTTGAAAGATAGCTAGCTATGTGGTGTAGCTGATTGTATTTTCAGGCCATTGCTTGAATGGGACCTCTACTGCAAATATAACCGAAATTTTCACGAAACTTTTGTTAGTCAAAATCATGCTTTTGTCCTTTAGCCTTCATCGTCTCATACTGCAACACTTTGCACCTATAAAACGCCAAATATAGGACTTGTTGATCAAGTAACATTGATAACAACCAGTCTTGCGCTTCTTTAAATACAATACCGCTCATTTGTTAAAAAAAATTCGATCCCGTGAATTCACCAAAACTCTCCAGAAGTTCACTGCAATCCGGTAGCATCGACATATCTTGATTCAGAATGGACGAATCCTGAATTTACGGGTACAGTTCAACTCAGTCAGGCGAGGCTATCTTCTCATATTCAAAAAGCCCGTTTGGATACAGTAAGCCGTCAGATTTCATAGATTTTTGCCTGCGGTAGATTATCACTGTGCAATGAATAAGCACACTTAGCCACCTACCGTAAGCAGAAATCTGAAAAGATTCGTGAGATTTGACTGTTAGGTGCACCTACCGTACCTAAACGGACTCCCATACTGAAAGATACTCTCCACCGAGCTGATTTGAAGGTGCCCTTGGACTAAGAATTCTTCTACTCTGAACCAAGGTATGCGACGCGGATTTCGGTGAACTGCAGTAGAGCTCGGTGACTTTTTCGATGATTTGTGAACGGTGCTATACACCCGAAAATCACTAGGATTATTGGGGTCAGACAAGCATTAAACGTAAACATGTCATTCATCATGTCAGTAGCATTTCCAAAGCCATAACAAGCACGAAGTTCAGAATAACATGTGTTCAAGTAGTGGTCACATGGTCTAGACAATCTGGTATGCATACTAAGGTCGCCCCACTTTGTACCAGGACGACCCACCACGATTAACTATGTTCTAATTTCTGTGCCAAGATTTGAGTTGACAGTCTGTTATGTAGGAAGTCATCAAATCAAGATTTGTATTGATAAAGGAAGGGGGAGAAGAGCTGGAAGGGCGGATTACGGTAATCACGAAATAGATTGCTGAGGCCATATCACCTCAGTTTGAAACACCCAACGCATCCTAGCCGAATATATTTAGAAGCTTCGCTCAACTTAAAATCGCAAAAATTGCTTGTTACAATAAAAAAAAGCTTTATGAGCTCCTAGCAGTTCAACCGTTGTGCTTTTTCAAAAGTTCCATCCGCGATTTTCGGCCTTAAGCCGCGAAATCTACCAAAATCAGCAAATAGTTAAGCACTTTTCAAACTTTGGCTGTTCATCATTTCATCCTCATTTGCTACATGTAAAGGCTAGAGAGCATCTATGACATCCTCCTAAAATGCCAATAGCCTTACTAACCAAAGATCTTGGGCTTCTCGGAAATAATGCCGTTTTGTGGTCTCAGAATCCTATTGAAGCTACACATGCTGACCAAAATGCACCGTTAGACTGAAAAATCAAAGGTTGAAAACCCAATTTGAGCATCTTCCACAACTTCCTTTTTATTGAAAGTAGACGATGAAGGCATCCAAAAGTTCAACGAAGCATTAGCAATTCTATTGAAGATTTGTGTCATTCAACTAGAAAGAACCAGTTGGATGGTGGATGAATAGCAAGGTCGGCTTTGGAAAGACGAAGATTGAGATAAAATTCTTCGCTATTATCAAAAAGTCGGCTAGAATGCGCTCGAACTCGAAAAGCTGGAAATTGAGCGAAAGTTTTTGTGGATATATCCTTCAATTTGCGAACGAGAACCTGTTGAAGGTGGACGTCATCAACAAGTTGGAATAATCAGCAGAAGCAATTCAAATTCTCTATCTGGCTTTGGGGTTCTTTACCTTTTATTTGACTTACGATTAGTGTGCTAACAAGGGAAGGATACTTGGTGATAGTAGCCATTTATGACGATGTACACATCGTTAGTTGCGCCCTTAACTACTGGTTCAAAATTTGTTGTCCATATCTGCGAAACGATTATCTAGCCAGAGTTATAATTTTTCAAGAAAAAATGGACTATTATGAAGGCACAGAATCATTGACGCAAGTTTTCGCCTTTTTCCCTGCTAAATTTGGATTACTTAGTTTACGCACAATACAATACTGCTCACAGAATGTGCAAAATTTCCATGAATGTCGCGAAATTCCGGGAATTCCGCGGAATTTCGCGACATTCACGGAAATTTTGCACATTCTGTGAGCGGTATCGTAGTTTTCTGCCCAAGATTTTGTTCCGTAGCATCAAGCAGTAAATCAAACCGATACTTAATTTCATCTATACGGGAATGTTCAAATTTTTTTCAAAAAAAGTTCATATCTTCCTCCAGAGAACCATTTCGAGATAGCGAAAGCAGATTTGAATTAGGGTCTCGAGATGCATCTTGCGGTATACGCCCCATCTAGAATGGCCACGGCCACTAAGTATCATCCCCTTGTAAGAAAGGTATTTTGAGGCTACCCAGTTAGGCTAGTTCTGAGTAACAGAGCTTAACAAGTACGAGACGATAGCAGCTTGAAGCATTTTATGAGTTGGATAAAAACATAAGCATTGTGTCCTTCCGGTTCAAGTAATTCATGAGATTTTAGTGGACTTCTTGGGAGGGTCTAGATTTTCCACTGAAGGCTCTATAAAGTTTGTGATCATTTTGAGAGCGCATTGGGAACTTTCTTTACGCTAAACTCTTACTATTATTTGATATTCAATTGCCCTACTTCGCTGCTGAAAGGCAAAGACCCCAAATTGCCTTCAAAGGCACTGATGCTCCCTTATCCATGTGGAAGATAAAAGAGAAAAATGAGATAACTCGATGAGTAAGAACGGTCGAAGTGCTGTTACGGAGCTGCCCTCATATTGTTCTGATCTAATTCGTGTCCGAAAAGATGGGAATAACACCAATGGTTGCCGAAGTTTCCAGAATTTTTCAAGAAACAAAAAAATAAGACCTATGTTCCGACATGAAAGTTTTTCCATACGAACTGGATTGTGACCGTGAGCGTAATTGGGCACTTCTTGCACTCAGGCATCCCATTTTTTAGAAGACTGCCGTAAGCGCTTAGTGGTGCTGAATCTCTATTTCTGCGCATATCAGAAAGCCAAGTTCGTCTGTATTTGCACCCACTCCGAGGTTGAAGGCCCAAGTGCTGAGTTCTGCGACTAACTTGCCATAATCGAAGTTTGGATCTTGTCACATGTCAAGTAAGGGTGCTTATTTTGCAGCTAAGAACTTTTTTTTTTTGAGCATAAAACGGCAGCGCAGTCACTGCAGCTTTTTGGAACTTCAAATAACACATTCACCACCTACTTTTACCGATTCGGCCAAATGTGGCTAAACAAGGATGTGGTCGCTGACCAATGTTCCCGAGCACCTACCGTAATCTCCAGTGGTGGCTTGCATGTAGAGAGCATCGAGTTTTATCTTATCTTCTTCTGGAACGTCATGATGGCCATATTGGCCTTTATAGCCGGCTCGGCTCATCTTGTCGACGGCATTGGCAAAGTCCTGGAATGACAGTTGTGGCCGCTGTTGACTCGGCATCACTTTGTCGTTGTTTATTCGGTTTACCGCTAGTCAAGACAAGATGAAAAGACAATATTTGTTGAGCAAGCAAATTGCCGCTGACCTTTGTGGTCAGGTCAAGCGCTCGCGCATCAACTGGGAAACTATCCTTCTGCGGGAAAATAAAACAAAAAAGGGAAGGGTTGAGGACTCAACTTATCCCTCCATAGGTCACGATCGTCTTGTGCTCTCCTTTCCCAATAAGCTTTGAACTCGCGGGCTCTTTGCTCAGCTTCAGCATACTCAAGTTTCCATTTGATGTAGCTAAAAAGACCAACTAAGATCGAATCCTACAGATCTGGTTGCTTCCTTACTTCTGGTGATGTCTATAAGCCTCGTCCTCCTTTTTCTTTGCAAACTTCTGCTGTATTCTTTCCATCGCATCGCTCATCGTGAAAGTGAAAATCCTCGCACATGAGCAAAGTTCGAAAAACGTTAAATTGAGATCAACTGGAAAGATGTGATTGAGAGTGAGGATTTTCAGCTTATTCCGTTGCTCTAAAACTTTTTGGAGCTATAGAACGCTGTTCCGATTAATCCTTCCCGAGAATGAGATAATCACAGGGGCAAAGATTTCTTGCTAAAAGCTAGAATAGTTGACTTCCAGGAAGTTATGACTAGCAAAGGGAAGCCAGGGGATTCGTTCGATGAAACCAAAAATATCAAATGAATAAGGACATAAAAATTCGATAAATGCAGAAAAATGAAAATGCGAGCTGAGCTGAGCGAAAATATGAGCTCAAGTTGGATCACTAAAAATTCTTTCCAGAACCACACTATATCAGTTATAGTCTGTTATAAAGGATCAAATCATAGTGATCTTGGATGAAAAAACAAAATTAGTGAAACCGTAAGTCTTGCGAAAATCAAAAGGAGTTATATTATTCAGCTTCAACGAAATCACGTCATTTTCAGCTTTTTTTTCACATCAAATGTTACTGAACCCGATTTTTGGTCTTCAAGTTTGAGGTCATTATATGTTGAGATTTTGGCTTTCGTGTGCTTTGGAACATAATTTTCAGAGGTAATAAATCCAGCAAGTGTAAACTGCGATAAAGTGAGTATAAAATGTTAGAATGTTGAACATTCTAAGGCATTTCGCAAGAATTTTTTAGTGAAAAACTATGCGGCACCCGAATGATACAAATGCAAAGGATTGCCGGGGAAATTTTTGTATTTTTGTCTCAGGTAAATTTTTGAAAAAAAATTTTCTGAATTAGGTGAAAATAAGATTTTGCTCAACCTACCCTCTAATCTTCCTATACGTAGCCTATATTAGGGACTCTAGGTGCAGAAAATCCAGTTACTTTTCCAGTTCAAGCTGCAGTCTCTAATCTATGATGTATGTAGAAGAACCTTTCAGAATATCATTCAGCATCAAAGATGAGTGACTAACAAGAACTAACTCTTACTCACGTAATTCTGCACAACTGCAGTGTCTTTTTATACTTGTTAGCTTATAATGCCAAGGATTACTTAGTAAACCTCAACTAAATCTGTGAATCTTGAGCTGCAGATTCCAAACGGGTAATTTGACTTTGCAAGTCCTTCAACCTGATTATTCGCCAAATTGATCTAGTTCAAGTTGAATTTTACAGCGTGAAACCCAGTATGCTGCAAGACCGATGATCACACTAGATGATAACATTGCCGTCGCTTCGATATCAGATCATATAGTTTTCGACATTGAATTCTTTGAGATGGTATGTGATCGCATGACAGCCCTTTGGTGGGCGAAGCCCTAATTTGTGCCGAAATTTTAAAAAGTCCACATTCCTACCACTTTTAGTGGGAAAATCAAACTATCTCAAGAAATTTGGCCTGAAGATAATATAATGACGCGCAAACGTTCAATAGTAGCAGTCTTAGAAGGCCCGAAATATGAAAGAGTGAACGGAAAAAGTAGAGAAGACAAAAGCAGAAAACGATTTGGATTGTTGGAAGTTAGAAAAAACTTCGATTCAAATTTCTAGGCCCAAGATAGGTTTTTGAGAAGAGAAAAATAGGCCTGAAGAATCACTAAGGTAAGTGATGCCGAGCATTTTTGGATATAAAACGTTTAGGGTGTGGGGCGTTAGGCGACAAACCCAAATTTTTGGACCCCAAAAAACTCCCCGTGCAAAACGTCTCCTCCGCCAAAAACAGGGGGGGGGGGGGGTGGGGGTCGGGGCCGATACATAACCCGAAGTCAATGAAAAAAATGGTGCATAGTTTTGAGTTACGGGATTTACGTTGCTTGCTTTTTTCACGTTTTGTCGTCTAACGCTTGCCCTCCAAACATTTATACCAAATCAGTTAATTACATACCAATGTTAGCAGGTGTAACACGTTAAAAAAAAAACTCCATATTCTGATTTTTGTGACTATCGTGGTGTGAACTCAGGTGTTCTAGTCCATTTACGGTGTTATGTGTAGCTAATGTACACATAAGAAAACTCCCTTCCCTGTTCACTGATCACATCGGCCAAATGTGATATACAGATTGTCCCAAAAGTATGTATACACTGTTTGATCGTTGATATCTCTCTTCCGTAGAATTCTTCCGCATTCCTGCAGGTACCATTTTGTAGAGCTGGCTTCAACTTAGATTTATAGCAAGGAGCGAATCACCGACCTTTCCTCATTACTCTAGGATTATGGTAGGAAATTCGAGAAGGGTTCTAAGGCATTGAGTGCCCTATTTCGCCTCAGAGAGCAAACCGAACAACCTGGAAACTCTTATAATAGGCTATTTAGAGTCGCTAAAACAAAATACAAACTTTGCATTTCACCACGATGCTTAATAACTTATGCCAGATAAACCGCAATAGCTGTCCATACAATGCTTCAAATTGTGAATACACCATTTAGAAAGCTTTACAAACTCTTGAAAAATTGAGTAATGAAATCAGCGTGCGTAAATTACCTGATACTCCATTTTTCAGAATTTTTGGAGACTTCTTTCGAAACATGATCAATCTACGATGACGCTGTAGACCAAATATTCCTACCGTTATCTTACAGTGATGAAGGAGGATCGGTAGTTTGCTCCGTACTTTAAGTCTAAGTTAAAGCCAGCTCTACAAACTGGTACCTGAAGTTAGGCAAAAGACTTTTTGGGAAGAGAGATATCAACGATCAAACAGTTATACATACTTTTGGGGTTGTGGTTAACAGTGTATACATACAAACACCCTGTATTCTGTCTAATTACAAGTCCGCAATTTGCACTTATACCTTTTCCAAGAAAAAAAAACCATAAGAACAGAATGGAATTAGGAGGTACCCAAAACAGCCTCGCGTACGGATTTTTTTTTCTCTTCCGGGCCACACCCATGAAGAAATGTCTTGAAAATGTCAACGGTTTCGTGGAATACCTCAAAAGATACAGCGCGAGCGATTTCTGTTGCCATCTCCATTTATCATTCCCCGACATCCACGAGAAGTACAAATTCACTTCCTTGTTACAAGGATTGATGTTGGTTTTGATAAGCATGTCATGAATAACATGAACATCAGAAGTCAGAAGTCTTTTAGCATATTTAATATTTAACAATTCCTAGTGCCACCAATTTTTATGGGGGAGACTAGAATTTCTGAAGAAAAATGCCAACCGAATCGTCTTTCAGTATCTCGTAGAGACTCTAAGAAGCAAGAAACTTAGCAAAAAGATTTTCAGCTCGCTCATATACTCACTTCATTGTGTTCTCGCAATATCTGGGGTACGGTAACGCGCTGTAGGGGTCAACTTCAGATGTCTCAAATCAAGATATTCAACCACTATGCCCATCGCAATCTAATCCTATCACGATGGTGTACATACCATGGAATTTAGTACTATGTATAAGCAAGGACCCTCCTTTATCTGCTTCAATTCATATTGGAAAAGCTGACGATGCGAGCTGAATCTGGCGAAAAGTCTGAGTCACTGAACTTGGCTGTAAGGACCGCGGTTGTATCATTTGGCATCATGAAATAGCAAAAAAATTCCAAAAATAAACTGGTCGCCCTAGAGGGCACTGTTACAAGGGGATCTAACATTTTGCTACATTGTTTCAAGAAGAGAATACATTAGTTTGTAAAGAAAGTTCTGCCAATAGACCTTGAGCTAAATTGTTTTATTTATATCTTCATCATGAGTAGCTGTCATTCAGCGATAATTCGGCCATATGTACTGATAACCTTAGGCTTGATTAAGTACGTCATGGATGCTCTTTTTCAATAGCGCGCAGGCTGCGTTTTCAAAACAAGTGGCGAGTTCGATTTTTTAGCCCTTGATTTCAATGAGTTATTTCTTGTTTGCAAAAGGTCCAGGTACCGGGGCAAGTAATAGTCGGATAGCGCTTCATCTAGCCAATATAGAGGGTATAAAATGGATTTTCAAATAAAGCTTTGGGAACTTCTGCGCATCCATATTCTGAAAAGTGTGCCTTTTCGCAGACCTAAGCGCAACGGGTTTTTCTCCTTTTTTATTTTTTTCCTAGTGATCATCATTTTTCGAAATGAATAGCATGTTGGGTAGCTGGGGCCATCGCACACTAAGAACACAACTCAAACCATCCCCTTGCTTTCACATTCATTTTTGGTAATTATGAAAAGAATTGGCAGAACTTTCTTTACGACCTAATACAGTGCTGGACATAATTATAGAGACACTTTAGAAATCGTCGTAATTTTCATTCTTCTCAACGAATCTGTCTGAAACTTTGCTGTATGGTGCGCATGTAAGCCTACCATAACTCCTCAGAACGGCTTCCAATCCCGTTGATTTCGAACGGAGAAAAATGGAAAAATTCGAAAAAGCCTGTTTTTCAAGCTGGACATAATTATAAGGACACCTGGCCTTTTTAAACATTATCGCATTCCTTGACTCCCAAATTTTTTTGTAAAGTTACATCCCAGAATATGAAACTTTTGCAGCACCTAGGACCTGTCATGCTACTCAAGGAAAGATGATCGTTGCATTTTTCGTTTCCAAAGGCATCAGAAGTCAAACGCGTCAACAAACAGCTGGTTTGAGGAGTTTTCAAGCTCGCGTTCATTTCAAATGACAGCCCTAGAATACACTTAGCCTTTTTGATAGATAAGGTAAGAGCGCTTTCGTAAACTCCGCGTAATCGCTGATATTGACAATCAGACTCCAACCTCACCATAGGGTTGTCGCGCTTTTGCGCTACAAAACTCGATTTCCAATGTTCGTGAAGTGATGGACTCGATTTATTACATTGTCTACATGGAAATGCATCTTTTGCAACAACTTTTAGATTTTTTCTAGTGCTGCAGTTGCCATTTAGATCTGAAATACTTTCAACGAAAATTTTAGAGCAGTAGATTCAACATAATCACAAATCTCACTACTTTATTCTCTGTTTCATGTCGCATTTTGCGCGGTAGCTGAGATTAGCAAGATTTTGAAGTTTCAAACGGTCTCCTGTACGATTTCTTGATTTGAGTTGGATATGATTGTGCAGGGTGCTTGACTCAACTCTCAACGGATGACAACTGCGGCTGAACCAGAATGTGCAACCAAATTTTTTCCTGACTAGGCACACAGGTTTATTGTTATACTTGTATTGTTGTGGCTACATTGCAGCGTTTTCTGTAACTTGAAAATCAAGTTTTGTGGAGCAAAAGCGCGACAACCCTATGGTGAGGTTGGAGTCTGATTGTCAATATCAGCGATTACGCGGAGTTTACGAAAGCGCTCTTCACCTTATCTATCAAAAAGGCTAAGTGTATTCTAGGGCTGTCATTTGAAATGAACGCGGGCCTGAAAACTCCTCAAACCAGCTGTTTGTTGACGCAGTTTGACTTCTGATGCCTTTGGAAGCGAAAAATGCAACGATCATCTTTCCTTGAGTAGCATGACAGGTCCTAGGTGCTGCAAAAGTTTCATATTCTGGGATGTAACTCTACAAAAAAATTTGGGAGTCAAAGAATGCGATAATGTTAAAAAAGGCCAGGTGTCCTTATAATTATGTCCAGCTTGCAAAACAGGCTTTTTCGAATTTTTCCATTTTTCTCTGTTCGAAATCAACGGGATTGGAAGCCGTTCCGAGGAGTTATGGTAGGCTTACGTGCGCACCATACAGCAAAGTTTCAGACAGATTCACTGACAAGAACGAGAATTACGACGATTTCTAGAGTGTCTCTATAATTATGTTCAGCACTGTATCATTCTCTAATTAGTTTGATAGGTTGCCTGTGGCTATTATCAAGTGTGGTTGAATGCACTAAAATGGAAATCTCCAGGAGGCCTTTCGATGAGCTTCAGCCATACAATCACAGCTTCTGTTGTCAATTCTTGTGCATAAATAAGGAGGGTAAAAACATTGTTTCCTAAGTAACTTATATTCAGAAAAGTGATAGTTACTTTTGATACGTTTTCTGCTAAAAGATGTTTTTTTGAGAAGTCTCCACTTTGGCTTATGAATATACGGTAGCAATCTCTCCGAATCTGTTGCGCTCTAATGATCGCTGCCGAAATTTTCATTGCAGCTACGATGAGAGAAGAAAAGATCTGCGAACAAATGGAACAAATTGCATCCGAGCATTTTCGCTTTTTAGCGTCCTTACGTAACGAATGAATCGCTGCGCGCTTAC
This sequence comes from Cylicocyclus nassatus, assembly GCA_958299035.1. NCBI lineage: Eukaryota > Metazoa > Nematoda > Chromadorea > Rhabditida > Strongylidae > Cylicocyclus > Cylicocyclus nassatus. The sequence goes on along the minus strand of CATQJL010000223.1, from coordinate 52,263,493 downwards.
GTTCGATCCGCCATAAAACGTTCCGAAAGCGTCGTTTCCAGGAATTCTCGTAATGCGAGTCCAATCCCAAAAAAGCGAAATCCATAGAATCGAAACGAATCCCGCATGGATGGAATGGCTATCGTTCGCATTCGCCGCGACCCAGCAGCTATTCGGAATGACCGCATTACAAAGCCAGTCAGCTGTAGAGCCGCAAAAGCGTTTTCGATATATCGGACGAGTTATGTTTGCTATGTAGCGCCGCCAACCCAATTCGTAATGACTTTTCCGCTGGAAACGTTGGGGTCTTTCATCAATTTCTCGCGGGTCAAGGCGACTCTGACTCTTTTCATAAGGAACACACAATAATCATTGCATTCGCTAAACGCTGCTTAGGGAGAAACTAATCCGCAGTTTAGCTTGGATGGCCTCAAAGTCGTTTATTTCCTGGATTTAGTTGATTATACTGGCACAAAACACCGTAGGCACTGCATGCCGACTGATTCAAGATTTTTTTTGTTCAAGTTTGGAAAAATTTACATTGAATGCTAGCACTCATAAAGTTGAACTTAAAACCACTAGAGTTTAGAACAAAAAGAGTTCCCAAAAATCAACTTTGACCGCCTTTTCTATGCGATATAAGGCTGGAGGAATGAAAAATATGGAGTTTGTAAAATAACGGTCAAGTGTGAGCTAGGCAAAGCAATGCAGATCTTCTACGAATCGAAAATACTCTGCAATAACAATTTCAACTAGGCAACAACGTCAACCCATCACCAAGAGTTTTTACTTGATGAAGGAAATTTCGTCGCGTCACTTTGGTTTATGAAGTTTTAATAGGATAAGGGATCTGGCTCAGAAAAATGTAAACAAAATCTGCTGGATTTAGGGACTTTTACCACTTTCTAGGTGAGCTGTAAAGCTGGCCATCCTAAACGGTTTTAACTTCAATCCTCTTTAGAAGTTCAACCTCTTTCGATTCAGAAGTTCAGTTTAAACATTCAAAACTAATCACCGAATTGTAATTTATTCACCCCCTATTTGGTTTACCAGCACATTCATGGTGTCCCAAAAGTATCTTTTTCGTTACTGTAAAACTACAGTAAAATTGAAAGAGTTATACTCCAGTGAAACATAATGACTCCCAGATTATACGAAAAAGCTGGCATTGTTAGTGTAATATTGCAATGAAAAGTATAAAGCGACATCATTTTCCAGTAATATTACAAGGGAACCGCGTCGAGTCGAAGTGGCCTTTCCAGATGAGACCCACACTGCTTTGAAGAGCATTAATCGATGATTCCAAATCTGCTTTCCAAATCTGCCAAGCGCCTCTGGACGCCGAGTTATGACCGTTCTTCGGAACGAAAAATGAACGCAAAATTTAGGCAAAATTGATTGTTACAATCTTCAAAGCCCTTAAATGAAGCAATGTTAAGCATTAGCATCATAACTTATAATAACGGGCTAAGGGTTGTTTGCGTGTTTTTGTGTGTGTGTGTGTGTGTGTCTGAATATCTGTCTGTCACGAAATTCATAGCGCGAGTTCCAGCCGGCGTCCTGAGCCCAAATTTTGCATAGCGCATGCTACCAGCATAGAAGTCCACCATGCGAAAGCACGAGAGGATCTGTTAGGTGGATCCCTCAGAAATTGCGCGTCAGCCGGGTCCAATTGGCTTTTGGCCCACATAATCGGATCCATATCACCACTTTTTGCAAAGTCGTGGATGTGCTTGGCATCTCAATGTGCAAGCCATGGGCTTTGGTCCAAAAAAGGGATCAAAAGTCTACTACTTTATAAAAACGACGCCGAAAAGTATTGATTACTCGATGGTCGATTTGCCAAGGTTTTGCTTGAGCATTTGAGAAGATTTTTGCACAGAGATGTGGCTCAGGATGTTATTGTCCTTATAGCAACTACCTAGCCAGAAAAAAGTTCAAGAACCTATTGAAATTTGCATTTGTTCTTCTGCGAAAAATTTCATCCTCTCAAAATTACCGTTCTCACATGGAAAAACTTTTGGAATGAGTAGTTGTTTACATTTTATTCGTGATATTCGGCATCGTTCGGTGAGCTTCAATGCCATCATAAGGCATGAATGAGTAAGGCGTACAGAGTAGGACACAGCGAGCCTCTGCGAAACAGTGCAATTCATAGCGCAAGCTGCAGCCAAGATTTCGAGCTGATTTTTTGGCTATAGCACGCCAGAAGCACTCAGGTTAATTATGTAAAGAAGTGAGCGAATCTGTTTCGGTCGTGTTGAAAATCGCGAGTCAAACGGATCCACCAGGTATTTGAGGCAAACGAGATCCTAATGCGAGTCTGCAGTAACTGTAAGACTTTTAACTTGGACATCTTCTAAGCCCTGGAATTCAATGCAGATACATAGCAAAAAGTTAATTTCGTGCAAAAGTGGCGTCAAAAAGAGATGACTCAATTGGTTGTTGATTTTCAAAAACTCACTAAATAGCTGAAAATATTCTAGGTTGGAAATGTAATGTGCATCTGTTGTTGTTCTAATTGCCAACATCGCATTGATAAAACGGATTCAAAATTACACTAACCGTTCACCAAAAAGTTTCTCCACCCTAATTTTACCGATTCTACATGAAAGCCTCGCACAATGAAGTTGTTTACATCATATTCTCCACGATCAGAATTTTCCGGGGAGGCTCAAAGCAGTTTTAGGCGCTGTTTAGCTCTGAGGACAAGCATGGACGCGCAGACGCGCACGGCACGATACCCATGGGATGCATAAAGAGAGTACCTGCTGTGGGCGTGCCACACTTTGCCTTCCTTAAGAGAAGATGTTGCTCAAAAACTATAGAGTAGGGCCAGTGCGAGCCTCTGCGAAGCAGAGGTGACGCACTGGTATTAAATAAAATGAATCCATTGCATAAACAACTCTGATACTTGACACTGGACCATTTGAGCAAATTTGGGCGATTTTGCTTCAGTTTTGCGTTCAATTTTTTGACCTGAAAAACGAGCATAACTCGGCGTCCAGAGGCGCTTGACAGATTTGCAAAGCAGATTTGGAATCACCGATTAAAGCCCTTCAAAGCAGTATGGGTCTCATTTGAAAAGGCCACTTCGACTCGACACGGTTTCCTTGTCAGATTGTTACATTGTTACCATTACACTTTTATTACAATGATCAGTAGAAAACTTCATAAATTTAATGGGGCTCCAGGATACCATACGATAGAGCAACGCAAGCTCTACAAGATTGTGTGCAAAAGTTCGTACTAGCTTCGACCCACCGTAAGTTTGCATCCGAAAAGTGAGTCGCACGAGACCAGAAAATTAGGAAAAATCATATATTCACCCAAAAATTTCTCCGCATCTCCAACTTCACACAGATTGCACATCACATCAGACACTCATATGTACCGTGTACTGTTCCGTTATTTTTTCCTCATCTATATATCAAGAAAACAAAAATTTCCCATGTTCTTACAAAAACGAAGCTGTGCTGTATTCATCCATGCAGTTGTATGCTTCAAGCCCTTAGAAGTATGACCGTAAATTCTCAACTTTCCACAAGCCCTAGTTTTCAAGAAATATTGATTTTGGCATGGAACACCCGAGTGAGATGAGCTAAATTAGGTAATGCGAAAATTAGGACCTTCGGAGAGCTGAAAATTTACGGTTACACTTCTAAGAGCTTGTGTTATACAATTACATGAGTAGAAACAGCGTAGCTCCGTTTTTGTATAAGCATGAAAATTTTGGTTTCCTCGATTTATATAATCTAGTGTGGTGTGTAATTTTTATGAGCAAGTTGGAGATTCGTAGGATTTTTTTGAACAAAGATATGAATTTTACCCAATTTTTCGAGCCTTTAGTGCGACTCACATTCCGGATGCAAACTTAGGCTGGGTCGAAGCTGGTGCGAACTTTTTCATACAATCTTGTAAAGCTTGCGTTGCTTTATCGAATGATACCCTGAAGCCCTACTAAATTAATGAAATTTAGACTTATCTTAAGAAATCAAAGTGTAAAAGACATGTAACAACCTAATAAAAATCTAATTGTGCCATCTAAATGGCTCTAAAAACATGTAAAATACTCAAATAAGCGTGCTTGACAGACACAGACACTCCACAAACAGGCGATTCGGAAATTGAAATGGCACTAAATTTGCGATGACATTGCTCGGAGTTACAAACGAAATCCTATGTAAATGAAGAGGGGTCGAAGCTTTATTTTATCTTTCAAATATTAGGTAAACGTAAACCTACAACAAGCCACCTGGAGATCCACGAGGGCTGCTCAGACAAGGAGTTGTTAACTATCAAGGGTAAGATACGATTTGGGACACTGCATATTGTGACATGAGCATATAGTCGGGGCTCTTTTTTTGTTATTTCATGATCATTATGCAATTTTCAAGTTAACAATTGCTCACAGTATTCCTGGGTCGTATTCCCAATTATTTCAGTGTTGTGACCGCTATTCAGCGCTAAAGGCTTACCTAAACGCTGAATCGCACTTGCGCTACAAAGTGCTCATACATATGCCTTTGCCAAGAAGCATTCAGAGTTGGAATTTATATGCGCGAAAAGGCGTAGGAAAGAATTATGTGGAAAAATATTCCTTCGTATAGCAGCTATGTACATATGTTAAGCAGGAGCATACATGCGAGTATCTTGTACGGAAAAGCGGCTAGAAAAATGCTACACCAAGGGACAAGCGAACAACGACAGAAGCCTTTTCGAGAAGAGCATAGAATACAAGTAGTCCTGAGTTGTTCAAAAGTTGTGCCAATTTTTATTATGAATGTCAATCAGATGCGAACGCAAAGAGCTGTTTGGACTATTTCTGGTGCCCGATGGTTCCTGCTTTCAGATACGCACTAGGCTCGAAAAAATAAGCTATGAATCAGAAATAATACTCCAAAAAACTATATTCATTGCTTCAAGGGCTGCGAAAAGGCACATTTTTCGGATTTTAGACTTGCTTAGCTTGCATAACCTTTGGCTGAAAATCCTTGATATTCTTGATATATTCTGCGTGATGTTCAGATATAGCAAAATCCAATTACTACTTGTTCCAGTTACTGGGACTTCTTCCAAGCGAGAAATACATTTGTGATTTCAATCCGAAATTGTGGTCCCAATCTATCTCGAAACTACCAATTGCGCTTCTTGGAGAAGAACATCCAAGGTATACCTAGTGAGTGGTCTAACGTTGTACACATGATCAAACTACCGTTGATCGACAACCGCTTTTAATGAGGCTAGAGATAAAACAGTTTAGCATGACCTTCATTGGAGATTTTTTTAACCCATTGACGACGACGCCTAATTTTGCGTGTCGGCCCTGTGGGACGACGCGATTTTGCACAACAATTGCGGCGCGGGAAAGTTTCGTGCTTATTTGCAAAATGTAAAATTGTTTGTGAGCAACTACAGCCATCCTCTTGGACGACGAAGTCTACAGGTTCCAAGAATGCAAAAAACTGGAAAAAATGCTGAACTCTGGAGAAAATACCAAACCTGGAAAGGATTTGATTTAGCAAGGGATGTGGACCACCGGTGATCCACATCGTCCCTGGCGGCAAAAAGTGCGTAGGCCACCGGTGGTCCACATCGTCGTCAATGGGTTAACTGTTAGTTTGGCTTAGACAGATCATTTCGGTACCCTATTTTCATTTAGAATTTCAAAATTTAAAACAAACACATGTTCTTACTCATGCAGCAATCTTGATTAACACTTATAGATTAGCTCTCCTTTCCGAGTTATAATCAGGGCTCGGCACAGGTGGCTTATAAGCAAGCTAGGTCGTTTTTAGGACAAAAAGCAAAGAGGGTTTGGTTTTTGTGGCCGAAAAGACACAAAAATTGCGAAGTTTTTTTAGTCTACGTTTCGTTTTTTGGAGATTTTTTAGTGGTTATGGTCTAAGGTCAAAGGAGACTTCGTAAAAATTTGTAAAAGTCAAGGATGGCTTCGTTTTTTGCATTTTCATCTAGCCACCTCGTGCCGAGCCCTGATTATAATTCGATTGGATAAAGACAACACATATTATATCTATGACTATCTTCTGTTGCTTTTCTTTGCATTTACAATCGAAGATACTTATACCTTGGTTTAAATTATTCTATATCAAGCGAGGGAGCAAAATTGAGTTTCATAATCTGTATCTGCAAACTCATTTAAGAAGCTGGGCATCAAGGACATGAAAATATCGTAGCAAAGGGAGCAATTCTTTCATCAGTTCGAAAAGCAGTATGTAGAAGTGATCGTGAATAACATTTCGTACTCACGGAATTTGCTCAGCGCAAGTTACTTCCTAATCTTTTTTCTGGAAAGCACAAAAACAGTAGAGAAAACAGCGGAGATAGCTTTCTACGCTAATGACGCATATTTTTGGTCTAGTCCAGACTTCATCTACTTACGAGGAAATAGTCAGAACTCAACCCAACCATTTCAAACAAGCTGTTCATCGATCTATTTTAGAACGTGATTCCAAATATATGTCTATTATCCGCCAAGCGATTGTGGGGGAGAGGTTAGAGCGTTCAAATATGAGGAATTTTTTGAGTTTCGACGAATATATTCCCTTGAAAACAACGTGATGGCGCGGATTTACAGTGGCTATGATTATTTTAATTACAAGGAGGAAGCACAACAAACACGAAATCAACAACAGCCTAAATAAGTGTTTTGAAACTCATTTCGTGGAACATGGGCCACTGAACACTTATCAGATCGCATCACATTCAAATGCTTATAACTCCTAGATAGTCGCTTGGCAGATAATAACATACATATATTTGTGACCAGCGTTTCAAGATGAATGCGATGATATACAGCATGTTTGATATGGCTGGGTTAGGCCTAAGGCATACCTCACGCGATTCCAGTCGCTGCGCGATCTGGCAGCAGTCCAATTGGTCATAACTCATCGTAAAGGGTTTCTGGATGTACGGAAGATAGGGCATTTTATCAGCATACGAAAGTTGTACGTACTATGCCTTTGGGGTCTATCAGTATCAAATTTGAAGATATCTGGCGAATTGCCAGATCGCGTGGCGACTAAAATCGCGTGAGGTATGCCTTAAGCCTTAAGCATTTCCGGTTCAGTAATGAACTATTGAAAATACTTAGAGAGTCTTGCTAACATACGTGATCTACAGGCTATTTTTTGAAGAAAAAACCACTATCTCATTGACTCATCTCTTAATAAGGAGAACAAGTAAAAAAGGACCTATGATCGGAATGGTCCATGATATGCAGAATGAAGTTGTCTGCAACTGCCTAGATTGGTTTCCATTATCATCGCTGCTCTCGTATTCTAGAGCATGTAATTTTTGCCAATTTGATACTACGTCGACGCCAGTGCCAAGCAAACGTGCTCACCGAGAAATGTCTTTAGACCGTACGTAGTACACTCAATTTTGCAAAATAGCCGCTTCAGTTGAAGATGCGAAAGTTTCACGCCAAAGCTACCATGTCCACTCCAATTGTCTAATTTGCACTACTGGATCTGTCGTGAGCAAACACATTATTCAAATATTTTGCGATCTTATTTGTAAAGATTTTACAACATCAAGAAAACGTACAGTCGAGTAGATTTCCTGCTTAATATAGTGTCCCTGCAGACGCGACAACGCTGGGACGTCAATAAAATGCCTTGCGAGTTCCCGAGCTAGTGTTTTCCAGTGTTTTCCTTGCTTATTTCATGCTTTTCAGTTGGTTCGTTGCTGATAAAGAGGAAAAGGGTAAGTTCAAGAGTAGCTTCTGTTTTCTGAGAAGTTCTATCATCGCATATTCACGGATATCCACGTGGAAGCATTTCGCGTCAGCTTCTTGTCTAATTTTTTGTCATTTCCTTTTCTTCTGTCACTTCTTCTTTAGAATCTCCTCCTTCTTGTGAGGCGTTTCTTTGAACGCTAGTTGGCTTGTCTTGCAGCAACTTCGGCTTTCATCCACAAGAAATAGCATTTTAATCAGGTACTTCATGTGATAAAGACAATAAATCAATCGTAAAAACCTACTAGCGTCCAAGGAAGTACCTCACAAGAAGAAAGAGACATGAAGTGACAAAAAAAATAGACAAAAAGCTGACGCGAGCTGCTTCTATGTGGATATCTGTGATTATGCGATGATAGAACTTCTCAGAAAACAGAAACTATTCTCTAACTTACCCTTTTCTTCCCTATCAGCGACGAATCACCTAAAAAGCATAGAATAAGCAAAGAAGACACTGGAAAACACTAGATCGGGAACTTGTCAGGCAATTATTGACGCCCCAGCGTTGTCGCGTCTGCAGGGATACTATATTAAGCAGGAAATCTACTCAACTGTAGCTGCAAGTAAAAGTTGTGCAAAGCTAAGACCAACTAATCTTAATCAACAGAGCATTTTCTATTAGAGTTTGGTTCATGAGCCTTCTGGCAGCATATTCGAAAATCGTATTTTCTAGCATCATTGAATTCGCTTGGTATGATTTAGATGAAAGAGAGAATTAAACCTTTTCCAATAGTGCTTGAAAAAATCAGCGTCGACGTATCAGATACGCTGATAAAGAGGAACACTCAAATCGTAGTTTTTCAAATTTTGGTAACTAATGCTGAAAGGCCCATCGAAACCCAATTCCTCTGATTGTGGTTTTACAGCCTACCTTATTTGACCGATTAGAATTCGTACTTATATCCAAGAATAGCTTTGATTTTTGAGTTTTGTTCAATTGAATCTCGCTTTCTTAGATAAATCTCTAGTATGCTAAGTGAGATGTAACGTGTCTAAATAGGTCTCAGAGAGAGTAGCTATAGATCGAAACTTTTTTAGTAATTTCAAGGTGAGTTTTTTTAAGCTCAGAATCTATGAGTTCGTTTTTCTAACGCATGTATTACATCACCAAATTTTTGCATATGTCAAGGTCAATTATATAGAAAGATTTCTGCTTACCTTATTTTGAAAAGCCAATGATGACTTTTGATACATTATACCAGGAAAAACCAATCCAACCAGGTCCCTAGTAAGTACTAGATCTAATTCTCTCACAATCAGATCTTCCTATAGATAGAGACTCACAGTAAGCGGCGGTAGGAGAAGATTCCTTCCCTGACGAACCGAAAGGCCCCGCCCCTCTCACGAACAGTCGCAAATTTTTCGAAATCATTCAAATTTATGAAATGTGCAAGTGACTTGTTTATACTAGTAAATGATTGCATATCAAATTAGCCTTTTAAAGCCGCCGTCCACCCAGATTTTCGACTTCAAGGGTTTGGTCGTTTCGAGGGCTTCTCATGTTTCTGTTGCGAAAACCTCGACAATCTCTACTTGGAAAACCGCAGACCTCTCCGGAAATGTGACTGGACGGGCGCGCACGGATGGGCGGACGCTACTGGAAAGGGCGGTGCCGACTTGGCGGCTATTAGCGAATTTCTCGCTTTCGGAGCGACATTTTACGTCTTGGGTATTGGCTTAGTGGGAGGTCCTACTATCGTAAGCTGCCAAGAGCTCAAGACCCCTAACTTAGTTTGGACGGTGCCATTGATGTAATCTTCTGGGTCGTGGCTACTGCCGCGCTTCATTTTACAAAAATTCTGCCTTATGGGCCACAAAATTTTGGGAAGCATCCCAAAAAGAATTCCCGTGTGCTTGGCTGAAGCCACGCACCCTTATTCGGAAAAAATTTTGGCCGCTTTCCGCGCAGGTTGCGCAGGTCCAAATTTTGTGCCAACTGATGTTTGATGCATCGTCGTTGCTGAATGTAAGGCGCAGAACTTTATCACTACGCCTTTTGGATAGCGGAGAGGGAGAAAGGAGGGGAGAGGGGCAAAAATGCACATCATAGCTTCTCGAAGATTTCAAAAAGGATATTTCTTAGTTATGTTTCAGCTGACGCTGTATGTACAAAAAGTGGAGAAAAAGACAATTCAGGAGTCGAATAAAAACAAGAGATTGGATAACTTAGACATATCAAAAATTATTTGAATTCTTGGGCTGTATCATGCATCTTGTATCATAGGCATGCATTCTTTTTGAAGCTCAACAATAATGAGATTTTTATTGACTGTGACAATATCATAAATTAAGAAAGTGCAAATATTACCGGTATATCATATTCATAATGGCGAGTAACAAACAAACACAGAGGTATTTATGCTTCCATGCTCACATCCCCATCATCAAATACGTGAGTGCCACCAGGCTGATCACCCGCTAGTAGGACCTGTTCTGCTTCAGGCAGAGGTTTAAGAGTAGTATCTTCGTCTTTATGCTCTTGCTCTTCTTTCGCCTTCTTCATAAGTTCGGCCACCTAAGTTAACCGATGAATTCAATATGAGGAAAGAAGTTCATTGTTTGAATACAATTATTCTAAATATTTTAAAGACTAGAAAAACAATAGTATTTGATGCGCACCTTAGCCACGTTTTCAGCGTAGTTTATACGTCCTTTCTTTCGAGCCTTTAACATTTTCCTCGCTTCAGCTTTGGTTTCTCCAAAAAGCCGCTTCTAAAATGAAACAATAATACTAGGACCAAGGGTAACAAAGAGCATTAAACAGTTTTTCGAGAAAACTCCAACTGAATAATAAAACTGTGTTTGACTTTATTATGACTGGTCTAACCCTTTCACATATCGTGGTGAGAATTTCGGGAGCTAGCTGGAAACTGTATATGTAAATATTCGGAGCAGAATGAGCAAGAATACCAAAAAGGTAATAAATTCACCAATCACTATTTTTAGTAAGAAAAAACAGGCTGACCTTGACGTCTTCAGAGATTTCCGAGTCCAGCTTGAACAATGTAATGAAGACTCCACCGGGAGTACGCCTTCTCTGTCCATTTTCAATCTAAAACAGTACTAATCTACCGACGGATTGTCAATATGAAAAATAATACCATCATTCCACCGTGAGATTCTACATTGCGAGTTTCCTCAAAAAGTGCAAGTGCCTAAAAACACAGCGATGGTCACGTTAGCGATACAGGGTTCGTCTTACTTTCTCCATTCCGCAAGCCTGTACAATACTTTTAACAGTTCTTGGATCACGCTCGCCCATAGCTCTTGCCATCTCATCTCCAAGCTCTTCTATCGAGATGTCAGAAGCGAACTCAGTTGCCATGAGCGTTTCCAGCGAATAGGAGTCCAGAAGAAGACCAGCTGCACTTTCTACCTAAGAGCCAACAAGTACTTCAAAGCAAGTATAAAATGTTCAATTTTCTACCGGTTTGCCAGTCCATGACCGCTTCAGATTATTGACAGACGCTCCACCCCTGCCCCTCAAATTACCTCGATGTCCACCACGAAACAGACCACGAGGACCGCCACCTCTACCACGAAACCCTGTAACATTTTGTAACATTTTGTGCTGCAGTTCAAAAAAGTGCATAATCTTAGAACACCTATTTCGGGCTGATTTTACCATACCACCCCACATAATGTAAAAATAGTTGGGTACAGGTATCATTCTGGATAGTTCTCAGGTGTTGGCACCAGTTGCGATATGATGAGTTCTACTAGTAGTGCTCCGCGGCAACGACAACACATGCGGGGAAGAAGTTGCCTTCTAATGACGAAGACAATTTGCAAAACACAGCACACGTTTTCGAGTTTTCTATGGCCATTGCGCGCTGTCAACATCATACAGATGTAAATGGTCGCATCTCACCTCCTCGGTGACCGAAACCATTCCGAGACCGCGGCACAGATTTATCGTCCAATCGCTCGCAAAATGCAGTCTCCGGCAGATCAACGGGAGCATCCCCAAACGGATCATCTGCTGCAGCTGGTACTGACTCAGGCTCCGCAGACTGAAAGAAATGCAGATGTACCGAACAAATGTTGATCGAAAACAAGCAAAGGGAAAAAAGTTATTGAGTTTCTACTCTTTACCGTATCAAAATCCTCCTTTTCCACTCTCGTAAAAGTAGAGGGTACTTGATAGGATTCAACGCCACGAGGCACACATAAATCCTTCTAAAAATACACATAAATCCTTCTGAAAATATTTTCAGACTTGCATTTGACAAAGAGTCATACACTTACATTTTTCTCCAAAGCAATTCGAGATCCTCTTTGCAACAGGCCTTGCTCTAAAAGTGAATCAGCCCAGATATTAGCAGCTTTTTTCTTTTCAGACGGTTCGCCATCCTAAAAGTAAAAGCGTCCTGCTATCGCAACTGGAAGAGTATGACCAAAAATTATACTTTTAAAGCATCAAAAGTTCCAACACTTTCGCAACTACGACTACATGTTTTGCAATATACTAGAGATAGTTTTAACATATGCTTGAGAACCGATGTTCTCCAGACCATACGGAAAACCCATTCTACGACCATGTTCAAGACATTCCAACATTCCAGCTTCGAACAAATGTGAAAACTCAATCAAATGAGCAAGAACATTCCCCCAAGAAAAGAGCTTAACCAGCTAGAAAGTGGAAAAAATCATGTCATTCCCACTATTCACTCATAACGCGATGCATGAGTAACTTTGATCACATTACTGCAGCAACGTAAAAGTTGTGAAAAAAGTCTACGAAACCGTCCAGAAACTGTATGCCGCAAGAAACTAAAAAGTTCGCTCGATACGACTTCGACAATCAATCTCACCTCTTTGTCCGGCAGATCAGGTTTCAATGGTAAATCATCCTCATCCTCTTTGTCAGAGGTATCCGAATCTGAATTCTTGCCTTTTGAAAAACGGTCGGCGTAAGGGTTTAAAACTCACCTTGTTTGTTAGTTCTATAAGCCATTCTTAGAGATCTGCAAATGATGTAATTGGGCTACTGGAGATTTTCAATTACCACCCCAGAAAAAATTTGGAATTGAACCAACCGAGTCTTCAAATCTCTACAAAGCATGCAGTTTTTATCAAGACACAAGGCTATGTCCACATTCGTGAATATTCTGTACAAGTACACGAGCAAATCATTAAAACGCCTGTGATACACAAATTCAATATTCGCAAGAATCGTATGTGAGGAAGACGTTCGTTGATGTACATTTAGAAGCAGACACATGACAATTAATAAGTATAGAATCAAAATGGAGAAGCTAAAACAATACACTATAATGGTGGAAGAGTGCCACATTCCGTCCAATACCAGCGCAAAAGTATTCTCTGAAGTTACCCTTTATTGTGAGTGTTACCCCATCCTCTACGGTGATCGTCCTTATACTCGTCCCATCTCATCATCCTGGCTCTGGACTCGTCATCGTCTTCCTCAGCATGTTCTTTCTCGCAGGTATCCCCAGCCTGACTGAAATATAGATGGCTCGAAACACAGCTGCAAATATTCGACAGTGTAACGGCAAAATAAAACGCATTTGAGCCATTGGATATTCTGTAATTATACGCAGCAAAGAAATGAATTGTATTTAGAAGGCAGCCTTGCAGAAAGCTAGGATGGAAAACTTATGGTGGTAGCGTCATATATGCGTAGATAATGCGATGCATCCGCAGCGGTCAGCCAACAAGAAGAACGAACTCAAAGTACTTTAGCATTTTGAAGAGGTTTATTATTTTATGCAAATTCGTAAAGCACAGAATTGAGACCACAAACCAATGATGAACAAAGAGATCGCGCTATTTGCCAGCCTCCTAATCAACAGCATATCACCAAAACAACTCACCCTTCGGAGCATCCAGGTTGCTGACTGTTCAGCGTCGATGGTGCTTTATTACCAAATTTCTGATTATACCATTCATCTACCGTCATCGAAGGAATAGATGGATAACCAAGCCCGAACACCTCTTTTTGTTTCTCGGTGCGTGTGATGATGAATGGTTTCAAACCTGTAGGAAGCACAAATTACCAAACACAACTTCGATGCTACGTACCTGGCTCAGCTTTATCGTGTTTCGGTGCCATGGTCACAGGCTGTTCTGGTCTATCATTCAGATCACGTTGCCGTTTCGCCATCATGTCTACCAACGGTAGTTCTTCTACAATGGTTTTTATAGATTTGGTTTTTACAAACTTGAATAAGAAAGCACATTCTTACAAAAGATTATGCGGGGCTCAAAGGTCTAAATCGGAAAAGAGAGATTTATATTTCATAATGCTATGGCGTTCCCAAACTAACGCTGTGATTGCTTGAGGAAGGGCTATCTTGATCCCGCACTTTCGTGAAAGGCAACAACTATACACCAAACATTCCTGTGCTCAATTGTGACCAAGAAAATGCGGATTTAAAAAAGCTACCTTCGATAGAATGAAGCTCCTCCACCACTTTTTCAATCCAGAACTTCAAGACTGTCAAATGAAGTTCCCGCTGGAAAATAAAAAAATAACCAATAATTGTCAACAAATCCAGATTTACCAAAGATGATTCGTCGTCTTTATTCATTTGCTGCTGCCTTCTCAACTCCTCCATAATCTGCTTCAATTGCTTCTGCCTTCGAAAACGTGCAATTTTTTGTTCCCTGATGTCCTCCCCAGTAAACTTCTTCACTGATGGCTGCGGCGCCTCTGATAAGTCATCTAAAAATCAACATCTACATGGCTAACTCTACTCCCTCTTTTCTAGCATAAGAGACTTTCAAAACAACTGAAGACAAAAACTTACCGTCAATTAAGACAGCTGTGCTACCTTCAAATTCAAAACCGTAATTCCTCAGACGGCGAAGAAAATCTTTGTAATATGCCTGGAAACAGTCCTTATTAGAAACTAATTCATGGCTTAGCGTAACAGAAATATAATTGGAATCGAGCTTTCCATTCAAATAAGGAGAGACTAAATCAAAAAAATGAAAATCATTTCTCAATAAAACTTCTCCAATCAATGAACAAACCTTTGCCAATTCTAGCTGGTCACGTCGTTGCACGGCATCACCTGTTGACTTGTTGTGTCGGGCAGTACCAAGGTAGCATGGTAGGAGAAGGTAAGGTAGCGAAGCTGTCGGTATATCTTCAACCTAAGCCCGTACAAAAGTAGCATATGAAACGAGAGACAACGAGTTGACTTTGGTAAATAGAGACATGGAGATTGTTCACCTGTTCGTTAGTAGAAAACAAGCTCAAAGAGGATACAGCCCGAGTGATATTCTCCAGCACCTTGATGGCTTCTTCGATGCGGTCCTATAACAAACCTTTATTTGCTTTTCACTCGTTTTTTGAAACTTTTCGAACAGAAAATGGATACATATCGCAATTCAATGATTGACAAACGAGTACTGTTATCAATTCCTGATCAAAAAGTCCCAATCCGAAATTGCTGAGATTTTGATGAAGAACAGTACTCTAAATGAGTGATTGCCCAAGACAAAGCGAGAGAATCGGTTCAGGGCATAAATGCTGCTGGGACAACCACGCCCATCAACGTGGGTGGTCTAGAGGTGTCGTGCCCAGAACTAGATTTCACAGTTTCTAGAAATGTCAGACATGTGTTCTCCACAATGAAAAGCAGATTTCCGACATTCCCAGGTACAGGGGCTTTCAATCTGAGTGTCACGGTCGACGAGGTTGGGTGGTGGAACGAAAGCCGCCAGGTCCAGCCGCCTTTCGCGGCCAGCTGGTCCTTCCGCAGCGTTGTTGCATGTCGTTCCAGGACCAGCAGTCCGCGGAGGCGGCTGGACCTGGCGGCTTTCGTTCCCCCACCCACGAGGTTTAGGTCCTCAAGAGTCGCCTCGCTTGGGTCTTACGTAGTATAGGCCGTCCGCGCAGGGCGCGGAGAGGGACCGTAGATTCGCCCGCAGGAACGATTACTTTTGGATTGGAGCAGGAATTGTGTTTAGAGCGCTCAATCGTCTCTCGTTCTGCTACGTGCAGTTATGAATTTGACGGAACTCCTTTTTCCAGTACCAGTTTAGTCTATGTTAGCTCTTTACACTGTGTTCTTGTGTGACCAAGAGGTTTAGGTTCATCTTGTAGGTCTGAAGTTCTAGAGTTCTCAAGTGAGTTATTGTAATCTTTATTGTCAAGTTTACTAGAGGTGGAAAGAGCAACTGGCTAGAGGTCACTGTCAAAAGTAGTCTACAGCAAACTCAGCCCCGGTCAACATTTTGACCCAGTTGCATCTTGATGGTCCCGTCTCATTCGGTTTTCATATAACAAGGCGGTGACGGGGTTGCATCGAGGTTTTTGCGCTCGGATGTCCTACACAAACAAAGCCATCGAAATGTTTGCCACTTTACTTACGGCTGACACTTATTCTGCAGACGCTCTTGCCGCGTCTGTCATTTTAGCGGACTTCTTCAAATGTCATGCTTGGCAACAGAAATCTATCCGAGAATATTTAAATTGGCAACAAATTTGTGCAAGTTGTGTGCATTATCAACTCTCTGCCAGATAAACGTGGAACAAAGATTGATTTCATGAGGGCATCGCAATTCAATGCTAAACACTAAAGCATGAGGAATAAAAAATACATCGCAGTGCTTTATTGCTCCGAAAAGGAGGACATTTCACAGTCAAGCTCTGCCATGATTTCTTTGTAGTATTTCAGATTTACTTGAATCATTCAGACCTGTTGTAGAATCAACTTTTCTCCTTCTGGTGTAAGGCACATTTGATACAACAAACTTGCATTATGGCCCCAATCCTCATATTTCAAGTCACCCAATAATTTACAATGCAGATTTTCAGATTTGAGAAGAGCACTGATTCAGGAAACAATTTTGTGCCAAGTACCAAAAATTAGGTATGAATGAGTCTATTGACGTTTTATCATGTTCTTTTAAATCTGAAACACTGCAAGGGCTGACATGAAAACTGAAGTCATGGTTCAAGTTTGTTGAAGGTGACATTTGCAATTCTTATTGCAAACGGTTTGGTTAATGGTGCGTACATTTTCGACAAACTAAGTCGTAAAACCTAAACATCTGCATTTCAAATTCTTTTGCAAAATTATATTCTTGGCGAGCTTTGAAAAATGAAGTTCAGTGGTCTTTTCCCCGCTTACATTTCTGTGACCGAACCGTAGTAAAAACTCGCCGAGATTACCATAAGTCTGACTTTTTCTCAAGTATATTTGTATGTATATTTGTATAAGGCAATTTCGCCTGGATGATGCAAAAAGTAAAAATTTTTCAATGAAAAGGAGAAAGCTCTGTGCATCTGATACTTGAATTAGCCTTTCAGGTCCAAGCAGCATGATGTATGGTGATAAAAATCTGCAGCGCATCCCAAATACTGTGCACACTGTATGATCGTTAATAACTCTCTTGCCTTCATGTCTTCTTGAAGAGGGCTGTACAAATTTTACGGAGCTGAAAGACTTTGACAAAAGCACAAAAGAACAAATCTTGCCAGCTCTCGAGAAGTCACAGCAAGAAGACGACGATCAACCGCTGATCAGAGCGCAACATTCACAATCAGAGACAAACTACGATGTTAAGAAGCTGGTACAATCGTAGTTTCTTAGTGCCACCTTTTTTGCAAGAATTTCGCTTATAGGTAGACTCCCCAATAGTCAAGGCATTCAATGAAGTTGAAAGGAGACGGTTGTCCAGATCGAAAAAGTGATATCTACTAAAGAAAAAAGGAAAAAGCAAATCAAACTTTTATGTGCAAATTCAAACCGCATTAGTAAGGAATTTTGTACCTGATGCTGATAGTAATGGAGACCTAGAGCTTGAGTAACTCATCTTATGCTGTAACTCTGCGCGGTTTCCCAAAATCAGTTTCCGCTGGCGATACCCATTTGTCCAGATTTGCCTGGACGCCGGAAGAAAGTGTCGGCAAGCTTGATACGGAGATTAGAGTTGCAGTAGTAGAGTTGCAAGACGCAACATTGAGTTATTTGGTAAGCGCATCTTCAAAATCAGCGTTGGAAGGATAAGGTGCTCTACGGAGGATTGTGCTCCAATCCAAAAGTAATCGTTCCTGCGGGCGAATCTACGGTCCCTCGGGCGCGGAGAGTGCGCAAGGTGTGTATTGCGCGTTACTCCTCTTTCCTCGTGCACTCTCGCCGCCTGTTTTTCTCTGCGCTTCTTCCAGTCGTGAACTGCCTTCAATGTACGCAACAGCGTTGCTCTCCGTGCGCAGGGCGGACGGCCTATACAATACCGCACCCGATAGCGCGAAGGTAGCGGTGAGGCATTGCACCACGCGAGACCCAAGAAGGCTTGCCAGGACAAGAACCACGTCGACCGTGACACTCAGAATGAAAACCCCTGTACCCCTGGTTTTGGGGTTATAAGGCGCTCGCATGAGATAAAGCAGGCGGAACACTGCAGACAACTGATTATCGATAGAACTCCATTCTAAGGCACTGTTTTTTTTTTTTGAACTTTCTCGCTATCAAAGACCGCTGGGCGTAGTCTGCAGTGCTCCGCCTACTCTAGAGCAAGCGAGCAAACGATATTATATAACTCTAAGCTCGCTGCCGAATATGGCAGCATCCATCTTGCAATTTTCTAGTATCGGAGTAGGCTTCTCGCGGAGAGACTACGGCGATTACTTGGTTCAAAATTCGCTAGCCTACCGCATTGAAAACTCTCCAATCTTCAATTTAGGTAAGTGGATTTGTGGACCTCCAAAGACTCGAAGTTATGGAATGAAAGCTGGTCCTCCCATCAAAACATTTATGGAGTTCGCAAAGGCTTCCAATGCGACAATATTGATGAGACAAGCTAACAGACGCATAAATTCTTGGTTTTCAAAAATTGGCACGGCAAACAAAAATTTGCATATGAAAAGATCCTATAAGATATCTCAAAAGAGGTGATTACCTGCAGATCATTGGTCGAAAACTGGCCACTTTCTATGTCGTTGATCACCTTTTCAGCTTTGCTAAAATCTTTGGCTAACGACTGCACATCATCGGTATACTCAGAGGCTTTTTCTTCTGCCATCTGTAACTCATGTCTTCAATAAAAGCACCAGATTGAAAAAAAATTAGACGACATCCTAAGGTATTAACGCTAGCGAGACATCTTGCAGGCAACAATGAGCATGTGTTTGTTTTCGAAGCTGTGGCGATCTTTGATGTTGTCGTAAAGCAGGTGACGTCGCGATTGCAGATTTGATGTTTTATAAATCGTTGCGTTTTTCTCTTTCACTTAGAAAGGGCTTCATCGTTCTCTTTTGATCCAGAAGAATGCCAGATTATACTTAATCTCAAAAGCCTTTTTACTCTATCGTTTTCCGCCAGCAAATCGAATAAAGATTCAGTTGGCAGATATGTAATTTATCAAGGAGGATTGCTTGTATCTATTAGAATTCTCTGGCACACAATTTGCAGAGTTTGCAATTGCAGGCATTCCTAACCCTGCCAGAAGCTAAATGGGAGGTGGAGCCGTTGCATTCGCAATCTTCGACCGTGATGTAAGTGCTTAGATCACTTTATTTCAATAATAATCGTGTTTCTCCTTGTTATAATGATTTATGAAGCATCATGTTACTCTGCCTCAATAAATTTTGGTTTTCTTGCATCTCAAAACTGTAGGTTCTTTCGCTTGTAACATGCAGAGATAGGGCGCCAGTGCGGACTTTGTCGGCGCCTCTCAGATCGAACGTACTCTTATATTCCTTCAACCGTCTGCTATCTCTCCCAAACATAAATCATTTTGTTGGGACGCAACGGCGTGTCTGGGTGCGATGACTTGCCTAAACGTACGTTTATATCTGCATGATTTCTGCAGTTCTGTCAGCCTATTTCTTTTGGCGAACTTATAGTGCATATTTAAATAAATAAATAAATGGTATGGTTTGTATAGAAGAGTATCCGTGATTTTTAAATTTTCGTTAGCCTGCATCATTCGAAGGCATTGGTTCGGCAACTTTCGACAAAATTTTTTCGCTTACCTGGTGTTACGCTGATCCTCAAAAATCCACCTTGAAGCGCGCAGAAATGGAGAAAACGAGCGTTCCGTAAGGTACCTCTTGAACTGAGAGAAATTGAACAGTTCTTGCCAAGAGAGGTGCAGAATCGTTGCGCGACCATTGGTTTATATCATTGCCGTCAAGGCTGCATTCATAGTGACCCCGAAGTTCGGGAAGAGTTCCAGCACAGTGCGCGAACTGAACCCCATTCGCTATTGAGCAGGTGACTGAATTGGCCAATAAGGCATGGATGACCTGGCGTACCGCTTAATCGGAAAGTATGGCGTTTACCGTGCACTTGGTTAGGTAGATGCCCCTTACCCTGCTTAACAGGTTCATTCGGTTCACCTCCTCTGCTATTGGTCAGTGCATTTATTTGACCTATAGCGAATGAGTGAACCGAACGAACCGGTTAAAAAGGATAAGTCTGGCACCTGCCCCAGGGTTGATCAACTGCCAGCAGCGTCTTACATTGGAGTTTTGCTATTTTGCTAGTATCGGTTTCAGCTTCAAAGCCTTGATTTTGTCTTGTATTGTTTTTTTTGCAGAACGTGAGGTTACTGAACATTGTCAACGATGTTTACCAGAAGTATGCTTATGACTTGGAGCTGTTCATACATTGCTCATTGGATATTATTGACGAGAAGTCCTCAAAAGCAAACGAGATGTTTTTAGGACATTTGTACAGCAATCAGAAGTACAAGGTCAGTTGTCTTGATTTTATTCTGTATTTCTTTATCATTCGAAATAGTAAATGGTATGATGACAAAATTTATATGGATTGAAAACTCTTCTCTGGTTGGGTTACGACATACCACGGCTCTCAGTCGTTTGCTGATAGCAGTTCAAGTGATGGTCGAAGAATTTTTTTAAGTGGGAGGGGACCGAATTTCTTTGATGAAGTTTCTTGCTTTTCAGACAATTGAGAGCTTTCAAGATCTTTTTACATTTTTTACCAAGGAATCGTGGAATCAGCGCCTTCTTGCCCTCTCCCTTCTCAAAAAGAAAAAGTTCTGATTTACAAAAGTGCTTGAATTCACCTTTATTTCAGTCTTATGGTTTTATCACAAACACGGGTGTTCGCATGATTTTGGTGCTCGAGGCAAACAATATCGAGCTCAAAGATTTGGACGTGCGAGGTATCTTCAAACGCTTCCATACTTTATACTGCAATGCCATCTCGAATCCGTTTCACACGTTCGGAGCCGAAATTCAATCAAAGTTAGTTTCCTTAGATTTTTACCGTCTCTTCCGTTATTTTGCATTCATTCAGGTCGATCTCGAGAGCGGCTGCGCAAATATTGTGCAGTAATTCTGAGTTATAGTTTTTTTTTTCAATCATGGATTACGATTTTTTGTACATATCTTCAATAAAGAAGATTTGCTTGTTTGTATGTTTCATGAAGAAGAGCGTTTATCAGTACTACATCATGCAGTTTGAGATTATAAGAGCCCTTTCTCTCCTCGGTTTTTAGATGAGCGAAGAATTTAGTGGCGTAGTGCGTTTGACAAATATTAGTGACTTCATCGCTCCAAATCCGGTATGTTTTGGATAAACGTCTATTATACTCAAACGCTCAATTTTTGACAAGTTGGAATTTTGCTGAGACAAATTTCTCCTTTTTTGTCCACATAAGCAATGAGTAATAACATAAACAGTGTTGTGAGTTTCAGAACTGCATCATACCTCTGGAGACGAGAACCGTGGAAGAGCCATTAGTAGCTGTTCGGAAAAAACAGCGGGATGAGGACAGACCTAAAAAGGCAGCGACAAGTGTTTCCATATCTAACAATCAAATACGCGAGTCTTCTAGGGCGCCATTAAAATTTCGCTCAATGATTGCCTCGCTTGCAGTGGGTGCATAACCAGCGCAGAGACTGTTCTGGTTGAAGAGCAGTCACTGATGAGGTACTTTTTATAGGCCGTCCGCGCAGGGCGCGGAGAGTGCGCAAGGTGTGTATTGCGCGTCGCTCCTCTTTCCTCGTGCACTCTCGCCGCCTGTTTTTCTCTGCGCTTCTTCCAGTCGTGAACTGCCTTCAATCTACGCAACAGCGTTGCTCTCCGTGCGCAGCGCGGACGGCCTATATCATTTTGATGTTGAATCTCACTCTGCATAGAATTATGGTCAGCGGTTGTAAATCTAGAGAAAATGGAGAAACATTTATCAAGGTGCAGAAGACTCGGATAAGCATAGTGCTTTTGGGAAGCATTACAGTATACTCAAGAACTTCTCAAATATTTGCCTCCATAACACTGAAAACTCTGCGTAATAAGTTTTGCAAACTTGGAAGATCAGTAACTTGTAGGTATCCAGTTATACGGTTTAGACAAATTCATTGTTCCAAGAAGGGCAAAAACCTTTTGAACGATTTTGATATCTGCTTCGACCACGGTGGTGGCAAATGGAAAAAGGCTGTGCTGTGGAATGCAATAACTTCGTTCTAGCTTCTTCTTGCTTTCAGGTTTCATTAAAATTACCCAATGTGCCAATCTTTGTCTTTGTAGACTACTTGATGGATTTTCTGAGAAGAAGCTCTGTGTTGTTACTGTATCGCCTCAATCTGTATGTTCCATAGCAGTCAAAAGGAATCTCACATTGTCCGAAACGGCTAAACTGATCTCATCTTTCTTCTTTTCAAAAGGTCTGTTTTGGTACGTGAGATCCATAAGGTCTTTGTTCTTGAAGCCTATAATCACAATCATTCTAGGTGCACATTATGTCATCGACTCTTCTTTCGGTCGGTGGTTTGCTTTAGAGGAAGCTTATAAGGAGTACAGTTCCGTTGCATCGAGGCCCATACTGGTATCGGCCTGTCCGGGCATCGTTTGTTATGCGGAAAAGAGCAATGACGGACTGCTACTCCCGTTCCTGAGCAAGGTTAGGTGAGTAACACTTTTAGGTCGATCGCTATTACTTATGCTTGTTGCAATATTACTCCATTACAGATCTCCACAGGCTGTCTGTGGTGCTCTGGTGAAAGATTACCTATCTCGCAAACTTGGAATCCCTATGTCATCCATATATCACGCTTCAGTGATGATGTGCTTTGATAAGAAGCTGGAGGCGTCAAGGCCAGACTTCCATGTACCTGACACTGAAATCCGTGAAACAGACTGCGTTATAAGCACAGGTAACAGCCTTTGCCTGTAAGAGTTGAAGGCAGTGGACAGGCAGAATGTTCCCTTCTCGAATTCTGGTGGAATTAGGAATAGACCCCCAAGTACCCTGTAGCCCAAACCCCACCTGCCAATTCATGCGCTAAGTTCTGAAACTGCGCTTCGAAACTCTACCAGCCCCGCCCATATTAAGTGGGCGGGGCTGGTGGAGTTTTGAAGCGTATTTTCCAGGACTTAGCACATGAATTGGCAGGTGAGGGTTGGGCTAAGCGCATGAATTGGCAGGTGAGGGTTGGGCTACATTGTACTTGGGGGAGGGGGGTCTACTTCCTAGATTCACTGAAATCCGAGAAGGGTCCTCTGCCTGTCCACTGGTAACTAAGCAAATGGTAAAAAACATTTAGCGACAGCGCTTCTTTCTCGAAATCTTATCTCCTCTCACGGTTTTTTCGAAGCTTTTATAAAAAGTGATACCTGCTCCCTTTCTATCATAATTGGGTTTCGGCTGTATTAAAGTGATTTATGTTAGAGATCACTGCACAACGCCCTTGCTGCGAATGCGTAGTTGGTATGGAAGAGGGAGCATGTGGTTGACACAAACTGTAGATAATAAATCAATACTTGTTCCCTTTGACTGTTCCAATCTTCTACACAGCTTCCTTAGCCCGTAGATGACACAGTTTTGCTTTTGGAGATGCCATAACTACTGAGCCGCATCGGACACGGAGGAACTTTTGATCCCAAGACTAACATTTCAGTCAAGCTGAAATGAGTGTCTTTCCCCTCCCCCGCCCCCGTGGATTATCAATAAATTCGCACTTTCTTGCCATAGTTGCCTGCTGCTTTTTTTTTCATTCGCTTTCGGACTATGGCGCAGTATTTTTCGAGCTAAGCCATTTTTGAAAATAATGGTTCTTTATTTGAAGTTGAGATCGACTCGCTTCTGGATGAAGTTGATACGCTCGTTGAGTCGGAAGATCCAGGATGGCTTGGCGACTTCAGCAGAGGTTTTGCAAACTTAAAGTTTGCCTTCATCAAATCTACTTCAATCTAGGAATTCTATATGGTAATGAAGGTGGAACTGCCGGTGGATTTGTAGATGTTCTTGTCAAGAAGTTTGTAGAAGAAAATGGTGGGGAAGTCTCGGAGAAGCGGATGTAAGTCTTGCTACAAATCTTTGCAAACAATTCCACCTTTTATAGAGCGAGGAATGTGGATAACATTACAGTCACTCGCGATGATGAAGTTCTTTTACGAGCAGCGAGAATCTATGGGTTCAGGAATATCCAGAATCTGGTGCGCAAAATGAAAAATAACAAAATAGCATACGACTACGTTGAAGTTATGGCTTGTCCTAGCGGTATGATTTTTTTTCCTATGAATCGGTAGTGATGTGTTGTCCTTTAAGCATGCGGCAACGGTGGTGCACAAATACGAGGCGAGACTGCAGAGGACAGAGAGCGGATACTCAATGCAGTGGAAGAAACGTTTGCAAAAATCAGGAATGATGCTTCTTCAGAAGCGCGGTTAGTTCAACAAAAACGATTTCGATCACGGCGTTAATTGGTATACTTTAGGAAGGTAGCAGAATCATGGTCTCAGTTGAATCCGGAGTGGAGGAATTTGTTATATACAGATTACCATAAAGTTGATACTAATATTGCACAGAAATTGCAGTGGTGATTGTGATAATTTGTAAGTATTGAATAAATCAAGAATTCTATCAAACAAACCTGGCATGCTTACAGAGTGGCAAAATTGCGGCAGAGAGACATGTCCCAAAAAGAAGCCACTAAATTCGTAGTAGTTTTAGAACTCCATAAGACAGCACCTGACAGTCGGTCACATAAATTATTATAAGGAGATATAAGCATCGTTTGTTTATTGCAATATATTTTGCAAGGGAACAGGAGTCAGTCATGTGTCCAGAAATTTATTTCCGTTTTATTCGGTAATAGTTATTCAAAAAACAAAAAATATCTTACCAAAAGTACATAGTTCATACTAAAATTGAAAATAACGAGTATAACTCGCAACAAACAACAAAACCACAGTTGAACGATGAAGAAGCTCATGGAGCATAGTGTTTTGCAAGAGGTGCATAGAGATCATTGTCAATACCTTTCTCGAACAGGACTGAACCTTCTTCTATCCCTATCAAAGTCATCCCCATTGCGCCTCATACCAAATGATCCGTACCTATTTTTGCAAATTCATTGTAAGCTCACAATCCAAATTGACAAAAACGAACCTTCTCACTGGTCCTGGTCCAACCCCAGGCATAGTAATTGCCACATCAATGAAGTCTCCAATCTCAAACTTGCACATGGAGAGCTAAATCGGGATTGAAGTCAAACAACAGTGATTACATGTATTCTGACAATAAGATGTGGTGTCTTGATATCAGCTCTCTATGCATGAGTACACAAAGTTACGAATGAGAGAAGGGACGACGACGAACTTCAGCAAGTCACTTTGGAAATGCCTTTTGAGTAATGCAAGCTATTACGAAGGATACTCAATTGCTACGAAAATATCTGGTTTATCTGAGCAAATCAAAAGCGTTAGCGTGCGCGAACGGCACTGTAAACTCTACCAAATCGACCTAATGTCAAAGTCCCATTTATTATACCATTTTCTATCAAAATTCAATTATGATCAAAGACGCACAGGCACTCGAATCGATATCAAGCTTGCGCATGCAAATGGGCGCTATTTCAGTTTCCTGGTCCCAAATTTTTTTGAAATGGATTCTGCTAAAACTTGGCCCGGGGGGGGGGGGGGTATTCGGCCCGCTGATGCTGAACATCACATTGATTTTGTATCGCAGCGTCTTTTCCCGGGTTACAATGGGTATACGGTATGGGGTCAAAATCTCAAAATTCGCTGTAACTTCGCACAGGGGGATTATTCAACATACCGATTAGAAAAATCACACTTTTCTCAGCACGAAACTCCCCCATGGTTACGGTAGGTTTAGGTTAGGGGTCAAAATCACAAATCGACAAATGTATCCTTCTCCTGTGCTTTGCTTAAGCAAAAGCTGCAGGCAGGTGTGTCGCGCGCGGCAGCTGTCGTGTGTGCAAAGCTTCACGATCGTCCGAGTCGCTCACCCGTTTCAGGCACAACTATGTTTTTTACCTTTTTTACCCGTTATGTACCTACCGTCCCGAGAAAATGACGCTACGGTACAAAACCAATGTGATATTTGGCATCAGTGAGCCGAATAACCCCCTGGGTCAAGTAAATCCATGATTTTGACTCTTACCGCATACCCACCGTAATCCGATAAAATGACGCTACGGTACAAAACCAAGATATTCGACATCGACATCAATGAATAACCCCTCTGGGCCAAGCTTCAGCAAAATCATGCGAAAAAAACTTGGGGGCCGGATACTGAAATAGCACCAACAAATGGTATCAAATTTTCGGGACAATTTCGCTAATACTGAAGCGAATAGAAAAACGTCTAACCGATTTTCCGTCATCGACGCCCCTCTGGCCATTCATAGTATTTCCGATGTCGCGGATGGTGTAACGGTTATTCATACGATCAGGGGCTACTGCAAAATTCAAGCTTATAGCAATCTCTAAACGTCTTTGGACAAGAAGAGGAAAGAAACATGCAATTTGAGTATCTAACCTATAGCGAAGTCGAAGGTAGTGCCGCGACGACGCGCATCAGGGTTAACCTCCTTGATGAGCGAAGTAAGTTCACGGAGGGTGCAATCCATCCTACAATCAGATTACAGAGTAGCATACAGGGACCGAAGAAGTGGGTAAATTTACCAAGTATACATCTGAAGTTCATTTGCAGGAACTCCACCCCTCATATAGTCAGAGATCGGATTATGTCTCCCGTTGGCACAGAAGACTCGTAAAAGTAGTGGGCAAGTCTAAAACGGCCTTTGAAAAGAGGAATTAACAGTAAGTATACTGTTTCTTCTCACCTTCTCTCTATCGACAGGCTTTTCTAGGTTGACAGCAACTTGAGAAACTACTGTAGCCATTATAAGAAGGTTCTAAAAACTAGATCACTGCATGTACAAACGTAGATCGATATGAGCTAACATCGAACAAAGGAAAGTGATGGAAGTTAAAACAATGCGTCGAATGGCCAAGATGAGATGTGCTTAGCGAATAATAAGGTTTGAGTACTGCAAAACCCGACCATAGTATGCGATAATCTTCTATAGGTCTTTTACATTGGCAGCGAAACAGATTTCTATTTGATTCACAAAAAAGCAGCAATTTACGGAATTGAGAGTTTGCAAGTGAACGTAAAGCAGGCACAAGGAAATGTCCACCAAATCAAGCAACACAACAGAAACTCATGTTAACTACATAAACTTTAGAAAAGTGACCAAGTACAGCCGATATAAAAGCATCGCCGTACGAAAGTTGAAAAGAATTCAAAACGATCCACAATGGGCACTATTTACGCGGCAAATACTGCGCTCAAGACGCAAGCGCGGTCCAGCGTGAAATGTTCCGTGAATGCACCCTTGACCAGTTTTTTGCGTCAAATTTCGAAGTGCGCTGGCCATTATAATTTGCAGTTTTCGAGAGGTGGTGACAGTTGATAAATCTAGCTTGTAATGTCGGATGATCCGAAGCTGCAGGAATTTACTCTTAAAGAGGATCATGAACTGAGGTTTGAGGTACACTTACTCTTTTTTATCGCAAATCTTCTTTAAAAAGCTTCATCTTTTTCTGTAGGTCGGGAACACGGAGGTAGTTCTGGAATTAGTCCAGGGGAGAGCAGAAGTATTTGGAACTGAGCTGGAGATGCACAAGAAATATGCTTTTCCTCCAAGTAATTTTTTTATTGAGCTTGGGACTACTTGTTGCACACAACTTTTTTTCCAGATACTCGCATAGCTGTGTTCAGTTGGAAAGGAGCTTCTGTTGAATTGATTGGCCCAACAAATAGTGCTTATGTTGCTGAGCATACTCCTATGGTAACAGAGGCTATTTCTTTCAAATCAGAAAACTCATCAGTCTTGTCTTAGGTTATCTACTTGAACACACACGCAGCACTTGAGCAACTTAGGCAGCATTCTGAAGAGCAAGCTACAGTCGACGGTGTGGAGAATCCGAAAGGACCACGAATCATGTTAGGTAAAGTTCTTCTACACGTGCTTTCTCATACATAATAACATCCTCATGTTAGGTAAGTTCTATAATAACATCCTTTTTCCTTTTTCCTTGGGTTTTTCACTGTTCGTCTTGGTGCAAAAATGGCTAGTTTTGTACCCTAATGCCGATTAAATTTCAACTGTTTCGATGCATTAATCTCCAAGAAAGGTTTGGTCGCATCAGTCCTTTTCGGGAACTTCTCGTATGCACTATTGTAATTCTTGCTGCTGCGCTGCTCTTATGCTTCCTCAGCTACTCATTTTTTGGTGTATAAACGCATCAGAGACAGCGGAACTACTTACGGCGCTGCTTATGAAACTTGCCAAAGGATAGCTCATCGTCATTGTGCAAGTTTTAATTCTTTGCGGAAGTCTGTGCGTGATTTTTGCATCAAAGTGGCAGATACAGCAATTGCTTTGTTTGTGTTTCGGATTCTCATTTGAAATTGTTTGTCGAAGTCTGTTTGACCACCGATTCAAATTGACTTCATCAAACATCCTGTAGAAATTAGCCGATAAGGACAGTTTTTGTTGTTCTTTGTTTAGCCCACTGGTGCGAAAAACGTGAATAAACCACAGTAAAATTTTAACGCTTTCGTGGGTGTCATAATCAATCTGTGCAGTATCGCTCTGCTCTTGTGACCGTTGACGATTTAGTGGGACCAATGGACGTCGGGAAAACGACTGTGTGCCGCATCCTTTGCAACTATGCTGTTAGACAAGGTAGATCACCTGTATATATCGATTTGGATGTTGGACAGGTAATTTCATTTACTTAAAGTAAGTCGTAAGCATGGTAGTCGTAGTCGTACATTTAGGGTAGTATTTCTGTTCCCGGGACCATTGGCGCGCTTTTCATCAACAAAACAGCCGATGTTGTTGAGGGATTTGATCGTTCAAAGCCACTAGTCTACAACGTTGGTTACCTCGCAGACTTCTCATGCTTGTTACTAATTCTATTTTTCAGTTTGGTCATGTATCGCCGGGTGACAATCTTCCTCTGTATGACCTTTTGGTAAAGGAGCTGGCAGACTCTGTCACTCTTCGATGCGCCACTCATCCAGAAGCTAATCTAGGTGGTCTTGTTATCAACACTTGTGGATGGGTTACCGGCGAAGGGTAAGTTCTCCTCTGTTACGCCTTATTTTTTACGCTTTCTTACTTTTTGAGAGAACTTTCTGGATTTTAGTTACGGTTGTATTGTGGCTGCTGCGGAAGCGTTCGAAGTGGACGTAGTAGTTGTTCTGGATCACGAACGATTATATAATGAGTTACAGCGGGATCTGCCGACATTCGTCAAGGTAGGCAGTAATGTTGATCTGTTTTGTATTAGCATAAAATAAGCGAATTTTGTAGATTTTGCACCAGCCGAAGTCAGGTGGTGTGGAAACCCGATCTCGTCAGTGTAGAACCTCAGCAAGAAGCGCTTCGATACATAGGGTCTGTGTTTTTGGATAATATAAGTGACTTCGCCGGTCATGAGACTTTTTTGCAATAATCTTCGCATATTTTTTAGTACTTCTATGGCGTTCATTCCAACCCATACTTTCCCTTCACCTTCGAACTGAACTTCAGTGATGTCATATTTTGCAAAATTGGCACGGAAAAGTTGCCTGAGTCGTGCTTACCTTTTGGCTCTAAAATTGAGGATCATCAAACCAAGGTAAAATTATAGCTCTCGTGTTATGAAATCATTCAGAAAAATTCAGGTTGTGACTATCAACCCATCTCCCGATATGGCTCATAGAATGTTTGCTGTTACTCCATGTCCTACCGTATCACAAGCTGTATTGAAAGCTAGTGTTTTGGGTTTTGTTGTAATCACCGAGGTTAGTTTTCCCGCTATGTAACCTGATAGAGTCAAATAGTTGATTATCCATTCGAAGTGTTCCTTGAAAAGTGACATTCTAGATCAACATGGAGGAGAAGCGCTTGAGTGTGTTGTGTCCTCAAAGTTCCCTAAGTCACAAAGTTCTTGTATGGACAGATGTAACCTTCCTGGATGACCAAGTGACACGTACAGCAGAGTGAACCGTTTAGTTCAAGCTCGGATGTGATGATGTTTCTTTTGGTCTCATAGTATAACGGGTACATGCGATACTAGATTACCTGAAAAATGTACAATACTTCTTGAATCTTCTCAAATAAATGTCTCTTGAGCAACAGTTGGATTTGCGCTCTGTCTGCTCGATTGCCGTCCTATCATTACTCCCTTTTTAGGGTTTGCTTTGGTTTTGGACATAAAAGGGGAAATTTTTTAGATTGTATGGAAATTGGTTTGTAACTAGTGTGCTATGTTTGATGTGTAAAATGTTACTCAGTTGGTAATAAAAATTCGAGTCAATAAATTTTGTGTTCACATCAAGCAGAAACCCTATGATCTGTATCATCCTTTGTACTATATTTCCATGTGTAGGAATACATTCTTCCAAGTCAGGTGCGCATGGTTGCTTGCGCTTTGGTTTGGTCTGAGACAAGAAGCGACTGAGCTGTGGTATCGTCACTTAATCTGTAGTAGCGAATGAGGTGAGCATCCTAGAGGATTTTGGAATGAGAGAGGCTAAGATGAGTTAGCATTTTACTGTAGTTGTCTATCTACAGAGTAAATCCGCTGGTAAGATGTAAGTAGCAATAACATCACCCTACTGCGATCCGAAATACTATTTGATCTATTACCAAGTGGAGCAGAAAAAGATTGAATGAATGGGCTGACAGGGTACACCAAGCAGTTGACTGGCTTACTAGAGGTACTCTCCCGGCGAATCTGTGCCGGTTCTAAATGGACATCGAAGGACCTAACAAGGGGAGGGAGTCGAAAACGGCTTTGCATATGAAATATATGCCAGTTTGAAGAGCATCAAAGGCTAATTACAAAACTATGTTTGTCTGCCTAGCTCCTCTAGACATTTTTTTGGCTTAAAAGTCAAACGCGCAACTGTAACAAATTATCCAAGATTCAAATGGCCCAGCGATCGATATCAGAACACTTTATGCATGAAAATCTTTTGTCTAACTTGCTCGTGCTTAACACCTCTTTACTTGAGCGCTGGAAAGACCATAATCACTGTTTTTACCAAGAACTATCGTTTTTCGCTCAAAAACACTCATAACTCAGCGCCTAAAGGAGCTTGGCAAAAAATAAAAACTGTTAAGAATTAGCATTTGATGCACTTTAGAATGGTGTACGTTTCATTTGGAAAGCCGATTTCGATTTTGGTCCTCCCCTAGTTACACGCCATACTTAACTAATCTGATCCATGTATTCCATCTCGCTATTGGCCATTTCTTGATTTGACGAAGCTTGATTACGCTATTGTCCAAACTGATCAAAGGCAAGTGCTTAATAACGCGTACCCTCTTCACGGCTTTGTGGACGAAGTTATGAGTTAAATTATTGCAAGGATGTTGCGATCAAGAACTCGTTTGCGTGAACTCAACAAAGAGACAAATTTGTGAGTTTTTGGCCTCACCTGAGATTATCCATATGTCCACATAGGACTTCGCAAACAATGTCCTTGCGTCAAAGCTGCTCTATCTACGTCCATAGATATTTAGCTGCATACGGTCAGCGTTTCGAGCAGCATCAAATTTTATGCAGTCTCTGGGCATGAACTCTGCGACTTCTTAGTAGTTTTTTGTCTGTGTTAAAGCGGATGAATCATACACGAGCAGAAAATCAATTATCGATCCCCTCCGAAGCGAGACGTTTGGAATTTGGTTGTAAGCGCATACAGTCTATCTGTCACTGAGTAAGGTACAGAGAAACTTTATTCCGTTTCCGGATCCTTTCAAGAATGCCAGACGAAGTGAGCTGGACGCTAGATTTCTAAATTCATCACTTGCAGTGGCGTATCCAGGACTTCCGTTCACGGTGGGGGGGGGGGGGGCAAAAAAATTTTTTTGATGGAAGTGCGTGGCTAACGCCACGCACTCCGAAGAAGTGTTTGGTATGCTTCCTGAATTCTAGGATCATAAGCCCGAAATTTTTTTTGTAAGGCTGATTTGAATTTTTCAAATTTCAAAGATTATTTTAATTATTTACAAACATAAAGAATTCACTTGCACACTTTTATGACTCATGTAAGTACTTTCAAGAATTTCGCGACACTTCTCGGGCGGGGTATGGGAGGGGGGGGGAGCTTTCCTATACTGCCTTGATTATTACAATAATAAAGGCCTTTCCTATGCTGCCTTGATTATTGTAATAATCAAGACTGCATAGGAAAGCTTTTCCTCAAATTACAAAGGAGGTGATTTATTAGTCGTGTTCTAATAGTAATTCCAGAGGTTACACTGAGCGCTAAGTGGCCATAAGTGATGCAGAAGTCTCTCTTGAGCTGGAATTGTGTTTCCCACATGTTATGGAGCCATAACTCTCAATAGTTTCCATTTGAAACGCGACTTCCTTCCACGGGAACCAAAACTGTCCCTGTTTTTGTTTACTCATGAAGCTACAACTGTGGTAGGCCGAGAAAACTTCACAAATTGTGAAATTCTTTAGATTGACACTTTCTCTAAACAAGGGAGTAAAAAGCCTTTTATTATGTTAGGCGATCATAAAAGAAATGCTAATCGTAAGCAAAGCGAAGTTTGGTGCAAATTCTACATTTCTCTCTGCCCTTCAAGAGTAGGGTAAAAAGCGGTTCATTGCAAGCAAAAAAGTGCAGATCAGATCAATAAGCATCTAAACTCAACATTGACCTGATTTGACAACAAATTTCCTATTTGGAACCTTTCTATTCCAGGCACGTATTCATGTCACTTTGTAATATCGACACTAATAACATTCGCTTGGTAAAGAATCTTCATGCCGGCGTGTTTCCAGTCCAGTACTCCGAGGCCTACTTTCAGAAGGTAAACGGGAAAGTCGTCTCTATCTTTTCTCTCTATCTCGTCATACCTGTGGCCGTATTCATCAGCGAGCGGTAAAATAAACCTCGAGGGCGCACACCCCTATGCTTATTCAATTGCTTGTGTTCAAAAGAAGAAATTTCAAAAGAAAAGTACATTGAGCCGTTAATTCATATCCACAAAGATCTGAGTAAAATTTACTTTGAGATAATGTAAATGTACTCAGGGGGTCCATGCTAGAGTAGAATCTGCCTTGATCAAGGTAACTTCTACTCTGAGGTATGCTCGGATTTCCGGTTAATGGCTCAAAATATGCTATACATATTTTAAAATAGGCATTTGATGAGCGTAGAGGTACGCGCTCTCATGGTTCAAAGGCAGTGGCTTGTGAAAATTGCGAGTTCGAGCTTTTCGCACCTACA
Organism: Cylicocyclus nassatus; assembly: GCA_958299035.1. Taxonomy (NCBI): domain Eukaryota; kingdom Metazoa; phylum Nematoda; class Chromadorea; order Rhabditida; family Strongylidae; genus Cylicocyclus; species Cylicocyclus nassatus. The sequence goes on along the minus strand of CATQJL010000223.1, from coordinate 52,230,252 downwards.
TGGCCTTCTGGATCCGCTGAGTCCGAGACTATGCTTGAAAAGTTGAAACGTGCCTTTTTCGGCGTTTTCCGGCTTTCGACATTGCTGAGGGGACCGAGCGAGGGATTTCCGCTACAGACATCAACTAGCTGTAGATATTGTAACTCCACCCATTTTGGAGGCAGTTGGCTGATCGGCTCAAGCAGCCAATCGCGACTCAGTTGGCGATTCCTCGCCCACCCCCTTCAACGATCTCTTAGACCGGAAAACGCTATGAAAACTTCTTTGAATTCTCAGCACAGCCCTTCACTCAGCGCATCCAGAAGGCCAAGGAGGGATGGAAAGCTTGCAATTGCAATTTTCCCGAGCCACTACCTTTAAAGGCGGTGTTCGGGGAAAAACTCGACTTTGAGATTTTGTGCTTACCTCGGCCTATTCGGTATGCTGAATCTGAAAATCCACACTAGAAAGCGCGGAAACGGCAAAAAGCGGCTTTAACACGGTCGGGAAATCAGAGGTGAGAGGGGTCGTCCCCACTGTAAATTCATGCTCCCAGCTTTCGAAGCGATCTTCTCGGTTCCGACTCCAAGTCAAGGGTTCGCATTTGGCCAGTGGAGATCTCAGGGCGGCTAGCGAAATCGACGAAATCGCTCCGGAAGCTTGGATCGTGAATTCACAGTGGGAGAACTCCTCCCATTTCTGATTTCCTTCCTGTGTTAGAGCCCTTTTTGCCGTTTTCGCGCCTTCTAGTGTGGATTTTTTGATTCAGGATAGCGAGTAGACCCGAGTAAGCACAAAATCTCAAATTCCTTTCTGCCCGGACACGCCTTCAGTTACCTCCGAGTTCGTAGATTAGTACGATCACTGGATTTTTTACGTGAATACTGTTTGCTAGGCCTTAACTACCCATACTTCAAGCGGCAGCCCAAATACTTCATCTGTAAACGGCAAATACTCTCAATCTTGTCAGGTACCGTACTCGAAGACACCGGTCGATCCGCTTAAATGTTTACGGTAGGGGGCGAGAAATCAATTTTGAAATTCTTGGCCACCAATGAGTCTTGTAGATGCCGCTTGATGTACGTAGTGTTGGCGGTTAGGGCTTTTCCGTGGGAAGCCCAATGATAAAACCTGCGTGGAGATTTCTTTGGTATCTCGTTGCAGGTGCAGAATAATGACCTGTGTGCTGCGCTAGTTGTGGATGGCGAATGTCTTGGTGTAGTCTGCTGCAAATTCGAGATTGTTGGCTGCTCCAAATTCCTTTACATAATGTCGCTAGCAGGTTGGTGACTCCGTGATTTTCCTCTGATTTTGATGTATCATTGCAGTGCACCCGCTATATCGATGTCGCGGGATTGGAAGCAGACTTCTCGATTTTGCTATTAATAAGGCAGAAAGTCATAGTGTGTCAACAATAAGACTGCATGTGCAAGTGGGTGTATCTGGTTCGCCTGTCAAGATCAATCTATTATGACTGCCAGCGTCAAATTAAGTTACTGTATCGTATGATTGAGACATTTTTAGATCAACAACCAAAATGCCATTCATTTCTACAAAAATAGAGGCTTTACGATACTCGAAACAACGAAGAATTACTATCATCGATGTTTTCCTACCGATGCTTATCTTATGCAAAAACAACTCCAAATCTGATTTTATAGCACTGCGTATCGGAGCCTGTGTTCATTATTGCTGATAGTTTTGCAATTTGGTCAAAGATGTGCTGAGAATCTTGCTTCAACCATATCTTGTCGTGCAATTGGCACGTCCTCTTCGCTAGTGAGATTTGTGGAACTCATACATGGAAATTATTCGTGATTTGAAACCGGGTGGCGAGAGACACATTGTACAACGTACATTACAGAGCACCCAACAAAGCACAATCCAGAACCTGCCAATTCGCCTGTAATTTTCACATTTTATCATACTAATACAGGCTATAACCTTTGCTACGATACGGTGTGTTGTTTATTCTATTTTTGTTACGGTGATCTACTACCCTGTGCTTGCCATTATTCTTATTTCTTTTTTATGAAAAAAAGTTTGCTATTACTTGCAGTTTTCTTATCTACTTTTATCTTGAAAGCTTTGGACATGATGTTGCAAGGAAATGAGCCGATTTCAACTTGCAGAACTGATTTGATTTAAAGCGTTTTGCGTAAAATAGAATTAGCAGGTCTTCACCATAGCTGGCTAATACCGCAAAAATCAACTGGCTTATCGTCAACGTAAGAAGAAAAGGTGTCGGCGCCTTTACAGAACATCAAAAGTCAAAAGAATAATTGTTCCAACTCAAAATTTTCGAGTATGTGTTTAGAGATAAACAACATGGTACCCAAAAGCGTTCAAGCACAAGAGATAACCTCTATGACGTATTGCAAGCAATGTCCTAGCAAATTTGGATATCCAGACTACTACTGTGACATAGATTTGGAAGTCTTGACTAAGCCACCCTAGCGGTAGAAAAAAATCAGCAGGTTGGCGGTAGCTCACATTATTTATTTACGAACGATTAGTTTAGTCAGTAAACTCTCACCCACTACCGTAATCAAGCAAGCTAATTTGCCCGCTGAAGAGCAGGGGCAATTTGTAATACAAAATGGCTCAAGTGAGACTGATTCAACGACTGCCGGTCAGTCTCATCGCTTTATACCATCACACATTCTGAGACAAATTTGAATCTAATGAGTCGTTCAACGCTGCTTATCGACTTTAAAAACTGAGCAATCAGTATTCAAATAACCGTTTCTTAGTACTTGCAATCACAAAATAACCAGTTACCTGTCATTTTTGGATTTTTGCATTCTGATGTGAGTTTCGATGAGTCATTGAAACAAGTTGTTGACTATAAGTTCAGATCCATTGATTTTTGACAGAGTTTTCAGAAGATTCATTTGCTTACATTGTACCCCAGAACTTATTCAAAGTTGCCAAAGAAAGCTTATCTTTCCTGACACGCACTATGTAGTGGGCTTCAGCTGTAAAATTTAGAAGAAATCAAATACGACGAAAGGATTTGATTATGTTGCAAAATACAGTACAAGAACACGTCCTTCTGGGTCATATTTGTACATACGTAGGCAATTTTGATAAAGAAAAGCAGGTAAGTTTGGAGCACAGATAGCAGACCGTACAGCTGGTAGCATATGACGAATGAGCCAGACACCCTTCTGAGTGCCAAGCGTTCCTTGGAAGGAAATGTTCGAGCTTCATTCGGTGAACAAAGGGCTGTTAGTTCCGAATTTGAATTTGTTCCAGTGCTACATTCGTTCCGTGCATCACTTTCTGTGCTTGTTCTGAGCGGGAACTGTGAGCATCGCAGCGTTCCTTTATTATGGCGCAATCTTCACAGTATTGTTTGCTAGTTGAATTGAGCAGACACTGACCTCTATATTGGTGAGATGGCCCATTAATGTCCATAAGTGTTGTATTACTGAACTCTAAGCTATCCACTGTGCTATGCAGTGCTCTGCTATTCAAGCGAACTTGGAAGGAAATGTGTGCGTTTAGCACGCCAAATTTGCTATGGAGTCGTATTCGGCCTATTCTATAATATTCTACAACTATATTCAATTTTCCCGCTTCTGATATTCACCTAAGTATTCGGGTTCAACGCTTTGTCATCATCTTTGCTCGCGACCATTCACCGCTTTCGCTCGATTTTTTACTTTCCCGTGACTTGTTCGTCACTAAACTGACTGCAATCATACTTGAGCAGTTAAACTTGCGGACATGGTAAAGGAAATGTAAGTGCTTTTGCTGCTGTTTGGCTAAATGGATGCGATCATCCAACTAATGAACTTTCGTAACCGACACCACGATGCTCTATGATTTTGTACTACTGTTTGTACAAAATTCAGAAACAGTTTGCACGCGTTCTTGCATTTCCATCACCGTGTCAACAAGTTTAATGTGAAGCAATGGACATTTCAAGAGGCGAAGAAACAACTCAAGTAATGGATATTCCAAGGCTTGCGGACGACGGGGAGGAGGAGGTGGAGCCAGAGGAGGAACTCATGGTGATTGACGAAGAAGAAGTCGGGGAAGAAAACAGTGCTATGCAAAGACAGGAAGAAGGTCTGGACGATGACGGATGCCTCGACCAGCTACTACAGGAAGCCGGAGAGACTCCCCAAGAACTCGACGAACCAAGTATCCAATCATTAGAAGAATCTATACCAAGAGGGAACGTCGTCATCGAGCAAGCGGAGGAGGACATGAGGAGAGTACAGGTCCAAGGACAGAGGCCTCAGGAGCAAGTTGACGCTGAAGTTCGAGACAAGATACCAAGACAGGGTCAAAACGAGATTCAAGAGTTGCAGAATCACATCCAAGAATTGGAAGCCCGCATTCAAGTAACGCGGGAGGAAAATCGAGCAAGGGAAGAAGAGGTCTACGAAGTAGAGAGGGCCATCCAAGAACTCCCGCGACGCATCCTGCAAGACGCCCCTGAAAAAATTACAGCGAACATAATCTGTGCCTTCTGTAAGACGCGGGGTCGACACTTTTCAGATTCCTGCTACGTCATTACAGATGGAGACGAAAGGTACAACCTCGCTTTGTAAGAGGGATTGTGCCATAGATGCCTGCTTGGGCACGGCGGCAGGTGCAGGAATCCCTTTCGCCCGTGTTTCTACTGTGAGAAAGTCTCAGGGACCCTGTCGGAGGAATTTTGTCCCAGAGACGAAGATCATCACAAGGCTCTATGTCCCATACCCAATGCGGAAGACAAACTCCAACAACGAATCCAGAGGATCATGGACCACTATCTCGAAGTCGGACAAGACATAGAGAGAATGGAGGAGCAAAGGGACAACCTCAAGAATCAAGTAGAACAGATCCTTCGTCAGGATCCAGCACCACACCCGAGACCATAATTCGTCGCCGCCAGTGTCGTGAAACACGACTTCAAATCCAAGGATTTATCAAGTATGTATTGATCCAAATTCATTATTATTTTCGCCAAGTCTTTCTTACAGGAATGCTTTATTTACTTGCAAGCGCGGAGCCGACTCCAGATGGTGCGAACGATAAGGGGACGATCGTCGTCTATGCAGCTCGTCGGCTGCTCAAGCAAGTATCATTTTCACATAATTTGCATATTTTCTTTATCTTCATATATCATCTAGGTTCACACTATATAAGCTTGTCCGACTGTAGGCTCATACTTTTCCGACTTGAAGTTTTACCACTTTTGTATTATTTTCTTGCACCTTTTTGAGCAATTAGATCCAAAACAGCATAATAATCAAGTATTGAGTAGGATAAGCATAATTAAGTATCATAGCAGTGAGAACTACCATTAGCAGCCTACTCTCAGTGATTTTTGTCAGTAGTATTTGAGATCATCATTCATTTGTATCTGTTATGTAGTTTAGTTCATTTTATTTGTTCTATGGTATTTTGTCGAATTTTGCGTATAATAGTCAAAGTAAAAGGTTTAATTACCCAAGTTTGAGTTGAGGTACACGTCGACAATAATACGCCCGCGTGGCAAATCAAGTTCAAGTGTCTCTTGGTATTAGACGATTGTTGTTCTAAATATCTTGCGTATCCTCAACACATTTATTTCTTTTCTTTTTCTTTTTATTTCTTCTATTTTTTCGAATACATTGTCTTTGTCTTGTTTTGCCATTCAAAAGAAGCTGTCATATGGCAGCTTCCCGAACACTTACAGTCTGTCTCGCCCTTTTTTATACAACTGTATCTTGTTGTTGGAAACCCTTCTTTTGTCTGAGTAAATAAATTTTTGGAAATTTTTAACAGAAGCACGGTGAAAAATAAGCTACTGAATCCCAGCATATTTTGGTGCATTCACCGAAAAAACCCCAGCCAAAAACAAGCCGAGTTTTGTTGAATCTTGTTGAATCAAGATATCAAGATACTGAAAAGCCCCTTACCATCAGCGCCAAGACGCTGAAAGGACAGATAACTTCAAAGAGTATACGAAAAGCTGGAATAAAAGTAAGTAATATCGCACTAAACTATCATCAAGCCATCGTAGGAAAAAAATGCGTAGCCCAATGCGACAACAAGATGGTAGGACATGACCTCAGTGGCACATATAATTTCCTATTAGAGATAGAACCATAGGAACTACCTAAAAAAGGAGGACAGTCACAGATGTATGGAACAGACTGGTTGCAGAAATAAATATTCCAAACTTAAAACCCATTTGAAGTATGTCCACTAATAATGGAAAAGTGACCCCGGCAATTCTGGGGACTATAACAATCCTGTCTATAATAACATAGTCATTTAGACCTGCATTACTCCTAGCATTGACCAAACTAGCATATATTTGCGTTGTAGCGATCGTGAAGGCAAGAATTCTGTTAGCCCACATCTTGTATAAATGTCTAGTGAGAGCAGCCGAAGATAGATATGCAGATTAGACGGTTTTGTACAAATACCCATTAAAATAATCTGTCACACAAACCTAGATGTCGTAGCCGACGCTATCGTAATTGTCATTTGATGATCTTGTACTGATGTTTTGTACGATTCCGCGAACCCAGTTCGCAAAACAGTGTTTTTGTCTTGTTTGCGATTGCATTCAACAAACGAAGCTACCAGCTGGCATCCTTCCGAACACGATTCTGACTCTCCTTTTTGGAACGCCAGGAACGCCAGTTGTGATTGAGTTGTAAGCCGAGAACCCAGCGTTTTTGTAGTGTTTGTTGAAGTGTTTTGCCGGGGAACCCAGCTGGAGAAGAAAGCAATTATCCAACCGTGTTTGACAGAAGCACGGTATGTCGTAACCGACACGATCGCATGTTTTGCGGTCTTGTACTTGTATTTTGACCGCTTCTCTCAAACCGTGCATAATTTACCATTTCCACTGAACAAAGGAAGCTGCTAGCTGGCAGCTTTCCGAATACTTACTATCTGGGGTGCGCCCCTTTACTTTTTAGTGTTCGCTGAAGTGTTTGTACAGTTTGCCGGAGAACCCGGCTCGGAAATAAAGAAATCAATCCATCCGTGTTCAACAGAAGCACGGTAAAACAAAAAATCCACTGAACCCCAGCACATTTTTGGTTGGTCAAACCCACACATTTTTGGTGCATCAAATTTAATCAACAAATTCATTCTACCATTACAGATGTGAATTAGTCTGCGAAACGTCGTCAGTCCTATCCTCAACGTTGATGTCGCTCCACCACCTACAAATTCTTCCGTCGCTCCACCGCCTAAGAAACTCCACCGCCGTCCAGATCCACCGTCGTCCATCCAGCATGGTATTTTGCCCATTTGTGTTTTTGTTCCCCTTTTTCCCTTTCATTAGTTTGCCCCTTTCCCTCTTTTATTTCTATCCATACTTTACATTTGATCGTTCATTCTTGAATCATGTATTTGATCTAACCGTGAATCGCTCCTTCTCGTTGCCATTAAACTCCTTATTAAACGATACATCGAATTGCTGAATGTTTTGTCGCTTTGTATTTTTACCTTGAAAGTGTAATTTTCCTTTCTCTTGGGCGGGAGTGTCGTAACCGACACGACCACATGTTTTGCGGTCTTGTATTTGTATTTTGACCGCTTCTGTCAAAATGTGCACATGTTCAGAACATAGTTTTTTCGTATTCACCATTTCCACTGAAAAGGAAGCTGCCAGCTGGCAGCTTCCCGAATACTTACTGCAAGGCAAAAAAGCGAGGCTGAAATGGGAACAGAAGCGGCTCTTCTCAACCTTTCAGAGACAAGTGAGGACAAGCAACTTCCAGAAAGAGAAGAAGCACAACAAGACGTCCTAAGTTCGTGGACGGTGAGGAAGAAGTTATGAAACAAGAGGATGAACTCATGCTGATTGTTGAAGAAGGAGTTGGTGAGGAGCAAGCTGCCAGGAAGAGATAGGAAGACGTCATGGACTACGAGAGGTACCTCTGCCAACTATTACATGAAGCCAGCGAGACACCTCAAGAAATCGAAGAATCAAGTCTCCAACAAAAAGAAAAGGCTACCGAAAGAGTGGAAACTGTCATCGATCAAGCTGAAGAGGATGCGAGGAGAGTGCAGATTGTCCGTAAATAGAGGCATCAGGAGCCAGCCGACGCTTAAAATCGTGAACAGACCAAGACAAGCACAAGAAGAAATACAAGCGTTGCAGAATCAGATACAATATTTGGAAGCTCATATACAAGCAGGAGGAAAATCGAGCACGGGTAGAAGAAATCCACGAAATGGAAAGGACGATACAAGTACTCCCGCCGCTAAATGCATGATGCCTCCGAAAGAACCCAGCCAAATGTCACGTGCGCCTTCTGCGGGGCACAGAATCGACACTATTCAGATTCCTGCTATGTAGTCATGGACGGAGACGCAAGATATAGCCTGGCGTTACAAGAATGATTGTGTCCCAGATGTCTGTTAGGTTATAGCGGAAGGTGTTGGCATCCTTACCGCCCTTCTACTGTGAGAAGGTCTCGGGAACCATGGCTGACGATTTTCGACCCAGGGATGATGGACATCACAAAGCTCTTTGCCCAGTACCAAACGCCGAAGACACGCCTCGACCACGAATTCAAAGTGCGAAAGGCCTAAGGCATACCTCGCGCGATTCCTGTCGCTGCGCGATTTGGCACAACAGCGACTCTCTGTAATTCGTCGTTAATGCGTTTCCTTTGGTCAGAACTTAACCCATTTGCAACAACTTACACAAGTTACCCGTCTATGCCTTCGAGAAGCGCGCATGACAAATTTGTAGAAATCTGGCAATTCGCCAAGTCGCGTGAAAGTGGCGATTTGGTCACATCGCGTGAGGTATGCCTTAGGCCAAAGACAAGTAGATACAAGTCGGAAGGGACATAGAGCCATGGCAGGAACACCTCAGAAATCAATTGAACAAGTTTATCGCCGTGACCGGGCACACCGCGGGAGATACTAACTAGCCGCCAGTGTCGTGAATACGACTTCATTATACAAGTAAAGTCAAGTACGTGTTGATCCAATGCTTTATTATTTTTTCGCCATATTTCTCTTTTAGAATTTTGTTTACATCTTCTCGCGATCTGATCGAGTTTGATCAGTTTTTCTTTTGTATTCCTTTCCCCACTATTTTTAAGCGATTATAAAACAAGTCTAAAAAACAAGATCGAGTAGGAAAAGGACAAAGAAGGAGTTTATCGAAGTTTGGGAAGACTAGCAGATAGTTGTTTGAAGAATTCGACAAAATTCCCTATCTTTGCAATACAAAACAATGACTAACGCGATACCTTATTCAAGAAAGCCACGAAATATGCCACAAGAGCACAAGTTACTCAATGGCGACGGTAAGGCAGAAATACTGGATCCCAAAATCCCATGCACAGATGACCAAATTCATTCGCAAGTGTATACCGTGTCAAAAAATGAACAATCTACCTTTTGGCCCGATAAGTATCACCAATGAGGGAGGCACTATAATCAAGGGATATGGAGTGATAACAACATGTTTGGTCACAAGGCTGATGCATCTAGATCTGGTAGATGGACCAACAGAAGCTTTTCTGAATATGTTGAGAAAGTTCTTTGCCAGAAGATGGACTCCAAAATCGATAACAAACGATAACGCTCCCCAACTTTATATTGGGTGATACAATCCTCAAAGAATGCCACCATAGTGCTCTGAAAAATCCATTGCAAAATAAATCAGCAAAAGAGAAATCGAGTGGAAATACATCACACCTTATGCACCATGGCAAGGTGGAGTATATGGAGGCCTTATCAAATCGGCCAAAATAATTAGCAATGCATAAGACTCTCGGATAAACGACACCACTGTTTGAAGAACTAGAAACTACCATCATAGAGATAGAGTCAATGCTAAGCACAATACCATTTACATACATTGAGACAGAAACAACAGATGATCGAATACTAAGGCCTATAGATTTCCTTCAAAACGAATTCATATTCCAACCCTCGACGTACAAGATAAAGAAACAGAAAGCAAATCGGAAATGTCATTTTCTTGGTTTTCATCTCTAATCGAATGATTTTTTTTGCTTACGTACAGTATTCTTCAGACATTGGAAGTGAATGAGCCAAGCGTTGAGGGTGATGCGTTCTGGATGAGCGTTTTATGCTTTTGTGTGCGCAAAGTTCGCAGCAAGATCCGTCGTCACGGTTTTATGAATGAACTATACAACTTGACGAGGTTGACAAAGAATTTCTTTTGAAAGAAGAACGCGTAGCGAGTACAAGACTAAGAGAAGAAATGCAAAGTCTAATTGGTAGAGCCAAAGTCTACTACAAATCTTTGTTTGCAATTCGGGAACTATCCTTACACCAAATCTGCGAGCAGCAAGAACATTTGGTCCTGCGATCTAGGGACCTGGAATTCAACCTCCATTGCTCCCAACTCCGCACTTGAAACAAATTGCAAAGAGATTTTGATGTTATAAATAGATGGGGTTGGGTCCCAATTGAGCAAGTCTCCCTGAAGATGGTCTAAAACGAGAAAACCGCTCCAGAAAGGAGAGGGAGACGGTCGAATGGCGCGTACTGATCGATTGTTACCTGAGAGAAACAAGAAATAAGTTCAGATTTGATTTGCTGTTTTCGGATTCTGACTGATATGCTGTTACACTTCCTGGTGTACTGACAAAACTCGGAATCTGGAAACCTCGCTTTTGTAGCAAACGATCCAGTCTCGGAATGATGGCTGCCAAAACGCGCGCCTTTCGATACACCCGAAAGGAGAAGCGTCACGCTGGCTGCGGCCGTCAAATGGATGATATGAAGATACAGTTCGAAATTGGTAGACAAAATGTCGCAAATTATATTAGGTTGTCCCGAAAGTTTTGTTCGTTTTTTTGATCGCTCGCTAAAACTCACAGAACACTAGTCCAAGGACGGCTTAGGTATCATTTGATTCAGTTATTTATCCTCTTTCTTACAGCTATATTTGCTCTTTGATCTACCCTGTCCTTGCTATGTTATCGCCATGGCTTTTTGAACAGCTCAGCAGTAACGCCAAATCTTTCCCGAATCTTCAAAAACTTTTATTCTGATGTTTTCAAAGACCACTGGTGACTATTACGTAGAGCAGGTCTTTGGCTATATTGTGTCCATTTAAGATTACATGGGCCACGTTTACCCAGTCCGTTATAAATATTTGTTCAATAAAAACCGCGGCTTTTTGATTACGTTTATCACGCAAAAGTACCGAAAATTCCAAAATGCTGCTTTTTGGAGCAAATCAAACTTGATTATGTTGCATAATTGTTTAAAAGATTCATGTTTCAATTCGCAGAAACTGCAAAAGCTTTCGTGTATTTGCTGCAGTTGCTGTTTTATGACTTTGCCAAAAATCGATACCTTCGAAGAAATAATTCTTTGAAGCTAAAAGCAGCAGATTAAAAGAACCGAAAAATATAATCTTGTAGTCCGAAAGTAGCTCTATTTGATCCATACTTAAACCTTTCCAGAATTTTGGAATAAAATTTTTAAAAATTAGCCTAACTTTGAGCAGATAAAATTGACGGATAGAGAATATTGGCAATTATCAAAAAAAGCACACAAGATTGTGGTTCGAAAATAAGAAATGGAAGGAAAGCTGCATCGAATGTATGTTGAAACTCCTTCAGATCTTTATTGTGCGTGGTTTTATAGTGGTTTGAAGAAACGTACAAAACTTTCGGGACAACCTAATGTAATCATGAAGGGCGAATCTGTGACAATTTGATATATCAAAGCACAAGTTTGCACCGTGTGTTAGGCAGATCACCCACGTCTAAGTGGAGCCAACGTGGCCGTTCCTACTTCTTGGAGCGGTTTTCTCGCTTTAAAATTCATTTTTGCAGAGAGACTGGCTTGCTTAGGGGCCCTGCTGTTACACATCAAATTCTAATCACTCTCAATTCGGGTGAACGGTGCCTTTGATCGTCAGTGGCTGAAGTAATCACCAACCATCATTGTTGCAACTACAAACTTGCATGGTATTTTTCTTCAGCTTGCATGTTTTTAGTTGCTCCTTTCTTTTATACCAGCGCTTCACCTCTGCTTCGCAGAGGTTCGCACTGGCATTGTGAACCGTGGTAAACTCACTTTCTGAGAGGTTGTCTCTCAAATCATTGTTCGGGTTATTGCAAAGTGAGCCGTAGTTAAAAATGAACCATACTCGCTATCTTAACCTCACATGATGTTTAGTATCGTAAATCATTCCTCACTGTAATTTCGTAACGGACAAACTCCACACAACTTCAGATTAAGCCGCTTATTATAGGTCATGATTGTCTCTCCCCTCCCCCCCCCCCCCATTTCTATCGCAATTTACTCCGTAACGTTCCTGTGTCCCGCACATTCAATCCAAGCCACGTATCATACTTTGTTCTCATGACACTTACAGATGTTTGCACGTTCCTCCTCGGCGAAAGTGTTGTGAAATAACGAGTTCGTTTCTATGCACTCTTGTTCATTCTAAACTTGCTTGTGCCGTCTTTTTTTCTTTTTTGTTCACGCTACCGTCTTTTTCGCAGTCAATTTTTCCAGATTGGCCATTTGGCGGAAACTACATTTCCGTTCTGCGCACTTGAATGAACAGTGTAATGAACCTCGAACGGCTATTCCGTCGAAGAGAACTAGCATGTGAGCAGGATACGGAAACCAGGCAATTACACAACAGAAGCATTCAAAAATAACAAAAACTGAATACAGAAGGAAAGCAGTCAAAACGCTATAATTCTGAGAACATAATATTCCATAGAACTGCAAGAGCTTGAAAAGAACTGGAAGGAACTGGAAGAGACGAGGTAGTGATCTGGAAGTGCCGGACACATGCTGACTAAGACGCAGTGGTTGATAAGTTGAGATCTTAGACATCTGGAATGTTCAAAGTCTCCAGGACATCAACTTGGGCCAATCTTTTTCGGAAAATTGCTGAGTTACTGCTGGAAGTGATTTCGCTTGGTAAAAGATTGAGCCATCTTGATGTCCGAAACATGAATGAATTGAAGGTGAGCGAAAAAACTCTGCGTTGTAATTTACGGTAGTACATATTAAACCCACCTGTTCGCGTTCCATGAGGCCTAAAAATCCAGTACTTACTAGGCTTTAATCTTGTCTCTAAACGAATTAGGCGAAAGCAGAACACCAGGTCATTGAAAATTCGCCGTATTATAGACTGCGCAATTTCAGAGTGGATAGCCTCAAATGGTACGGCGGTAAGGTGCGGGGATAATCAGGACTTGAAAAGCATCTGTAAAAGATAATTCGGGTAAAGTTTCTTTGCACCCTTTCCAGTAATTCGATGTCTTTCTTCAAAAAAGGACTCCACACCGGTGATGCGTATTCTAGTTGCGGCAGGACATATGTTTTATATAGTCTGACCAACAACGCAGGATCATCACAGTGAATATTGCGCAAAATTAGAAAAAGACTGGATAGGGCTTTCCTACTGATCGCGCTGTAATGTTGTGAAAATTTTAAACGATCATCCACCAGAACCCCAAGATCCTTGGTAACAGAACATCGTTCAAGTGGAACACCATCACAAACATAGGCTGGGCATTGAGAATTACCAAGATGCATCATCTTGGATTTCGAGACATTGACCGAAAGATTCCACTCTTTACACCAGAGGATCATTTTCTGTATTGACGATGAAACTGCTTCAAATGCCTCTAATTGATTTTTGCTCTCATAACAAAAGTAGATTTTGATATCGTCAGCAAACATCACGAATGAATTGTAAACAACCATTCATTTTTAGAGCTTTTCCACGTAAGATCGGTAATTTTGGGAGAAGAAATTTTCCCGCAGAAAAATAAATGCGATTTTGAATGCGTTACTGAATTTATTTTGCTTCGTAGTCGCTATAAGGATAAAGACCACCTTGAGCTACATATCTACTCAAAAATCCTCTCAATTCTTGTAGTAAAAACTTGGCAAATCAACAATTTGCTCAGTTACATCTTTTTGGCACCACTTACTTTTTGAGCTGAAGTCAATGTTTTTCGGATTTACTTGCTGAACAAATCCGCGGCTTCGCAAAAAGTCCAATTACCGACCCATTTTGGAGGGCCGAAAGTCGCGTGGATCCGTTTGACGCACTGTTTTTAATGGTTACACTTACTGGATCGGCTTGTGATTTTGCACAGTTTACCTACACGCTGACAGGGTGCTATGACCAGAATAGATCAAAACGCTGGCTGCAACTCACCCTGTGAATTTCGTGACAGACAGATATACACACACAGACAAACAGACAGACGCTCCCCGAGCCTGCCTTGAAGAATTGCCAAACTTAAGACAGCATTTTGCATCAGTAGTAGTACAAATAGTACTACTACTGAAAAAACTACACACCAAATGGTACTACTACTAATAGTAGTACCATTTGGTGAGGTGTCGTTCCAGAAAATGAGACTGTACTGGTGATCATTTCAAGAATCAACAGTAATAAAGACGGTAACACTAGAAACACGAGTAACACGAGCAACACCGGTAACATCGGCAACACGGGCAAATTATGGCCAAAGCCTTTGTCTTCTTATCAGATGAAGGACTTGAAGCTGAACCACCACATATCAAATTACATGGTAAGGTTCCCTTTGGATAGTGTTAACTACTTGCAAATACAACTGTACAAAGGCAATTTACCAAGTGCCCAAGATGTAATTTTGTGAAACAGCGAAAAGAGAGATTTCACTTTCCTATGTGCCAAGCTATCCCGTATCCTTTATTGGTTCACCTGATGTAAGCCCGAATATATCATAACTTTCCAGAAATATTCAGCACAGAAAGCAGCTTGGAGGTCTGCAATCTAAAGATGCTCATAATTCACACTTTTGGATAATCCCTTTGCGGCAGATCGCTGGTGCAAATGTCCGTTTTCTCGCCTATATTCTCCGCAATCGACATCCAGCGCTTTAATCGACGCATCTTTTTGAATCGCTTTATGTGAGGCTCATTTTCGATTCCTGCCGAAACTGCTCGCCAGCTAAAATTTTTCTGAGTATCTTCGCTTTCAAACCTCATTTTCGATCTAATTTTTCATCCAATATTCATCACATCATTATCAATGTTCTATTCCTCTTCTATTTTCAATATATGTAAATTTTTCCTTTGCCCACCTAGTTTTTGCCATATCAGACATTGTCTGAAAATATTTGTTTTGACTTCCAACCCACTTTTTGCCTATATTTACAAAACGCCAGTTAAATTGAGGATATCAGATGTCTTTTGGTTCTGAGCTGTGGCTTCTATTAAAGAGTGCATATGGCGTAAGATGGAAGGTAGGGGACCCTTTGAATCGTTTGTTTGCTGGGTTCAGTGTCACTTTACCCATCGCTCGTTCTAAAAATCCGTCTAGTTGTGTAAATACCTGAATGGCTAAATTTAAGATATAGGAGAGCCCCCTTCATGTATTATCCATATAAATTTCCTGCTGAGAGTGTCCTGTCACTCCGAAACGAATCTTTTTCAAGTTGAAGTTCATGACTCTTTCGTGGTTATTACAAAAGGCTGTTTTTCTTATTTGGAAAGGAGCAACTGCAGATGGCTGACTTATTCTGTACTAGATTGTTAACAACGACCTGCCCTTGTTCTTAGTACACTTACGACCAGGCGAATTTTCGATCATTGCCATTTTTGGACCAGCCAGTTTTCCACTGTGTCAAAGTTACGACTGAGGAGCCCAGTACGGAGGATTTTCGTAAGAATCAAGGAATTGCTTAAAAAGGCAGTAAAAATTTCCGAAATTCTCACATCATAAACAGCATGCTGATGATTTGTACTTCTTAGGATTGAAAATGCCATAAAACCATTGAAATCGATGAATCAATCATTTTTGGACCAAAAATCTTTTGCTATTCTATTTTTTTCTGTGCATTCGAGTTTCCAGATATTGCATCATACTGAAGAAACAACCCGTGCCTGTCTTGTCTACATTGTGCAAGCAACTTGTTTTCACTATAGGTGAAATAAATCTAAAAAATTTGCAGCATTTGGATTACCCCTTCCATAAAGATTTTTTCAGGGGCTTACCTTGAGCCACGTCTTTTTTTTTCTGATTTGGGCCTATAAGCCTGCGAAAATCTGCATTCTTTTGAACAGCCATTTGGAATTCTGTAGCTTTCTCCTTCCCCTGCCTTCTTCCCCAAAAGAATTTCTTGGGCCGCCACTTCAAAAATTATTCACTCCAAAAGCTTCGGTAGTGAGACTGTTAAGTTTTGACGACGCTTTTACAGCGAAGGAATAATTGCAAGATTTGATATCCTTTCTAGTCAGCGGCCTAGACCGCTGCAGTCGCTTCCATTGTGACCTTTGCCGATACAGTTGCATGGGTGCATGAGCCATTTGCTGATTTGCGCATCTTGTTCTTATATGCACCATATATGAACATATGATATGAACGGTAACGGTAACGGTAACGGTATGAACATATGTTCATACCGTGCTGATGCGCAACAAGTGAAGGTGCCGTTCAAGACCATCGGCAACAAATAGTGGTATCGTTCAACATTGTGCGTAACAAGTGATGGTGCTGCTCAACTTCATCCGCAACAAGTGATGGTGATGGTCAACACCACGCGCAACAATTGACGGTGCTTCTTAGCACCACCCGCAACAATTGGCGGTGTTGCTTAACACCATACGCAACAGTTAAGGGTGCTGCGCAACACCATATGCCACAGAAAACTATGCCGCGCAACACTATACGGCACAAATAACGGTGCTGCGCAACACTATACGGCACAGTTAAGCTGCTCAACACCATACGCCACAAATGATAGTGACTACTGCATTAAAACGTGGTACCGCTAGGTGCTGCTAGTGCCACAGATAACTGGGGCAACTGGGGATAATATATTTTCCCTTTAATATTGTGAATGTATACCGAGTCTATAGTATTTTTTTATTTAATACTCACGATCAGTTCATTCCAGTTGTGTGCCAACTTGTTCTCGAGGAGATGTTTCGCTTTGACATCAATTGGCAAAGGTAATGAGAACGATCGTGCAGCAGCAGCGAGCAGTGCAGGAAGTACAAAAAGCCGCGTGTAAAGCCTGGCGAAAGAACTTGGTATATCGTGCGCAAAATAGAATGTTCTGAACTTCGTCAATGGTTACTACGATGAAAATTTGGCAGATTTACGATGGCAAACGTGTGCAAGAATATTGCACGAATATTATGGCAACTTACAAAATAAAGTGGAGAGGCCATCCTGAAAGGGTAAAGTTTTTACTGGAAACAACGTGATTTTGCGAGAATTTGGTATTGCCACTCCGAAAAGTTCTTGAAAGGACTGTTCCGCATCTCTCATCTTCAATTCCTCCTTCCCCCCCCCCCCTCAGTTCTTTGGGGTTGTACTGTAGTGAAAACTTGACATAAAAATCAGTCATTAAAAGCTTTTTGAAACCTTCATTTCTAAAGACTTACGTTATTTGAATTGATCGCTAACCCTTTCGTTATTCTCAACATGCTCCAGAATTGTGTAGATGTCGGCAATGTTCTCCTCTGTACTACTAATAAAAAAACGCTTACGAGCCATCCAAAAACGAGAAGTAGGTAGCTGTGTGATCCAACGAAAGCCCCACGCTCTCAAAGCATTTTCTGCATAGATTGACGCTCGTGGAAGGTTTGGAACAAATCTTCGAAACTTTTACCGAATCATCCACATACCCATCCTAGAGCGCTGCTGGGAATCGTGCAAAGAGGAGCTTCAAGCTCCAGTTTGCCCAATTCGAGAGTAGTTACCGAACTGAACTGAGCGATTGCAAGTTGAATAGATTGTTCTTCCTCCATAACTCAGTTCACATGAATTTTGATAATAGTGACATAGTGGTTTTACGTCAAGCATCTGCAAAGCTAGTCTTAAAGGCAGCGTCCAGGCAGATCTGTACCTATGGGGCTTTTACGTGGAAAGTACTTTTGGGGTGCTAACTAAGGCACTGCCCAAGCGGCAGCTCAAGTAGTGCTGTAATGGCTGAGATATTCCTCTCGAAACTGGACCCCGCGACCGTGTTTCGCATGGATTCATGGCGCAAAGCGTGGATCCTGGCGCGAAACTGCCATGAATCCATGCGAATACGTTCGCGGGGGCCAGTTTCGAGGGGAATATCTCAGCCATTAGAGCACTACCTGAGCTGCCGCTTGGGCAGTTCCTTAGTTAGGGCCCCAAAAGTACTTTCCACGTAAAAGCCCCATAGGTCCAGATCTGCCTGGACGCTGCCTTTAATATCCAGCTGCAGACAAACGCAGCTGCGTTAATATACGCATTAATTATCTCCCGCATAAGAGTAATATCCAGACAGCGACAGCTGTCACTGGCAGCGCTTGCCTCTCCTTTTATCCTTGTTTCCAATTCTCTTACACTATGCTAGGTAAAAGAAGCTTATGAAGGGAACAAGTCGAAGCAGATATTTTAAATTCCCATGGTAATCTCCTGCTGAAATTATCTAAATAGTTTGTATTTGACGTGGAATTTGTTCTGAAGGATTCTCAGTTCTGTATATCCTTTTAAAGACTAAATCTAAATGTTCCGCTATATTCCAGCTACAGATGCTCTGCATCTTTACCATTTACCTCCATATTGCTACTGCTACATATTGTTTCATAGAGCAGGACATTTGTCCTGTAGATTCTATTTACCTTTATCTTTTGTGCTACCTTTTCTATTATATTGCAAACTCCTCTTGCGCGGGACAGTGAAATTGTCCAATTCCATTGAAACTGTACCACGGTAGCAAACAGCAGTTTTTCTTTTTATATGCATAGCGTGATCTATTCTATGTTTCGATCCCGACATACTTGGCGACTCTCATTCAGTGGGCGTAGTGAAAAAATCTGAAATTTTAGACTATATCCTGAATTCACGCAGGCCTCCCATCGGATAAGTCTATTTGCAGATAAATCCGGACTTTTCTGACGTATCTGGATTTATCTGACAAAATTTTAGAGTAGTCATAATGGAAAGAAAAAGGATTTGTCTGTAGGGCGGACTTATCTGAAGGGTCAAGACAAAGTGGACTTATCTGTAAGATTTTAGGTTACTTGCAGGTTAGCGGCAGCGAGACTGTACTGTGCCAGGTTACAGACCATTTCAAATGAAGTTTATCATCCCTAATATATATTTGAAAGAGTAAGTACTGCACTCCGCTATGGTAAACTCGTAACCGTGCAAAATTTGGTGTGCTCATTCCTGGAAAGAAGATTCAGGGTTACGTGGGTGACTCCTTTCAAAGCAGCCCCTCGGATTGAGCGAGGATTGATCCAGCCACAAATTATGTGCATGCACCGAAATTTGAATACACGGTACATAATAAGTTCAGATTAATTTTGTCCTGCATCACAGTACTGGTTTGACTGAGTTTCGTCTAATCGCACACAACTTGAACCGCCTTGAGGTTTGATTACTGGTGTGTGGAAATGTCCATATGCCTTTGCACCTCTGTCCATCGTATCAGGGTTGTCGCTAACACATTGTTGATGGCAATGTTACCAAAATTTTGAAGGAACGCAACTTGAATGCTTCTCAACCGCTACATATTTACTAACGCTTCTTGTTAATGCAATATTAAAATATCTATTTATAGCTTCACATCTACTACCTCAACGATCTCTGCTCTACCTCACTGGATGGCTTCGAAATCTGTTGATGGTGAACCTATAGATCTTCTAGTAAGTTCTTCAATATTTGTTAAAAACTTCGCGCCGCTGATTGCATTTCAAAAAGCAAATCAGACGTAAAGTAAAAGTAAAGCCAAATTGTTTTTACGAAAAGCTATTTTCAACAGCAAAATCATGGCTCATAGGATTACGTATTTTCAGTATGAAAACTTGTAATGTCAAGAACAGTTGCTTCATTTCATATGATCATGTGTGCCATTGCACACACAGTCCACTTTGGCGTCCTCATCCTGGATTTGCAATCGCAAAAACGCAAGAGACTTACCGATTGTTATCGATTACATCAATTTGAAGTGACTAGTAACTAAAAAGGAAAGAAAATGCTAAGAACACCTTGGAAACACTTACCTGAAGGCTTGTTTCTCCCAAAAATCCAGGATGGGGGCGCCAAAGGTGAACTGTGTGTGCAATGACACACATGATCATATGAAATGAAGCGACTGTAATTCTCAGTTTTATTCGCTTATAATAGATTCTGAAGATGAAAAATCGGATAAAATAAATTGCCATTATAATTGCAAATAAAAGCTACCCTAAATGCAAATTTCGTTTCTCACGCAAGCAATACCTAACTAAATGCAGTGAAGAAAAGTTCCAACAACATTAAACCCTTGCTTTGATGAACTGCATTTAGAATATCTTCTCAAATTATGATCGCAAAAATATCGATGCTAATATAATAGCAGAAGCACGGAAACTATGTTCTCAGTATCTGAGTGGAGCGTGGAGCACTGTTGACGATTTACATTTCCTCATCTCGAAAATTAGGTGAGATAATAAATTTGCCTCTGAATTCTTTCTGGAAATACATAAGTTTTCCAGTGGAGGCTACACAAATCTGATATTCTTGTGCTCATTGGCGCCAGAGGTCACTAGCGTAGGAACCGAGCCCAGATCTGTTTTACTCCGAATTCAAACACAGTCCGATTCTTTGCAGCTGATGAGAGAAATTGCCATATTTACTGTTATGGATGGTACGATTTCAATTTCATTCTATGCAGTATAAGTCTTACAGGCTTTCACAATAGGTATTCGAGAGCTTCTATTTCAAAACTGAACATATCATTCCACAAAATATCCAAGAACTTTCGCAAATACCCTAGGTTCA
Organism: Cylicocyclus nassatus; assembly: GCA_958299035.1. Taxonomy (NCBI): domain Eukaryota; kingdom Metazoa; phylum Nematoda; class Chromadorea; order Rhabditida; family Strongylidae; genus Cylicocyclus; species Cylicocyclus nassatus. Next base: position 52,209,554 of record CATQJL010000223.1, on the reverse strand, counting down.
GTTCTAAATGCCAGACTTTCTAGTACGTTCTAATTTCAGCACATGGATTTGGTCCAAAACTACTGGGAATTTTTCCGGGTGGAAGAATAGAAGAATTTATTCCAAGTCGAACGCTAACTGTCAATGAATTTCGCGACAGTAGGTTGGTTTTACTTGCTGCCTCAATGGCTGACAAGTTGGGGAAGGTGGAGGGGGATGACAGATTGGAAAATACTGGGAATGGTAGACATAATTTCTTGAACTGTGCAAGTACGTAGTTCAAGCTTGCAGATACGAGTAAAGTAATTTTTGCGAGCGTGGCTGTGCCATCTATTTGATTGGAGAAATTTTCGTCGTCTCCTGGATTCCCTAAAATTTCCAGACCGCTTGAACCGCATCCCTCTGTTTTCTTCTAAATGATAAAACGATGTAGCAAACGAAATGATTTCTAGTGTCGTCGCTCATCTTGCAGCTTTGACTGCAAAAGTGAACAGCATCAAGCTGCCGTTACCGAAGGCTCCGCAGATGGTTCCTATGTGTCGATCATGGCTCGCAAAGTACGTCAACAATGGAGGTGGACCTATCAGTCTGGAGAAAACGGCCGTTTATGGTGATATTGAGGTAACTTCCATCTTGGATATCAAGTAGTATCAAAGAAGTTTTGAGCAAACTACTCAATTTTGGGGAAAAAGCACGCTAAAACGAAAATTGGACGATAGATTAAAGGCTTTCCACTTTCCCGCTATTCAAGATGTACAGATTTCAGTTCCCGAAGACCCTCACCGTCGAACAATTAGAGGAAGAACTCAGTGAAATCGAGCGGTTTCTTGACAAGCAAGAATGTCCATCAGTGTTTTGTCACAACGATATCGTGGTATGTCTCATTGTACTCCCCAAACTAATCTTAAGCACCAACTGTGGTGCTGCACTGGATGGCTTGAACCGCAATCAGTTTGTTCATTCATGAAGCTTTTCCGTTAAAGGATATTCATCGACGACTGCCCCGATTCGTGCATTTACACCACCGTGGGCGTGCCTATTTGGAGCCTTTCCAGCTTGACAGTATGCTGCAGCGTGCCGGGACTTGATAACTCGCAGCAACATTGTCCTTTAGCCCCTTTTGTTGATTCAAGTATTTCACATCATTTTCTCCTTCTTATTTTCGTATTTCAGTCAGTCATTCGTTTTCCCTTTCTCTTAGGTTCTCTCGATGCTCAAATATCCTACGTTCTTCTTTGATGACCACTGAAATGTAAGGAAAAAAATTTGTTTAGGCACATTTCTTGAATTCCTCTTCCTTTTTACATGCCAAACATTCTTTTACGCAATCGTGAACCATCGCCCCGGGCAAAATTAGGTGAAAGTGTGTGCTTTGTTCATAAGCAGTGGTGGCTATCATATTTTCCTTAGATGAGGCCATCCTAGTGTTTATTTCATCACTCCTACATGGTGACCCTGCTGTAGGAGTGCTGAAGTAGTCACTTCAGTGGTCTGTCCCAGGAAACTTGTCAAATCGTTACAAAAAATTGAAGGAAACATGCAATCCCAACCATAGCCATGAAATCCACCATTGCAACTACGAAGAAGGTCATTCTTTTCGCTACTTTGCTCGCGGCGATGATTTCATATAGAAAGTAGAACGGCTGTTTGTCTGAAATGGAAAAAAAAGAAGAAAAAACAATGTGAAATGCTTAAATTAACAAAATAGGTTAAAGGACAGGGATGGTGCGAGCTACCAAGTCCCCGCGCGCTGCAGCGTACTGTCAAGCTGGAAAGGCTCCAAAGAGGCACGCCCAAGTTGGTGTGATTGCACGAGTTGGGGCAATCGTCGACGAATATCCTTTAACCTCAAATTAATCCGGCTCATGACTGTCTTGTGGCTATTTTGATCTTATGGAATATCGTAGTGGCAAATATATTATATCATTGGCGTAGGAAAGAGAAAATAGTTGAACTGGGGTAGCAAGACTATTTCTGAACTGCCATAGCAAAACTATTTGGTGAAAGATAATAATTTATCTAATGATGCATAATATTTTAGCATAATCTTTTATGACCCAACTCATATGTCGCTTTCAGCCTGCAAATGTTCTGTTGCGTGAGAGAGGACCTGATGAGGGCGATGTTATAGATGAAAGTAGACTTGTGCTGATTGATTTTGAGTTTGGCAGCTATAATCACAGGTACAATTTTGTTTTCCTTTTGCGATACTTATTCAGAAAAAATCATACGATTAGCTATCCTTAGCTATGATGTCAAGTGATTAAAGAGACTGCAAGAAATATGTTGGTTGCAGAGCCTACGAGATCGCGAATAGTATGGCGGAACATGGAATGACCTATGGAACATCGAAACACCCATATTACGACACGGATATCCGAATAATGCAAGATGAAGATTTCGCGCGAACATACTGCACCGCCTACCTGGATCAGCTGTACAAGGTGACTGCGCTGCTCGTTAGCCTGAGTCATAAATTGCTTCAAAATCTCAAACCAGATGAGGGCGCATAACCGCTTAACTTTGGAAGAAGCACATTTGTATACATCTTTGCTTTTCAAATAACATTCTTCACCTCCGCCACAAATTATACATGAGTCAGCTTTTGCTATCATAATTACAGGGGAAGGGAAATTTTGAATTTGCGCAAACAAAGGCTTTCAGTATAGACAAATATTACTTCTTTACGGTCCCCAAACTTGGCTCGGCGAAATTGGGAGTTTAATAAAGTTCGACGGAGAAAATTTTGCACAACTTATTTCCATATGAATTGCGCAGAGAGAAATCAAAAACTGGTAAGTAAAAAATAATATACTGGAAACGTCTCACTTGTAACTTCAACTAACCGTAGCTATTACTGTGAAAATCCTCAAGATCTACAAAGAAACTCCGAACGTTTTTTTTTTTCATCGAGCTGGACGTACAGTATTCAAAAAGCAAACTGAATTCGTCCGTCTCCTGTCACTTTCTCATCAGCGAATTAATTTAGTGGTAGAATTGTTGTTGAACTAGATATTGTAGATGTGTGATTACAAATTGGAACTTCATTTTACCGCTTTTGCAGGAATTCGAGACTCCCGCTAAGCTGAAAAGCCAATGCTTGTCAGGAGATCGAGAAGCCGACGTTCTCAAGTTGATAGCTGAAGGACGACGCTATCTAGGATTGCCGCACTTGTTCTGGGGTATATGGAACATCCTTTTCGCTCAGGTAGGAGCTAGATCCGTTTTTGAGAATAGGTCACAATAATTCAATTGAATCTCATGCGGACCAACGAGACGCATTTTTGAGCTTGAAAAAGTTGTTAGATGATTTCAATTAAAACAATGCAATAGGCTATACTGGCAAATATCGCTGTATCCAATTTTTATATAGGACTAGCTGGCTTACCCGGCTCCGCCGTATGTTCCGAATAGAAAATTCCATTTCTTAACCGATCCGGACCAAACTTGGCACACATACACTTCGGACCCCGGCGGGTGTCACAGTCCACTTTTCGTTATCGATCGATGTCAATTTTATCGATTTTTTGCAAAATTTGAGCTAGGGGGCTGGAATTTGGCAGGGGGGTGTAATCGAGCATGCTGATCACCCCCACGGGGGTGATCAGCATGCTCGATTACCAAGCTCAAATTTTGCAAAAAACCGATAAAATCGATATCGATCGATGACGAAAAGTAGCCTATGACACCCGCCGGGGCCCGAAGTGTATGTGTGCCAAGTTTGGTCCCGATCGGTTCAGAAATGGAATTTTCTATTCGGAACATACGTACAGACAGACAGACATACATACAGACAGACATACATACAGACAAACAGACATTCAGCTTTATATATAAGATAACCGTATCTTACAAAAGCCCTTTCACTTTCCGTATAAAATTCGGACATAGTGCTATCGAAAACTCGATTTGAAAGACACACAATACTTCTTAAGGAGCACAAAGCGCTGGAAGGTATGGACTACGAAGCGCAGTTCAAGGATCGTATAATCATGTATTTCAAATTCAAACCGAATATGTACAAATACTAAACTGTATGTATGAGTAACTGCTGGCCAGTGATATTCACATTGTAATTTTTATTGACCACTCAATTTAGACGTGATTTGTCACTTTTCTAATTCACTTTCATTGACCATTCTTTAATTTTTTTACCGTGGGTGCACTCCGCATTTTGATTCTCACCAATTTCCAATAGATCATGATCTGATTGTTCACTTTGGACTGTGATATTCTGAAAACTCATATCAGTTAAGAATATCACAAATCAATCTGAGAATTGATTTCAAGAGCGAGAGTTATTATGTAATAACGCTCAAGGTAAATAATAATTTTCCAAATAATCATGATGTTGAGAGTACATTGCAAATTTTCAAAAACTACTTAGCAGACTTTGCTCAGGTTGCGTCCAGTAGCCCATACCAGCACTGTTCCAGCTCCGTGTCGGAGGCTCGATCATGGAGGGCGCGCGCAGGTCGGTCTCGGGACGGCGCTGGCACAATGGATACGGGCAACTGTGGACGCAGCCTTGATTCCTTTATGTAGCGGTAATACAGAAATTTGAAATCATTCATTATTACATCAGTTCATAAATCATGACCCTAGGGCAGCATAATATGTATAATTGAGAGCAATTATTGTGAATGAAGCTTCACAAACCTAACAAATAAAGAGGTCAGTAATATTCACATCAGTTGAGAAGTTTAACAGGCACTGTTAACATACAAGGATATTATTGCTGGTCTATTGCTGGAGATTAAGGAACGCTCCGCGCATGTAAAGTTTTAGCCGATCAGTTGACTACCAAATGAGGATAAAGCCAAGAAAGTGGAACCTGAGATCATTCATAAGGAAGGACTGGCGAAAGCATTTACAATTAGAGACTAACGTACAACAAGACTCGGATATGAGCATCACAGCACCTCATTTTGAGCCTTTGGAAGGGTATTGAATCATGTGTGTATAGAGGACGACATTTCCAATTTAAAGGAGTCGTTGAATAACGAGGGGCTCTGTCGGAAGTCGCAGGTGTTCCGCGCCAGAGGAGACGATCGTGACTCGGTGGTGTCCAATGGAGGTTCGGAACCTCGTTGGTCGAGGTCGTAGCCGCGACTGGACTCAGTGTTTGAGCCTAAGTCATGGTCTGCTTCTACTCCAGAGAGCTCTTCTTCGCCGACACCTTCGCCGAGGGGTTTGTAGGTGCTGCCTGGAAAGTGGCGATTGTCAAAGTTTCCACATTCCAAGGCAGTGTCTAAAAAATCTTGGTACTTGGACTTCTTATGCGACTGACTGGGAAACCTTAGCTACGCGATTACTTGAACCATACTTTATGCCCTTTATTCGTGCTTGAGATATTCCACTTCAAAATCTGGTCCACCCTACTTTCTCCGTACACGTGAATGCTGATTGGTTCGCTCGGAAAGAGTTATTTCTATGGTCTGATTTTGATTCGAGAACCGGATTTTCAAGCTACGAATGAACAAATGAGGGAGGTCCGTGCTGGGTGTTTTATGTTAGAACTGATTGTAAGGCCTTAACTAAACAATGCCCAAAAGGGAACCCACATAATTTATTCGTAGCCTAGAAATCCAGCTCCAAACTCCAGACCAAACCGTATTCTTTCCAAACACGCTCTGCGTCCACGAATACGGTATAGCACGGTCTAGGTCGAAAATAAAGGTAGATTTTCTCGGTCATAAATAAATCATACGAGCTACCACGTGAGCAGACTAAGGTAAGTTGCATAAGAAATCCAGACACCGATTTATTTGGACCCTGCCTTTCAGAGGGAGAATAGTGAATACATTAGAATGGAAACTTCGACTTGAAATATCAAAACCTTACCGTATGCTTCGAGTGAATAACGCGTGTCCAGAAGCTCAATGTTGTCACCGCGAAACTCGTCCTCGACATCAGCATCGCTTTGCAAATTCCGCAGTAACTGTTTGATATTGTTGAGTCGCAAAGGAGTCGATGCAATGTGCTCTGCGCTAGTGCTTGGCGATTTTGACCAACTATTAAGTGATCTAAATCACAAGAAACGTCAGAATGCTAGAACTTGATAAAGCTGAGGAAGTTTTCCTCAAAACAAACCTCATGTGCATTGGAGAGCTATTCGACATGATCATAGCGGATTCTGCGTAAATATGTTCATGAATTCGCTCCGGAAGCACCATATCTTGGCGTCTGAAACTTAATTTAGAAATTTGACCCAACAAATAAACCATGAAATTACCCTTACCCATATGGAATCATGTGATTATTTGGATCATACAGAAGTTGACTCCCAGTATTTTGGCTTCCGCTCTCTCGTGACCTAAAATTTGGATTCCAGCGAGAGGTCAGGAATTACGAATTATGCAAATGTACAACCTCAAACTAGTCGAATCTCGCTCATCGGCCTCAGTGATACGGTTTAGGGCACCGTAAACGTGTTTATTGCTTTTTCGCCTTCGTTTTTCATCTCTAGAATGCAACTGTTTTTTTTTTAATTCAAAAATTTTCAGCTCACCTCCAGCTTGGCATACTGCCAAATTTGATAGAGCGCTGTGTTTGATCCGGCATACTCTCATTTAACTTTTCATCAGATGATGTAGGAATCTCTACGACTGATCGTCGCCGGTAGCAGAACAGCAAACAGACAAGTAGCAGCAATAGGACAACACCCACCTAAAAAATTGAACTAGTCGGGAAGTCTTCACTATAAACGGGGAAATGCTTACAAGCAGCAAGATTCCAAGAAGAGTAGCAGTATCCAAAGTTTTTCCTTCAGCAATAGATGGGACGATGACGATGTTGCGCGACTGGCCACGATTCTTGATATGAGTACTGTTTGAGCGAGTATCGCATGCCAAACCAGTCCATCCAGCAAAACAGACACAAAGCTAAATTGAAAAAAATGCCTTATGAAAATGCACAACAAACATGATCAAAAGCAATGTTGCTCAATGAAGAAAACGACAACTTACAGATGTAGTGGTACAGTCTCCATGACCGGAGCACTGCAGCGCATGATTGTTCGATGGGCAGGTGACAGGAGTGGAAACCTAGAAAAAAATTGTATTTTTCAGACAACGTTTCTTTTAGCTGTTTCCCAACCTTATTCTGAACAGAGCGCGGCATTTGGTCCTCTCACGCAAAATAACTTTGTATTAATCCATTAAGTAATATAGTTTTTCCAGTTTAACGGAATATTTACGATATAATGCGGCTAACTGAGTCATGATTAATACCACACGCATGACTTCTACCCCCAGCTTTTCGGTAACCATTGCTACCTTCTTCGCTATATCGGAAGATGTTTTTTTTTAAAAAATTGCCAATTTCAAGTAAAGACCACTATATGGGAGAATCAGAGGAATGCAGGTCTGGCGGTATTAAAATAGTTTTTGGGTTTTCTGATTTATCTGCAAAAACACATTTCAAAGCAAAAGTCAGCCTCTATAATGAATGCCTACATATGACATATGCGACATACTATTGAAACTGCAAGAAAAAAGATCTTAGGAACTGGGCTTGTATTCAACGCACTCAATCGAAGGCTGAAATGTGAGAATGTCTCAGGAACTTACAGAAGTCATTTCCACGCACGATCCAGCAACACACACTCGACCAGAGCCACAAGTGGATCCATCTTGCACAAGTCCCACATTCGTTTCAGCAATTGACTTGCACTGTACCTAGAAAAAACGCAGAAATTTCTAGCTTTGCCCTTGATCTGACCAGTTCAGTGGCTGCACACCTGTTTCTCATTCTGCTGGAACTGGAAGGTGAACGCTCTCAAGGATGTCTGCAATGGAGTGACACCACCGTCTTGACAATGCAGTGTGCCACATCGGATATGCTCCGCTTGGCACGGGCGATACGAACCGGTGCTGTCACTCGAGCCGCAATTAGCGTATTCATGACCTCGGATGTTTTGTTTGAAGCATTCGTCGTCGGCAATACGAGCTCCTAGAAGAGGTACGGGTAAGAAGGAAATTAGAAGTGCAATGGTTTCAGCACTTATAAGCCTATTTGCCTACTGCGAAAATATTTTCTGATAAACGTTGAAGCCCATAAAAGCAGTTTTGAGCAAGGTCTCTGGCTTTTAATTGTTCAGACGATTTTACGATGTGATGAGAATTACGAAAGCTGCAAACAATAACTCCCCTTTACTTCAGATTTCAAAGCAACTTTAGAAAATCCAAAACCCCTTTCCCAATCTCGTAAAGCTTGGAGTCAGCAACACTTTTTCGGGTGCACAAAGTTCGTTCCCCCCCCCCTTCCCATTTCCAGGAAACATTTCTGGGATTTCCACGCATTCTGATACCCTTCTATGCCAATTATTGGCTGATTTTCCAATCAGGGTAGGACAGCTTAGGAAAATAACGAACCTTCACCCCAGATCATTTGACACTGATTATGCGGATCACTGCAGTTACCACGCCAACACTGTCCATCGCGTCCGCAAGCGGTACCGTCGACCAGATGTCCATCCGGAGGACAATCGCCAGATTTGCCATCGCAAGTCTCGGCCACATCGCAAGGCGAACGAGCACTTCGACAGACTTCGCCAGCCTTTCGTAGCTATAAAGATTATTTGAGAGGTTTTCCCAGTAACAATCTCAGTACTAACCTCACACCGATGGCAACACTGATGATGAGCAGCGCATTGAGCATGCGCACGCAAAGTGCAAGTCAGAGGATCACAGCAGGGATCGGTGCAGGTCTCGCGAGTACCACAGTCACATTCCTCAGACCCGTCAACGACGCCATTTCCACATTCACGAAGTTGTGAGGGTTGGAAAGGCTTGTTGAGCAGACACTGCACATGGCCAGACTGCCAAACACCATGCATTCGAGCAATCGAACACTTCGAGAACTGCCAGGCGAAACGTGCTCCCGAAAATCTACAAAGTCAGTCTTTAACTCGGAAAATTTCTGGAGAATTATTTGAAAGTAGAAATACAAGGATGATGAAGTGATCATGATGACGTACCCAGGCTTGTCGTTCATTATGCAACGCTGACTAGGTGAATCCGTATCACACTGACAAGATGGAGTATCATGGTCAAGACCGAGAAGATGACCCACTGCTTGAGCTACCAATTGGCCTGTCCACTGAGCAGCAAACGCATCGATACCCTGAAGTAAAGAATGAATATTTGCCCTCCCATCAATGGTTTGTTATTTGTGAGAGATTTATAGGTTAGAAATAGCATTTCTCAAGATTTTCATCAAACTTAGAAGTAGAAAACAGGAACATTTCAGCATACATTAGAATAGTACATTTCTTTCGTCAATTATAAAATGCTGCTTCAACGCATTCTTCATCCATAAATCCGGCTGCATAACCTCAATTACAAAAAGAGGCAATTCGGAGATTATAAGCGAAAAATACTTCAGAAAGCATGAATGGGAGAAAAAGGTCACTACCGGAAAACTCATTTCCATAGACAATTTCTAGGACAAAGTACAACGACATTAAGACTTTATGTACAACCAGCATTTAAAACTCCTTAATATTTTAAGCAAGTTTCTCATCAAGTTGACATTTATATGCTAACCTGCCATCCTTATAACTGCCTGAACTGCAAAACCATCTCCCACAAAGATGTGGTCCGTCGGGAAACTATCGATAAAGGTAAAGGAAAAGGTCAGCTTTTCAGATAAATTTAGGTGGTAAAGTGAATAACAATGGTTATTTCAAGGAGTCATTGTCAAGATTTTTCTTGATTTCTTTCCTTCTTCCTACTCCTTTTGTATATTAGCATAAGACCTACCAATCTCCGCAAGTTTCCCCAACTTCGCCTTCCCAAAATAAGCCTAAGCTATTTTTCAATGACAAAATACTTGTCATTTTGAAAATTATTCTGTGCTCTGATGTACAGATACAAATCGAAATCACAAATTTTTTATTGTTCAAACAGTCTTCGGAATGAAAGTGTATGATTCAATCACTTCCTCCACAAAAAAAGTCAAGGTACTCTTTGATCCTTTTCTTTCCCTTCCCAGCAGTGGTGGCGTAAATCAAGATGTCCAGAGACAACGAAGGCGCTCTAATTCAAGCGGGCAAATTCCTGTGGGAGACGAATTAATAGCAATAACATATGGCGGCGCGGTCTACCAGCAAATCTACGCGTCAGGGAACGCAGCCGCATTAGGGTGCGCAAATCCCAGGCCACCAAACGATTTGAAACGACAAATGAACCAGTTCCAGACCATCTTTTAAGATCTATGCCCTTAGCACATTTTCCATACAAAGATCATTTGATAGGATAAAGGACAGTTTTGAAGAATAGTCCGCACAGTAAGTGCGAAAGACCATATGTTAGCTAATGGCGCAATTATGTAAACAAACCTACAGCCGCTTCTACAACCTCTACTCCCCCCCCCCTTCTTCCAATAAATCTCGACTAAAATCACTACAAATGTTTACGGAAATTCCGAACACCCCCTAAACGCAGAACTAAGCGCAGTTCGAGGTCATGCGCTCAAGTGATCCACCGAAGCATGCAAATTCATGGGCGCTCCATGCATTTAGTCAACAAACCTCATTCCCGCTCACTGTCATATATGCAAATGTGAGTCCGACCTCGGCTCAACTGAATAACTAACGGGGGGTGTCACCAACAAAAGGTCATGTAAATACCCCAATTTGGTGAATTGTAAAGTGTATATTATTGTGTTTTTCACTGTGGACCACAATAATTCAAGGCACTTCGACGACCATGAGTGCAAAACTCATAGCGAGGAAGTATAATAGTGAAGAAATTCTAAGAGTATCCCAAAGCTTTAAAGCAACGTAGAAGGATCCAGTTGCAATTTTTTATAGCCTTATGGTTTTTTTCTGAAGCGTAAAACTTTCCACAGTCAGTGTAATGACTCGTTTCTTAAATTAACGTAGAAATGTCAAGCAATCTATTTGATCTACTAATATAACGTCTATCTGAGTACATTACACCTCTGGATATTAAGCATTCAAAGAAACCACCACTGATCAGGTATGTATCACTCTGGTGCCTGCGCATTGTGATGGGACAGGGTTCCGTAAAATAGGCTTAAATTTGGACACTTACTCAAGGAAAAAAGTACCAGATTTCTGCTACCGAAGAATGGAAGAAGAAATTACCAAAAATTTTGTTCCTGGAAAAAGAACGTTTTCATTTTACTAGCAGGCACGTTCTTTCCAGATATGGAGTTTTACGGTACGATGTCGCCACTTGCGCAATTAATTGCAAAGTTCAAGCCAAACCACGGTAAGCTTGCGCTATCGTAATTATATTAATGAAAATCCTTCTACGAAGTCATTGGACTCAAGGTTCAAGACCGTAGTATATGCCAGCAAGTCCTTTATGACAGCCGATACAAATTTTTGGATAAAAAATGATAGAGGCAGAGTAGATGTATAGATTATCCCTCAGTCTTTCAGGAACCGACATAATGGGAAACAACAGTCAGGCAAAACAGAAATTGGATGCAGATCCGAATCGCTGGTGATGTTACCAACCTTGACAATCGCTGCAGCACGGGCTGTACATGTACTGCGAAATACAGAGTTGATAGCTTCGTGGTTTGCAAACGATCCACCAGTGAACAGAATAGTCGCGTCTTTCGCTAAAAAACGAAGCGATAATTATGTGCTGACGCAAAAAGAAGACCTCAAACTCACCAATGCTATAAATATGACCAGTAGAATAATCAACCACGCCGCTCATTGTCCTTTCGATGTCTTCGAAAAGATCTATTCGCTGCACATCTAGCCAAATTTCCGCGTAGACAACAGAAAGACGAACATTGAGATCTCGTGAAAACATCTGGAAAACAATCATTTTATCACAAAAGAAAGCAGAATCACTGCGGAAGATTTTTCTTTATCCTTTTGTAACTGTGTGCATTTGATATGAGCGCCCGATTCCCCAAATAAAATCCCCCTTAAGCATATAGTTCTAGCCTTTGTTTCAATCTATACTGATGTGAATATTGGTTTTAATAAAACCATATTGGTCTTTTTCTTCAGATTTGCAGAGTGCAATCTGAAGCTTAGCATTTGTCCAGGGAATATTGGTTTACACTAGATGATAAAGAATATAACGCAAACTGTTTTCAAACATTTAAAAAAATTTTTTTCCAAAAAAATGGGTGCAAGACTTGAGTTTTATCCTAATATGTAGCTGTTTCACTGTCACATTTCATCTGGTACAGCTTAATCCTTCCGCTAAACGGAAACCTCTCGTTCTCATTCAATGTTGAATGCATAAGAGCTCGTCGCTAATGGAATTGTCGGCTCCTTTGGGGCGTACGTTTTGAGAGCACCCGAGTGGGAAATGGCACCACGATCCGAGCTTTACGACGTTACTCAACCGGACGGCTTATGCCTTAGGCTATGTGTGATGGGAACACAATGAATTATTCCACTTACCAAGTCGGCGATGTTGATCGCTTCCAGCATGTACATCAGCGAGTCCTCATCAGAGTAACTGTGTTGTTTCACCTACAAAGAAACAACCTCTTATGAAGAACGAAGAACAGTCAACAACTTACATATTCATGATCTCCAACAAGTGCTAACTCTAGATACTTCGTCTGCTTTGATAGATCTCGCGTATGACGTCGGCGATGGGATCGGAATGCCTGCAAAGGTGGTCCTTTAATTTTTGTACATATGTTCCCATGGGCACAAATGATTATAAATCATTCAGTGGTGGTTCAAACGAGTAATAGCGGGTCTTGAAATTTTGAGGTTTTGTTCCCGGAATGTCAGAGGCCTATACAGGATTTACAAACACATAGAAGGAACTTTGAAAAATATCCCCACTACACTGAAAAGCATATCGCCAATCGACATGAGAAGGGAATAATCACAATGGCTCTGTACGCACAGTCGCAAAACCTGAACTTCTGAATTCCTCAAAACCTTCTGCAATACTTTGCTGCGTGATAGAAGAAGTGTAAGTAAAACGTAGAGACCTATCAAAAATTATCTTTTCTAGAACAGACTACGCTGATTAAAACATCTACTTGTTCTCGAAATCTCTTCGTTCAAAGAAGAATAAAATGCATACTACATTTTACATGACTTCTTGCTCTTGCTTCAGCTATGCTGCTTTTTTCATGGCTTTCAAATGAAGTCAAGTTTCATTTTCAAAGTACAATATTGAGTAGCAAAAACCGATTTTCTTGAGTACAATAGCTATGATCAATGGATCGCATAGGGCTAAAGGCAGGAAGTCCACACGGACCGCTCATACTTCCGTTTCTTCAAAAGATATATATTCTAATCATTAATTTGTTGACACTAGAGATCAAATTTTCAGTTACTGCTCTGAAAAGTCACTTTCACGGCAACTACTTGTTCAGTCATTTCTGTCACAGCTTTTGCATGCTTTTGACAGCTTTCATGACAACTGCAAATCACACTTCACTTTTCACTTGAGTCTATTACACACAACATCCAAGTGCCAAATTATGCAGACCTTTCCGTGCTTGATGCCTTGTTCAACACGGGGAATTGTGATTTGCATTCGTACAGATACTGACAGTCGGGAAATTGTAAAGGGACATATCAAAAATCATTAATAACATTTCCTACACCTATCTTTTCTGCGCCAAAACTCTTCTTCTCAACGTTATTGATTCTACTTTTATCAACCCCTAAACATCCCCAAAAAGCAATGAATATGGTGTTAACCCAGGGTCATAAGCAGAGTGTCCACAGCGGCTGCAATTGTCATGCAAATCCACTGCTCTGTTTGGTGTGTTCAATGAGAGCAGCATCCGCTTGTCAAACCGGATAAATCACCGCTGACAATGGATACGGCAGTCCAATTCAATGCGCATGAACAGATGTGCCTATGACTCGAGTAAACATCAAACCCCGTGAGAGTACGCTGCGCACTTCGTTTGATCTCACCGCTAAGGCGCAAAAATCAGACAGGATGGCCTTGCAAGGAAAACCTACACTGCGACGGATGACATGCTCGATTGGAGCCATCGATGCTCCGCATCTAGCTTCCTTCGTCCACTGTGCTTCGTAGAGTATGTGCGGATGTCGACGGCCTCGGTCACCGACATCAAGTGGCCAAACTCCATACGTAGAGCCGTTGGAGAACGCGATAACACCTCTGGAACAAAACACCTATTTTTTCTATGGGAAGATTCCGAATTAAAGGCTTGTTTCTTCAATTTTGAAATTGACTAATTAGTGCAATTTGAATTCAAAACTTCGATATAACTAGGAGAACAGAAAATGTGAATTGAGTGCGGAACGCCCGCAGAATATGACGTGCATATTTTTGAAGAAGTGATAAGCTTCACCCTTCTCTAGCAAGAAAACTCACAAAGACGTCTTTATGTATCAGGAACCAAAAGTGAAAGACTGTCTTCAAAAAATAAAGAGGACTATGGAGTTTTAGTTCAATGCTTAAAAAATAATAATGTGAAAAAATCATTTCGACAAACAATAACTATGAAATCTAGCATAGCTTTGAACCCACTAAGTATCAATGCACCCTCGTGTTCATGAAAACATTTCTATCAAGAACATTAGTGATTTCATATCTGACGTCAACCACCCCAGTGTTGATCTATAAGCTTATTTGCCCTTAACCGCCTTAAATTTACAGACAACACATGTTATTTTTTATGGGCTCGGTGCTGTAGATAGATTATTTGAATAGGTCCTCCTAGTAGAAAGAATCCTTCTCGTCTGCAATAAAAAAAATTCTCCAGATCTTGCCTAAGCGGAGATTTCCTCTCAAAGGCACTTCATATATTAAGAACTATGAAATTCTAAAAATAAGCGCCCGTTGCAGACTGAGCCACTCATCTTGCCAACACTCGAAAACAGGACTAATGATAGAAGAAATCTAATGAATTTACAAAAAACTCAATTGCGCGCAAGAACTATCCAAACAATGAAGCTTTCAAAAAGATTTATGAGCCAGTAATTCTGGTCAAGCCGCTTTTTCCTGAGATTTGATGAAGACTTCAGCACTGTCATTCGAAAGCTTTTTTTGAGACAAAAGATTTTTTGTTGAAATGAACGAAACGGAACCCATTAATAGTAGTGGACAACAATTAGATCGAAATTACTTGATAAATAATAAGCAAAAACCTATATTCTGTTGTGTAGTTGCACAAGTGGGAACCAAACAATGCATGTTAAACCTCACCTGCTAACAGCATTAAGACATAAAGATCATGTAGGCCAATATCAGAAGTGTCACCAATAAACAGTGTGGAGAAATGATATTTGATTTATCTGCTAGATGGACTTTTTCATACTCAGCTCGGTAAACTTCCTAATCTTGTAGAAAACATAATTTGAGCTATAAGGGCAAAAAAATATAGTTACTGGAAGAGACCTACTCAAAAAATGCGTGAAATTACCCATAAAGTTGAAAAAATCGTTTATACGGCAAATTGCAATCGAAAGCTCAGTGTCGTTCTTAAGGAAAAAGGCTTTTGCAATACAACTGACTTCTCTATTTGCCAAATAAATGATTGCGTATTGCAGTAGGTTTATATCAGTCAAAGGAAAAGAAATATCAAAGTTCATCAACAAGCATAGAGGACGTTATATGCTGTCCAGGAAACTATTTCAATACAAAAACAAAAAGTTACCTCAGACCGTTGCACGAGGAAAGCGCAACGAAAGATGATGCATCACCGGCTACCGTGCCCTGATAGTAGCAGTTCTCAACCCGTTGAGAAAATCCATGTTCCCCACTTGAATCCAGCTGAAAATTACTTTATCGAAATGATCTACAATTTAAAGCAAACTGTCGCCACCTTGCGAAAGCTAGTTCGATTGAGGAATATGAAATTGTTCCGCTCCAGTACCAGCTTTATCCGACCTGCGACATTACTTCGGATAACAATTGTTACATGTTGATAATGTTCCGCTGCTTTCAGAAAGTAGTTGCGAGTATCTGTAATTCCAACTTTGCCACGAAACGAATTCATAATTAGCAAAGTAATCCTTACCAATTCCTATCCGTTCATTCTTATCACGAATTTGGAAAGGATGAACAACCTCGTAGTCTCCGCCAGGTATGCTGGCTATGAAAGCTTTATTTGCAGAGGACTGTCGAATATCAACTGAAACAATAAACTAGAAATTCAATTATTATACATGCTTGATCACATTCCATGATTTTTTCAAGAGTTTGTTTTTATTAATTTCTAAATCAAAATGCATCTAACAGATATTAGAATAGAGAAAAAAGAGTGCATTCGAAGACCAGCATAAGCAAATTACCTGACAAGATAGTCTACCTAATGCTCGTTCGACCAATCTCCAACGAGTTCAGTTTAGCTAGATCATCTTTCTCGACTTTCATTCAGTTTTCAGATCGGACACTGATTTCATTTTTATGGGGGAATTCAATAAAATAAATCCAGATTTCGTATCAAATCACAACGTGGCTTACCCTACCACAAACTCCCCATCAGTGCTCATAAAAGCCTCAACTCCTTGATGTTTTTCGCAATGTCCATCACAACTATGACTCAGATGGAGATTTGGAAATCACTCTAAAGCCTCGCTACGCTTATCTAGCTTGTGAATCTACTACTACGGACGGATGACCACAGAAAAAGCGAGCAATTGGTCTAGCTTTTTGAAAAATGACCGAACCAGTACGCTTTCACGAAAAACAAGGCGCTGAGAAATATTGCTTATCGCCTTCTATTCGACAAAAACCGAATTACAATACCTGACTCCAGCGAGAATAAAATATGAATTTGGAAACCGGATGAGGAAGCAAAAAACCCGGTACGAATCTCTTGGGCCAGCAAGTGCTTCAGCAGATTCATTTCTCTCCAAAAAAAAATAAAAAAAAGTGACACAATTGTGAAAACCCAAAGATTAATTCTTCCAAGATTTCTAAAAAAATCCAGGATAAAAATCAAAAAAGCCGGATGAATTTGGACGCATTTGCAAGAATCTGTCGTTCAATGTAGTATGCCGCAACTCGAAACAATCGGAATAGTATCTAAACCGAAATCTGTTTGCTCCCCTGTTTAGCAATGTTACTACCTCTAAAATTCTCCATCTTCACGTACGATTCACGCACAGATTATGTCTAGTACGTGCGAACACGACACGCAAAAAAACGCCATAAAAACACACAAAGTATTCATTCTCGTTACATATTAAAAGGCTAGTACTCACGCTTTTTCAACATCTTCGTGCTAAAAACACCAAAGTTTATTATTATTTACTATTTTCGTGCAAGATAGAGTGTTCGTTTCAAGACTGCTTATTACGAATGAATTACGTCTTTCAAGGAGTAAAAAGTGTAATTGAGCGCTAGATTGAAAATGCAATGTCATTAGCGTGCAAAGAACTTGGTTTATTCTTGCGCCTTCGAAAATTCTGCACACCCGATCTGCAGACGCAGAAATAGCACTATCCACATCGTTAGCCGAAAGTTCCAAATTCTCCAATTGTCTTTTTGCAGCAAGCTGTAGACTTTTTATCTTTGGACGAGCAGATTGAACAAAGCGAGCTCTCCATTAGTGCACTACTAGTGCAAAGTACGTACTTACAATGTTCGCGTTCAAGTAGTGCGTGAAAAAGTAACCTACTTCGCTCTTTTTTGGCAGCTATACGTCTTAAGTACCTAGGCTTCTCTCTAGGATAAATCAGCAGTGAAGAGGAAGACTGGAACCTACTAGCACGCCGCACATCATGCTTAGACTTTACGGTCGGTGTACAGTCGAATCATGTTATAAAGGATGTTCGTCGACGACAGCCCCGACTCGTGCAATCACACCATCGCGCGCGTGCGTTTTTGGAGCCTTTCCAGCTCTACAGTATGCTGCAGCGCACGGGGAACTTGCAGCTCGCAGCATTCCTGTCCTATAACCTTCTTTGTCATTTATGCCCTTTCAATCCCTTTTTCTCTGATTTTCAATTCAGGAGGAATGGAATATCGAATATCCTACAAGTTCTGGTGTGTATATCATGCAGCGCTGGGGTTTAGCTACTATTAAGCCCTCCCTGAAATAGAATGGCTCTTTAACCGTTGTTTTCTAATTGTTTTTTTTTCAATTTCTAAAGTGCAGGGTTCCAAAAGGTGGCGCTATCTAAGCATGGCCTACTTGGGCCATCGGCCACAGGTTGCCAACTTTCCAGTTTGCCAGTGTTGACTTGCTGATCTCCAGATTTCATGAGAAAATTGCATTTGTTGTGATTACGCGTGTTCTTTGCATTCTTTGCTATTAGCATCCTGTCAACAACGGCAACAATCGCAAACCTGGCACTAGTTCTCGGCAACCTATGGCCGATCGTTCGCTGATATGTAAGTTTGTCGAGTTTCATTCTGGTCAGGTGAATGCAACCCGAAATTTCCAATACCCAACATAACTTGATCTAAGAATGTTCCACAAAGACGGATGCGCATTCACTTTACCAGACTCAAAAGGTTCAACAAACACAACAGCAAAGAACGAAACCCGTAAGTTACCACTGGTTATGTTCAGAGGCCGTCTTCCTACGAGAAAAAGAACTTGTCAAAAAAAATAGCAAAAAGGAGTAAAGCGAAAAATTTCATTGATCAGGTGTTCCTTTGAGCTTGCGAGGGCAATCCGAGCGGCGTTGCGTGTGTGGCGGAAATACCCATGGATGGTGCCACGGACACATACTCTAGAACTTGTAGAATATATCCAACAGGCATGAAGAAGGAGGAATAGGTGCGAAAGGAAGGAGGAATAGGTGCCTAAAATGGATTTCATAAAGAAAAAGAAATGAGAAACGCTTAAATAACGAGGGAGGTTATAGGACATGGATGGTGCCAACTGAAAATTCCCCGCGCGCTGCAGTGTACTGTAAAGCTGGAAAGGATCCAAGAACGCACTCGCGCAATGGTGTGATTACACCAATCGGGGCTGTCGTCGACGAACATCCTTTATGATCATGTGTGTCATTGCAGACACTCTTCGCCTTCGGCGTTCTCATCCTAGATTCTTGGAGAGGGCAACCCTTTCAGTATTATCTTTATGTTCATTTTCCTTTTTAAGTACTAGTGAACTCAATGTGATGTAAGCGATGACAATCGGTCAGTCTCTTGCGTATTTGCGACTGCAAATCCAGGATGACGACGCCAAAAAAGGATGGTGTGTGCAATGCACACATGATCATATGAAATGACTCGACTGTATGTCAAAGGGCGCCATAATGCTGGACATTGAGTTGACTTGAAGTTTGTAATAGGATATATTAAATAGTTGCAAGGGTTGCTCAGCCTTGATACAACGAAGTAAGTTTCAGACATAGATGTTAAAGGTCAGAAGCCCTTCAAAATGCAACTATTATCAAATTCTTAAAAATTCCAGTCAATTTTTAAACGTCAAATGAGCAAATGGCAACTGCAAGTAATCAACCCAAAGCACTGTCCGGTATTTTTTAAAGGTCGAATGAATTGGACATTTGAGTTGGTGGCCGGCAAAGAAACCGCAAAGTAGGAACCCATCTCACTCAACTACAGAATAATAATTCTTGAGGTTAAGTTCAGAGGATGAAAAAAAGCTTTATTGTCACTCATGGTAGAGCTGTTTGAGCGGTTATAAGAGTAATTTTTTGAAAAAATCAAAATTTTTGGTAGTAATTACTGCCTTGAGAGAAGAAATCATGTTATGATATCCTGAGTCATTTAGTCTACAGTCAAATGAACTATGCATAACACTCAAGAAGAGAATGAATATCTAATGAGTGTGGAAGAGTGTGACTCATATGGAGATAATAACTCTCGATCTCAAGAAAATCAACATTCAAAAAGCTTCTTAAATTAAGCGATTGTGTCATCAGCAAGATCTTACAGAAACCATGATCAGTTCCCAAATAAGGAGAAAGAAGAGTGCAAGCGAAGAAAAAACAAATACGCTGAATATATGAGAAAACAAGGGAAACACTGTTATGCCCTTAAAAATATCAAGAAATCCGAAAATAGAAATCAAAATTTACCTTTACCTCTGGTGGCGGTACAGAGCGTTTGTAAGACATGGAAAAATAACAGACAATAATGAAGAGTCGTAGTCATATTCGTAACCGCTCGAACATCTGAAAATTGTCTCGATGTTGGAGAAGGAAAACTGTCAGTAAGTTGATTGTATTACAACATTGTCTAAATGAGGACATGTTTTGAATGAGGAAATGAGAGCTTCGAGATGACTAATGACGAGTGGCTTTTGAAAAAAAAATTGTTTGACAGACAAACGCGGACAAACAAAAAGGGATTCGTGCAAAAAGTGGAAGCGGGTGGAAAAAAATTGAATGAACTGAGTCGAAGATATTGACAGGTACACAAGGGGATGAGAAAAAAATCTCATCCATTTTTGCACCGTGATTTTTTTCAGATGAAAGGAAGGACATGATCTGCAATCACAGCCGGAGACTACTACTTTGAAAAGGCTGGCGTTGCAGCTTTCAAGATGAGAATGTATGGAAAAACGACTTAGGCTGACCTCTCTCAACTATTTTTGTTGCTAAGAAGTACTCCCAAGTATTTCAAAAAAGATGGTTTCCGAGGAATACGTTGGTTGAACATCTCACCATGTTCGTTGAGTTCGCTTCTTGCGATGAAACTATGGAGGCAACATAAAAAACGGCCCAACAACGTTTTTTAAACAAAACTTCAAACAAATCCTGGACGAATACCAATACTTTTTTTCATGAAACTGAAGTTCACGGTCTCGTTCAAGACTTCACGAAGAAGAATGCATGCTAATAGAGGATAGAATCAAAGTTGCAAACATGAACCTTAGACTCAGATAATGGATATGAAGAGGAAAATTTATGAGATGACACGCAGTCTAAAAGCACTGTATACAAATATGGATGCGTCAACCATTTCTATACGCAGAATGCATGATCGCACCGCTATACGAGTCGTATCAACTCACAATGCTATTATTCGAAGGAGCAAAATATAGCTGAATGCACCTAAACGATGTTTACCTACGACAATCCATACCTCATTAGAGATGTACGAAAAGAGCTGAGTAGGTAAAGAGCAATCAATGAATTGCAAAAGATGAAGGCTAGCACCGTAAGACACGCACGAAAGAGCTAATCATCGCGAAAGAGAGGTTGAGATCTTGTTTCTAACTAAGAATCTTGAGATTTTATTGTCAAACTGGCGAACTTTTTTTCGAGTAAAGCGAAAAAAATCAGAATTGTCTTTTCTTGCTACAAATGAATTTATGATACACTGGAAAAAATCTAAAATTGCTCTTGCTGCAAATGTTTCTTTGTTCTAATGCAAATAGCTCTTAGTTCACAGCTAGCTTCAAAGCGAGCTTTAACGAATATTAAAGCGTAAGTTCACAGCAATAATTCTAATAACCATTTTATTGTTGGATTAGCATCAACAACGCAAAAAAAAAGGAAATGGAGGAAGGCTCTTCAAATCGAAAAGCGTGGTCGAATGCTTGGAGATACAGACAAAAGTTCTGAGGAAAATGACTCAATGAAACTTGAGCAGGAAAATTCGAGAAAAGCAAATGATTTTGTTAGTTGAATCACAGTTTCAACTTTCGGCTGTTCTAAATGTCCATCAAAATTTATAAAGAATTTATTATTTTTTCGGCATAGCAGGCGCGAAAAGTTGCGACTTACGGCAAACTGGTTGGACGAGAAAAGGATAAAAAGTTGACGCATGATATGATCCATACAGGAAGCTGACAAACAAAACAACCCAAGCGCTGGAAAAAGAAACTTTTATCATGTGAATATTGAAGTTTCCGAGAATAAAACTATTGTAACTGGTTTAACTTCACGCCGCAACTGCCTAGAAAAATGACCTCGGCGCAATTTCGGTGAAATCACTTCACTGCCAATGAATGAGGGTTCGAAAAGGTGATTTCCAGATCTGACAGGGGTCACAGGAGGGACAGAGGTCAGTGATTCGCCAGGCCATAATAAACCGAATCGATCGGAGTGCTGCGCACCCGCCCTCGTCAACGCTTGCCATTTCATAATGCGAGCAGAGGGGGACAGCTGAAGAGGGCGGGTGCTTGGAGAAGGGGGCTGCTCTAGGGTGGGACTCGGACAATGAGTGCTCGTTCAAAACGAGAAACGATGAACGTCCGATTAGACCCCTCTCTGACGGTCCCCGGGGACTTTCACCGTCAATCACAACGACAAATTTTCTGCAAGATAATGTGAACTCCTGATAGTTCGAGGCAACAGTGGATAGACATTGAGGACATCTGCTCTTCAGAAGCCTGTTTTAACAAATATAACTGACTAGCATGCCCTGAGAAACTTTCGGAGGAGGGGAGGAAATAGTGCGCAGCAGTTTTTTTTTTGAGTAGCGGCACGTCTGCCGTCACGCCTCCGAAGAAAAATTTATGTTCGCTCCCCGAATGTTTTGCGGGCTTATAATCACGCCAACCAGCAAAAGTTAATCTGTATTATAGTAACGCTGATATTTATTTATTGCAAGCAACAATAAGCCAACCTCCCCTGCTATTGCTACACAAGGAACAAATTCAAAGTTCCCCAACTTATATTTTCACATTCACTTTTGAATCTCTCAAACAGTGCTGCAGTTGATATTTCAGTGCAAATATTTGGCATGGATACAAAGGTAAATGCAAGATAAACTGGAATTCAGAGAGACTCTACTCTATGAAATGCATTCATATGAAACTTCCGCAAGGCAATATACAGGTGTGGAAGTGAATAAGGCGGAATAGAAAAGGTAGTACTATTCAAATCCTGTACTTCTAGCGATGGAAACGCATCGATTAAAAGTTGCGACGTCAAAAATGAACCTTTGTCCTTTTTATAGGAGGAAAAGCCTCGCAAAATACAGTGAAAGAAAAGAGTTACCTAGTAAAGGGTAATTACTTTGCTATGGAAACGAAACCATTAATGCTCAATTTTAATTTGCTGATTAGGTGGCCTGAATGTCAGGAGCCCAAAGGTGAAGGGAGGTAGCTAGTAAAAAACAAGTGAGAGATCATGAAAGTAACTAAATGAACGTTTTTAAATTGCACTGTCTACAAGTAAACGAGATTGTGAAGAGGTAGAAAAAGCTGTTTTAGCGAAGTTTTTTCAAAGCGAATGAATCAGTCCATGCCTACCTGAAAATTGGTCAATTTTTTTCATATCACATCACTTTAGCTATTCGGTTAATTTACATCACACAGAATACATGATGATTTTTCACCAACGTGGGAGAGAAACTATTCGTAGCATCACATCGCTAAGCTTATACTTTTCGTAAACCGTGAGAGCCTTCGTATTATGGTGAAACGTTCTTTGCAATATAATTTTCGTACGGTACTGTACGAAATTATGTCTACAAAGCATTTTCAGAAAGCAAAGCAATCTCATCAAACTTGAAATCAAGATATTGATGTTTTTACTGTCTTTCACGAAAGCTCCCAAAAGTGAGACTTTGAGGCTTATGTCGAAGCAGCAGATTGAAAGTCATGCATGACAAAGCAAAACTCCTCGAAGCTTTTGCACGGATTCGAAAAAGCCAAAAAGGGGAAATTGTACAAATACAATCATCAGGCAAAGCTTGATAAATTTTTTGTTGAGTCAAAGAGCACAGATGTGCTTTATACAAACAGGGTGAATCGATTTGGCAAAGAATTTTGAAACATTCATAAGCTTTAAGACAGAATATGCCAAGGCATAGAGTCGAAAGCTCAGCACGAATCAGGCACACTATGAAGCCTTACTTCGCAGACTTAGCTTATCTATTATTTACGATATCCACGACGATTATTTATGACCAAATATCATAGATCACCTCGAAAAACTCATTTTTATATAATCCTGAAGAAAACATATATAGCAAATTTGCTTTTTGTGAAGCTAAGTTCATGGTTAGCAAAGTTTCAGTTGCAAAAAGCAAGATTTTTCAGTTAGATTTGATAGACAAATGAATTCATTCTAGTGCATAGTACCGCCCAAAAATACGAGAATCGAATATTCGGCCAAGCTAGATATTCATCAACGAAGCTTTTCGAGATAAAATTTTACGAAAAGTGAAGCCACCCCATGCAATTGCTCACATTGAAGCGGCAAGTAAGATAAACCTGCTAGGCTAAATAGCAAACTGCATTCAGCAGATTGTGAAGCAGAAAAAAAGACGGGAGCCAACAAAAAGCCAGAACAATGGCTTGCAAATTTCGTATTCAACAAGTAAGCTTAGTGGGGCTTGTAATACCACTGTTTTGCATGGTGAAAGCATCAATAAACAAGAAAAATAGATGGTAATTCAAAAATACGGTAAGACGACCAATACGCATTGAGGAGTATTGAATTTTAATCATTGGTTCGAGTCGCAGAAATGCATAAAGCGCATAAAGAAAGTTACAAAAACTTCCAAGTTCCACTTTCTTTAAACCTGGGCATTGTTCGTATTGACAAAGTATTCTGTGCCAAACAGGTTTGTTAGGTGATCTTTATTAATCCAATCGAGGCCTGACGTTTCGACGCCTTCGTCTTCCTCAGAGGCCGACAGATCACCAATATGCGAGTTTCCGCACCGGAAATGATGGTCACGGCGGAAGAATAATTAATAAAGATCACCTAACAAACCTGTTTGGCACAGAATACTTTGTCAAAGTTACAAAAAATTTTTTTTTACATAATCTGCTTGTGCTCGAAAGATGATAGGTATGGAGTGAGGTCGAATGTAATGATCTCGACAGAGACAGAGATCTTAGGCTAATTTTTGTGAGAACAAAGCGGAACATTAAGTGAATGGCAAATTTGATCTAAGGTCTTACTCAAAGTTTCTAATAGTTCACCAATAGTGATGGGAAAAAACTGAGGTAGACAGGCAGCTATGAAAGGCATGCGTAGAATGTAAGAAGTGAAACTAATGAGATGTTTCACTTTTCCTATAAGAGCTAAGCCATAACTTTTTACATCATTTTATAAATTCAACTATAGGTGTTTAGCCCACATGGCAGTACAAACTTAACTGCCGAACCTCAACGCAGAAAGGAGGATATAAAGAAACACATCATGTAACTAAATCATTGCATGCTCTTCAAGACATGAATTCACAATTACCAAACACGACCAGAAAAGTCTTAAGAACCAACAAAATTCTTTTTGTACGAAGACTAATTGTCGTTAGGGGATCGTTATCTATCCAGATGTCAAAACTGTGATTTTATAAAGCTTTCGTTATTTCTGCAGCCTACGAAATATAGACTCGAGTGCAAGGAATCAAAAAAAGTTCTTGGACTTTTTCGATGTAAGCTCTGAAATGGGTAGTGAATGCAGTCAAAATTGATAATGAATGCAGCTTAAAGATGATTGCAAATTGCATATTCAATTGTGGAAAAGACATTTCAGGGAGCCTTCTGCTGATGAACCCTTCGAAATCTATATTTCAGAAAAGAAGTCGGTCCCAGTGGACATCATGGAGCGATTCGAATGACGCTAATTCTCCCGCGGGTGGTCCAAGCTGGCACGACGCCAGCTGCGTCGCGTCTTCGACGCGGAGGTGTACAAAAGTGTATGAAGGACGATGGGCGGTCTATCTCTTTGTTTTTTTCTGTCGAGAGTATGAAAAAGTTGCAAAGTTTTGCTGCAACGCTCATCGTACAAATCGATGGTGTTTCAGTGTCGTAATTTGTCGGGTTTTATGATAAATGTTGTTTATTGTATCTGCAGGCGCATCTTTTGACAGAAGTGAGATTTGATTTGAAATCTGCTCAGTCGTTTTTCACCAATATTATCACTGCAGAATCTGCTTACTTGATAAGAAGCCTCTCAACTTCTCCGTCTTTATCTCTTTTGCAAGTTTCTAAACGAAAAAGACCACATTTATGTAGTTATAGTATGTATATCATCTATAGACACTATTGTTGATGTGGTGAGTCGTTATTACTAATCAAATCGTTCATTCATTCTGCTACTGATATCATTGTCCTTCAAACAATTTTTTTGCGTGCGATAAAGTCTTAGTTTCGTTTTTTTTCTTTTTTTCTTTTTTTGCCTGCAAGAACTATAGAGAATTCGGAAATATGAGCAGCTTTAGTGGTATTTTGAGACTAACATATGAGTGAAATAGAAGCCTGAGCTGCTCTAGTTGAGTAATTGTTGGTGAAGTCACTCTTTTGCAATTCCAGAAGTTCTTTTCCCCGGTATATTTTGAAATTTCACTGTTTTTTCGCGTGTTGTAGACTTGGATTACGTGCAAATTGCTAGTGTACTGTTTATCTTGATTTTTGCAGGTATGGCTACATCTCTAGTCCGTTCAGTAGCTCGAGTGGCGCTCACACGTGGCACGGCTCTCCGAACAATTTCTACTACTCCTAACTGTTTATCCAGCAAGGCAGATGATATTATGGAAAAATGGCCAGCAGAGAGTGAGTTCAAGTTCTGAGACTTTTATAAATTCACCGCATTCATATGTTTGATTTGCAGAGTTTGACAAGCACTTCATCGATTATTTCAACAGACCAGAAATTGATGGCTGGGAAGTGAGAAAAGGTACATTGTACTTTACAGTTTTTTTTCAAGCGTTTTTTTCTTCCTTTTGATCTACAATATTATTTTTGCATTTCTTCCAATTCAATATTCCAGCACTCACCGAGCTTCACGACTACGATGTCATACCTGATCCCAAAGTAAGCTCTTTCCGTTTGCGTCTTTTTTACTCTTTTTTTTTCGATAGAGGCATGAGTAGCGTGAAGCTATCGTTTATTCTCAGTTTCGTGCTATGGCTAGTCACTAGGTGCTAAAGAGCTGCTACTATCCTCTTTGGTGATGTATCAATAATGGTAACTCCAAGCTCCGCCGGCAAAAACTCAGTTAACAATAAGTTGCACGAAGTTGGGAATGAATTACTTGGGAATGAATTACAATGGAAGGAAAGGATACTAACTTGTTTGGTCTTCTTATTGTTAGATGACTTAAAGGCTGCTGCGTGACGAAGGCGCAATGGCGATATTGGGTAAGCGTGCGCGAACGCGACGCGCGCGTATCCTCACCGTTCTAGATCCCGCAGCTTATGCGCTCTGCAGCTAATAAAGCCGCGTTCGCGCCCGAAGGTATTGCGCCTTCGAGATGCAGCAGCCTATACATGTCTTGGGATGCAGCGTGATGCGCTGATTTCAAATTTGTGTACGGTGGCTGCGGAGCAGCCTTCTCCCGAGGGGAGTTATGGGCATTTTTCCTTGCGATTTTTGCTTGCCGTGACCCAAGGAAAGCAGCCGACTACTTTTTCGATTCTAATCTACTAGATTAGTTTCAAATATCGTACAACTATCCTTTCTTCTCTAAAGATCCCTTTTTGGCACATAACGGGCATTTCCATCAATTTGAGGCATTTCGCTTATTCTGAACCATGAATCCGCAGGAAAAAAGGCTCATAATTTTCTGAGAAGCGATCAGCAGCTGTCGAAGACAGAATCAAAATCAGCGCATTGACATGCATGGAGTGGTATATATACACTGGATCCAAAAAAGCTGGATCGACCTATTATCCTTCCTGTTTGAGTGTATGATGGTGTTTATCTTATGTGCTTTGCAGGTTGTAGAAGCAGCTCTTCGTGCTTGTCGTCGCGTTAACGATTTCGCTCTCTGTGTTCGATTTTTGGAAGCGATCAAGATCAAGTGCGGATCAAGGAAAAATAGAGATGTCATCTACACATACATAATCAAAGAGGTATGCTCTTTCTTCTAGTTCTTTTGATTCATCATTATATTTTTCTGCTATAATCTTCGTGATTCATCATGAGAAACTTTGAACTCTTGTGATCTCATCGATTTGACATTGCATTTTTGAGTTTTTGATGGTACAGGTCAAACCGGTGCTGGATGAACTTGGCATTTCAACACCAGAAGAGCTGGGCTACGACAAGCCTGAGTTCTTCATTCCTGAGCCTGAGAAGTGGTGGGAGAAGAAGTGGTGAGATTTTTAGCTTACTCAGCCTGGGATAATTACAGTGACCTTATTTCCAACAATGTTTTTCAGGTACTATGACTACGGTCTCGACAAGATACCTGCTTTCCAAATTGGTAAATAAAGCTAGTGATGTAGTCGATATAAAAGTTTGTCCCAGTTTGTTCATCTGTGTGATACTGTCTGGAGTTTCGGGAGTTTTACTGTTGTAGTGTACAGTTGATTAGGGCCCAGTCTATACATGATACTTTCAAGAGTAGCTTGATCGAGCGCTATATTACTGCCTGTTACTGATTTGAGATTAACAGCATGAATTTTTTAAATTGTATCACTGCTCAATAAACCGTCACTAACATGCAACAACTGCAAATGGCACTTTCGATTGATTTTATGTTTTTTTGTGTTCAATCTTAGCCTTTTTTTTCACGTGTGCACATGTAGTCATTTTACACTATACGTCAACAAGTGATTTTCTCTGTTTCATAGCTATTCCATGTAATTGATTCTCAGCGTTGATTACAGAGAGCGAGGAAAATTCTTATTGAAAGGATACGTTGACCATAGGCTACTGAGAAAATTCAGTCATTATCATATTAACAAGGACTTAAATGTTGTTTGGAATTTCACTCAGGTGCATTGTTTCTGACGCAATTTTTGCAGTGGTGACCTTCTCACAATTTGACTCTTTTTGATTGATGATAGACAGCCAGCAACGTGAGTGTTATTTTATAAAGTGACGTTCGCATGTGATCCTGACAGGGGCATTGCTGCTCCTCTCTCACGCATCTAGAGCGACATTGAAGAAGTCAGTCTTTTTTAAACTTTTAACGCCATCCGTGTGCTGCAGTAACCCTGAATCTTCAAACGTATGACATATCGTTCGGAACGGCTTTTCAAGCTCTTCTTAACGACTATTTAAATGTGCAGAAAATCTTTATCGTTTCAACTGAAAAGGGCAGATTATTTGAAAAGTTATTTGGCGTAGAATTTTGGACGAAAAAACGCTTTTGGCCCATAATTTCATGCATGAAGAAAAAATTAATAAATCTTGCATGGGTAGAGCTTTGAAAGCTTTATCAGAAGTTAACCGACAAAGTGAGCAGAGATCACCTTGATGATAGAATGCTATTTTTGTTGCGAAGCGCTGGGACCATCACACTATCTGGATTTGGTGACGATCCGCTCACCCCTTGCATCAAAGATATTTTCGGTATCCTCACTTCCTTTAGTTCTGCAGAGGTGCTTGAGGTTCGAAATTACTGGCAGTAACAATAAGCTTCGATTTTCAGGTTATGTTTTAACGCCATGCATAACTATTTAACCTCGATCAGAAAGTTTTGATATGTACTCTCCTCCAGAATTATGTATCCAGTCAATTTTTTGGTTCGAGAAAATGCATTTATTCTCTTGCTGCAAAAGAAAAGAAACTGAACCCATATCTGGCGCAGTGCACGAAAATGGCGAAGATGAGTATTTCGAAGCCCTCGAAATTTTAGGCTGCGCTATGATAATCACCAAATTCTCTGTTGACCAGTATGAAAAGTATCTAAGCACTGTGGTATTTGGTCCTGAATGGTAACCTTCGTGATATATTTCTTTTTAGTCGCTTTTTGTGAACCGTTAAGAACACGCTACACGATTTAAGGTCGAACACACTGCTAATTTTCTTGGCGCACACATTAACCACTTTGCTGATTATATGGGCGCGGTGAGCCACAGGCGGCCCACACACTTTTCGAGCATTTCGATGATTTTGTAATTTTCTCTGACCCCCTGAGACGAGTTGGTTTCCCACAAGCAACTCTGCATGCTTTGACTTTCCTTCCAGTATTATCTTGAAAGGCAGACTTCTGAATCATAGAAATTTCATGCTCGGTTACCTGATATATGTGCTCAAATAAATCCATAACTAGAATTGATAAGATTAAAAATAAATATCGCAATCAAGCATTGCTCATTTTCTTATGATCAAAATTGAGATGATAAAAAAAAAGACGAGAAAATATATAAAACAGAACACCCTTACTCTTTGGGGCTGCTCTTTACAATAAAACTATAGAGATTTCAGTAGAATTGTAGGCTGACTTCTCCCACTTTTGAATCAAATTGCGCGTCTATTCGAATGGTCTCTTTTTGTAGAAGAGATGGAGACAGTAGATAAACTCCCTGTCGCACTCCTTCGTTCCAAGCAGGATTTCTACCTGAAACAGTCGTTTTCTACTTCAACAACGGCAAGGTAAACACTAACCTATCTGTGGCTCATGTCTGGAACCAGTAGTTCTGATATAGTTTCCCATGTGCCATTCCATCCAAAGAGGGATTCCGTTAGTATTGTGACTGAAACAATAAAAATCTTAGAATTACTGCAATAATAGATAGTTTTGGCATGAAGCAATTCTACATCTTTTGTGATTTTCAATGAAACTGAGTTTAGCGACAGCATTGGCGAATAGGGGTGTGAAAGCTTGTACCATAACGAGTACGCCATTAACTTGGGATCTCCTTCAAAAACTGCAAGGAAGGAGCTTGCTGCATAGTTGAACTCTTGAAGAGCTCTTTCAAATAATTTCTAAACAGCAGACGATGGCAAACTTCAATGTAAGGAGAGGGCTGGAACAATTCAGCGCTGCTTGAAGTTGTAAGACGGGGAGCAAAATGCAGAAATAGTAACCGGGCCGAGAAGCCTATGCTATTTCAAAGAGCTTCCAAAGCTTCCGAAATTATGTGCAGCAAACCCTACTGCTTGCAGTTCGTGAAAATGACGTGATTCTGAAGTATTGAATACAATCTTTATTATAGCTGTTATCCAAAAGATTTAGGGTAAAAGGATGGGCTCCACCAAAAATTTTTCACGGCATTCCACGCATTTCTCGCATCGCATTTCGATGCAGGGATGCCTTCCGGATATGGTACGCATACGGTAGCCGTATTTGTCAGTTTTATAGTTGTAGGTTATTCATAACTGACTGATAGATTAAATATATTAGCTGCTGTGGTAAAACTTTCCTACAGTATACCCGCTGCATCTAAGTAAGCACGCACTTCTATATTCGGAATATATACGTCATCAGCTGAGTTGTTTCTTAACCTTGTCAGAATTCGAAAGCGAAAAATGGTGAACGAAAATTCGGTAAACTCCGGGAAGACCTTTCTTCTCACAAACTTTGAACGGGTTGTATATCATCAGTTTTCAGCGTTCCCAACAACTTTTTTCTCTTTCTCACACTCAGACAAGCGCAGAAATGCTTACGGTAGCTGGACTTCCATGCTCATATGGACGTCATGTGGATCTTGATCCAGATCAAATTGCAGCAACTCGAACTTTTCGCTTGTGGCCACGCCACTGTACTCCCACAGCGGATGATTGTCCACTAGTGGAGTCGTAGCTTTTCGTGCTTTCTGTAAGTTGACTAATGTTAAAAAACTTCCTCGTGAGATAGAAAACAAATGCACGCTTACTTGAGACAAATCATCAAACAAAGAGAGATCGAAACCGTTAACTATTCCAACTGGGGCAGCTGTATTTTGGAGGTGATCGAACCTCTCACACAAGCCATATAAAATGGCTTTCTGAAAGAATAAAAATCTGATCTTTAGTTCACAAAGAAATGCCAATCTATTAGGTTGTCAAGAAAATAATGTCCGTTTTTATTTGCTTGCTTTAACAAAGCAACCAGACTCAACCCAACAAAGGGTAAGGAGTACTGTTCGATAGAGCAAAGCAAGCTCTACAAGATGGCACTCATGTCTTTGCGCCATGCTTGATCCACGGAGAGTTTGAACTCAAAATCTAAAGAATTCCAAATGCCCAAAAAATCGAAAAAAATCAGATCTTCGTTCAAATAATTTCTACGGACCTCCCACTCGCTCACATCAATGGTATCGATATCTAATATCCATATGTGCGATTGCCGTATTTTTTCCTTGACTAGAAACTGAGAAAACGAAAATTTCCCTGATTTTCTCAAAGCAATGCTGAGCCGTTTTTGCATATGTAGTTCTATACTACAAGCCTAGGTAAGTATAACTGTAGATTTTCAGCCCATACCAAGCGGTAGTTTTCGAAAAATTACGAGTTCGGATTTTTTCGTTTCAGTTTCAGTGCTAAAATCGACATTTCTCGAAAAGTACCGCTCGAAATAGGCTGAAAACCTACAGTTATGCTTACCTAGGCTTGTAGTATAGAACTGCATATGCAAAAACGGCTCAGCATTGCTTTGAGAAAATCAGGGGAATTTTCGTTTTCTCAGTTTCTAGTCAAGGAAAAAATACGGCAATCGCATAAGTGGATATCAGATATAGATAGTATTGATGTGAGCGAGTGGGAGGTCCGTAGAAATTATTTGGACGAAGATCTGATTTTTTTCGATTTTTTGGGCATTTGGAAATCTTTAGATTTTGAGTTCAAACTCTCCGTGGATCAAGCATGGCGCAAAGACATGAGTGCCATCTTGTAGAGCTTGCTTTGCTCTATCGAACAGTACCCCTTACCCTTTGTTGGGCTGAGTCTGGTTGCTTTGTTAAAGCAAGCAAATAAAAACGGACATTATTTTCTTGACAACCTAATACCTGCGGATACACTTTGATATCACTTCCTAGAGATTTTCGCAAGGACTGAACGTCGTACCAGAAACGAAGATTTTGCCAAGGGGTCATGGCAGATAGGTAAAAAGGTTCAGCAGTAATCACATCGTGCTGAAAAATAAAATTGGAAGATTTGTGGAAAAGCTAAGTACACATCTTTTGAATCACGTTACCTTTTGTACACGTTGTACTAAATATTACTAAATAATGTGTCCTCCGTTTCATAGCTGGTAAAGTTATCGTAATCTCCCTACTAAAAATGTATCGGGAGATTCTAAAGGTGGCATACAAAAGCTATACAAACGCGAAAAGAAATGCCAGTATTTCCCAAGATAGATAAAATAGAGTTCAAGTTACTTTAATAGAAATATATTTCATGGCCTGTGAGTTTGCTAAAAATTCTGAAAACATCCCCCAAGACCTTTTCAAAACCTCATTACGAACAATTCCGTCGCCTTATCCCTATTTTGGGAAAAAAGTATTCGGAGAGCAATGCTGAAAAGTGTTTGATGAATCGGAATCGTTGAAGAGTAGAGGACAAAATATTGAAAGAAAAATGTTTTAAAGTTTCACAGTTCAAGAAAAAACATTTTGAGAAAAATCCGATGTGTGCGAGCATAAGCACTCAACCACATACATTTTTTATTCAGATCGGTTCTCAGAATCCTACAAAAGTCAATGCATCATTCAACAGTACTAATTTTATAGAATAAGAATAACAAACGTGGTAGTTTCTAAGAATATTTGGTATTTTTTTATAGAGAATCCGTGGTAGTCTTTGAATGTTTGCTATCTAATTGCCAAACAGAAAAGAAGAACTTACTTGACCAGAAACCTCAGCCGTCTTTTCCACAATGGTTACATTTGTAAAGCTGTAGTACGAGATATATCTGAAATAAGCAAGTTTAAGAGAGCACTAATAAATATCTGAAGTAAAAAAAACAGCAAAAGTGCAGAGCCATACCTCTTCATGATATCACGGAAATGGGAGTTCGAGTCAACAATTGTCACTGATGTCGCAACTGGAGCTACAAGCAGGAAAAGAAAAGAGCCCTCACCAAGTACGATAACTTTGCGATCTTTACAAATCTGAAAGAACAAGTCCGACAGACTGCTACTTGCTAGAAATAATCTGTTTTCTCATTGACTGCTGACTGTAGGCGCGAAGTGAATTTAAGAAGTGGTGGAAAGCAAAAAAAACTCCGAAAGTTCTTCTCGCTGGGCTGATCAGTTTCATCAAAGAACGGTAAAAGATAGATCGAGTCATTGAAGAATAAAAACTGATTGCATAATTTTGCTATCACTCTATTAGGTTTTCCCAAAAGTAGACCCCTTTTCTAAATAAATCAAGCTGTTTTTGATTTCCAACAAACCTAGAGTACCATTCGATAGGCAAAGCAGCTCTACAAATTGTACACCTAAGTGATAATCCAGGTAAAGTTTGGAACCAAAAACTAAAATCAACTACCCTAAAAATCGGATCTCCTTCTAGAAAAATCCTATGGACCGACTAGGTCATCATACGGAAACATATTAGTATTAACAACTATTATTGCGAACCCGTTCCTCCCACATATGTGATTGCTGCAAGCCTTACTAAGCGTAACGTCAAAATCATACTGCCCTGACAAGCGAATAATAGCAAGTTTGGCATTGTAAGAAAAGCCCAAAAAGTGACGATTTGCATTTTTCGGGCCATTCTTGTTTCGTAATTTTGGGCCCAGGAAAAAAATCCAGATTATGAGTATGATATGTCTACTGTATGGTGAGCAAGTTGGACGTCCGTAGAGATTTTCCGTAAGCAAATCTGACTTTAATAACTGATCATTTTTTGGTGGTCATTTTGCAGAGCTTGCTTCGCTCTATCGACTGGTACCCCAAGTCTGCTAGGAAAAGAAATTGATTTATTCAAAAAAAGTTCACTGCTTAGGACAACCTAATAGACTGATTTTATTAGAATCCACTTCCAAGTCTCCTCTTTTTCCCCCTTGGAAACTAACAATTTCAGCATTCCGAACTGATTCAGTTCGAAAGACAGAAAGACTCACAAACTCGATTTCCTTGCGATATGACTCGTTTTCAAGTAGTTCGTTCATTGCGAATATTGTTTGCCTAGTTGCTATTGTATGCAATTGGCAGTTACAGTAGACCCTTTCATATGAACTATAACAGATCTACTTTTTATGTCAATAAGTAACCGGTCGGAGTATGAACCTACTCCTCTCCTACGCAGAACCACATGCTGAACTCGTCATGACTACATTTCAAGATGATTTCCTCATCCTTCTTCACATGTACACGATGAGGAAGATAGTAGACAGCTTGCATCCAGTGATCTCGCCACTAAAAACAAAACTACAGAGTTGTGCGATTGCGAATGTTATTAGAGAATTGCTTATTTACAGCAAAAATTAGTGGCAGGATGGCAAAAGATATATATTTTGTAAATCCATGAAATTTATTACATCATAAAGTGAACATTGCGTACTAAAGTTTTCTGAAGCATTACTGCTTGCTCATACTGAAAGAGTTGGATTGATCACCAGATATACGATCATATGAAAGTATAATCTGATTTTCCTCGTTATCTCAAGCAATTTTCTTCATGCAACACTAATTCATCTCGAGCTCTTACTAGAACTGATTCGAATTACAGAACGTCAACTGACTCGATATTTGAGTATTGGAGTTTTGAAGTCGGTTTGAAAGCAAAATCACAACCCTTAAGACTCACATAGTAAGCGTCACTTGCCCACTTTGGAGCCATATCAATCCAATATTTGCCAGTTCCATCCATGTCCAGATCCCACCTGATAGTATCAACCTATGCAATTTTTCACAGGAATAAAAAAGGCACTTACCACATAAGTATTGCATCTATTCGACCACTCTCTGTACAAGTTAGAGCTCTGTCAAAAGACTCGTCATAAATGATTGATTCCGCAGATTCAAAGTTGAACCTGAAAAGAAGCTTACCGAAGTAAGATACACACAGATACGATGTAGTCTACAATAATAAGATGCAAACTTGTTTATGTACAAAAAGCGAATTTCATAACTGTAAAACAATCTTAAATGACGACATAACTTCCCACATCATGCAAAAAATTGAGCAATTCTAAATTTGTGTGATGTACACTTATTTTAAATAATAACATATGTAAAATGACATCCTGATTTGCTTCAGTTGCTATTTGTCACGGGCAAAAATCTGCGCTTTAATTTTGGGAAAGTCTTATCGTTATGGTAGGTGCCAGAGTAAGCGAATATTTTGTTCACGTTGGGGTCCCGCGAAGAATTGACGTCACTTGGATTGACGCCAGCATGGTGAGAGACGCCAATTCTGCGCGGGACCCCAACCTGAACAAAATATTTGCTTACTCTGGCACCTACCTATGAGACAGACCACAAAACGCTTATTGTAGCGAGGAGGTTCATACTACGCTTGCGACTGCATTTACAGTAAATGATGACAATAATTTCTTAGATTTTGCAAAAAATATATTAGGTCGTTCCGAAAGTTCTTTCCGTTTTTTCAACCTATCATAAAAACACGTGGAATGAAGGTAGAGGAACGCTTTAGGCACTGTCCGACGCAGCTTTTCTTCCTCTTTTCAACTGTCGTATAATTGTGCTGCTTGCTCTTGCGGTCAGTGAGATAATGACCGAAATTTCGCACCCATAGTATTTACCATGTCCAAATTTGGCAATTTTTCACAATCTTCTTTTTTGACTTTTACGAAAGCTTTGATAGCAGTCAGATAGAGCAAGCAAAGTGCAATTTAATGCAATTTTTCGCCGTTTATAGCTAGCCTTAAAAATTTTTGAGAATTATTTTTCTGATGTTATCAAATTCCACTTTTGGGGACGCCAAGAGCCATAGAACATAAGACGGC
Organism: Cylicocyclus nassatus; assembly: GCA_958299035.1. Taxonomy (NCBI): domain Eukaryota; kingdom Metazoa; phylum Nematoda; class Chromadorea; order Rhabditida; family Strongylidae; genus Cylicocyclus; species Cylicocyclus nassatus. The sequence continues at coordinate 52,173,223 of CATQJL010000223.1, read as the reverse complement.
GCACAACTAAGGTGTCATTCGATGCAGCTTTTCTTTCTCTTTCTACTGTATGTATTTTCTTTCCAATTTGCGAGGTCTTTGGCGATAAAGTTTCCATAATTCTTGATTTTGAATCCGCCCCAGCCTGTACACGTAAAATGCGAAACCTTATATTTACGAGCGGTAAACGCTCAGTTGCTTTGTGAAAATTGTGGGTAATCGTAACTGACTTTAAAAAGCTTCAAAATCCGTACACTTGCCAGTGTTCGGGGCGTTTCTGTATTTTGGAACTTTGCAAAAGTGAAAACTTTTGGAAAAATTATCTCAAAAAATACTGAAAAGCCAGCTGGATTTGCCAAAAAAATGTATTGCATTGCACTTTGTTTACCCTATTTGATTGCTATCAAAGCTTCTCCGAAAGTTGAAAACGAAGACTGTGAAAAAGCCAAATTTGGACATGGTAAAAACCATGTGTTCAAAATTTCGGCGATTATCTCAGTCATCACAAGAGTAAGCGACATGGGAATGTGACTGCTAGAAAGAGGAAGAAACGCTGCGTCGGACAGTGCCTAAAGCGTTTCCCTACCTTCATTCCACGTGTTTTTATGATAGGATAGAAAAACGGAAAGAAATTTCGGAACGACCTAATATATATAAAATTATGAAAAAATGTTCAAAAAATTCAAGGTTTAGGAGAACATAAAAAAAGTTGATCTTCCCAAATTTTTCGACGATTATTACTTGACACACTTTGTTGAACAAATCTGTCTACCCCTCCGAAATTTTTGTGGCTCCGCTGATTTTTGAATGTCTAGAGACTATCACATCAAACATAATATTTTGATGAGTTATTGATGTAGAACATTTTGCAAAAGACTGTTTTGAAGCACAGTTCGGGGCATGAAATGCACCAATAGTTTTCGGGAAACAAAGCTTTTTCGTTCCAAGCAGTGCATCCTAGTTTTTTCTTGCACGATGCAAAGCACTTTAGTGCTAGAAACCTGCTGAGATTATATGGTCTCAAAAGAATGCTTCAAAATCACTCACGAGAATGCTAAAGTAGGTTCTGCGAGTCGGGTAAAGTTTGCTGGAGCGACCTGCGAAAGCTGCACATCGTATACAGCCGCAGTTCCTGGGCATTCTCCCAAAGGTTGATCACCCTCATGAAGACACGGTATGCGATTGAATTTTGTCAGAAATTCGCTCTCAACAGGAACCACCCACACTCTACCACGAGAGGGGACAACTCGAGTACCTTCCTAGATGCGGGATCATCTTAGTAAAATACAGTGCTTCAGCCCAAACTAAAATAGACCTGAACGAGATTTTGCAGGGCCTCCTTGAATGTCCGCAGTGCCCCCTCTCCAATCAACTCAGTGTCGAAAACCTGAGCAGAGTAATTTGTGCAAATAAATATTCATGAAAAATGTATCACACTCACTTCTGCTACTATGATATTAGGCTTAGCTGTTAGGAATGTGAGTTCTGTGGATCTCGTTGATATCACCTAAAAATAAAAATTTGCCCATTCAAATGTCAAACGTAGAAAAACCAGTAAGAAATCTGCCATTTCATTCGGACGCTACCTAAATGGGTGTATGTGCCAAATTCAAAACACAAGAAGTAACTGTTATTTGTGCTTCCGCTCAATTATGGGTTGGTGTATACATTTTCTTCACCAGGTGAAAACTAACATCAATCTTATCCTTCCACCGACTAGACTGTATGATAGATCGTGCACATTCAGCCATTGGCTGAAAAACTTCCAAAGCCGTAACTTTGTCAGCTCCTTCTCGCGCAGCCATCAGTGAAAGGAGACCCGTTCCAGTGCCTGAAGCAGCACTTGAATATTTGTAAAAGCAACAGAAGATATAAAACCTATGTCAAGAACATGGGCAGAAAGTGACTGCGACTTCTTTTCTTGAATTACTGATCGAAGGCCGGCCAAAAACATTTCGTTGCGATTATAATCCAAGATCATGTCCGCGAATCTACTGCTGAAAAAAGATCTGCTATTCTAATGAACCATTTTAAGCTGAAAATATGGCTTGACAGTAACCAGTTCCGTTTAATTTCATGGAGGGTGAGAACAATTTGATTTTAGACTAAGGGCCGCATGCACTAACATCCCTGCGGCGAGGGCAGCGGCGTCCCCAATGATGAAAAACCCGCAGCGGCGTCCGCACGCGGTCCCTTCATAACGGGGGACGCCGCTCCCCTCGCCGCAAAAATGTTAGTGCATATGGGCCTAAGAAATACTTCACGAGATTTGCGCCAAATCTATTTGACTCCTCATATTTCTTGTCTTCAATCATCTGATATTTTGAAAACACCACATAACTTGAATCCATTTTTCTCAGTGTAAAGCAAAACAGTGAGATCAGAAGATGTGATACAAGTTCAGACATCATGTTATTATAGGCAGATCATGTTAAAAAAAAATTTTTTGTGAAACGCTTTAATGGTAGCAATGCTCAAGTCTTTTTCTGTTTCTATATTTAGCGAATCAAAAGTACAAGATTCTAACTTTTCCACATAAACGAAAAATCATTGCATCCTCATTAAAAGCTTCATGCTTATATGTACGGTAATCCCAGATACAAAAGTAGTCGGAAGAAAAGTCCTATCAGACTTTCCTCGTTTTCTCTGGAAAAGTCTCCTAGATGAAACAAATGGCTATCCGTAGGCATCATTTCTCTTTTGCGGATACTAGTCACAGTAATATGAAGGCGATGCTTTGATGGCCTTCAGCCCTCATTTTTCCTTCATTTCAGAAAATTGTCTTTATCTCCTTTTCATCTCTTAAGTTTTTTTTGGAGATTTCCCGGAACAGCAGTGGCAGTACGAAGGCATTTCGGGCTTTAAGGTCTTCACTAACGCCAACTTAGAAAGTTTGCCAATATTTCGGAAACATTCTAAAAATTGTGTGACACGTTATATCGAAAGGCTGCAGTCCTTCATGTAATCTGACAATGGTGAATTTTTTTGATGTCACAATTTCTTTCCTTATGGTTCAGAATATTTTCATCCACAATAACTGCAAATCAATGAGAGACAATCTGACCTCTCCGAAGAAATAACATAGTAACATATTTTTAAGAGGGGTGAATTAATTTTTTGATAGAAGTTTGCTCCGCCCCTACCGTCGCACCCGCTTTCACGTCAATCCAAAATATATATAAATGGCAGTGACGGACCGAGGGAGAGGGCGCCCCCTTCTCGAGAATGGGTCGCGAAATTTTTGAAATTTATTACGTAGATTAAAAAAATGTGCAAGCAATGTGTTTCTTTTTGTAAACAATTATAATAAATAAAAATTTTTAAAAATTCAAATTAGCCCTATAAAAACATTTTTTCGGGGACATGGCTGAACGACGCCCCCTTTTTCCAGATAGGGGTTGGGGACCCGCAAAAATTTCGAGAAGCACCCCTAAGATTTGTTCGGAGTGCTTTGCCGCCCCCCCCCGGACGGAAATCCTTGGACCGCCACTGATAAATGGATATGAGTAGAGACATGATCACACATGCCTCACGCATCATTTATTCACGCATTCGTGCTGCTATCCAGTAAACACAGATACGTCTTTAGTGATTAAGTATAAATCAAATTCAATATCAGAAGCACCCAAAATAGTCTTCATTCAAATTCTTGCATGCTGCCTTCACATGTAGGGAAATACTGACTACGCCAAATGCGTTTCCAGTGAGGAAGTTGGACGCTTGGCCTATTTCATCCTAGCAATCAGCAACTGCTACGTAAGCCGTCTCATGCCCAAACGAGGTACAGAATCCGAAGAGCCATAATCTAGAGTGGAGCTGAGTCGTCAATGAGCAAAATAAGGTTTGCGTGTATTCTTTACGTGTGATAAATTCGATACTTGCAGTTTTTTGAGAATAGAATGACGAGAAAAGTGGTTTTGTTTTAAGAAGTTGGAGGAAACCATTCAATTCCCGACCAAAATTGAAATCACAAGCTGATTGATCTATCCGCATCTTCAATGGGGAGTTATTACTTCAATCACTGCATACCAGAGGCGGATCGGGGGGGGGGGGGGGGGAGGGGTGCTTCCCCGAAAATGGGTCGCAAAATTTTTGAAATCTACTTACATGGGTTACAAAAATGTGCAAGTGACTTGTTTCTTGTTAATAATCGAAGTATTTTCTAAAAATTTTGAGATCCAAATTAGCCTTAAAAATTTTTTTTCCGCCCCTCTCCCCTCGGATGGAAATCCTGGGACCGCCACTGCTGCATACCTATATAGTCCCTTAGCAGTGGGGATAAATGAGGCTGCTTTCAAAGCCAAAGAAACACCCACTATTGCGCACGAGCACATCGGGCGGAAGAGCTGTTGATTCTGAGGGTTACTGCAGGAGACTTTTACCAGGGCAGATACAAAATCCAGCCTCAAGTCGCGATCGTCAAAGTAATCCGTAGTCTATCCTACCAACTTGTTCCAGTGCTCATGCTATCCGCTCATAAAGATCATTCGCTCCTATTATGCTGTTGAAGCAAACATTTCTCCACTTTGGGTTCTTTTTTTTTCTGGAGAAATGATTAGCGATATGCGCGATAAGCAGCCAACGGAAGAATTGGGCCACTTTTTGCGTCGCAACCAGCTTTTTGGCTTACTGACATAGCAATTCCGTAAGTGGTAAGAAAGTGACAATGATCTTATCAGTGTGTTTTAAACCCCGCACACGCATTTTAACGAATGCGGTCTAGTCTAGCGAGTCAAATATGGCGACTGTGCGTGCTACCGAGCACCCACACATCTTTTTAACATGTTGACGACCGCGTCATTTTGGCCGAAACTCCCACTAACGTCCTTCGCTCATTTGGCCCGTGCCTAGGCGCGGATGCACGAAAACATTATGTGGGAGTCTTTTTGACACTTATTCATAAAAAAAACGAACTTTGTTCAGACATACAGGTATATCACAGAGCCTTATCAGGACTTACACAAATCAAGGTTTTTGTATCGATTTTCCTTCAATAAACCATGCAACGGCTATTCTGAGGAATCCCTCTTCGAGAAAAGCGTTGTAATACCAGGTGTTTTTTGCCTGATTCATCTCTGCTTGATTTCAAAACAGCTATACAAAGTTTTCACCTTCTCGGAAAAACGTACTTAGCATGAGTTGACTACATCAAAAACGGACTGATTACCCAATTTTGCGACCAAAACTTTTGAACAGCTGCCACGATGCCCTGTGTTCTGTAAGATAATCAGGCCATTAGTAGTATTACTGCATATAAGCTACCTCAAAACTTTTCGTTTGCACCTAAAAAACTAGCGTGCATATGCGCGGATGCAGGAAAATGCTAAACGGGAGTCAGGGGGCCTAAATGCGGATGGAGGGCGTGCAGGAGTTCCTAGCACCTTTTCTCGCACCATCCTCGCACCAGCATTCACACCCAGGAGGGTTCTAGCACCTCCGTGCCTCAGAGGTCAAGCACCGCCCATTGCTCCACCCAATTATTGGTCTCATTGTGAGGTGTGCAAGCAGCGAGAACATAGATTCAGGTACTAAGCTAATGAGAGAGAAATGGAGAAAAACGAGGAACATAGTTGTCATTTCCCAAGTGAGGCGGCTTGGAAACTTCTGCCACGCCATCCTTTTGAAAAAGGAGCATTTAATCATTATTTTCAGAAGAAAAAAATCGCACAGAATTTTTTGGATAGAAAATCCAGTCATTTGAAATATTGGAGGACCTGGTTGATCAATTGTACATTCTAGTCATCTGATTGAAGTAATTTAGCATCAGGAGTTTGAGAACCCAATTACCTTCCCAACATTAAGACCTATTTCCAAAAGTGTGTCAAAGTTCCCGAATAAGCAACTGAACGCTTCTCAAAGAGGGTATCTCAACACATATACTTTTCTACTTTTGTCTGCCATCATCCGAATAAGTTTGCCAATTCCTCTAATGATCAATAAGATCCAAATTATTAAAAAGAAATTTTCAGGTGTAGTATTTCCTATCGGTGTACTAGAATACCACCTTCGTCGCATAATCGAAGAGGTGGCTATGAGCTCCAAATACGACACTAAATTTGCAATCTATGGTAATTCGCTATATTCTTAGATGATTAGAGCTTTGAAATTGACTTAGTTCTCTGTTATATTATATACTGTGACTGGAAGACTCATAACTTCTGCTTGATTTATATTAATACGATATGCCTCACAAACTTACTCAAGCGCGATTACGAGTTTTCAAGGAAGCGTCATTTTAATCGAAAACATGAAAATAATTCGAAGTGCCGGGATTCAGCTGCAGTTATTAACGGATCTAAAACCTATCGAAACCTAGATTTTTTTGTTTCTCAATTGTTTCTATTATCCTCATATCCAGTGAAGCACGCCTCACAGTGCGTGTAAACATTTTAAAATGAGGGCACCTAGAGGGAGGAGTGGTAGGCGGAGCCGCTCTTTGACCCTGAGAAGGTGTGATGTCCTTCAAGGAATTTCTGGAGGTGTCAAGTACTCCTACAAGGAAAAGCGGCTAGGCTTTGGGAACTCCTGCCACGCCGCCCACATGATCATATAATTGTATCAGGGGCCTAGACCTGCTTTTCCTATCGCGATTTCCTAGATTTGTAAAGCTGACGCTGGTATCCCATGCTAGTAAATCTTGAAGGTCAACCAATAGCATTCGAAGACAGAAGTGGAGACGGAACCTTTAACCCGTTGACGACCTTGTGTATCCGCATGGGCAGCGTGGCAGGAGTTCCCTAGTTATTTGTTGGACAACCGAGGATCTCGGTTGTCCAACAAATAACTCTCCTCGAATTAGCAGAGATGGACAGCTATCGTAGTAAATCATATGCTTTTTTGAAATTGTGACCATAATTGAGATTTTGCATCTGATACTCAATACAACCAATCAACCTGTAGCTCTAAATAGCTATGTTTACCAATTATGTTTCTCACTCCTAATCAACTCCAATTTTCCATTGTCATTTGTACGCTCAAGGCATTTCATAGAAGAAATGCAACCTTGCTCGAACAAAACAGCTCTTTCTAGCAAATAGATCTCATTGAAAATCGTTTGAGATAAGAAAAATTTACGCTGCTATCTCCTGTGCCAAATCATGGTTTTCTTCAGCCACCTCCCACTCCCGTTCACCCGTAATGTGGTTAATTTTCTCCAGAAACATTGCTGAAATTAGTTTTTGCTCAACGTGGGGAGCGAATAAGCCTTTTTTTCCCAAGCAAAGGATTTTGGAACAGAAGGGTACCACCCTAACTAACCCAGGCACCAATTATTATCAGAATTTATTAGTTTACAGAATGGCAAGCAAGTTATTTACAATGTCAACTCAAACAAGTTTTAGTTTTGCTATAAAGCCACATCACAAGCTGAGAAGGAAGTATGGAAGACAATTTTTGAGCAAATAAAAAACTCTTCGATATGTGACTATCAAATCAATCACAACATGAGAGACTAGAACAATAAGTTGAACTTATTGCATTATGCTTCAAATGGCATAAAATACTACTTTCTGAGAGAAAAACAAAAGAGAACGATGTATAAAATGTAAGAAAAAAAAAGAACACTAGCGGATTATCGGATTATGTAGAAAATCGAAAATGCGGCCGAAGCATCTATCTAGTGGTCTATCTCGGAGATCGCGGCTTGAACGTCTTCTAATGATATCGTGTCCCTAACATCGGTGACAGTATTCCATTCCCGTATTGAATTGCAACACAATTTATGAATAGGCCAATCGAGTTTCTGGCAGTCGACAGAACAATAGCACAGCTGAAATTAGAGATCTAGGACTATAAAGTAGTATTATACAGTGCTGGCCAAAATTATAGGTCCACTCTAAAAAATGCCATAACTCACTCTGTTATGGATGAAATTTTCCAAAATTTGGTAGAGACTTGTGTTTACCAGCCTACTATCAGCCTTCAAGACGGTTCTCGTTTTCGTTTGATTATTCAAGAAAAAATTAGAAATTTTGAAAAAAGCAGGCTTGAAGGCTGGCCAAAATTATAGGTCCACCTGGAGTTTTTACTGATTAAAGCACTTCTTAGCTCCCGAATTTTTTTAGGTAGGCACACATCCAAAAACGTTAAACAGCTGCATTGGTCAAGCTGTGTCATACCTCCAAAAAGAACTGATTATCTGTTTTTTTTTGCCTTGAAGATGCACTCACATGTATTTCGCTCCACAAACCTGCGTTGAGTAAGAAATTCTGCAGTTTCTCAGCTGGATCGGAAGGGACGAGGTTTCATCTATCTTCTGGATGCTTTCCGACGTGAGCATTGAGGAAAAAATCGACTTTTTGCTGCTGAAGCAAATCTGATATTGACAGTACTGCAATCCTAAGCTCAAGTTTCTGTCTTCAAACTTCTTTTACAATGTTCTCAGAAGCACTGAGTAAAGTAAAGGCATTTTTTCTATGAAGGGGAGTCCGTATACCATAGTTACAACTTTCTAAAGATCCTAGCATTCGAGTATAATTACTGAAATCACTCTGCAGAAACTGATTACGACAAGCACCAAAGCTACTTGTGGCTCCGACCAAAATTTTCAGAAGAATCATGTGCTAACATACACTGCAAGCTGTATCCACTATCTAGTAAATAATTACTGTCAAAAATCTAAGTGAGGTAGCACTTGGAAAGCTATTTTGGATCGCGTAACACCATTATTACGTTGCACACACAACCCATGTTTCGAAAAAGAAGCAAGGCAGCTTTGTGGACACTTGCGAGTATGGCGAACAGCTTTATTCTCGTGTAAAAAATGCTTCTCTAATATCTTGAGGTTATAATGACAATGCATAAAGGGTTTTAGGGCAGAAAGTGAGGCTTACTCTGCCGATTAACCGATGTCAGACTTGCTTCAGCAGCAAAAAGTCGGATTTTTTCCTCAATGCTCACGTCAAATAGCATCCAGAAGATAGATGAAAACCCGTCCCTTCCGATCCAGCTGAGAAACTGCAGAATTTTTTACTCAACGCAGGTTTGTGGAGCCAAATACATGTGAGTGCATCTTCAAGGCAAAAAAGCAGATAATCAGTTCTTTTTGGAGGTATAACACAGCTTGACCAATGCAGCTGTTTAACGTTTTTGGATGTGTGCCTACCTAAAAAAATTCGGGAGCTAAGAAGTGCTTTAATCAGTAAAAACTCCAGGTGGACCTATAATTTTGGCCAGCCTTCAAGCCTGCTTTTTTCAAAATTTCTAATTTTTTCTTAAATAATCAAACGAAAACGAGAACCGTTTTGAAGACTGGTAGTAGGCTGGTAAACACACGTCTCTACCAAATTTTGGAAAATTTCATTCACAAAAGAGCGAGTTATGGCATTTTTTAGAGTGGACCTATAATTTTGGCCAGCACTGTATACCATACCTTGCACTTGGGGCATCGTTTCTTTGCAGCACACGATCCACAAGTCGCACAAAATTTGCTAGCCATCAAAAGGCGTTGGCCGAAGAGTCCCTGTACGATATACTCAAAAGCTGTTGGTCTTTGTCCGAACGGTGTATTGGACATGGCCTAGAAACGACAAATTTCAAAAAAGATTTGGAAAGGACCATCATTCTTACCTTGATCAGAGTCTCATATAATAGCGAATGGTGATAGGGAAAAGCTTTCATGGCATTCCGAAGGAGGAGGTCGAGGTTCTTTCTGAATGAATTCACTATCTGAGAAAACGAACAAAAAAGCCCTGGGTCTAGAAAAATTTTCTCTGACCACAATTTTTGACTATATACTGGGCTGATGAAAGCCGCTATGTAGCCAAGATTCTGTCGCCAAAATTCAAAAATTTCATCTTCACTCCCAGCATAAATCTCACCTAATACTCTCGGTAATGAACCACCGTAACCACAAACCTAACACCTCTCCCATTATCCCAAAGACGACTAACGAATGAAAAAAAGAACAGATAACTAATGATTGCTTACCTCACTTGCTCTCCAGGTTCCCATGTCAGCAAATGCTTCGCATAAATAACACAAGCGTCATGGGCGTTTCTACCATTCGCTACAAGATCTGCTATGTATTTATAGATGTCACGTAGAACGAAAAGTATTATCCATAGTTTGAGAGACATGACCTAAAACAAATACTTAGTACAAATGAAAGAGTTGCTAGAGAAAGAAAATGCGATGAAATAAGACAATTACCTCATTTCCTTCCTTGCACCTAAGTTGTTTCTCGAAAATGCGGTCAACGACATATAATATCTGAAAATCGTCATCTAGATATCTCTTTGAATCTCTGCATTTGTGCCACAATATCGTCGAACCCAAAACAAATACTTATAGCCTTCTCAGAATCACAAATGTTTAAATATTGGTACACTTTCACTTTATGACTCAAGTTTTGAAAATAATTGAGTTGTATAAATGGTAACAACGATCGTGAGAAGTATCAAGGTGTTTTGCCTCTAAGGGTATATATCAAAGCAAACTATGGTTTTCATTACCTTCTTTTGGTACTTCAGAGCATCCGGGTAACTGCTCAGTTCTAAAGCTATTGCCACTGGATGGATCTGAACGCATTGAATATTGAAAAAGAAGAAGGGTAGATGGAGGCTAAACTAACCTGATGCCAGCTGCATAGCTTATGTATGAAGACGATAAGATGTTCAGGATAAACTTCGGTAATCTCTGATCCAACTTTCGGGCACAGAATCCGCTCCACTTCATCCAGCGTTACGTGATTATTTATAATGGAAACACACTCGTGCTGTCCTGGAAAACACAAGCTGGGAAAAAGACCCAAGCAGACAGTATCCTACCAACAAACGCAGCCAACTCGCTTGCTGTCTTGCCTATAGAATTTGTAGAATATGAGTGTGCGCCATGATCCAGCAAAAGCTTGCAAAGGTCAGGCTTTCCTAAACTCATTGTTACGTTGCGATTTATGAAGGAAGAGAAGCTGAAAGTAAATTCTAAAGCTAACCTGCAAGTGCGGCAAACATTAGTGGTGTATAACTCTGGCTGTGCTGTTTATCATTGACTTCCGCTCCCTTCTCCAAGCAGAGCTTAGCGATGTCAAAATTGCCTCTATAAGCATAAAAACTAAGCTATGAGTCGGTCATATGTAGAACAAATCTCGGAAACAACTCGAAAAAAATTCAAAGTGATGCACTTTAACTTACTTGTAAGCAGCTGTAGACAACGGTGACATCCCAGTTGCATCGTGGCAATTAATATCGATGCCGGAGTTGATAAGCTTTGTTGCCTTCTCGATGTCACCTAAAATTTGAGATCGAGATATAACCCTCACGTGGTAACAAACTGCGCATGGGAAGTATAGCTGGTGCATGAAGTTCTACACTTTGAAATTACAACGCTTAAGAGTCGTAGAGTTATAGTGAAGAAACAATCACGCGACAAGTCTTTTAGTCAAGAACGACGCATAACACTCCTACTCATTGAGAAAAGATACAGTTTCGGTATTCCCCATAAGTTTTAACAAGCATAAGACACATTTGAAACAGTTAAAAGGTAGGGTCCTTTTCTGCCTGCTTGCTAATTTTTGCGCCTTTATTACCTTCGCAATTCCAAGAAGTTCCGTAAAATGCCTAGGGCGCTGCTCTGCATTTAGTGTCGAAGTGTGATGGTTTTGAATTACCTTTTAATACGAAATGTAACTACTATACTGTAACTCCCAGATAAAGTCTTCATCATGATAACTATAATATAATCGAGTAGATTTCTCGCTAATGCGTGCATCGCATTTTACAATATGCTAGGGATAGGAGGCTTTATAACCTTTGATTCAACTGGCTTGGCGTCTGGAACGCGGAGCTCTCTGATCCAACTGAGCCCATTCGCGCGTGCTCTCTGATCCTTACCTAGCCTTAATTAGGTCACGAAGCCCCGCTTTCCAGCAGCCAAGCCAGTCTAATCAAAGGGTAACGTGGACGATTCAGAAGGAAAAAAAAAGATGAAAAATTTTTTTACGCTGAGACCCCATAGGCCACGACCAACGTTAAATGACAGAAGTGCAATTGCATAATTAGCAAGAAATCCTACTAAACAGTACTATACAATCTATCTCATTTGGAACGATTAAGGTTCTGCAGCTCGGCGGCCGCCTTTGTTCTCCTTCGCGGGTGTGCCCTCCAAACATTTTTCCACGCATAATTAGGAAAACAGCTTGGACTCTCCCATGCACAGGCGTCGGAAAATGTTCACAGAGCATGCTCACGAAAGAAATGAAGAGCCCAAGCAAAGTGGTGGCGCGGGACCCGACGCAAGCTCCATCACTTCCAATGAGACAGAGGGTATACATTATTAATGAGTGCATAGAATCTTGAGATACAATCTCCCAAATAACGACTACAAGTTATTAGTACGTTACCTTACTTCCCGCACCACATAGGGAGCACTTTCATTTTCACATTCATAACCCTCTTTGGGCAAGCTTTATAGATTTTGTACAAGAATGTGGTGACATGAGTTCTTTCAGAAACGCAACGGAAAGAAAACTGTGGCCGATAAATCTGCAAAGAGGAAACCCTGTTCACCGCAAGCAAAAAAACAGCAGTGTGATTGTAATCGAACAGTTATAGTAACGGCTAGGATAGCTAGGAAGCAGTTGAGGGGTGGTAACAGACTGACCTGCTTCGATGGCATCAAAAAGTTCCTTCTCCTGCCCTCCCATATGATTCGTTCACTGAAATAAAGTAACTTAATTACTTCGTGAATGGTGTATGCCTAAAGGCAAAGGTACAAAGACAACAACAATATGACAGCATGAAAAACAACAACAAGTTAATCAACAAGCCCCTTTGAGAATGGGGTTGTGGCATTGCGGATGTTACATGAATGACGGCTGCCATGCTTGCAGGAACCTGGGTGAAGACTGCAGCATTAGAGCAAGTAAAACCAAGGCGGGACAGTTCATTAATTAATCATTAATCCGAAGTCGCACGGGATCCTGTCTGAGCACGCGATCAAGCTAATAATACGAAGAATTCGTTTGTTGTCATAGTTACCTGCGAAGACGAACACGCACAGCATAAAAGATGCGCAATGCAGCCATCCAAGGTATTGGGTAGATAATAAATCACAGATTCGTTGCTATAGCGAGTCTATCTATAAGTTAATATTTCAAAACAGCTTAGCATTGTCTGAGCTGACACCTTGAGATGATAGTAAGTATTCCACAGATTATCAGACTGAAGTGATCCGGTTTAGCAGTAGAAAAATGGAACGAAGTAAAAATTTGGGACCGTTTCCCCTGCTCCCATCGCTGCGAAGAAAGTTTGTTTTTCCCTAATTTGGTGTCCACTACCAATGCCAGCAAAGTTCGTTCTGGGGCGTGGATACTGGAGAAACTAGTCGCCTTCTATCTACAGCTATGCCAATCTTTTCTCGCCATCACTCGTCGTAAAAGCATGAATTCGCGACGGTTGTCAATCAACAGTATTTTTGATTTTTCCCAGCTTCAATAAGGAAAAGGAAGTTAAGTAAATGCAATGGTTACCAAAGGATTGCTTAAGTAAACGCGGCAAAGGAAACGTCAAAAACTGTTTTGCCATAATTGAGAGGGTAATTTTTATATCTATATAAAAAACCCATTTTCAAATTGCGTGGAGGGTTGTAGTTTTTTGATATGTATGAGAGACAAGTTTTGAATTCTCTAAATTTTTTGTATTCGGCTGCTCTCAGACTAGAAAATATCTACGAAGGTGAATGAGATAACCTAGCCCCTCAATAGTAGATATCTAAAGGAAAGCACAGAGATTGAAGAAGGGTCACAAAATTGCCCTTAAGTGTTACAACTCATAATTTTGAGAGTGATGCGAATGCATAGTCTTTTCCCTCTTACTCATAACTCCCAGGTATAAGACTTTCCAAAGTTTCTACAGGCAATTCAACGTACACAGGGAGGCTATCTGCGAACGCTATCTGCTCGAATCTCAACTCAAATGCGCCTTCATTTCTCTAGGTGTCAACTGTTTCTCCCAAACGCGTGCTGGCTTAACCGGACGAAACGTCATCGAGTCTCTGCGTGCAGTGAACTGACAAGGGAAACGTGTTCAGTCAAAGTGGTTTTTTTTAGTAAGACTCATATTACTTTGAAGAGCATTGCACGGTGGCTCCAAATCTGCCTTCATTACCTGCAAAGTGCCTCAGGACGCGGAGTTATGACCGTTTTTGGAGCGAAAAATGGATGCAAAATTTGGGTAAAATCAGTTTCTTTCCAGCGCTCACATAAAGCATGCCGTTGCGTATCAGACAAAATGTGTCCATTACATGAACTGCTCTGATACTGAACTCCGAAACATTTGAGTAAATTTGGGCGATTTTGCTCCGACTCAGCGTTCAATTTTTTAATCCGAAAAACGCCCATAACTCGGCATCCAGAGGCGCTTGGCAAATAATGAAGTCAAATTTGGAATCATCCTACAATACTCTTCAAAGCAGTATGGGTTTCGTCCGAAAAGGACACTTTGACTAAACACGCTTCCCTTGTGACTAATAAGAATTCCCAAATAGACGAAAAGAATGTAGCAAGCATTTCCTAGTCTGATAGAGATGCCAATTCTTCTCATAAATTCTATCCACCTTTAGGAGGGAGATCACCGACTTCTAGGTAGTCGCCAGTGGAGGTTCGCAGAATCCGTCCGGGAGGGGAGGAGGGAGCGGCAAAAATTTTTCTCAAATGAAGGTGCTTGGTGTTAGCCACGCACACCAAAAAATTTTTTGGGGTGCCTCTCAAAATTTTTGCGAGTCCAAAACCCCTAGAATCTAGAAGGGGCGCGGCTCCTGCCACGCCCCCGAAAAATTTTGTTTACAAGGCTAAAGGCTAATTTGAATTTTTAGAAAATTATTGCCACTATTCACAAGAATAAACAAGTCACTTGCACATTTTTATAATCCCATGTAAGTAAATTTCAAGAAGTTCGCGACCCCTTTTTTTCAAAATTTATGGTAGGCTGATTACGAGACCGTGCTTTATGTCTTGCAAAAACGTCAAAGAATACTTTCTCCTAGTCGTAAAAAGTGGGTCGTACATATAGCTAGAGTATATTGTCTCCTCCCAACTCGACAACGACGGTCTTGCTGACATCACCAGCCAATCGCATGTTGTTGTAGCCATTGCGAAAGCGCTTCGAGCAACAAGAGTAAAACTTCTACCTCTGTCTTCATTTTGGGCGATAGCTTTGATTATACTCTGGAATTAGGGCGATATACCATACGTGGTAACTGCATTCGAGATGCCCGAACTTCGTTATGAACCTTACTTGGAAAGAAATGCGCCGTGCCAAATGATCTCAACCTAACAGCAAAAATAAACAACGGCAAAACAGACCCCTATAAAAGGCAAGCTGTGAGATGTCTGACTCATTTTCATACAAGCCTTAGCGGAGGAGGTGCCGTGGATATCCAGCTCGTTCGATGGCCAGCAAAGTCAAGAAGAGAACAGTACGACAGCGTCGACGACGGAACGTTGAAGCTACTTACGAAGAACCGGACACACCAAATGCACCAGGCGAGAGGAAGGTAGAGCACCGAAGGCTGCGTCCAGGGTGCCCATGTAGTGGAGGAACGAACTCCGCCAGATTTGAGCCGCCTCCGCTGGTCCAACTAGTCCTTTTACAATGTTTTTGCATGTCGTTGGGACCAGTAGTGCGCGGAGGCGGCCCAAATTGGCGGAGTTCGTCCCCTGACCCGTGCCCATGTGCCGAAGCTGTGTCCGCGCCGTGCCGAAACCCACATGCACGCTTCCCGTATTGATTGATCGAGGTTTTAGCACAGCGCTGGCACGGCACTGGAATGGCGAGGGCACGGGCAACTGTGGCCGACGCCTAAGCTTGATATTAACAATAGGAATTGCGTTCAAAAGTCCTGTTTCTAGCCGGGATCAACACGAAAAGGTGGTGTCAGCGCAGAGGTGGAAAAAAACTTGGACAGATTTGTCGAAACCTTTACCACTCTAGGTTCGCTATCTTAGACCAGATGTCTTCTGTTAAAATTTAGATTTTCAGGTGTAGAGGGCGTTCGAAAGCAGTTCAAAGAGATACTCTCACCTTATCGACCTCCAGGGGAATTGTACAAGTACACAGCATTCGCTGCTAATCCGGACAAAAATCGTTACTTGGTGAGCGTTATTAAGAACTTGCGGTTTGTAACCGCACTCAGCGTATAGATTAAGGATGTCGTCTGCCTCGATCACTCAAGAGTCCATCTCACTCTGAATGTTCCCCCGTCTACAGACTATATTCATGCAAACTGGGTTAGATTCGAAGGCCATGACAAAGTCTTCATAGCTACACAAGTGAGCCGAACTTAGCCGTGGTATTTATCTATCCGTTTAGCGAAAATTAAGGCTCCGCTGGAGAACACTATAGAAGACTTCTGGCGGATGGTCTTCCAAGAAGGATGTCCACACATTGTCAATTTAACGAAGGTACTACCGCCCCTAAGTTTTACAACCGGTCAGGCTTTACCTAGTTCAGATAATCGAAGATGGTAAAATAAAGAGTACTCAGTACTGGCCACTACAAGCTGGCCAATATCAAACGTTCGGGAAAATGTTCGTCAATACTAAGAAGGTACGATTCAACAGACAAATCAAGGCGTGGACTGTCTGCTAATTCACAAAATTGAGGTTGAATCGGAAGGAAAGTTCATGATATACACAGTAGAAGTCTTACCTGATGGTTGCTCTAATTCAAATATAGTAAAGGTCTGCTTGCTTAGCCAGAAATTGCAAATTTAGTATCAAATCATTTCAAGGTACTCCATATGACCAGTTGGCCAGATCGTGGCCTCCCCATGAGCGGTCGCCATGTGCTTCGTCTGATTCGCCAAGTTAGCGTAAGTAACCAGCCAAAGCTTGCCTTTTATACAGTCGATCTGAGGTTCGGATTCAAGTTTTCGCTTTTAGGGAGACAAACTAGACAACGGCCCTATAGTGATGCACTGCTCGGCTGGAGTAGGCAGAACTGGTACCATCATAATGATTGATGTCATTCTAAGAAAATTATTTAGCTGCAAGGAAGTCGATGTGAGCAGTAAAAAAACTGATAAGGACATTATGAAAGAGAATCCCCGCACCATAATACTTTCAGATGGTAGAAGTTTTCAAAACCCTTCGCAATCAACGCGCATCCTGCATCCAGCTCGAGGGTCAATATGTTTTCGTTATACTGAGCGTTCTTGATTATATAAAGGTGAGTACCGAATGTATTTCATCGTGACTGTGTTTGTACACTTCTTTTGCAGATCAAGTGTCCAAAGTACAAGGAACGAGTGAACAAATACATCGAAGATTTTCGAACTACGATATTTGTTGCACAGTCTGCATAACCTCATGAAAGACAGATACTTCAAATTCAAGCCAAACAGTTGAACGCTGAAATGATGACAATGAATTAAAGTCTCGCCCATCATTATGTTTGTTACGCAAGTTATAGACAAATAACCATGATGGCATGACAAAATTTTACCTCTTCTCTCAACAAAAAAGAAACATCTCACATATAAATAGTAAACGTAACAATTCATCAACAAGTAATAGCGTGCACAGATCCTAAAGTATTATATGTATAAACAAAGCCTAATTACCTAATTGTTGGTAGCTGATATTCTTTTCTTCCGTCCTCATTTCGTTATGAAAGCCTTGATCTTGTTAAGAAGACCCACATACTGCGAGTGTTCGTAGTGAGTAGCGTAAGCTACCAGAATTTTGCAGAACTGCGCATCAAATCCGCGCTCTTCTAGATAGCGGACAAAAAGCAAGTCGTGGAGATCCTAAATATCAAAATGGAGGTCCATCAAGTCATATCATTGTTGCTTACTTACAGCGCCACATGGATACCAGCAAAAAGATGACATGACACGCAAAAAGATTAATGAAGATTACAAAAATTTTACCGCTGTTCATTTCAGGTCAAATAGCGAACTTTTCTCCAGCTATGAAACGTTTTGATAAAACATCAAGTTAGAAAAACCATAATGCGATGTTCTGTATATCAGCTGTTGCAGTAGATTTTGAAAAGCACACAACTAGGCACGTGAAATGCAAAGATAATATGTACAGATTCCTGATTCAAACAAAGCTAAAAATTCATCATGTAGAGTCACTTACAGGATCAATGTATTTGCCGCTGCTTGCATAAACCTCAGCAGGGACATCCTCATCGCCTTCTTTGGCTGCAGGAGCTACATAGAACTCCTCAACTCGAAAATCATCTGAAAAGTGACATGGTGCATTGGAGGAAATAGAGCTGAAAGCTATCTAATATATTCGAAACTCACACTCTCCCTGAACATCAACGCTTTCAACTAGGTCAAGATGGAAGCACAGGCGCTCGTCACCCTTTGTGATTTCGACTGTGAAGGGCGGCAAGGCTACCGGTACAGGAGCTGCCTGAAAACATGCTTATTAACATTAAACATTATACTCATCCATGCAAACCTCTGGTTGTGATTCATCCTCAAAACCTTCGTCCATGTCTACTGAATGATTGACGTTGAAAACAACAAGAATACTGAAATGGCCTACTTTAGTTGACAAGCAGCTTGATTCGTACAAACAAGGCTGTCTGTTGATGGATATATGCGCATTGGGCCAAAATTCAATGAGTGTTCTACTTGAAGTGACAAGATTAGACGGCATTTTCCAAAAAAAAAAAGAAATGAAGAGATTGCGGTGAAAAAAATCTCACAAAAGGGCGGTGAAAAAAATCTCACAAAAGGGCAATGAAAAAAATCTCACACAAGGAAAGTATGGGTGATAAGTAAAAGGACATATGCGATGCATTAGCAACGCGAAATTAGAAGTGCATTTACAGCTACCAAAAACTACTGCGCAAATCACCACCTCTCGCTTCGCGCTTCCAATGGATATGGCGACAAAACGATACCTACTTTTCTTTTCCATGTTGCTTGGTCAAGCGAACTTCAGCGTCCTTGGTTGTTAGATTGAAACCATGGAAAGATGGGGCCGCAGATCCTCCGAGATTCTCCTGAGAAAGCTGCTGTTCTGCTTGAATTTCCCGTGTAAGAGCCTGAGTGAGTTCCGGGGCAACATTGAGAACTAAATATACTTTTCGTTATTTTGGATGCTCTAGACTAGAAGAAGGATCACTGCCTTTGTGCGAAGTCGATATAGCGCGAACAGGAACTTGACCGATTGCGCTAAGTTTGACCGCTTGTCCAGCAAGTCGAGATAACGATCGTAGTACTGCTACGGATTTCATCTGAAACAAAGTTTTTCTGAAGAGCAGCGACGAGATGGAAAGGGACGAATCTCCGCACAAAAAACAACAATTTCGTCAAGAATTCCAAACCGACTGCAAGAAGGTTTGAGAAATCAATTATGCAATTCACTGACGCAAAAAAATGCGATCAAAATCAGTCATATCGATGGATGAAACCACTCTTCCCATACAGGAAACGCTTCCCACGGTCGTTTCTCGATAGCAGCCCTGAATTCTGTTTAGAGCAGGGTATGCCAAGATAAAAAAAGTTGCTCGCCTACTGCCAGAATTTTCACTGGATCTAATCCGTTACTTTTCGTTGTAAATAACTGCACATTGTGCGAAACTTTTTGCACATCAAAAAATTTAAAAAAAATTGCAATGAACGCGACAACCTTCAGACCACTCCATTCGCAAAAAATCACGTGACGTGATGTAGCGATAGCTTCAACAAACTCATGCGCGACTATGAAAATCAAGTGAGTATTCAGCTGAAGTGGTACAGATACACGAGACAGAAATAACAGAGGCATAAGAAGTGCAAGAAAGGTGTTTACACCGATGCAACGTGACTACCATAGCTTTTGGCTTGCAAAAAGTCTTATCGGGGCACTAAGGAAAACTGCTAAGACACTTGCAATTAGGGCATGCCGCGATTCGTAAACAACAACAGCGCGCATTTAGCAAAAAATCAAAATATGACGAAATTAAAGGACGGACATGTTTGCCATGGTGCAGGACCGACAGTGGCAAGCAGCACTCAGACACTCGCTGCGGCGGCGCGCGCGTCTTATGAGTGCGGCCCCTCATGTCGCCCGCCGCCGGCCGTCAAATAGCGCGCGCGCCGCGAGTAAATGGTACGCGCGCCGTGAGTAGATGGGACGCGCGCCATACGACAATGGCACGCCGCTCGCGCGGTATGAAAATTGCCATTCGCATTCGAAGCACTGCGAAACACGGTGAATCTGTGGTAGACCTGATGACAAGCTTCAATTTCAGGCAAACAATGGCTTCAATTTCAAATATGAACTTGAAGTTTCCAAAGTTTCCAAATTTTTGAAATTTGAAAATTCAAATTTCAAAAATTCAAAAACTCAAATTCCCAAACTTGAATTCAAACTCGGCACCTACTCGCAGTGCTTATGAGGACTGAGTCTCAATGGAAGAACTAGAAGAATCCCACTTGTGTTAATGAAACAACTTTATTGCGAAACAACGATAACCTTAATGAATTGGCGATAAAGCACCCAAAACACTGCGTCGTATTTCACGCAGGTATCGCTTGTGCTTACAGCGTGTGAAAAAGCGGAAGATATCATGGCACGCCACTCACTGATAGATTGCGCGCCGCTCGCACTCTCAACTAGGGCGCGCCGTTCGCAATACAGTGTTGTAGTGGCGCAAGCGCCGCCGCGCCGAATGTCGAATAAGCGCGCCGGCGGCCGTAATAAGGCGCGCCGCTCGCCGGCTGCGAACGATGGCGCGCCACTCGCACTGCAGCCTCAAATGTGGCGCGCCGCTCGCACGGCCGCCTCAAATAGGGCGCGCCGCTCGCACGGCAGCATCAAATAGAGCGCGCCGCTCGCACTGTAGCGCTATTATGGCGCGCCCGCCGCCGCAGCGAGTGTCTGAGCATGTTCGCAGTTGGACAATGAGATTGTACCGTTTTCAATCAAATGATCGATTATCAGTATCTAGGTGTACTCTAAGGTGGGGCTGCAGCTGCCAGGAGCCAAGTGTGAAATGAGCAAAAGCGTGAGTAATGCGCGCCATGCGCCGTTTCGGCCTTTTTTTGCTGAAGCAATCGCGCGCGCACGCGCAGCTAGGGAAATTGTTTCCGAAACCGAATGCGAACCTCATGGGTGACTATAGCGGAGGACGCGCTGGAGGAACCAAAGCCTAGCCGCCTGTGTCCGCAGGAGGTAATTAAAGGCGCGAGCAATGCGGAGGAGATTTGGCCAGGTTCCAGGAGAACATGGCAGAATCCCAGGAGAGATTCTTATAAAAGTAACTAGCGGCCCAGTGGCTAGCAGATGTGAGAAATGTTGTACTGGGTCACCAAAAACTTGCATGACCCTCTTTTAATGCCGTAATTGCTCGTAACTTCGCTTGGGAAAAGGCTCGAAAATTGAGTGAGGCAATTTTGTAGCCTGTATTCTAAGGCCCCGGACAGACTTCACGCGACTTAATCGTCACGATTCAATCGCAAGATTTCCATTCATTTTCATTTCACATTCAAAAATTTCGGGCTGGAAAAGCATCACAACTGAATGCAAGTTGATCGGCATGGAATGATGTTGTAACAGTTGTCTCGTCGCGATTCAGTCGCGACGATAAAATCGCGTGAAGTCTGCCCGGGGCCTAAGGCGCATTCATTCAGGATTTTATCTACAATTGTAAGGGAACCAAAATTGTCAGATTCGTGGCTCAACTAAGCTGGATAGGAAACCATCTGAAAGGTTGAAAATATTTCTTGAAATGATCTTGATACGTTTCCAATATGGCATGGAATAGTATTACACATCGCAATCCAACTGGAAGACGGGTCCCTGTGCCCCATTTTCATACAGAATTCAAATGCTTTTGTTTACGGATTCTTCTTCGCATTGCAATCCTCGAGTAAAGAAACGTATCACAAAAAATTCAAAACGATACGGAATCGTCGATGTGATACAACATCTCAACTTTTGATAGAACGCCTTTTTGTCGACCGCAATCTCAAAAACACATCGAAATTTGCTAAAAATTGCGATGAATTTGCCGAGTATTGTAGCACTATCAAATCTAAGTTGAAATTTCTCAACTGCTAACAACTTTTTGTTAGCAGTTTTGTTTATTTGATAAGACCATTTGAAATCCAAAATTATTAATTCAAGATCTCATTTTCAACTACTGGTTCTAAATTTGCCTTCCATATTCTCAGTGATTTGCCAAGTAAAATTTTTTAGATTTTTTTAGAATTTTTTGTCTGCAAAAGTCATGAAAAATGGGTTCCAAAATTGCCTTCCGCGTATCTCCTGCGTTTTTTTAAGCAAAGTTCTGTGGAATTTCCTTAGAATTCTCTCTAAATTTCTTTGCAAAGTTTTTCTGGATCTATGCCAAATCCTCTCTACAGTGCTCGCGCTCCTAATTGCTACTTGCGGGTACGGCGGCAAGGCCTTTGGTTCCTACTTCCCCTGATGGGTGAACCTGTTGAAACTCCACGTTATAGCATTGCTTCGTACTCTCTATCAAAAACCACCATATTTTGAGTTGACAAGACTCAGGTCCACCCGAGTCTGGGAGGAGATGGTACCTACTATTTGATCGCTGGTAACTCGCTTCTCACGAAGTCTTTTCCTCGGCCAACTTCTAGTAGAGCAGACGTCAAGTCAACTTAGACTTATCACTCTTCATTACTGTATAAATACTGTAAGAACCTTGTAGAGAATTTTCAGTTTTACCCCAGAAGGGATACTCGACAAGTTGACAACCTTATTATCAGGCTAACTGAGTCGCTGAAATGTGAACCTCGCACTGTACCGTAAGACTTTTTTATAAGTTATGCCAGGTACCGCGATAACGGTTTTTCACTTTTTTCAAATGTGATATAGAAACCATTCAAGACATATGAAAATCTCGTGAATGTCTATTGAAATCAGCATGTCTGAAAATGCTGCCACACAACTTTCCAAAAACTTTTGATCCAGAATTTTTGGAACTTTTTTTCGACTCATAATGTTCTGGCGACAAGTTGACAACCTTATTACCGCTGTATATTCGAAGTTCCTCGCGTAATCTTAGTGGTAAAAAAAGCTTGAAGCTAAGCAGAAGGCTTTGTGGGAAGAGAGTTATCGAACGATTAAAAAGTGTTTACTGACTTTAGGGACATCAAATATCGTCCTCGCGGATGGTGGAGTAGCTACAGAGCTTTCTAGGCATTTCGGATCCTGTGCCTTATTTATCTACCAGGCACGACGTTAGTCTTTTGATGCAGAAGGTCCGAGATCGATGACTTCTTGGGTAGTCAAACCACGTAGTACATATTTTGAGATAGTAGATTACGGAGCTATTTGGAAAGTTACAACCTCTTCATAGTCTTTTAACAAAGACAATATAAGGGCTGCGTCTAGAGTTGTTTGTGCCAGTGCGTGCTAGCGCCGTGCCGAAAGTCGGTCGATCATACGGATTGGACTGGTGCTAAAGCCGTGCCAGTAAACGGGCAACTCTGCGCGGAGCTCAAGGACAACTGACATTCATCCAGTTGCCTTTAGCTGCTATAGAGTTGAGTGAAGACTGCCTAAAATATCAAAAGCCCCAGTCCTTAATCCTAATCCCAAACTAAATTTTTCCGTGACGAGTGATCAAGTGATTTGGCTCACTCACTCGGTAAGTTCTTGTTAGATAATTCTTTCCGCAGACAGCAGCCCTAATAAGGGAAGGATCTAGGTGACCATGGCCATTTAAACTGGAATGTGTACCACAAGATGCCTCTTGGAATGGTGAATCCAAATCTGCTCTCGCTATCTGCGAAACGATATTTTGAAGGAGGTTTAAGTGTTCATCTGAAGAAATTTTGTGCATTTTTTTGTGGTCGAAGTTGTCATTACCGTTTTAACAATAAGTTACTACTTCATACTACGAAACGAAATCTGAAGCGGAGGACTATTGTATCCAGACTAATTGTTCCAAATTCAGCAGTCAAAAAGCAAGAAAATTTTGCATTGATAATTTTGACCCTATAAAGCATGTAGAGTTTGCAAATATAATTTTTAAAACTATTCAAAGGTGCAGCCACACCTGCACGGCCTTCTGGATGCGCTATACCTAGTGCTTGAAAAGTCAAAAAAGTGCTTTTATGCGTTTGCCTATCTTGGAGATAGCCGAAGGGGATGGGCGATGGTCCGCCAACATCGCAATTGGCTGCCTGAGCCGATCAGCCAATTATCGCCGAAATGGAAGGAGTTACAGTTTCTTGCAGCCACTCACTGTTTATGGCGGGAATCCCTCGCCCATCCTCTCCAGCTTCCTCCACGGTAGGAAAACGTAAAAAGCACTTTTTTGACTTCTTAAGCACAGCACTGCTTAGCGCATCCGGAAGGTCATCTAGGTATGAAAAGTTTGGAGTCGCAATTTTCTCGGGCCACTGCCTTTAAGCAACTCGTTATTTATGTGGTTGGAAAGTTCGCACCTGCTTTGGCAAGAAAAGAAATTTCGCCTTGTACTCTTTGTATAGCAAATATCTTGACCCCAGCTCTTCTCTGTCGGCAACCCATGCGTTTGAGGAAACACAAAAATTATAATGCATAATTATCAACTTAAATGTAGATCCATGTGCCGCAGTAGGGTACTTACAAGTGAAGCATTAGTTCTTCATGATTTTCTGAGATAACAAAGGGGCATTAAGGTGAACTCGCTCTTATTGACCTCATATTTTGTAATTCTGAAACAAAATCAGAACTGCTCAACGAGCTCAAGAATGGAAGAAGACTGCGTCGATATTAAAAGTATGATTGAAGTAGAAAAAATTAGTAAGGAAATGGCTCATATCAACCTTCTTGCTGCGAATTATAAATGTTTTCTCAAGTATCCAGAACACTGTTTAGTTTCGCTGCAATGCATCTCGAGTGCAAAAAATTAAAGAAATAATTTTGCTTGATTTTGAAGTATTTGTCAGAGGAGATTGAAAGTTGTAGAGATCAACTGAGTGATGAAACATTGCATGCCAATGTGTCGAGTAACCAATTCATGTCAGGTTTATTTATCTCCTCATTAGGAAGCTTCTCTATCACGCAGATTCTGTCGTTGGATGAGGTTGGCCGATCATCATACCATTCCCATAAAACTCTTGATTTAAAAGTATAATACAATAGAAAACTTTCTGTTTCGCATATTTTTTCTACCTTTGCAATATCTTAACTCTTTTTAGGTATAAAACTCTAAGTGGCAAAATTTGGTCTACACAAACTTTTCTCGCTCGGAATAGGAAGTCATGAGACTTATTCTACTGACATTCTCCTGCAATATTGCAAATTTTTGGTGACCTCATCTGAAAAGATCTAGACTTGAGTAATTTTCTGATCCAAAAAATTTCACAAAGCGCATCACTTTCTCTTTCTCTTCTCAGTTTTCATCTCTAGTCGAGTTGTTTTTAGCTTACGTATGATAGTATTTAGATACTAGAAGTAATTGGCTGAGCTTCGAAGTGATATTCTCTTGTATAAGCGTTTTATGCTCCCTTGGGCGCAAAGTCCGCAGTCAAATCCGTCGTCAAGATCTTATGAATGACCTATACAAAGTTCTCGCTTCTCTATCTTGTGATCAAATTGTTTACGGTAGAACATTGTATTCACGCGGTCACATGCTGAATTTTGAGTATTTTCGTAGCGACATATTTGAAATCCGCTTTTAAAATCTAGTTCCCAGCTCAAAATCACAAATCCCAAATCAATTTGTTTCTCTCACTTTCGGCTGCGTTACCAGCCTAGATCACCCTTCAAAATTTGACTATTCAAACTTACTTGATACTAATCAAAACGGGAATCCAATGCAGTATCGTTGCTGTTCACATGAAATTTGCATATTAACTGATCCGTAGCGATTGATTGGGAGAAATTCGTCCATGCACACATATATTGCGTCTGCATCCATCATTTGTTTGTTCAAACATCTATCGTCACATTTTCTCTTACAAGCGTTTCTCGGGCACTTATTTAATGTCATCTGTACATACAGCGACATTTTCTACCTCAGTTTTTCGCAGGAAATTGCGGATTCCAAAGAAAATGCACTGTAGTGAGTTCCACAAAAAAGAAAAACCACGTGGAGCTGCGTACTATTCGCGCCTTGTAAGGGGAAGGGCAGGCAGAGGTCTTTGTGCCAGATGGCGAAGCAAGGGTTGATAGCACAGCTTTATCAGTTCAACAGCACTGCCGTACAGCACACGGCTTCATTCGTTTACATAGCTACACTGCCATGATACTTTAGCTAACTTGCTTCAGCTTCGTTCGAGTAACGAAAATCCTAAATTAGAATGTCAGTTTGTTTCAACCAATAGGAGCTCCATCTTCCTCAGAGAAGTCCATTTGATTAGATTTTTGATAATTCAAAATTTGACAAAGTGTTAAACTCGCTAACTCGAAGAATCTGCACAGCAACTAACATTCGTCCTTTTGGCTCAAAAGCAGCTAGATGCGTAATGGAAAGTCTTGATAAATAAAATGGAGGAAACCCCTGCAATTTATCGGTGCCATTTCACGCGATTGCAACTTTATCCATATATGACTTTCAGCAAATCTTGGCATTATACAGGGTGTCCCGAAAGTAAGTATACACTGTTTGATCGTTAATATTTCTCTTCCTTAGTAGTCTTTTGCCTTCCTTTGGATACCATTTTGTAGAGCTGGCTTCAACTTAGATTTACAGTATGAGGCAAAACTCAGACCTCCCTTCGATATTGTAGGATTACGGTAACAACTTCCAGTTTATAGCGTCATTGGGGATTAATCTTGCTTCAAAGAAAGTTTCCAAAAAAATTTGAAATGTGGTGTACCAGGGTTTCACGCTTGCTAATTCCATTGCTCAACTTTTCATTACTTTGTGAAGCTTTTCAAAATGTGTAATTACAATTTTGGAAAGCATTGTGAATATTGCTATCCGGTTTACCCGACATAACTTATGAAGGAACCAAGCGGTAAAGTACGAACTTCATATTTAGTTTTAGCGGCTCGAATTTAGTCTAATGTAAGAGTTTCCATGCTGTTTAGTTTGCTTTCCAAGGCGCAATAGAGTCCTAAATGGCTCAAACCCTCCTTGAAGTTTCTACCGTAACCCTACAATAATGAAGAGAGATCAGTGAGTCTCTCCATACTACGACTCTAAGCTGAAGCCAGCTCTACAGAATGGTACCTAAGTAGGCAAAAGACTTCCTGGAAATAGAGATATCGATGGTCAGACAGTGCATACATACTTTTCGGACACCCTGTAGTATTCTGCTCGAGATGATTTGGTTCTCCTGCAGAGTGCTCATAACTGCTATTTGACTTATGTTTCGCCAAACTTCCTTTTGAAAGTATGTTGAGGAGCAATCAAGAGATTCACCTTCGCAGATGTATTAGGTTGATGCAAAAGGAATGGCCGATTTGCGAATTCTCACTTTGATGTGCTATAACTTTCTAAAAGATCAACATTTCTGAATGCAGTAAAGACCACCAGAAGCAGCAAACCTTTCGCAACACAGCGCATACTTATTTATACTCAAACCATAAACGGGAAGAGAAATACGGACTAAAAGACAAAAAAGGCTCTTCTGCGGGAACCTTGTTTTTGACAACTCATAACTTCCTTCAAAGTTTCTTAATATGAATGATAAGTGGCCTATCTTGTAGCCGCAAGCCAGTAGTACAAAATACAAGAAAAAGAGTTCGGGCAAAAAAAGTTTGCGAGAAAGAAAAAATTGAAATTTAAAATTTCTCAGTTTTTTCAACATTTTTTCAGTGTGCCTCAAAATCAGGAATATAGAGTTTTCTGATTTTCTACGTAGTGAACAGCTGGATATTTTTGCAAATCTGCTAGTAGGATGTCCTAGCCTTACGCTTGCAGGATTGAGCAAAGCTTCGGCGATTTACATCTTCAGAAGAAAATTATGGATTATAAAATAACCGCAACAGCTACCCATGTTTAGGCGCCGATATCTCAGTCTGGATAACTTCAAAGAATGCAGTTAAGTATGCATAATTTAGAGAATTTCTATTACATACAACAGCTAAATTTTCGAAGAAATCCCATTGATACGCGCTTGAATTCTGGCCGGAAAAGTGAATGCAATGAAATTCTGAATTTGGATGCAGTTATTTGAAGCTCAGTAACTTTATAAGAGATGAGGATGAGAGCCCGTTTCAAGCATCTTTAGATAGAGCATGAATACAGCTTCGCGGCAATATACTACATCCGCTGTAAAGCAGAAGTATTGATGGAAAAAAGTTGCCCTGAAAAAAGGCTTGGAAAATCGGCCATTTCTTTTGCATCAACCTAATAGCTTGTAATGTAAGAATAAAGAAACAGGGGTTGCGACGCGCAAGACGTGGAAGCCCATTCAATTTCATCTAGGAATTATTGGATGAAATAAAAAAGAGGAGCGCATGCCGTATGAAGATCTAAAGCTTTTCTGAAGTGCGAGTTTGATGTATAATAGCAAAAATCCGGGAAGACAACTTACTATAGAACGAACGTATGAACTTACTATCTAAAATTTTCATCATTGGTGATTCTGACCCACTCGGCAAACTTCCAAGGGACCTCTAATCCTAGATATGGTTGTCGCGTCATCTACAAGTCTTCTACTTCCCTCCAATCAAATATTTGGGAGCGAAACATCATTTGTTCTCATTTAGAGTTTCCGACTGAGGCGAGTCTGCCGAAAAGCTGAATAAAATTTATAGCAATTTTGATGAAGGCTAAACTGTCCCACGCAACAATTTCAGCTTTATTTAAAGGGCGCTAAACAGTACAGTCAAGCTATGCAGCTGCACTATTTCTTAGCATTTCTACACGATTTTAGCGCCGATATATATACGCGATATATAAGAAGGATTCATAATACGCAAAGACCAGGTGCCGCTGCGTCCGACCAAAATAGCTCGTACATGGGAGAGGCAACCGATGGTAAGAGAAACGAACTAGTGCTCGATCTTGGAGACGCCGGTATGTCCGCAGTCTTTGCGTGCTTTGAATCGCGTATACCTACACAAGTGGGAAGCTTGCCCATGACTCTTTCGTATTTTCTACCCAGCAATTCTTTTCATAGGTTTCTAGCTCAGATTCCAACACAAAAGGTTGTCATTCTTTATGAGACAATGTAGGGCTGACGGGCGCATTTTTCTCCTCTCCGTATGATAAGCTCTAGCAACGTGGCCTAACTGGCACGTCTTGCCACCTCTGTGTCTAGATTGCAGCAGTGACTTTCCTAATCGTCTCACAGAGATAAGGACTCCCAGTCGGTTTATGACTCGCGCTTTTGCCATCGAATTGAAGTTATCTATACAGCTATGTGCCAGGACGGTGAGGTGGGTTCAAAGCCAAGGGAGAAGTTGGGGCGTGAATGGAGAGTGGGGGGGGGGGGGGTGGGAATGCTTAAGGATGCATTTGGACATTTCTGAAAGAAATGCCTACATGTACGGAATCGTACAAGTTACTTGATTAGTAGATAGCTAACTTAGTTTCTGTACCATATAAATAAGGGCGCCTTGTTTTTTGAAAAATCCTGGACAGCAGGACCCTGCAAAATTTGCGAAAACCCTCCCTAAAACTTACGGAACGTGGACCACAACCTTCCATTTATAAATCTTGTCGGTACTCCTTCGGGAAAAAGTTTTCTGTGATTGCCATTGCTACGTGCCTATGATCGTTGTTGTTTTTATTGCAATGCTGAATTCCAGTAAAAAGTGAGAGCAAAGATTACGTTTCACACTGAGATTTTTCATGGAGAGTTCTTATGAGAAATAAAGAACAGAGTTTATGCAGCGAATTACGCGAGTAAGTTAGAAAGCCAAAACAACGCGGTATCGCCCACTGACTGGAAGCGACTATAGCTTCAATGCTGAAAATGAGCAATTCTTGCTCGGCAGTGCTCGAGCAAATCTGCTTACGTTGACATCTTATGTAATACTGCTCGAGCATCATTTTATGATATTGCGCAAGGCCCATTTCATATTTTATTTGTGGCCGAGATAATCAGCTCTCAACTCCAGGCAAGACTGTAATATTTCAGAGATAGCCAATCAGCGCCCTCGAGTACGGTAGAAAGTATGGTTTGGGCTGAATTACGAGTTAAACCTCTCAGCGAAAAGCACTACGGTTTGAGCGATGAATTAGTCGAGACCTACTGATTCCTCTCCATAAGAAACCCACGCTAGCGCTTATAAGATGATAAAAAGCTTTGGGGACGGGAAATGCAGTTATACTTCGTCTGTAGCTTCAATCAGCTATTTCTAGAATTTTCACAAAATTACTGAAGTGAGGAGTTGACGTGAGTTTAGAGTCAGTTAAACCATTGAGTGTTTGTGAAAATAACGCTTTTGTAAAGCTGCACGTTTCAACAGCAACAATTTAGGCTCGCATTCAAAAATGAGTGGGCAGAGTGCACTTTAAAAATTCTGCTTCTATCAAACCTAGCTTTATGATGTTCACTGCATTGTTCACCTGACAATACAGTACAGTAGAGAATTTAACCAGCCGGCGCACTCACGGGCACAAGCTTTGCAAACAGTTTCGAGTCGAGTTCGTCCGTTCCCTTTGACAGTTCAGCTCTCACAAGAGCTGCTTCCATATATGTTCGTCGATGTCTTTCGGTGTGTTTGCATTCATGGTCGCTTTGCTCTGCCACGTGTGCTTCGCTCCGTCCTCCGTATCTATGCTACGACGCATTGTTGAGTGAATGGTGAAATAATTCCATACTCAGCTTGCTCCTTAGGCGGTCGCTTTTTGCTCTTGAGCACTTGATTTGACTTTTTTCATATCTTCTAAATCTCACAAATATTTGCATATATTTACCCATATTCAGAGTCGTCTTCTTACCTGCACATTAACTGTATGATCAGTTCTCGACATGGAGTGGCTTTCCGAAAATGCAAAAAAAAGAACCCTTTGACTTTCGCAAAATTTTAGGAAGTCACCCCCCAAAAAAAACGTCACATCGACTAAAAGAAACATAAACTAAGTTGTGTTTCTTCGGCAACAGAGACGATATTTCCTTTGCTTTTTGTCGCAAAAACGATGTCCAGCTCGCTTATAAGCCCCCTGTGCTGAGCCCTTGTGATTCTATCATTGGCAAAAAATTATGTAACATAGGGGTTCGAAATTGGCTTGAATGCGGGACTCCACTGGGAATCTAACAATGGTACCCCCCCCCCCCTCCAAAAAAAGAGACTTTGACATTTGGTGCGAAAAGCGATGTCTTCATATTCATGAAGATGCTGAGTGTCCTCGTAAGTGAGGATCATGCTTTGTGAACTATGAAGTTTAAAAATAACGCATAATCATGTAAAATTTTATCCATAAATCATCCGTCCTAGCAAGAAATAAAAAAAGCAGCCAAATTTTTTCCGGTACCCTCCGGGCTTTCATATTACTAGATGCAGACGACGATAACTTCCAGCCTGCAGTAGAGGAATTTTATAAATTTTCTGCTAACACCAGGTCCTGTATCGTCTGCTGTAAAGTCGCTCGCACGAATAATATGTAGACTAGCTCAGCAGCTTGACGATAGGCCCTTGGAGAATACGGTAGCTCTGCAAAAGCGACAACTCTTAGATTTGCCAAAATTTCTTTCGATATTCAAGCAAGAGCTTTCCTAATGTGTTTCTGATTCGCAACCTTTCTTAACAGTGTGTCATCAAACATTTGACACTACGGCCTTTGAAGAAGGAATCTAAACTTTGCGACATTCCTAGAGAACTGTATCTTACTCAGAACTTGATTTGGGTTTGTAATGCGGACGTAGTAACAAAGAAGAGGAGGAATTTTCTACTAAGAGAAGCATAGCTGAAAAGGGTTTTCAAATCGAATTTTGTATTAATTTGGAGGGCACAAAGTGATGCTTTTGAATCACAACACTATCTGTTGAATCCTTTGGACAAGATTAACGCAATTCTACTTGAAAGACGAATCTCTGCTGACTGCGACATAAATTGGGCTTTTTGACGTTCAAATGAAGCAATAGAGACTCGGGAAAAAGCCTACATTGTACTGAGATGTCGAATGCACGTAAAAAATTGAAGAGTTCGAAAAAATTTTAATTTGCAAAGAAATAATTCAGCAGTTGTTTAAATGATTCAATTTTGAGTTGGTAGTTCAATTAAATGAATTATCAAGCGCAATGCCTCTCGAAAGATTTTTTACAACTGCCCGCTTAGATCTTCGTTTCGAAACTATGTGATTCGCGCAGAGGCACTTCGAA
This sequence comes from Cylicocyclus nassatus, assembly GCA_958299035.1. NCBI lineage: Eukaryota > Metazoa > Nematoda > Chromadorea > Rhabditida > Strongylidae > Cylicocyclus > Cylicocyclus nassatus. The sequence goes on along the minus strand of CATQJL010000223.1, from coordinate 52,141,117 downwards.
GATAGGGGTGTTGATTTGGAATCAGTGTTTGATCTACTATGAAGGAATACCATAAAAACGCCACTACAAGGATCCTTTTTCTTCTGCTGAATAATGTGTCTTTTTATTTCTTAATAATGCTCTGACTACGTATTTTTACCTCAATAAATTGGCCGAAACATTAGGTCTCTTTTCGTGCACACGCAGCGTCTTTTTTCAATCTTTGATAACACTTTCACTTACAGTGACATTGCCAGAGCTACGTGGCAGACCATCTGTGCCACGTTGCCTGTCGCCATCATCAAAATGGAAATCTAACCAATAGCCGATCGTAGGTGCAGCTGTATCAATCTGTAAATTCATGCCCTTTTATAGATTTTATTGTTTCAGAACCTCTTAGTTCGAGTTTCTCTAGTCATGTGTACAGTCAAAGCCTAGTAGAGCTGTTCATCGCCGGCAGCAACCCGTTCAAATCAGCAATCTCCTCTACGAATCCTTCAAAAATTGCCATCGAATGACGCCTTATATACCAAAAACTAGCAATTTTTCCAACGAATGCTTTAGATTTAATCTTTATTAACACTTCTCCTTCGAGAATCTATCCTTTGATGCTGTCTACTATTCATTTTCGTCTTCATATGTAGTTACATGCCTCCGAGGATAGAATTGTATCACCATATTTTTTGTGGCGATATGGTCTGATTTTGAATCTCCTTTTATCTCTGATAACTGGCTGGCTAGCGTAATCACAAAACCAAAGGACGAATCTGTCTTTTCAGAATAGGTTCACCCTCACAGAGATTTAATTTCAAAAACTCAAAATATACGCTAGCTTGCCGAACAACCCATTTTATAGCTGGCCTCGGAGATGTAATTGATCCGATAGAAGCAGAGACTTCTATTTTCATATCTTGCCTTCTTTTTACTTCGTACAACAAAGCGATGCTGTGATATGTGTACATAGATCCTTACTTTGCCAAATTATTTTTTCTATAAGTCCCTTTCATTTTGTAACCAAAGAATATGATTAAAAATAAAACTTTATTAGACTTCATGCATTTGTAGCGCCATGAGTGAGAGAGCTCATAGACATAATTCGATCTATTATAGAGTCTGTATTCTGAAAGAAAAATAAAGTAAAAGAAGACGACAAAAGTTCTAATGCAAATCAAGTACGCTAAAAACAACCCTTTGATGAGAAAGAGTGCACTCGAAAGAGTCCATCCAAGTTGATCCGAGCGAGTTCGACCCATGCGATAAACGAGAGGACAATGGAAACAAATAAGAAAAGCAGAAAGCGATGATTTTGAACACACTCGTAAGCAACACCAGAATTGTGCGCTTTCGCAAAGACGGAGAAAATGCTTAGAGGCGAAAGTCACAAGGTAAGAACGAAGAGATATGTGGCAAGTAAATTTTAGGAAACAATCACCAAGGTCAACGGGAGATAAGAGGGACCACGTTCACAGGTTAAGCATAACTTTATGCACCATTCATGATCGATTAACCTTTGTTCTTCATACCGAAAGCAGAACAGAACTTCGAGTAATACTCGCTGTATATATCTCGGACCAATTCAGCTACTGGATCTTGTTGCCTTGCCACAGCTTCCAGACCTTCAGCTAACCGTTGCAAAATAGCCTAAAAGTGAAGTATGAAAAAAATAATTTTAAAAAATCAATACTCAAATCTCGAACTTACGATAAAATCGTGAAGCAGATACCACATTTGATTGACGTGAATCTGATTCAATGTTAGCAGTTTCTGCCGAGACTCATGCACCCAAAATGCAACTGCGAATGCATTGTACCAGATCTAAACAATTATTGTAAGAATAATATGTTAAATGAAAAAAAAATGTGAAATGCTCTTACCTTCCTACCACGATGGTCTTTCTGATTGAAGTTTATTACAGGCATGAATGATGAGTCATGTGAATAGCCTTCAAATACAGGTGGCACAAGTTCGTTCTTGAGAAAAACATCCTTTGCATCATAGTGGCCAATAGCAAACTCGTGAGCCTGAACATTTTTCAGTAGCAAACAGTTAGCTTGAGAAAAACTTTCTTAATAAGATTTCAGCAAAACCAACAATAAAAAAGAGTAAACAGCAGCAAAAACGTAATATTATGTACGATTTTACGATGAGTACAGGAGAGGGAGAAAAAGTGATTTGATCTTCTGTCCTCAACTATCTGACTAAAGCGTATTTGTCGCAACTATATTTTCAAAATTTTTAAATATGCTGAGTCCAAGTGCATTGCAGTTTTGTAATGTAAAACTCGCTTTTTCCAAACGTGAAAAATGCTTTTCACCAGAATCGAAGAAGTCGGCCTGGAGGGTGGCTGGCGGAGGCGGGTGGATGCAGAACCACCCCTTGCCAGCTTTTGGATGCGTGGCTGTCTCTCATCAGAGTGCCAACGATCAACCTACCCCCAAATGTAACAGATAGTTTTTGAGCAGGGCTCGGCACGAGCTGGCACCAGAAAATTTTCAAAACGAAGTCCCCTTTGACTTTCCCAAAAGTTTACGAAGTCCCCTTTGACCCTCAACGATATCCCCTCTAAAAACCTGAAAAATTCCCAGAATCCCCCCAAAAACGAAACGTCGACTAAAAAAAAGGTCGCCAATTTTTGACGTGTCTTCGCCCCCAAAAAACGAAATTCCCTTTGCCTTTTGCCCCAAACGATATCCAGCTTGCCCCGTGCCAGCTGGTGCCAGGCCCTGTTTCTGAGTCTAGAAAGGAGTTTTTGACATTATCAAGACCTGCACAGTCCTGGGTTCAGCAATTTCAGAATGTTCAGGAATATGATAACTTCGGAAACCGGCCTTGAAACAAGGTGGTATGAGTATTTTTGAAGCATGCACAAATAGATTTCTCCACTATCAGCTTAGGATAAACGGCTATTTTCAAACAGAAAAGTTCTATAACTCGAGGGACTTGTCAATGAATAGTGAATTTGTAATTGTGAAAATTAGAACGTACAACAAGATTGTGATTGCTTGACGCGGCAGCCATGAACTTCTGGTAAAGAGAAACAGCAAATTCGTTGTATTCATCGAGGAGATGCTGCATTTCATTCGGCAATCCGGTTAGGAAGATCTGAGAAAGCAAGGTTAGTGATAATGATAGATACTATCTAATACAGAGCGATAATTCAGTAAAACCAAGAAATCACCAAATTTTTGGCCTCGGCAGGGTAGGTACTTTTGTCATCCATTTGGAACCAGTGAGGCAGTCGTTCCCGAGTGAAGAGGTTGGCCAAAATCGTGACCATCTTGAGTCTCAACTTGTTTTTGTCCTGCAAAAAAAGAAGACACTTGGTTCAATAAAAAGTTGGAGAAGTTTGAATGTATAAGTTAAATCAAAAAATCTTAAAAAATGACTTACCGGGGTTTGCTTGATCATCACATGGAAGGCTCCTCTTTGTAGAAGATGTATGAAGAGTAGATTTCCTGGCTCTCCGGTACTCACCTCGGCTAAGGAAGCAGCAAGTCCAGCCAGATTTTTGCCAACGCACTGAAATCGAGAGTTGGGCCATAATATAGTAAAGGAATTCAGGGATCGGCACAGGACTTCATCTCTAGTATTAGATAGCACGTTTACTCTTCTGCCGTACGCACAGAATCGCAAAGAGAATTCGTAGTGTATTCAAATCTCATGCTAATCTTACGCGGACCCGTTTGCACGAAAAGGTAAAAGCCAACATGAGTTTTAAATAATTAGAAAATTGATTGAAAACTATGAAGTAGGAAAAGCAAAGCAATTCTTTTTAACTCTGAAAGCTGGAGTTTACGTTCAGTACATAATGGAGCATCAAGATGAGACGACAGGCGTCGAGGTCTGAGCCAGGCAATCAAAGAAATGCGGTAAAGTCTTACATTTTCAGTCAGCAGCTGAAGATGCCTCAAAAGCTGGATCGAATAAGCAGCATACAAGCGTAATTGCTTCTGCAGTGTACCATTCTCCGCCTCACGTCTGGTGAACAAAGAGAAGGAATGTTGTAGTAAGGAAAGCGCACTCTAAAAACTGTGGTAAAACTTGAATAGTTACAAAAAGGAAAAAATGAATACAGAAGAAATGAAGATCACCTTTGCTCTCTCTGCGAAGGTCGAGATTGGTCCGGTGTGATCTTCCGCAATAGCGTCTTTGGCATGGACATACGAAAGTGCTCTCAGGATGAACGATGTGGAAAATGGAGGATTTCCTTGTAAGGTTGACAGAGAAGCTGTCAGCAAACGTCGCATCTTGCTAAAGCGTGCAGCAAAACTACTTCGCTACACATGCAACTAGACCAACCTTGTGGGAACACTCATAAAGCACACATTTCCAGAATGATCGAATCCTCGACGTCCAGCACGACCACTCATTTGTCGGAACAGAAGAGGTGTGAGCAATGGAGTGTCAACACCAAAGAGTACCGTTTTACAAGGCATGTTCACACTAAAAATGATCATATTTTACATAGTCTGCATAGCTCAAACATAAATGGATGGCACATCTCCATGTTTCGAAAAATACTCACCCAAGAGCCAAAGTCGATGTAGTAAATATGATGGCTAAATGACCACTTCGGTAGAGAACTTCAACAGCACCTTTTTCAGCGTTATTCAAAGCTCCATGATGGTAACCAATTCCGCGTTCGAATAACCGGAGCAACATTCTGAGAAACCATAGATTACAGGGAAAACGAATATATAAGAAAAAAGAGATGTAGCAGTTGTTGCACTTTTGTTACCTGGTGCTTTCACGGCCTCTTGATCCTTTTCGCATTCTTTCTGTCATTTTATCATACAAATCTTGATCACCACCACCGCGACCACGTAGTCGAAACCTAAGTTTGAAAAAAATGTGAACCCATTATTTCATGATATTTCAACTAGAAAAATTTACGTACTTTGCAAGAACTTGTTTTAGTCTTGCACGCTGAGCTGCGAGTGGATCAATCTCTTCAGTTTCATTTTTCTCGTCTTCATCTTCATTCTTTTCTCCTTTCTTCTTGTCAGCCATATCACGTTTTCTCTTCGCAAGTTTGGCGATTTTCTAGACATTTATGATTCAGCAGATAGAGTCGAGTCATTTCATATGATCATGTGTGTCATTGCACACACGGTCCACCTTTGGCGTTCCCATCCTGGATTCTTGGAGGAAACAACTCTTCAGGTAAGTGTTTTCAATGTGTTCTTTACATTTTCTTTCCTTTTTAGTAACTGATCACCTAAAATTGCTGTAATCGATAACAATCGGTAAGTCTCTTGCGTTCTAGTGATTGCAAATCCAGGATGAGGTAGCTATGTTTGCATTGACACACATGTTCAAATAAAATAACTTGACTGTGTGCTAACAATCATGAAATAAAATATCCCACAACTTACATCTTCGTCTTTTATTGCGTACTTCGTTTTGAATTCAGCGCTATTCATGAACTCCTAAAGAAAGATAGTCGATTGAAGCTAGGTAAAGAGCAAAACTATGTACCATTTCTCTGTCTTCGAGCTCTTTGCAGAGGCGAATAGCAAGGTTCTCACACACGCTCCTATCATCGTTGAAACACATCGCAGGCAGCATATTCTTTTCGTTCATTTCATCAACAATGCGAACGATATTTTCCAAAGCAAGTTTCTCCTGAAATGAGGTTGGGTTTCCTTGGGTTTGGATCTGCAAAATGTCGCCACCTTATTGAAAGGAACAGCGCGGTGTTTCAGTTGTTCATCAATGGGCTTCGCTAAGTTATCGAGTACCTGCAATAAAAATATTAGAGCTTCGAACTGAAGATCAGGCTGTTGACCTTCTTCAACTTCTGTTCATCTTCCGCGAGCCATTGAAGGAGACGTTGCTTCAAACCATTTTCGAGTTTTCGTAAGGCGGAACGCGAAAGCCAGAGCGGTTCATTTGCTTTATACCCGTAGAAGTGACATGGCTCGAATTCACTCCTGAAGTGATGGGTATAGTATTACTTTCTGCAAAGCATCATTTCTTGAGTACTTGGTTTTTTCGTCTACAGCCGCCATAGTTGTGTAGAGCTGCAAGATCTGTCGCGCTGTCAATTGCTGGTCATCGGGGATGCCAAACATCCTGATTTTCTCGGGCATGAACACACCGTACGGCATGAATGGCTCGATCATGTCTCCATCGATGGAATCGGATGTTGCAGAGGAAGCGACTTCAAGATCTGCAAAACAATTTAATGATGAAAAAAAATTGAAAATGGGATACCATACCATTATTGGGGTTAGCCTCGATAGGCTGTGGCTTCTCCACGCGCATGATGGACAATTCCAGTTCAGAATAGCGTTCGTGATGTATGATAAGGTCTACCTGAAATAAACACAAAATATCATACCTTGAGCAATAACTGTGTAATATTTCCTCTAAGCTCGCAGAACTATGATTGGAGCTGGGTGAAGCGCATGATTCTTGCAAAAAAAAAATGGTTCGAATTATTCAGTAGAGACTTTACCTTACGCTTATGATCCGTTTTGCTCTGCTCAGCATTATCCAACCACGCATGCAACTTAGCTGCATTTCCGATTGTTGCCGATAAAGCGAGGAAGGGGCACTGAATGAGGAGCAGCAAATGTTCCCAGATGTGAGCTTCCGGCGAGGCTCTAAACCGCACTTGCTATATGAAGAGATGATAGCCAAACTCGTAGCCTACCCAATTGAATGGACTTCATCAAAGACTACATATTTGATGTGAGAAACAAATTCTTGCACCTTCGGGTTGGTAGAGAGCATCAAAGCCTCTAAGGATTCTGGCACTGTGACCAGTACCTGCAAAGGGTGTATGCTGGTTAAAACAAGAAAGCAAGAGAGCTCAACTTCACTGCATCTTTATACTCACAATGCTAACCCACTCTTCCTCTAGATATAGAACTAATGTAGGATTACATGCATACCTGACACTGAAGCGGGTTTTGAGAATGCTCCGGATTCAAGGTTCCAAATAAAGACTTTCCTCTGGTCATTGATTTGTTCCGGAATCGGGCATACACTGATCCGCAGACCTGATATTAACCGCTATATTAAGAAGTGACGTTGTGAAAAGAAAGAAAAATCCGCGAATCTGCACTATTCTGATAACATACCTGATTTATGAGAGCTTTCGAGGGAGAAACGTATACAACTACATCGTCATCGCTTGCTCGCAACACTTTCTCGATGCAGTAGTATGAGACGAAAGTTTTACCAGCAGAGGTGGGAGCAACTATGATGGCGGAATTGCCTGAAAAGTTAGTTACTCTTGGATAAAGTGGACAATAGCACTTCTTCACTGACCGCGGTCCACTGAGTCAAGCATCTTCCTTTGCCAAGCATCCGGAGCGAAACCGGTCACACGGTCGTCCTTTCTTGGGTCCGACTGGATATCTATTAGCTCTCCGCCATACTCCAGTTGGTAGTAAATCATGTTCATGCCAAGATCCAATCTTTTCATTTTCGCTTCGGCAGACGCTTTCATACCAGCTGGTACTTCGAAACCTAGAGCTGTCCAAAGATCTACCACTTGTTCTTTCTGCTTCGAGTCTAGGTGAGGCCAGTGCGTAACAAGACAATCCTTCAGTCTTCCCACAAAAGTGACGGCTTGTACTCTCCTAATAAGAAGAATTCCATCAGCTAAAAAGGTCAAGAATGGAGAAAAAGAGAACAAACCGGGCCTCCAGATTCTCCGGTCCCGTCAGTCTTCCCAGTAGATCTCGCCCTTCTCTTATCAAAATCTCATAAGCACATAGTGCTTTCGATTCCGGCAATTCAAAAGTGGCATAACAGCGTTCAAGGAACTGTACTGCCTACAAAGCATCTAAGTATATTACGTTAAGATCTACTTATTTAAACTGTACTCACGTTTCTTCCTTGCTGCGTGGCGAATTTGATCTTATTTTTTTCGCCTTCGATAAGCTTTGAATCTTTTGCTTTTTTGTTCGCTTCAAGAATCAGATCCTTTTTAGACTTCGCTGCCTCCTTTAAACCTTTCTTTCCACCACCACCTCCTCAAATACATGACTGATTGCAGAAAAGAAACGAGTCATCCTTACCTTTCTGACCAGCCCATGCCTTTCCTGCCTTTTTGGGGGCATTATCAACACTCACATCCTCAATCACGGCATGGCCTTTCGGAATACGAGAGAAGTCAACGAGCAGATTTGTACCTCGTCCTTCCAACGAATTAGCGAACATTTCGTACCTTAAGCAGATGCAATATTTTGACTACAAAAAAACAAAGCGATCCAACTGACCATCTGCTCATTTGCTGGCGAGCTTTATTTGCTCTCTTTCTCTGCCACTCATTTGTAACAACCTCCACTTTCTTCGTAAATTCCTCTTCAATTGGTCTCAGCTTCCAAGACATCTTTTCTTGCATAAGAGCAACATAATCTACAGAAAAGCCTTCACAACAGCGAAACCTAACTGCTTCAAAACTAATGCCGTTTTTACATGCAGTTATCTATATGCTGATGAAGTTCAATGAAAATGCCGGTTTTGAGCGAAAAAGTTAATGCTGCCATGTCAGATCAAAGGTAAACATGCTATGCACAGAACGATAATAATATGATGCCAAATCTTTTTTTTTTCAACACCTTGCTGTCGGCCATCTTCGAATACTGTCTCCGCATGAGCTGTCTTCATCTCAGGTATGTATTTATCTACCAAAGGCGATTTCACTGCATACATCACCGAAAGTGATGACAAAGGATTTGGAGCCTAAACCTCAGCAGTATCATAAATGCGGACTAGAGCTGGCAGTACTAACCTCTGGTATTGGATCGAACAGCTTTTCTGCTGTGTCGGTGGCTATAGGTTTGGTTAATGCTGCCTTGTTGTGCAGACGAGCAAACTCTTCTTGTATGCGGTAGGGTAGGATCTGTCAAGAACATTGTTAATGTGGCAATGAGACATAATACTCACAGGTTCGTTGGCGCAAATGACGTCGAAACAGCCGATAACCATTCGGCCGTCCCAAAAGTCGGAGAATGAGAACTTCACAGTCTAGAAATAGCAACCTCAAATCATCCACTTATCACAATGAGTACTAGTAAATAATCTATTTGGTAAGTAATCTATCTAGACGCTTACCGCGAAGTTCAGCTTCTCTAAAAACATAGTTGCTGTGGTGAGCAGCAAACGTCTGTCTTTAATAACATCCAGTCCTCGCTTAGCACCTTTTTTCTCTGGTAAGTACACCCGAGATGGGCCGCGTTTGCTGGATATTAGCGCTGATAGGAGAACCGCACAACATAGAGCTTCGAAATGCTCCGAGATGGAATCGCTGCAAGACACAAGGATCACCAGTGACAGCAGTGGATATAAGACAAGACAAAGAACAGAGGAATACCGAGGGCACCTCTTTTTCGCTGCAATAATGATCTGTGTCCACAAATCGGCGACAGAAGTTACAGAAGAGGCGTCTTCGGTTGGTGACTTGCTCATCTTCAGCAACATACCTAAAAGAAGATTACCTAGGGGGACGATAATGCCAGCTAGAACTCACTGTTGCATTCCCAGTGTGCCGCTGCAAAACTCTCCCAGTTATACTTGATACATAGCTTAGGGTTGATATAATAAGCGAATACAGATGAGAAGTTCACGACAACTGATGACAGCAAAACAACCGGTATAGCTTGCGATAAAACATCTAGCACTGTAAAAAAACGTGTCTCAACATTTCGAAAAAAAAGAACGGTAGAGCTTGAACACTTTACCAATAGTTTCCAACTGAGGCGAGATATCCAAATCCTCCTGTGCACACGCCTCGCGCGTGACATTATCAACGGAGATCATCTGAAGTTGGACAAGCAGTTACTGAGAAGACGTGTCGTGAAGTTTGTAAACGAGGGACCCACCAAAAATGAGGGGGTCAAATCATGGAGGAATTGTGCCCATTCAGGGTCCACAGGACTAGAGAAATACAACAAATCCTGGAAATGAAAGAAAACTAATAAACGGAATTAGATATTTGGATCAAATCACCTTGGCAAAAGGTCCAGTACAGATGTGAGCGATCGCTGTGGCACGCGCGAAGGCTAAGGTGGTATCGCGTGCAAACATCGATGCAAAGTCAGTAAAAACAATCAACTTAAATTTTCCTCCAAAATCCACGAATTGTTGGAGAAATCTATCGATCTGGAATTGAAGGATATAATAGTAAACAAAAATAGTATCGTTGAGTGACACCTGCTTGGTAAGAACAATAGATTGTCCTGCTAGAGTCCAATCATGGTAGGAATGTGCTAAGCATTCGACTACTAGACTATCTAGTGAAATAGCGAAGATTTCTACATCAGCGAATTCGGATATGATGTTCCTGTACACGCAGTCGAATTGCGTTATCATCTGGAATCAAATTCATCAGCTCATAAGAGTACAGATGCAGCCGCATCAAGAAGATCATCAGAACTCAAAAATAAATTATTTCACCGCTATCAACCTTGTATATCTTGATCCCTCCCGTCAAATTCAATTTCTAGAAGTACTGCAAAGGTAGGTCTGTCTGGCTCTATTGCGTAATATGACTACATCAGAATCAATTCAGAGCGCTTTATCATACTCAAGAAGCTGATTTAAATGATCACCGTAAAAACTCTAATGACTGGAAGAGGTTGCGAGAGAAGTAAACCTTCAAATTTTCTGCACTCGCATATTGCACAGATGCACGAAACTGAAACGTTCTCAAAACTATCACGTTCGTGGTATAGACCGCACTTTGTGCCCACAGATTAGTAATGAATAGAGATTTGGTGTTAGCGAAACTTATAAGATCTTTGAAATCGCCAAAACCATTATATATGAGGTTACATCATTTCAGTTAAGATTAATGACTGGTCTAGAATTCCATGAACACTTGAAAGAAATATAAATGCGGTCATGCTCCTTTCCTCGAAAATTTCAGGGTTACAGGTCCGCTAGAAATTTAAAAACCTCTTTCTTTTGGGAAAAAGAAATCCCAGAAGCGCCAGTCTAGTAGTTTGGCAAACAGTTTAGCACATAAGCCAGATGCAAACGATGCAGCCAACCTTAGAAATTTTGCCATTTGTAACCGTTCAGGAAGCAGAACTCAGCGAGAGGAAACCTCGTTACTACCTTGTGTACAGCCTACATATTATCGCGCTTCCGCATGCATAAGGTCGTTTTCTGAGCTGACACCAACCTTACTAATACGATAAGGTGTTCCTCAGTCGACTTCCCGAAGCTGACAATTTTCATATTTCACCTCAGAGACCGCCTAGACGTGATGCTGAGAGAAGGACAGGGACCTTTGCGGTTTTCTCTGAAGTTATGGATGGTATGCAACATTTGGATGGTCAAGAAACTGTGTCAACAAAGGTAGAAGAGCCTTTTCTGATAATCCTTCAGTTGTGCTCAGTCGCAGCCAGAAACGTGTACAGACTGGCAACTCAACGGCTCCAAAGAATACACAAAAGATTTTGCTGCAAACGACCGCCCTAATCGACGAAGTGCCTGTAGCTGAGCAGAGAAGCAAAAACTAGCTACAATTTGCATCCACATCTGCATCCACAACTACTTGTCCCTGTACTCAAGTCTGCGAAAATGAACGTATTGGCGTATTCGCCTTTGACCACCTGCGATCAAAGTACAGTCGGTTTCATCCTGGATTAGGCACAATCTACATGGAACAGCGCATGCGCATGGCAGGAGGCTTTGTGAACGCTAGTGGCATTTTGCCAAGCAAAGACTAAGGAGAATGAAGAGACGCAGGCCTGGGTTCTCAGCATAATATGATATACTGTAGTTGCGATACGGCGCGAACGTTGCGAGGCGGACTGCCTCCGATCCACCTCCCGCCTAGAGCGGGTGAAAACTTGCTGTAACTAAATGAAAGGTTATTGAGTGAAATTAGCTAGTATGCTTAGCGTCACCGCAAATACGGAAACAAACGTATGAGAACCGCCTAGCCAGCAGCGACAACACGAAACGTAGCAAAACCAGTGTCCGGGCAAAAATCCAATCCCTAGCTTCACTTACCTTGGCTAATTTGCCAGGCTTAGGCCGAATTCTCATCTTGGAGACCGCGAAGACGGCGAATCACACTTCCGAAGACATTACTTCGTACTTGGACGAGTGGGAGTTCCCGCCACGTAAAACGCAAATTCGCTGTAGGACCCTACGACCTAGGCTGTGCAGCATAGGCACCCGCCATACTTGATCCGCTTCATTCGCGTCGTTAGGGATCGTTCATGACGCGCACAAAGGCGGACGAAGGCGGACGAAGCCGGACGAAGGCGGACAAAGCCGGACAAAGGCGGACGAAGGCGCGTCTTGTCTCGTCTCGTTTCTCTCGACACACACACTCACACATGCCTTCGTCCGCCTTTGTGCGGCTTCGTCCGCCTTTGTCCGCCTTTGTGCGCGGTATGAACGATCCCTTATTGGTCGATTCAGTGAATTGAGCAATAACGACGCGGTTGTCCGCTTGATCCACTTCATCCACTTCACTATTGGTCAGTCCACTGAACTGACCAATGATGAAGCGGATCAAGCGGATCAAGTGGATTAAGCGGATCAAGTATGATGGCGGGTGCCATAGGCTGGGCTCATACTGTTCCGGAACTTACGAACAATATGAACCCAACCATAGGCACACACCATAGGCTCGTTCATACTGATCCCGAAGTTCGGAAACAGTTCCAACACTGCGCTCAGTTCGAGTGCTGTGCTGGAACTATTCCCGAACCTCCGGATTAGTATGAACGCAGCCGTACTTGTCCACTTGATGCAATCGCTATTGGTCAAATCATGAACTAGCCAATGGCGAAGTGGATGGTGGATCAAGCGGATGAGTGGAATGTTTGGCTCGTACCATAGTCGCGATAGGAGGAGCAATGGTTCTTACCCCCACTCTGAACCCTTTCATATGAGGGTGAAATAGGTCGATGGGTAATCGAGAGGAAACTTGAGATTTGTGATCAGTGAATAAATGTAGGCGTCATACTCCAGCTATTAAAGATAGCAAAAACAATATATTTCAACAAACTTGGTCATAATACGCAAAGTTATAACATTTGAATTAGTTTTAGCGCCTGCCGAAGACTCCTCACAAGGGGTTGTTCAGATCTCACGTCACCACCATGATGAAGACGTAATGTAATGAATGATTTCGTTGATGAACGTGAACCGTCGTCGCTTAGCTTTCATGTTCGCTGCGGAAAGAGAGCTCAGCGTGATTACACCAAATCGGTTAATATATTGGTCAGATAAATTCCTTCAAATCTTCCTGCTCATAAAAGCTTAGAAAATCTACGGTCTACGTCAGCTATATGCTAAGCCCTCAGTTGATATATAGTTGAGCTTTTCTTGTGGCTTCAAAAAATCTTTGCTCCGGTGACCGACGAAAGCTAACCAATTGTGTGCGACGAAGAGCAAGGTAATAGTATAACTCCACCTCGATTAGAAATTCACATTAGCTGAACCAAAAAAAACCGCGAATTTTGTCGGAAACTTCGTCTAGAGGGGGAGGGATGGGTATTTTGTACGCTGGTCACGAGTATCACTTCCAATTAGTGCCATCTGATGAGTTACTTAACACGGTAGGAGGTCTAGATCACAGATTAAGCCGAAACTTCGTCTAGAGGAGTTATCTGGCATGCTGATACTCATATTCATTTCGTACGGTGGCATTTTCTCGTGTTACTGTTGGTATGCGGTAGATGGGTTGGAATTTTGCTCAAAATTTTGCCTGGGGGGTTACCCAACATGCTGATTACGAATATCATACTCTATTTGCGTTCTGGGATCTGTCCGTGGAATTACGATAGCATGGTGGTTGAAGTAGTACATGGGGGAGGGCATGCTGACATATCTATCGACCTGCTGATCATGTAAATCGCGCTCATTTCGCATGATAAGGCCTCTTTTGAATTTCTGCGATATGCATTGGCCTGGAAAGCCAGAAACTTGTTCATTTGTGCACTTTGTACCGTAACTCTACAGTAAGGGGTTGCTGCAGCGAATGAGCACGGTATTCCTAATCAGCATGCTCAAGCACCCCTCTGGACAAAGTTTTGAGCAAGACTGGGATTTTGACATCTACCTATACTCAACGTAAACCGAGAAAATGATGCCACGCACCAATTAAACAGATTCATGTTCAGCAAGCCAACCCCCCCCCCTCCACGTAACCCCACTGTAACACCGATGGCACTACCGTGCGAAATAAATACGATATTCGTCCAGCATGCAAAATACCCCTACGCCCTGAACAAAGTTGCGGTGAAATCCAAGATTTTCATTTTGTTCAACTGATGTGGGATAACGCCGACGAAAGCGCTCAAGACTAGCGCCAAAGCTGCTCGTGAGAAGGACGTTCTGGCGCTTTCTGGGGTATTTAAGCAAAGCTTGATGGGAGCCCTGAAGTTGCACAGGTGTCGGATCCTTAATACAGGTAGCATCTAGAGTTGAAGACTATATATGCACTCTGTAAACGGATAAATGGCCGCCGTACCCAAACCTCTTTGTGCTGTGAGGTTAATGAAGAGCTACAAAAGATACAGTAGCTGGACAAATTTATGGATTTCTGACTGTTAACAGTTATTTACTGGTCTCAGTATCCATTCAAACAGTTCGAAAGAAAATATCGTGAAGTCACATAAAAAAACGTATGATATAATATTGACTGATATCGTCTAGTACGACACGATCCCTGGATGTTATACATGTAATGACTTACCTTTCGCATACTAGTTGTAGTGTCGAAATCCAGAACAAGGACCTCATCCGCTGTTTCCAGTGATTCCTCCGAGGCCGCACTACCCACCGACTCACTTTCATCATCTGAGGACTGAACAAAAAGGTATTGGTAGTGTATGTGAAATTTCCAATGGATCTTATTGTGATTTAATTATTTATTCTGATTATACACTAACGGTCGATGTAACATCCAATTCGCATAATCAAAGTGTTCAGCGTGGAAATTGCGCTTACAAAATTAAAAAAAAATAGAACTAGTTTATCTATTACTCGTAAAGAATGACAACACTCACGGCATCGGAGTCCTTTGTTGACCCCGCCACGGAGCTTTCCAGAATGACAGCCTTCTCGAGACTTTTTGCGATAGATGGTTGTCGTGCCCTAGGAAGGATCACCGGCTTCTCGACAACGACGACATCACCATCACTGTCTGGATGAGAACTTTTATCGAAGCAAGAAAATATGCATTCCTTAGGACCAGATTTTCTCTTACCACTTGAAAATCATTTACTCTGAACTTAGTGTAGTCGTTGACTAACAAACTTCACACAGTCATTTTTTAGATAAACAAACGCACCGCCAGAATCATCCCAATTCCCTGACATATCCTAACTGTTTGCCCGTCTGTTGAGATGTGAAATACCTGAATTCATGAGTAACTTCTTCTATAACAAATAATCTATTATAATTGCACAAAACGCAGAAAGAGGAATGACTATCTGCAAATAAAGTGCGGAAAGCCCGCGGCCTAAGACGACTCAAGATTTCAAGCTTGTTGGAGGACATTAACGCTAGAGTTCTTACGAATTCAGATGCGAACTTCAACAAAAATATGCAAACCAACAGCCAGGCTATGCTTGCCCAAGTTTTAGGGAAAACGAATCCAATGTTCATCATTGAACAACAAGGCTTACAAATAAACGGCGCTAGAGCAGATTTAGCCGCAGAGCACCCCAAATGATGAATGGAGCGTCAGAATTCGCTGCAGGTCAATAAACTTCATTCACTCTAACTCAAGTGTTCAAACTGTGTTGTCACATGGTTTCTCAATGTGATAAAGGTTTGATAGTTGTTTGTACTTGGGTGCTGCACCAGAACGGACTGTTGTTTATAGTCAACTTTCTTCTAAAAACCAAAGTAGAAGGACTGATCCTCCAGAAATTAGTAGATATCTACCGACATCCATTTTGCCCATAGCTAAAACTAACTGACTAACCCAACCTGCTCAAGCTCCTGGTTGGACGATTTCCTTGACGCATTCATTGTACATAAAATCTACAATTGTGCCTGCGCGACCCAATCAATCTCCTTCATTGAGGAAATATGCACTTTGAGATAACTAGAGTACATATTGTAAAACCAAAGTGCATGTCTCAACAGTCGTTTTTTTCTTCTCGTCCTCTAATCTTCGGCGCTCCACTGCAAACGATGACGATGCTCATCGAACTTTCATCGAGTTTTTGACATTCTCTATCAAGCTAAATTTCTGCTGACCTGGCCTTTGCAAAAGAAACAAATGATGCATCAAACATTGATTGAAAAGCTTCTGGTGGGATGACTCACGTGTCATTGCGCCGTAAAGTCTGTCCACTTTTAATCATCATTCTTCGTTCCGTTTTATCAATTCTAGACTAAAGGAGTCTTTTGCACCTTTCCCAGCTTCCAGCTAAGCCTTTCTCCTAGGCTAATCACCTATACTTTATCAGAATGTTGTTGCAAAGTTTAGCATTGATTCATCGTTTCTAATGATAATCTCTTTTTTCTCCCTTTATCTCTGATACTTTTACCAATACATTCAGTGTCGTTACTAATCATTACCTATTGGAAATTCACAGTCAATATATAAACTACTGCTGTTTCGTGTGGATTTCCTGAATCTACCCGAAACAGCAGTAGTTTATTATTGACCGATTGTGTATTGTGATAGTGTTTAGTAAGCAGGATTGGCGGCAGATAGCATCTTTTGTCGATGACGGATTGTAGAATAATGCAGTACAGTAATTTGGGGGCCCTTATATACATCTAAGGCCCCGGACAGACTTCACGCGACTTAATCGCCGCGATCTAATCGCCAAGATTTCCATTCATTATCATTTTACATTCAAAAATTTCGGCGTGGAAAAGTATCACAACCGAATGCAAGTTGATCGGCATGGAATGATGTTGTAACAGTTGTCTCGTCGCGATTCAGTCGCGACGATCAAATCGCGCGAAGTCTGCCCGGGGCCTAAGGAGCCAGGCACAGAAGATACTGGAACAACCTCGTGAGGTCGAAGCAGGCGGAGAGATTGTGAAAGTTCGAGTTTCGAAATGTTCGAGCCAACATAAAGGGGATGGTTGATAACGGTGGAACTTTCCAAAGCAAGAGATATACAGGGGCTTTCAATCTGAGTGTCACGGTCGACGGTTGGTTCAGATCCTCGCAAGCCGCCCGCTTGGGTCTCTCACGTGGCACACTACCACTATGACCAGATCGGACACAGGTTCGATCCCCGCCCCTGGGCCAACCAAGCCCTCTACCCACCGGGGCCGGTAATTGGGGGAGACGGTCAAGAGGCGCGATTTTTCCGGCTATCACCAACTCAGACTCCAGTTTGGTGCTGTGCGAGTCTTTAAAAAGTACCAGATAAAATGCTTTGGCTTAAAAAATCGCGCCTCTTGACATATACCCGGTAATTGGTACCAGAGTAATCTGGGAGGATAAAAGCACTGACTTGGAAACGGCTGGCCCCCGCAAGTTCACTGTAATAGGCTTGCACGCATACAATTGCCTCCTCGACTATGAAGTTAGTGTGTGCGTTCGGCGCATGCCCTCAGAGGGTATTGAAGACGCCGAATTCTTTATCCTTTTTTTACGAGTGACCCAAGCGAGGCGGCTCGCGAGGATCTGAACCACGTCGACCGTGACACTCAGATGAAAGTCCCTGTACAATTAGCAACAATTGATATAATTAATTCGTTCCGAGAGTAGAACAGCTGATAACGAACGTAGATACGAATCAGCGTTTCAAGGTGCATTTACTGGTATACATCTCACTGCAAAAGGTCAAGGTCACCATATCCACCCCTTGTCAGTACAGGTTACTGTATGATGAAGGCGCAGTACAGTACATAATCGACCCGCTTTAGGCGAGAACGGATTGGCGGGCGTCCGCCGCGCAACGCTCGCGCCGTTTCGCAGCTACGGTATGTCATGTCGTGCTGAGAAAGGGGTCTGCTCTTCATTCTCCTCAGTCTTTGCTTAGCAAAATGCCATCGCTATGCGCTCAAGTCTCCAGCGGTGCGCCCGCGCCTAATCGGGGAAACCGAATGGCACGAACGTGGCTTTATTGGCCGCAGAGCGTATGAAGCGCAGGACTTACAACGGTGTAGATATCATGCATCCCTCAGAATTGTTCCCATATAAAATCAACATGGCTGCCTTCCGATCGTTTCAGCACGTTGGCTCCAGCAAATTCAAGGCGCATATTCGAAGCTGACATGTTAAAATGGATCGAAAGGCAGCCACTGCGCGCGCCGAGTTGCGCCGCTCAAAGGCAGCGTCTAGGCAAGTCTGGACGAATAGGGATCTCACGTGGATAGTAATTTTGGACGCCCTAACTAAGCCACTGCCCAACCGGCAGCTCAGGTAGTGCTCTAACGGCTGAGATATTCCCCTCGAAACTAGACCTCAGGTTCGCATGGTTTCTTGACGCAAGAGTGGGTCCGCGCGATATGAATCATGCGAATACAATCTTGGAGTCCAGTTTGGAGGTGTATATCTCAGTCGTTAGTGACTCACCTGCGCTGCCGCTTGGGCAGTGCCTTAGTTATGTCCCAAAATTACTTCCACGTAAAATCCCCATAGGTCCAGATCTACCTGGACGTGCCTTTAACTAATACTGCTTCTGCGCCTTCGTGCTGCACTACCCCTCTAGCTTCAGAATTGGCTGTGGCATCTGCGCAAATGCTTGTGCTGTTATGGGATCACATACCTCTGAGAAGACTCCTTGTCGGTTCAGGATCCACACGAAAGAGCAGCAGTTTATATATTGACCGATTGTGTATTGTAATAAGCAGCGTTTGGTAGGAGGATTGGCGGCAGATAGCAGTACTTCTGTCGATGACTGATTGTGGTGATGACAGTCATTAATTTGGGAGACCCTTATATACATCTAAGGAGCCTGGCACAGAAGATTCTTGAACAACCTCGTGAGGGCGAGGCAGACGGAGAGGGGGTAAAAGATTTTTGAAATGTTTGAGGCAACAGACAATAGGGAAGGTTAAAAAACGGTGGAACTTTCCAGAACGAGAGAGAGTTACAGTTAATAACAACTGATATGGGCAGCTAAGTATGTGTCAGCAGAGATTTGTTGCTCCATAATGCTGATAATATCACAGTTTCGCAAGTGGCATGATGAAATTCGTTATCTGCACCTCATCTGCATCGTTTTTCGCCGTGATGGAATCGTCACTGACTCCTGGGAACCTTCTTGAACGATGCGGAATGTTTGGCTCCCACTTTAACTCGCTTTTAGTCGTTTTTCGAGTTCAGCATAACCTTAAGGGTTAGGGTCTCGTCGGCCTTCGGTAGAAAAATGCCCAAAAATGTCACAAAGCACCAAGCATCGGATGGAAGCACTAGGAGGCTCCTTCGGCGTAATTTGTAGCCCTCGAGCCTCAGAATTAAGACGTAGCGTTTACGCCTTCGGCAGGGTTAACGGGACGAATTCCGAAATTTCGAAAGTTCTGACTCGATCACCTGACTCTTCTAGTGAAGCAAATTCGGTAGTGCTGAATCAGGGAATGTCTAAGCATCGTGAATTGCACACTTTTTCGTCCTCCTTCACGGTCTTGTCAACAGTAGATATCTGAAATGCAGCAAATACTTTGCAAACATAATGAAGCAGCACTTCTGCATTGATTTCGTAGTGTGAATGAGTCACTGCTATTTTTTATACCAGCAAGACAAGTTGCTGAACGTGACGGTAGATAACTTCGAACTTACCATCATCTTGCCAGGCACGTGTTGTTCTTATGATCATTTCCTTAACTTTCTGTATACTCAACGTGACCATCTCATCTCTTCATCGGCAGAACATTCTCTTTGCGACTTTTCATTAGCAGTGAATTATCAGGGAATTTATGAGTTGGTAATGTTACATTTGGCTTTCTTATCTTTGCACTAGTCATGCATTGGATCTACAAAAAGCATAACGTAATTCCAGGAGGCTGCACACCTCATGAAGGCGAGATGATTTCTCAGGATGGTGAAGAATATACAGTTGATTTCAGCAAGAAAATCGGAAGTGGAGCATATGGAAACGTAAGATCTTTGTGGTTCTTTGTTGCTTGGTTTGCTTGCTTTTATAATTTTTGATGTTTTTTGTTGCTCTGTCCGCTTGCTTTTATAATTTTCGATGTCTTTTTGCTTATCATATCATTTCTTCCTTGTTATCTCGCAACATATAGGATCCTGGATTGTAACTTATGCGATTTAGAAGAGCTCAGTAATGTTAGGATAGGTAAGCAGGCACGATGAGAATTCAGAAGCAACAGCTTCAAAAAAATTTGTTGGTGCTTACTTGGCGCAAAATCTCAGATTTGTTGATTTGTTAAGACTTTGTTCAGAGCGGTTATGTGGCATACTCGTTAGATTGCTGCGTTGATTTCGCATGTGATTCTTATTTTAGATTACGGTGGACCTACTGTAGATGAGACATAGTCAGATTTGCTGATTTGGTCTGTGCGGGTTCAGCTTGCTAGCGATAGTGATATCGTTAGCGTCTTTGAGAATGCTAGGTAGTACGGTAACCTTCCGAACTGCTCAACAGAAAACTTTCCAGCAGACAGCTGATATTACTGTGGTAATCGTGTGGAGACCTTGACAAAGTTTCGGGCAAATTTGAATTTCGACCCGCTTACCGTATACCTTCGTGACCCCATGAACTGGCTAAAATATGAGTACAGCGATATTGGTGATCAGCACCAAAGCCCACCTCCGAGCAAAATCCCAGCGGAAAGAATTTGTTTTGGGTAGCTATTGTGGAGCGTTGTTAGTTTTTGGTTGGTAACTACTGTACATTTGATGCTTCAGGTACACGTAGGAAGAGCGTCATCTGGTAGGACCGTTGCAGTGAAGTGTGCTCGAGATGCCAAAGAGATCCAGGCAGCACGCAAAGAAGTTGAGTTCTATCGAAGATGCGCTGGTGCTCCTAATATAGTAAAAGTTGGTTTCATGTGCATTTCATTTCAACTAACTAAGCTGTTATGGTGTTCCAGTATGTCGGCAGCCGGTATAGGGAGGCGACCGATCACTCTCCAGAGAGATTTTCATTTGCTATGGAACGAGCCTTGTTTTCTTTGGATAGACTCATGAAGCAGATCCGATATCTGCAGGGACTTCCGAAAGACATATTGATAGATCTTTTAGTGGATTCGAGTATGCTTAAACGTTTATTGTTATCTAACTATCTTATCATAATTTATTCATCTCAGCTTCTGCTTTGAATACTCTGAAAAGTCGAGGAATTGCTCATCGCGACATCAAGCATCTTAACATCCTGGTGTTTCCAGGTCCTCGGAGAGGACGAAAGTCAGTTCGTTTCTGTCCTTTCTTGCTTGTTTTACCCGGAATGGTCAGATTTTAGATCGCAGTATCTATTCAAACTTTGTGATATGGGAGTCTCAAGCTTTGTACATGAGGATGGTTTGATGCAAACTCTAGTCGGCACTCCGCATGCGCTGGTCAGGTTGCACTTTGATTCATGATTTGTGTTGTTGCGTAGTGTATGTCATTGAAAGATAAGGAGGCATAAAAGCGAATATACAGCAGCGCAAAACTTCGAGATGAACCACTCGTTCGGAATGCTTCATGTCTGATTTCAGTGCCCAGTGATGGCAGATGCTCATGCTCATAGACAAACTAGGACTCGCGACTCTTATACCGGTTCACAATGTGACTTGTGGTCACTTGGTTGTACATTCTATTTTGTTTCTACGGGAAAATATCCATTTCCAATGGATTCCAAAGATAGCAAAGTCTACGCCGAAGCAGTAGCCGAATCTAAGCGGCCTGAGGGTGGGGGTTTCGCAGTAATGGTCACTGAGCTTTGAATACATGTATACATTACAGGTGCCATATCGGCGGAAGTAACGGATACGCGTTACAAGTACAGTTACGGTTACACTATCCCAAATCTTTCTTATCCTAAGTAAGTATGTGTTCTTTTTCACATCTATAAAGCATATGACATGAAAATTTCTCGAAAGCTCAGCACAGGTAGTTTGTGTGCACTTGCAGATTCCGTTTTCTTAAAATTCAAACAAATGCTTGATTGCAAAAAATTTTTGTTTGCTTTTCCCAAGGTTTGCATAAAGCCCAACCTATTACAGATGGTTCCGCCACTGTCTTGCCAAGCTGATCGCGACATTATTCAGCAAGGAGCCTACGCTAGCATCTCTTGACGGCATGGTTTCAGCATTGCAAAACTGCGTCGAAAAGAAGTATATTTCCATAGAAACAATGGACATCTACTCTTACTCCAATCTAGAAAAGATATCACAGTTCAGGTAATCGAGTATTTCCAATTTTTTTTTCACTTCGACATTATCTAAACTCGAACAAGTGGTCGAATCTACGTAGAGCGCGGCGTCTGTGTCATGCGCATTCCCCGTCCAGCTGTAGACCATTCTTTTCTGCATGTTCGATCCATTAAAGAAAAGGCTAGGCATATTTCAGTGACGGGTATCCGAGTTTACATGAGGAACTGTGTCTGAAAAATGGTGTTGAGTACCGCTTACTGTATGAGAACGAGTTGAGCGTTTTATCTGGCGACTCTGTTGGAAAGAAATGCCACCAGTTTCCACCTATATTATTCCCGCTTCTTACTGATATACCATGGACGCCGAAAATCTGGTGGCGAACTGTTCAGGACAACAAAGGCAAGATCGCTTTACTCTCAAAACTCAATGACCATCACATTTTTTCAGAACTGCGCATGAATGGAGCGCAATCATCACGATCATTCCGCTTTTCGATGCATTCGCAAGTTGGGGAAGCCCTATGGGATTGCGATAAAATACTCGAGGTCGTTGATAAATCAAAGAGTATCCTTTGTATGCATTTAGAGAAGGTGTGTGGGCTTCTTTTGTTTTTCATCCTGACGATATACATATGTTCTATTTTTGTGCAGATCAAGAGCGAGCTCGAAGGTGCTCGTGAACAAACGCAGATGCCCATACGATTCACAATATATGCGAAAAAGCAATCATTTGCTCTGCTACCGTTCATGAACGAAACCACAGACAAGGTACTGCTTCACATTTGAGTAAACCTTAATCTCTTATGTAAGGGCTTCTGGAGGGATTTTCTGACCCCTAGGACAGATTATTCTTCTCAGAAGTTGCTAAATTCGAGGTTTCAAGGTAATAATGAAGAGCGTATGCGAAATGGCTGACCGTGCAACAAAAGAGCTGGAAAATTGCATAGGTAAGAAATTTGCCTAGACTCCCTACAAATTTTGTTAAGTTGGACTTTGAAAACAAGTACACCTATTGCCTTTTCGCACTGAAAGATTAGTCTTGCTAATTGGACTGATGGTTGTCCTCGCAACTTGTTACATATTACAGCTTTTTTGAATGAGTCCCTGAACTCTGCATCAGTATGCTTGTCTGAGCTGGAATCGATTGCCTTGGAAGCTACCGAAATCCCGGGAGTAGAAGGTCAGCCTACTTTCTGTTTTCAAAGTCACACATACAGATCAAATTTAGAGGAGCTGAATGATATTTTGAATGAAGATCCATCCTTTGAAGTCTTTTCGTACGAAAAAAGTTTGGCCAGTCAGTGCATTGCGCGCAGAGCTGATTTAGCGGCTCAGCTTTGTAATAACACCAAAAGTTCTGTCGTGCGTGTGCTGCTGAGGACAGCCCGGTAATAATCTTGTACGCTTGCTTGTAGCAGAATTGTTGATTGTTTTGTTTCAGGTTTGTTGTGGACATCTCAGTAGAGATGGCAAAATATCGCAATTACATTGATGATTACATTGCATTGATAGAAAGACCTTTTCAGGAAATGAAGGTAAGTTTATGCAATAGATAGTTAGGTTTTTTTAATAGGTTTTCCTTAGATTTGAGGTTTGGAATTAGTCTACCACGTTTTTGGTCTAATATGAAACTAAGTTTCGCTTCCTTTTTAGCGCTGTGTAGAAAGAATGCAGGCCGAACACAATTTAGATGATCGCAGTTTCCAGAAGGCTCTACGATACTATGAACGACCAGCTAAGTAAGTTACGCTTTACTCATCGGCTGTATTGTCATTTTTTGTTCCTATTTGTTCCAGCATTGTGGCTCAGGCGCGCTTGATTCGCGAGAAAGTTTCGCAGGTATTTGATATGCTACAACAAGTGGATGGATCCAAGTAAATATGTCCACGTCGGAATTTGAAGACAACCTTTAGTTAATTGTCTTCATTTTGAATGTTGCACCTTTTTTTGCATTTTGAACCATATTGTTCCAAGCTTTTTCAATCATGGGTTTGACCCAGCTTGCTTGTAGTCTCTACTTAGCCCCGTTATGTTACTATGTCTTATTCCGGTGTGTCTGAGCCCCGGTTCTGTTATCATGTCATAATTTGTGACTCACAAGTGCCATAAACGTGTTAGCACAATGAGAATTGCTAGAAGTTGCTAGTTTGTTATAATGAATTTGAGTTAAATGTACAGTTGTATAAAAATGTTGAATAAATGTACAGTATGTGAATAATGTTGCTGTGGAAGTCGTTTGTCGCGTTATCTCATTTCTTTTCATGCTGCATTGATCATACTTTGATACAGTGGCGTACCCAGGATTTCGGCTCGGGGGGGGGGCGACAAAAAATTTTTTCTAATGAAGGTGCGTGGCGTTAGCCACGCACTCCGAAAAAATTTCCGGGGTGCTTCTCAAAATTTTTGCGGGTCCCCGACCCCTAAAATCTGAAAAAGGGGCGTGGCGTCAGCCACGCCCCCGAAAAAAATTTTTTTTATAAGGCTAAAATGAACTTTTTAAAAATTTTAAAAATTATTTTAATTATTTACAAGTGTAAACAAGTCATTTGCACAATTTTATAACCCATGTAAGTAACTTTCAAAATTTCGCGACCCGTCCTCGGTACGCCACTGCTTTGATATTTTATCTAAAGACATGCTTGGACTGTGATGATGTCGTAATGTTTGAGAAATCTCTTCCTTAAAGGCATTGTCAAAGCAGATTAGAGTTACTGGATTCGAGGATAGCCTAGTGGATCTGTCGGTTTGACTGCCCCGATGCCCACAGCAATTGCGCGTAACAGCTTGCATTTTCATTAATTTCCGCGTGTCCAAGGGCGAGAGTTCACACCAGGTTTGCGCCCTCAGATGATCCGTTTAAGCGCAAATGTAATCGGTACTGGAGGCACTATATGAGACGTCGACACTATCAACTCTATAGATATTTAAGAGACCTTAGAGGCACCGTCCACCCAAAATTTCGACCTCCATGTTTTTGCCTCCCAGGGCCTCCTCACACCCCTGATTCCGAATATCAAGTTGAAAATCCGCAAAAACCTCGAAAAAACCCCGTTTTCAGAACCCGCAGAGCGATTTCTTCGGTACGATGATTGGTTGGGCGCGCACGGATGGGCGGGACGAACGTCACGCCCACTCTGAAGGGGGAGGAGCCAGCGTCGCGAACGCGGCTTGAAGCGATTTCTGAAGCAATTTTCTCGGTTCGGAAGCAACTTCAGGCAGCGCGAGTTGGGAAGTTATACAGTTGGGGGCTCCGCATCTGCTAGGTATCATAATCTCACCAACCCCAGTTTGGGTGGACGGTGCCTTTAAGCTATTGTACAAGCACTGGCCCTTACGAGCTATTCGTTTGTGGCAAACAGGGCCCGGCACGAGGTGGGCAGACGGGGTTTTCTAAATCGAATTCTCCTTTGACCCCAACAGTTTTTACGAATACCCCCTTGAGCCCAAAAATGACGCTTTGTGCTTGTGGAACGAGAGCACCGGCCACACTTCGCCTAAAAGCGTTCAAAAGCGCCCAAAGTGCTCAAATTCCTCTAATTACTCCTCAACTGTATCAAGATAGAAAACAGGAAGAAGAATAAGCAAGGAAAATGATGAAGGAATGAAAAAATATCAAAGAAACGCAGTCATAGGACTGAGAGACGCCGTTCACGCGCGTATCGATTGACGGGGCGCGCTTTCCATCTTAGAAAGCTAGGCTGCTGATGCGATTTTGGGCTCCAACAAAGACAAGAGGAGGAGTTTCGGAACCAAAATCTCACCATATAGTAAACCTTAGGTGAACAACAGATTTATGTAAAAATTTTGAAAAAATTATGTGAATTGAAAGTTTTACCCACCTCAGGTGGGCATTAGGTGGGCAATTGCCCACCTAATTTGGAGAAAAGTTAAGCACGCTCTTCATTCACACAAGTACACAAGTTTTTCGTAATTTTTCATACATTGTTCCTTAGTCCTACTGCGCGTATACACACCAAGTCTCGCGCGATTTCGTTTTCTCTGCGCTGCAAACGAGCCATTTTTCCATTTTCTTGATAGTGGGAAATTTTCAGAAAAAAGCTTGCCACAACCTTCATTCACATGATTTTTCAATAAAACTTCTAAGATAAGCCCTGCAGGTCCGTGTCCATGTACAGGGCTTTACAACCTGAGTGTCCCACCCGCCCCGCTAGGACGCCACGCTTAGGTCCGCGCAGCGTTCGTGGCGCTGGCTGCGCGTCGACTGAAGCTTGGCGAAATCCGGGCGATACACAGCAAACGCCGCGCGCGGCCTGAGCGAGGCGGCCGCGTTGGAGGAGCCGCGCAAGCGAAACTTGCGACTCTCAGGTTGAAAAGCCCTGTACCTACAAAGTTTCATACTTTTGGTTCTATGCGCTGCAAGCGAGCCATTTGAATTCACATCTTCATTTACCAGTTTTGCGAAATTTTTGGGAAAAATGCTTATTACACCTCCCATTCACATAAGTTTTTCATAACATTTCATGCCTTGTTTCTACTAGCCTCTCTTTGTTCGCTTACATAATTTGGTGCTATATCATTACGCCTGCATTGAGAACTGATCATAGATGTGTAAGGTAAGCATGATTCGACCTTCTTTTGCTTGCACTTGGAATCTTCTTGGGCTCCTCGAATCCCGCAAAAACGATATCCGCTTTGATTTTTGGCCCCAAAACGATTTCCAGCTTGTCATTTGCCCACCTCGTGCGGGCCCTGTTGGCAAAGAAACAACTTTGAAACTCTGCGTGGGCCGTACGGGAGAAAACTAATATGTTTTTAGTGTCTTGGCACGAGTGCATGTGAGCCGCCTTGACCATGGTTTAGTCAGGCCGGGCATAGTTCAAGCGATTTCATCGATTAGCAATTTCATCCTTCGCGGTAATATGACAACAAGACAACTTCGCGAGTCCATTGCCATGCAATGAACTCGTAACAGTAGTCTGTCGAAAGAGCGCGGCGAAGAAATCTCGTGAACTAGGCCCGAGGCCTTGAAGGCAGCGGCTCGACAGAATGACAACTTTGGAATATCCATCGTTCTCGGTCCCCTGGATGAGCTAAGTCCAAGACTGTGCTTTGCAGCTTCAAAAGATATCAATAACCAGCTTTTCCAGACTTGAAAAGTGCTATCTGGGCGGACCGCGTAAGCCCGCGCTCTAGAGAGCATTGGCTCATGAGTACGGTGGGTGCGGTATCTTCATTCATGAACCAATCGCGCTCTAGAGCGCAGGTTTACGCGATCCGCCCAAATAGCGCTTTACACGTCTGGAAAACCGGGTTATTGACATCTTTTGTTGGACTTAGCTCATCCAGGGGAACCGAGAACGATGGATATTCCAAAATTGTCAATCTGCCGAGCCGCTGCCTTTAAGGGGGTTGAGGAACGAACACCTCAATTAGGCCTCGCGTCCGCGGGCAGCTGGTCCTTTCGTCGTACTGTTATGCATCGTGCTAGGACCAGTAGACCGCGGAGGCGGTGCCTAATTGAGGTGTTCGTTCCTCCACCCCCTTTAAGGTCTTTCAGCCAGCCATATACAAGGAAAGGGAAGACTTTCATTGCAGCTTTTAAGCAAACTTTGTTCCCTCTTAAACCTTTAACTTCACAAAAAGTGTTTTGAACTGCTGGCCTACGTCTATTTCGTGTCTCTTATTCTAAACTAGCTGGCTTACCCGGCTCCGCCGTATCCGGACCAAACTTGGCACACATACACTTCGGGCCCCGGCGGGTGTCACAGTCCACTTTTCGTTATCGATCGATGTCGATTTTACCGATTTTTATCGATTTTTTGGCAGAGTTCACCTACAGGGCTAGGAGTTGGCACAGGGGGGAAGTGAGCATGGGGATTCCGAATACAATATTAGTTTTCAGAATTATCGATTGCTTTTATTGATTTTATCGATTTTTTGGCAGAGTTCACCTACAGGGCTAGGAGTTGGCACAGGGGGAAGTGAGCATGGGGATTCCGAATACATTATTAGTTTTCAGGATCGTCCATTACTTTTATCGATTTTATCGATTTTTTTGCAAAGTTTGACCTGCGGGGCTGGGAGTTTGCACAGAGGGTAATCGAGCATGCAGATTACGAATACAATATTAGTTTTCAAGATCGTCCATTACTTTTATCGATTTTATCGATTTTTTGAAAATTTGAGCTAGGGGGCTGGAATTTGGCACAGGGGTGTTCGAGCATGCTGATCACCCCCCTTGGGGATGATCAGCATGCTCGATTACCCCCCTGTGCCAACTCCCAGCCCCCTAGCTCAAACTTTGCAAAAAAATCGATAAAATCGATAAAAGTAATCGATAATCCTGAAAACCAATATTGTATTCGGAATCCCCATGCTCGATTACCCCCCTGTGCGAACTCCCAGCCCCGTAGCTCAAACTTTGCAAAAAAATCGATAAAATCGATAAAAGTAATCGATAATCCTGAAAACCAATATTGTATTCGGAATCCCCATGCTCGATTACCCCCCTGTGCCAACTCCCAGCCCCGTAGCTCAAACTTTGCAAAAAAATCGATAAAATCGATAAAAGTAATCGATAATCCTGAAAACCAATATTGTATTCGGAATCCCCATGCTCGATTACCCCCCTGTGCCAACTCCCAGCCCCGTAGGTGAACTCAGCAAAAAAATCGATAAAAATCGATAAAATCGATATCGATCGATGACGAAAAGTAGCCTATGACACCCGCCGGGGCCCGAAGTGTATGTGTGCCAAGTTTGGTCCGGATCGGTTCAGAAATGGAATTTTCTATTCGGAACATACGTACATACATACAGACAGACAGACAAACAGACATTCAGCTTTATATATAAGATTGCTGAAGAAGAAAATCAGCTAGTAAGTGATGAAATTTGCAAAGCATAAGGAACGAGGCCAACAACAATTTCATTTTACAAGCAGATCAGAACGGACCACAAACAACAATTACCAAAGACGAAAATATTAGCTTAGGAGGCAGTGCAGGAGGCAATGCACCTCAAAAGTAAAAAGATTTTTTCCTCAGATAGTTGGAGCGTGCGGCGCACGCGCGTTTATGGTCAATGCGGCAAAGCGGTGCATTATTTGTGGGCGTGTCCGGCACTACGCCAAACGCGTGCCATCCTAGACATTTGGTGCGTGCGACGCGCGTATTAAAGGCAGCGTCCAGGCAGATCTGGACCTATGGGGCTTTTACGTGGAAAGTACTTTGGGGCCCTAACTAAGGCACTGCCCAAGTGGCAGCTCAGGTGGTGCTCTATGGCTGAGATATTCCCCTCGAAACTGGCCCCCGCGAACGTATTCGCATGGATTCATGGCAGTTTCGCGCCAGGATCCACGCTTTGCGCCATGAATCCATGCGAAACACGGTCGCGGGGGCCAGTTTCGAGGGCAATATCTCAGCCATGAGAGCACTACCTGAGCTGCCACTTGGGCAGTGCCTTAGCTAGGGCCCCAAAAGTACTTTTCACGTAAAAGCCCCATAGGTCCAGATCTGCCTGGACGCTGCCTTTAATGGCCAACACCGTGACCCGCACGCTACGTTTATGTTCGATCTCGCCGCGCGCCTAATTTTGTACCACGCCGCGCGCGTGCCTTTATACTCTACCCGTGCGGCCAGCGCGTCTGCAATTATCACATGCTGTAAGCACAAGGGGTAGGGGTACGAAAGCCGCCGACTTGGACCGCCTCCGCGGGCTGCTGGTCCTGGAACCACACTCAACAACGTTGGGAAAGGACCAACTGTCCGCGAAAAGCGGCTCAACCTGGCGGCTTTCGTTCCCTCACCCAAGCACAAGGGATACCCGCGCAGTGTACGACGCAGTGGTCAGAGTGCCTCATCATTCAAAATGTTAGATATCACATCGTAGTGTATGAATAGTCGTAGAAGTGGAAGTTGTTTTTTGCTTCCAAGCGTTAGCCTTCGGTAGCATCGGCAATGGATGCTGAACCTGAATTCTTGGATCCAAATACGAATTCATATTCTTTGGCGTATGAAGAGTGGAATTCACTATCAAGACCTGTTGCATACAGCGCAATGAAAAACTGAAAAAATGCAGCCATCCGCGGGCCAACACCAGCGGCGCGGCATCCAATGTCCCGCCACCCGCGCACTGGGTGTTGCGCCACCGTGTGACTGCGCGCGCGCTGCCCGCTCCAACTGTCTGAGTCCGGTCACAGCAAAGTCGTTGTCGGTTGGTGATAACTTCTGACGGCTAGTCATAGTGAACTAATGACATTTCTCAATATGGTAGAGAGCATTGCAGACGCTTGAACATTGCTTTTCAAAATTTTGCCTGATTGAGTCGATGATAAACATTAGCCATTTTTCAAAGTCAAGTTTGTAAATGGTGGTATGAATGTTTGGTTATCCAACCGCCTTCTCAGACAATCGGAGCGGGCAGCGCGCGCGCAGTCACACAGTGGCGCAACACGCACTGCGCGGGTGGCGGGACACTGGATGCCGCGCCGCTGGTGCTGGCCCGCGGATGGCTGCATTTTTTTCAGTTTTTCATTGCGCTGTATACCACAGGTCTTGATAATGAATTCCACTCTTCATACTCCAAAAAATATGAATTCATATCTGAGTCCAAAAATTCAGATCCAGCGTCCATTTGCAATGCTACCGAAGGCTAACGCTTGGAAGCGAAAAGCAACTTCCACTTCTACGACTATTCATACACTACGATGTAATATCTAACCTCTTGAATGATGAGGCAGCCTGACCACTGCGTCGTACACTGCGCGGGTATCCCTTGTGCTTACAGCATGTGATAATTGCAGGCGCGCGGGCCGCACGGGTAGAGTATAAAAACACGCGCGTGGCGTGCTACAAAATTAGGCGCGCGGGTGGCGAGATCGAACATAAACGTAGCGCGCGGGTCGCGGTTTTGGCCATTGATACGCGCGCCGCACGCACCAAATGTCTAGGATGGCACGCGTTTGGCGTAATGCCCGATACGCCCACAAATAAGGCACGCGCTTTGCCGCATTGACCATAAACGCGCGTGCGCCGCACGCTCCAACTATCTGAGTTGTTTGGACTTTACTGAAGGCTCTGGAATAGAGAGGAATTTTTTTCTTGGAAGGAAGTGCGCGAGGCAATAAGCACGCTGTGTGAGAATGAGTGGGTCTAGTGAGCAAACGTAACTTCGGAAAAAATCTGCGCCTAACGGAAATTCTCTAAAAATACCAAAAAATTCTTAGACTTTCAAGAATAAAAGCAAGTCATGTGCATGAGTTTTCATAGACTTTCTCACAAGTTTCGCAACCCCCCCCCCTCTGCACTTGGTACTCCTGTAGCAGCGTTTGCAGCTTTTTTTTGCCCCTTTTGACAAATGAGAAATGCACTCGATCTTCCCCAATGCATGTCCTTCAAGGTGCAGGTGATGGAAGGCACACACTATTCCTATCGGTAGAGGGATGGTTTCGCACTCGATTGCAATGTTAGAAATCTTACTTTTTCTGCTCCTGATCGGTAAATCATCTGAAACAAGGTAAATAGGATTTCGACTTTTCTTGTAGTTCACTCCTTTGCAATAAGTTGACGCATATATGCATTTTGTGCCTCTACATGTTTTAGTCGTAAGGAGTCTTTTCCTTTACATTTCCACTAAAGCTTCTCATGCTCTGAAATCGTATTACAGTTCAATGGAACACGTCAGGAAGCTGTTGCCAGTGTTAACTACCAGTCTGCGGAAGGTTTGTACAACTAAAGCTTATTACATGACATATGCAATTTCCATCATAAAATTCGGTTTGGACATTAGTTTGGAGCTTTTGAGAACGCTAAATATCAGGGTTCTTGCGGAAAAATCGCTGTGATTGGAGGGTCCGTGGAGTATACTGGTGCACCGTACTTTGCCGCAATATCAGCGCTGAAATTGGTAAGCCAATTTATATCATGTTAACCTTTGATTTTCCACCGTATAGATCACAGGCTCAAAGGCCTTTTCGGGCAAGAAGTTGATTTTGAGAATTTTGGGTTAACTGGGCCTATTCGTTATGCTGAACCCGAAAATCCTCACTGGGGAGCGCGAAAACGGTGAAGAGGGGCTTTAAGGCCTAAGGCCTAAGGCATACCTCACGCGATTTTAGTCGCCGCGCGATTTGGCACTGCAACGACTCTTCATAGCTGGTCGTAAACGCCCTTTGCTTGGGCCAGACTTGCTGCGTTTGTTACATACGGAATCTACGCACTTATGCATCTGAGAGCCTCGCATGCTCAATCGCTGGATATCTGGCAAATAGCCAAGTCGCGAGGATGTGGCGATTTTACGAAATTGCGAGAGGTATGCCCTAGGCCTAAGGCCGTGGGCATACCTCGCGCGATTTCAGTCGCCACATCTGGCAATTTGCCAGATGTCTTCAAATTCAGTACTGGCAGACCCCAAATGCATAGCATGTATAACTTTCGTAGGTTGATAGAATGCCCTATCTTCCGTACATCTAGCAACCCCTTACTATAAGTTATGAACAACTGGAGTAATGCCAAATCGCGGCTCGACTAAAATCACGTGAGGTATGCCAAGGGCCTAAGGCATACCTACCTCACCCGATTCCAGTCGCTGCACGATCTGGCACTGCAAGAACTCTTCATAATTATCCCTAAACGCAGTGTGCTTGGGCCAGACTTGAAAGTGCTGTGAAAACAAAAATGAAAGTGCTGTGAAAACAGACATCAAAATAATCAGACAGATAAGAAAGTGTTTGTGACCGTGGGCATTGAAGTAGTAGGTGAGATTAGGGGCGTTAAACGCTAACTAAATGTTTAGTCGATTCACAGAACTCCTCTGGAAAAATTATGCATGAAAAAATATAGATAAAAAAATCTGTAATCATTTTCTTTCAAAGAAGGTGCGACAAAAAGAGAGCAAACATAGCAATAAGGTGAGACCGAACAAGAATAATAGAGGCGAATTATGCTCTAAATCTAATTTTCTTGAATTACATACCCATTTGGAAGATTCAGTGCTCATAAGATTGATTGTAGTGGAAATGGCCAGCTATATAACATGCGAAAAAAGATAACTCCAAACTGTTTTTCAGAGCTGTACGTTTTTCAAAATTATCTGTAACTCGTCGTCCTGAGAAAATATTATCAGCTTTCATTCTGCTCTCACCTACCACATCTTCAATGAACACGATCGGAAGCACTTTCCATAGCATCTTCATTATTTTTTTTTTTGGGAATCATTTACTCGTCGCTTATGTAATTCCTTTCTGATTATGCCAGTAGAAACAAGAAGATTGCCCGGAGGGGAACAAATGCAGGAGTGTGCGAGATAGGTGCGACGTAGGCGCGAGGTAGGCGCGAAGTGATAATTACCTCCGCCGGGTGCGCCTGAAGAAGCGGCAGGCCTTTGGAGGATCCTGACACGCCGCCACTTGATACTTTTGCGAACACTTACAGAAGCTACGCGCCCATGCATTTGACACTCGCGCACCTGAACTGTAGACATCTGGCAAAACTCCAAGTCGCGTGTATGTAGCGATTTGAGGGAGTCGCGGGGAGTATGCCTTAGGCCCAACGTAGAGGGGGTTATTAGGTGGACGGAGTCTTCCACTCTGTGAAGTCGTCTCCCAGCCTCCGGAGCCATCTTTTCGCTTCCACTTACCGCCCTAATATTGCCTCCGGCGCAGCGCTAACGTGTTACTTGAAGTCGGAACCGAGAAGATCGCTTCGAGACTTGGGAGGATGACTTCACAAAGTGGAAGACCCCTCCCACCTGCTGACTTCTCTCTTGCGTTAGAGCTCTTCTTCGCCGTTTTCGTGCTCTCCAGTGTGGATTTTCGGATTCAGCATAGCAAATAAGTCCAGGCAAAAAATCTCAAAATCGACTTTTACCCGGACCATGCCTTTAGAATAATATGTATATCAAGAAGTATATTGCAGGGAGCGGATTTGGTATATGTTATGTGTGCTCCAGAAGCTGCGCCTGTTATCAAATCGTTCTCTCCTGAATTAATTGTTTATCCTGGTCTCGACCCTGATGCGGTCCTACCAGTAGGTCTGCTGTCACACCTTGGGTTAATATCTCTTATTGCCATTTAGAAACTTGAAAGAGTTGACGCTATAGTTCTGGGACCTGGCTTGGGTCGCAGTCCACATGTTGCGCCCCTATTTGATAAAGTTGTAGATTTTGTCATAAATAAAAACCTCCCTATGGTGATGGATGCGGTGAGTTATCATGTCCTCTACATTGTCAGGGCCAAGAATATATTATTTTATATTGCAGGACGGGTTGTGGTTCCTGAATGAGTCCATAAGTAAAGGTATAAAGCCCTTGCCTTCGGCAATCCTGACACCCAACATGGTCGAGTTTTCAAGATTGTGCGAATCTGCTCTAGGCGAAAAAGACGTTCTTAAAATAAAAGTGCGGTATATTCCATCCGAGAATTATGCAGCATGTCTACATCTTTATTGTAGGATCAGTCGAAACTAGAGGATCTGGCTTCACGCTTGAGTACTCGCCTAGGCACATCGCTGTTTGTTAAAGGGAAAGTGGATATCATTACAAATCCTGATGGAAAAGGTTCGAAGCTTTTTGTCAAACTAATGCCGGATGCTTATTTGTTTCTTCATCAATCACTTTTGGCATTTTATACTCTCCAAGTTCATACATTTCTCTACTTTTTGGCTATTAAATCAAATATAGGGGTGCTTTTTGTTAGTAAAGTCTTTCGAGGATCAGTTTTCCAGTATATCGACCCTCTTGTTGCAAGAAATTAGAAAGCAGCGTTCTTACGATTATGATAGCGCGCTACAAAAGTAATTTGTTAGAAGACGTGTGAAAAGAACTCGAGATACTAGGAACGTCTTTCAGTGATGTTCTTTGAAATCAGATAGAGATCCATTTAACTGCAAAGGTGTCGATAGAAAAGTGTCTTAAATACCCCCTCCGGATGGAAATCCTGGGACCGCCACTGGTATCCGGATCTCCTTTTTGTCATAATCTGTAAGCTTGATTTGTTAGAGAAAATTAACTAAGAAAAAGATGCCATGCTGTTTTTATCTCGTAAATCAATCTACACTTTTGACACTCAAAAAGTAAGGATGTAATTGTAAGGATATAAATACTTTTAACAACTACCATGTATCTACTGTAGTTCTGCAAAGAACTGTCATGTGACATGATTTCACTATACCGCCTACGTAAATTCAAGTAAATAGAACTGATAACGATTTTGTAAGCGCTAACGAATGGATTAGTTGCAACACAAGGATACATAGATACTTTAATCGCTGCATAGGCAACAGTATTCGGTTTGTTTAGTGACTGTGGGACAAGATGAGGGTTCTCCAAGAAGATGCGGAGGACAGGGTGATGTGTCAAGTGGTACACTTGCAATGTTTCTTCTCTGGGCAACAAGGTATTTTGCTGGTTTCTCCCTTTCTAGAATCTGCACTTTGAAGGTTTTCCTTGATTTACCTTCAAAAAAATTAGCCAGTTGGATGTCACCACATCGCTGTTGTAGGCAGTCAAGCGCAGAGGAAGCCAAAAATGCAGCTGGTCTTGCCTGCAGTGAACTTGTTCGTCGTCTCGCCAAAACAACCTACGGGAAAATGGGACGTTCAATGATCACTACTGATATGATCAATGAGTTGCCCGCACTTTTACGCGAGGTGGACGGAAAATAGAACTGGTATCTTGAATTACTACAAGGGAAGTGTATTTGCTCGAAGAAGTCTTTCTGAACGAGATCTACACCGTTATGGAGAATACTGAATGCTGATTTGCAATCCATCTTGATTATCTGCCATGCCCCTTTGGGTGCCGAATAAGCGTCTTTTGGCTCATAAATGGCAAATGGAACAGAATCAAATAGAAGCTCAAATGGGCTAGTGATGTTTATGAAGGTACTGACAATGAGTGCAATGTATTAGGTTCGAAAGTTCTGTCGTTTCATTTCTGAAAATTTGTAACTTTGCGCTGTTTCAACGGATTTGCTTGCCTGTAATTTCATTAGAAAGAATAAGTCTTTCTCTTTCAAACGCTTTCTTGCGGAGCTTCTGTTTCACATTGGGTGCGGAGATAAAAATGGAAAACTAAGACCATGTAATCTTTAACCATTTTAAGTTAGGTCACCAAAAATCTGGAATGCTGCAGAAAAATCTGAAATCATCAGTACATATGTTTTTTTGACCTATCCTTTGCATCTGTGAAAAAATTGTGCTGTTTGGACGTCTCTGTGAGAAGTTATGAATATCGAGTTTACTATGGAAAAGGCCAAAATTAATTGATTTGTCAATTTTCGCGAAAATCATAACTTCTCACAGAAACGTCCAAACAGCACAATTTTTTCACAGATGCAAAGGGTAGGTCAAAAAACATATGTACTGATGATTTCAGATTTTTCTGCAGCATTCCAGATTTTTGGTGACCTAACTTAAAATGGTCAAAGTTTACATGGTCTTAGTTTTCCATGTTTATCTCCGCACCCAATGTGAAACAGAAACTCCGCAAAACAGCGTTTGAAAGAGAAAGACTTATTCTTTCTAAAAAAATTACAGGCAAGCAAATCCGTTGAAACAGCGCAAAGTTACAAATTTTCAGAAATGAAACGACAGAACTTTCGGTACAACCTAATACTTTTGTTAAATCTCGTCGTTCACACACTGCTATATTTGTGCGCTGGAGGGACAGTAATGCTCTGATCTGGTTCCTGCGTCCATTATTCATTTCAGAAAAAGAAACGCTCATAACTCGCATCTAGATGCGCCCAGTAGATACCGAAAACGGAGTGGAATTAGCTTCAGTGCTCTTATAAATTGTAGGTTTTATCTAAAAGAAAAGAAATTGAAAGAAGGAATCTGTGTGGAAAGGCTACTTCGACGAAGATACTTTCCTTGTGAGAAATGTATTCATACTCGTAGTTGTACCTCGAACATTGCTCGTACTTCGTGTTTGTATTAAATTGCACTATTCGGAATTGAATTTGCTTGTACCTTGAATTTTGCAGTATAGATAAAATAGAAATTCTTTTTGAACTCATTTCATCCTATGGAAAAATTGTACTGTCTCCGCAGAACAACTTTGGTTCACAAATAAAGTGCGTTTACCTTCCGTTTCTTATCCTGTGTTTTAATCAATCAGTTTTGCAAAGAGGGAGAGTGACTCTCAATAGTAGAGTAGTTTGCGTCTGCTACTTTTGCTACAGAAGTCAGGATCAATTTTGCTGTATAACAAAAAGCGATGATCAGGTGAAACTTTCTTTAAAGCGAAGAAAAAACCATTAGAACTTCTAATGAGCTCTACATCAAGGTGGATTTAAATTTTTCCATATGCTTTTGAACCCAGGCACTCATAA
Organism: Cylicocyclus nassatus; assembly: GCA_958299035.1. Taxonomy (NCBI): domain Eukaryota; kingdom Metazoa; phylum Nematoda; class Chromadorea; order Rhabditida; family Strongylidae; genus Cylicocyclus; species Cylicocyclus nassatus. The sequence continues at coordinate 52,103,623 of CATQJL010000223.1, read as the reverse complement.
CTTCAAATCTTTCCAACCTTGACTTTATCTAAAATGAGAAGAAGAGTTACATTGTCTTATTCAAGCGCATGGTATCTGTAGCCAAGTTTCAAATTGCAGGCACTTGAAGTCGGATCCCATTTGTGATTTCAATTCTGATTTCATTTTTTTTAATTCTTTTATTTTTGTTTGTCTAGTATAAACCCACGTAAAGGTAAAAGGCAGATATTTTTGTGTTTTGGGCCTATATTGGTTTCTCGATAAGCCATATAAATGGTCATTCCGAAAGTAATTTCGCTTTTTTCAGAGAGGCGGCATTTTTTGGTAGCATTTGATTGAATGAAGATTTCTAACAGATTTTGGTAGCATTAGAACAAGCATTTCATCCTCTGTCTAATGGATGTGAAGTTGTTGCAGCACAGTCAATCAGCTTTCAGAAAATACCCAAAATCTGCGACACATGATTTATGATATGGTCAAGTTTCACAATTTTTCTAAACTTTTATGTCAAACTTCCGAAGGAGTTCAAGTAACGCGTAGATAGAGCAAACCTTATAGGATGCAAAACAATTTTTTTCTGCTTTCCATAGCCTATCATACTTTTTTAACAGAATTTTAACTGACGCTACCAATTTCCATACTTAGACAGCTAAATCCTCATAGAACATTAAAGGGAGAGCAGGGTACTATTCGATGCAGCTTTTTCTCCTCTTTCTAATAGATGTTTTCTGTTGCCGATTCGTTTACTCTTCAGGGACAAAATCATCATAAGTCATTTTTTTGAACGCGCGCCAGGCTGTACCTGAAAAAGCCGAAATTTGATATTTCGAAACCGTAAACTCTCACATGCTTTGTAAAATTAGTGCTAAATCATAATACCATCTTGGAAGTTTTAGATTCCGAAGATTTGTTGGTGTTTGATGCGAATGTGGATGACATAGGCCTGCCACAATCTGATGGTTTTGGTTAAAAATTTTTTAGAAAATTATGGCGGAGTAAGAAAAAAAGAAAAAAGTTTTAGTGCATCCTATAAGGTTTGCTCTATCTACTCGTTACTTGAGCTTCTTTGGAGAGTTGATATAAAATTTTAGAAAAATTGTGAAACTTGACCATCTCAAAAAGCACTAAAAGCTCATTGAATATGCTGCAACAGTTTCATGTCATTTAGATAGAGGATGAAACGCTGGTTCGAATGTTAGCTAGATCTCTTAGGAATCTTCATTCCATTGAATGTGGCGCCCCTCTGAAAAAAGCGAAATTACTTTCGGAATGACCTAATATCAGGTTGGCTTTAATAAATTTGGTCACTTTCTCGCTCTACAAATGCCGCAAACGAATATTTGTCCAGTGTTTGGTATCTCCGGAAAGAGCATTACACTTCAATGAGCATTAAAATGTAATCACTGTTTGAGTAGAATTTACATTTCTATGAAAAAAAAGGGCAAAGAAGTGAGAAACCCCAATTTTCTTGTTGTGCGCAAATGTGAGGTCAGATCCAAGCGTAAATAGAGAAAATTTGGATGTATGAAATATCAAAATACTCTTCTTTACATCTATCACAGCATGAAAACGAAGCTTAGAAACTCAAAGAATTGCATTATTGGGAATTCAGCTATTGGGGCATAACTGCCCTTCACTGATGATGTGATAGTTAAGCTTTGAATATCCCCTCCCAATAATCATAGATGAAAAACCAAGAAATTTTTTTTCTCGGAGGATTGCATGTAAAAACAAAGTTATTTTTTTAGCCAATCTGGTAAGTACAAAATTTATATCAATCTGCTGTGGACTGTCTGAGTACGAGCAAGTTCATGCTCCATAAAGTTTCTGGATGGAAAAGCTTCTATCGTGCGTAATTGGAAGTTTTAGATTTTGATTTCACTCCGTTCGGATTAGACTATGTGCAACTGTTCGTAGGCCATTATGAAGAATTGTTTTGCTCTGTGACTAACCTCTTGAGTCCTGATTTGAAAAAAAATAACAAAGCTCAGCACGATCCCACCAGCATGCAGATCAACTTACCGGGCCTCGCGCTATCTCAAAGGTGGGAAAACGCAACTTCGATGATAAACAAATACTACACCTGGTATGTGCGTACTAGTGAGGAAACTGATACAGGGCAAGTGAAGGGTTTTGGACGCATTCGACGTTTGTCTATATCTGCAGTGGTCTGGTTGGTCTTCATTCAATTCATTATATCCTAGCATCATCTCGTCAGTCTTCAAAAATGGGCGCAACAGCTTTTATTTCTTTTCGTTGGAAGAAGAAGTTGCCCCAAATGAAACGTATCATGCTTCATCATAGGTTGTGGTTGCTTCGACATGTGTGGTGCCAAAATTGGATGTAAACTTTTTTTTCAAGAAATTAGGTCAAGCACCAGGCTTGATTTTTGTATGCTTTATTATGTTCTTTGCATGCATATTACAACTCCGCTCGTAATTTGTGAAAAAAATTGGAGGCGGCCGCTCAACTTAGGCGGCGGCCACCGAAGTTAGGCGGCGGCCACCGAAGTTAGGTGACAAAGTTAGGCGGCGGGGGCCTAAGTTAGGCGTCCGCCGCCTAACTTTTTTAGAAATCGTCGAGATACCCTTATTCAAAGTTTATAAATTCAATACCTAAGAGTACTATTCAGGGCTCGGTACAGCTGGCACCGGATCAAGCTGGATATGGGTGCGAAATCAAAGAGGATATCGTTTTTCCGGGTCCGGGGCGGAGAAGAGCCGCAAGAATGCTGCCGGCATGCCACCGTCATGCTGTCCATCAAACAAACAAAGGCGTTGTTTTCACCAAAACGCAATAGTATGACACCAAATTTGATATGTGCATGCGCGTTGGGGGACCCGAACTATGGCCCAAAAATTTATGAAAAGCTTATGTGAATGAAAGCTGTGCTGAACTTTCTTCTGAATTAGCTGGCACCGTGCCAGCTGGGTGCCAGCTGAGCTGGCACCGACACTTTGCTCACATAAGTTTTCATACTTTTTTTCTACATAAAACGTATCTACACCGTAAAAGTTCACATACAGAGAAGAAACAATTTCATAATGTTTTCTTTTCAGCATTTTATAGCCATCTGAAAATTACTGGGTCTGCTCCGCAGTCGAAAAATCGGCTTTTTCTGCTTCTCAACATGTGATTCAACCACTTAAAAAGGACAGAAAGCTGTGAAAAGGTTGTTCCATGAAATCAGCATGCATGAAAACTACTACATGCTTTTACATAATCTAAAAATGATGACGGGTCCTCAAAACAGGTCAAAGGGGTCTTCGCGCGAAATTTTCAACATCAAACGGGACTTCGTTTTGAAATTTCCCTGGTGCCAGCTCGTGCCGAGCCCTGGTACCATTCAACTCAGCTCGGCGAGGCACATCTTCCAATATATAGATGTGTCACAATCTACAGGATATAGGACGTTAGTTTTCACAAAACAGACTTACGGTGGTGGGTTTAGTTTTCCTTCCTTTTTCCTTTCTTTTTTCCTTTTTTCCCGGGTACTACCGATGGGGTTTACACAAGTAGTCACTGGCAAGGGAGGGTAAGTGCTACGCCTCCGGTAGCTATTCTTTCAAAGGGAGCGCCAACCCCTGGGAGCAGTCCTCCCGAAACTTTAAGTAACCTTCCCTCTGGTATGGGATGGGGCCCTTCTATACCTTAGATCTAGGCTCAAAAACAATACAAAAACATATGGTTATTCCCACTCTTACTTTCAGGGTTCTACTTTCTATAAACGTAAGGTATCCGGCAGGTACAACCTACTGAATTTTGGCAATGAAAATAAGGGCTCAAAATGTAATCAATCCTGTAAGATATGCAGTAAAATAGACTATAACAACTATGTAATATCACAAGTCACTGGATTCAAAATTAGTACCTATAAACACACAGTGTGTACATGTAATTCAAAAAACCTTGTATACTGCATTGGATGCGGTACTTGTGGTCTACAGTATGTTGGAATAACCACTCGAAAACTTAGTGAAAGAATTAAAGAACATATTAGAGGTATAACCAAGGAAAGCGATAATAAAATATTATATAGACACTTCAAGGAAAAAGGATGCAACGGTAAGGATATTAAAATATCAATCCTGGACAACTTACCCGATAATCAAGACAAAGAAATACTTAGAAGCAAAGAGCTTTTTTGGATCAAATTGTTAATGACACCTTTCCCATTCGGTTTCAATGACAACATTAAAGGCTATGGAAATATCAGTTTAATGCAAAACCCTTTAACAACCTCAAAATCTCATCCATTTTTTAGCCTCAAAATATTGAAAGATAGTACAAATAGAGGCAACCATAGACATCATAATAGACCAAACAGTACTATAGAAGAAATTTCTAATGAAATCAATCTGCTCTTTGAACACACGGAAAACCCATATGAGATCTTCAAGTATCTAAAGTCTAAACCACAAAAGTATATTTCCAAACTTATACACCACCTAATTTATCCCACCAACTATTTCCATTTATCAAAAATCAATAAAATCATATTACTTAGTACATTATGCTACTATCACTTCAACAAACAAGACGATAACAATAAAAAACGATTCAAAAACCTGCCTTCAGTGAAAATTCCTTTTTACACTACGATTCTGGATAGAGTCAACCTTAACAAGGTTTTCAACAATCAAATCGTTAAAGCTCTAATCGCTGAAGGAAACACGGAATTCAAAGAATTTAGAGTTATTTTTGAATATAACAATCCGATTTCTACACGTATTTTTAACTATAACAAGTTTTTAAACACAATTCAAAATTTTGATATTGCAAATATACCTTGTATTTGTAATAAATATCAAAACTATGTATCAAGCCATCACAAACATATTATTACAGGTGATATCAGTATTTTCAGGAAACTAGACATATATGAAATGCTCAAAAAAGGTACGAAATTTCGACCTCCATACATATTAACTAAGCAAAAAATCAAAAGCATTTGGTTAGATATACTTCAAGAATACCTTGTTAAACTAAAGAAAAAATACCACTTAAACAATCATACTATGGAAAAAATCTGCGAAATTGTCTACCATAACTTTGGAAAAATTGAGTCCAAACTATTCTACTGCACTAACAATAATACATCAGCTAATATCGATAGAAAAGAACTTGACTATATACATAAATTCTTTGTAATCTGCCCCCTTGATAAGGCTAGTTCCAATTACGGGATCATTTGCAAAAGATTATACTTAGAAATAATAATAGAAGAGATGGGAATAACTACGCATATAAAAGGCAATCACATATACGATAAGGTTGAGCATGCCAATATTGACGAGATCATTAACAAACATCTTACCTTTACCAAAAATATGCACATTAGAATCAACGAAGGATGTAATATTCCCGTTATCTATTGTTTACCAAAATTACATAAAAACCCTATAAAATTCAGGTTTATAAGTGGTGCGTATAACAGCAGTACCAAACCCATTACAACTGAATTGTTAAGTCTTCTCAATTTTATTAGGAATCACTTCAGAAACTATGCAAATACTGTTCTAAAGAATAAAAAATGCTTACAAACTTACTGGGCTATTAATGATATCAATATATCATCAAATCTAACAAACATAGAGGCTAAAAATAAACGGCTATTCTCGGCTGATTTTACCAACATGTTTACCAACATTCCCCAAAATATCATTACCCATAATCTAAAAGAAATTATCAAATTATGCTTCAAAAATGCCTCCAAAAAATACATAAAAATTAATAACAATCAAAGAGTCATGTACTCCTCCACACAAGAGGATAATGACGGTTACAGGTACTATAGAGTAGAAGATCTAATTTATCTTCTAGACTATATTCTACATAATAGCTTCTGCCGAGTAGGCAAACAACTATTTCATCAAAAGGTTGGAGTACCTCAAGGAGGTAATGCTAGCCCTATAATCGCAGATCTTACACTTTCATACTTTGAATACACATTTGCATTTAACACACAAAATCCAAATTTCCTATTCCGGGCATATCGATATATGGATGACATACTTATTATTCACAATAAGACACAGGAATACATAAAGTCTTTATTGAAAAAAGTATATAACAATGTTTTAAATATGGAAACCACCAATACTACACTGTATGAGTGTAATTTTCTAGACCTACACATCCTTATCGAAAAGGATATTATCATCACTAAACAGTATAATAAAACGGAAGACTTTGGTTTTGATGTTGTGCGATTCTGTCACGGAACTTCGCATATAAGCTTTGCACTCAAAAATGCGATTATCTATACAGAAGTTTTAAGAATCTACAGAACATGCACGAAATTTGAAGATTTTCATGAAAGAATCAAAAGCCTGATTAGGTTGTTACTAAAATTAAATTATAGCAAAGAAGTCATACAACTAGGAATTTTCAAATGTATTACTTTCAACAAATGTATTACATACAAGTATATTCAACTGAGCAAATTCAGAAATGTTAAGAAATTTGTTTGCAATACCATAAACAGTATGATCTGACTCCTTGGCCTATCCTTTGATCTATTTGAACTACCCCACAGGTATAAAAGGCAATCCCGCTACAGTGATACCACTATTCCTCTCCAGCCCACTCCTCCCTACTGATGAGCCTCGGGAGTGGTCTCAAACAGTTTCCTGTCTAGGGGTAGAGGCGAAACAGGACCTTTGTTGATGAAATTATTTTGTTTGGATGGACTGGTCAGTGGGCTGATAATATTTACATTCATTTGCTGTTGCTGGCACTTTGTGTGAATAATGTGAGAACAGTAAAAAGTCACTTCGCACGGATCCGTTTGAATTTCGCTCAGAGTGGCTAATCGATGCGTTGATTGCAATAATTATGTGCAGGGTATTTGCAGCTGTATATGTGAGCGCGCGCATTGCGCGGCACAAGCGACGGCACCATACTAAGAACTCGCCAGTATCTTTTCTGATGAAACAAATTGTGAAAGTGTGTACGTGTATAATTCAATACAACCAAACCAAATAAGGGTAGATTGTAGGAAGAATTTCTAGTAAATCAATAGATTTCAATCTTACAAGTCGTAACGGATTGGTGTGCAGTACGCAGACCACTCCTTTACGACTGTCGACGACACATTCATTTGCTGCAGATGGCACATTGCACGGATACACTCGGAAAACGATGTAACGTCATACTTGGAATTATGTTGCACTTATGACGGACATTGAAAAGCGTCTCTGGTAAAGAGGGTTGTACATGAAAAGATTCTTTCTTGATTCTTGGTAATCCTCCGTGTCTTTTCTTGTTAACTTGCTCAATTTTCTTTTCCACATCGAGACAGAGATTGTATAGGTTGAAAAATCTAAATTAACTAATTAATCAGTGCTAATATAACAATTTGCTCTACTTGGCTTCTCTAAATATTCTCTCCAGATAGTACTCGTCCCGCGGCAGAGGTATGCTATAGTGTGGACCCCGGCCAGGTTCTCATATGTACCTCCGCGCCGCGCACGCAACGCGCGTCGGGCTGCCTTCTAGGCGCCCTCATGTATTCGTGTCCTTTCGAATTTCTAAGCTTTTTTCTTCTTTCTTCTCCGTTCTTTGTGCTTCTACTCTGTATTTCAGGCAAGAAATGGCAGATAACCGCTGCAACACGCCGTCTTCCTTGTTATCCAACATGTCTGAGGAGCTAAACCAGGCAAGACTCGGTCTGCCGGTTGCTGCAGCGGGACCCTTGTCTTGAATGTTCCTTCTAGGTTAGCCCAAGTCCTGCCCGAGGACTCGCCGGGCCGCATACGTTGTCTAAACAAGCTTGAACTCGTGTTTAGCAAATTTATCGTGTATCTGTACCGTCACATTTGTGATCTTTTCTTCTACAATTATTTGAAGTATGGAGACAAAAAACAAGAGGTGCTTGTTCAGACAATGTATGCGAGTACGGTCCGAATTCCTATTCCTATGAAGGACACTCCGTGTTTCACCAACCGGCCACACGTAATCAAACATTTTGAATCCAGATGGGGTCATATAAGGAGTTCTTTTCGCTTATCTCACTTGATTGCATTGATTGCAAGACCTCGGCGAGTCATTGGGGAGGACTTGGGCTAACCTAGAAGGAAAATTCAAGAGAGAAGTTGGCTGCAGCAACCGGCAGACCGAGTCTTACCTGGTTCAGCTCCCTCAAACATGCTGGATAACAGATAATAGGGCATGTTGCAGCGATTATCTGCCATTTCCTGCCTGAAATACACAGTACAAGCACGAAGAACGGAGAAAGAAGAAGAAAGAAGCTTAGAAATTCGAAAGGAAACGAAAACACGAGGGCGCTTAGAAGGCAGCCCGACGCGCGTTGCGTTCGCGGCGCGGAGGTACATATGAGAACCTGGCTGGGGTCCACACTATACCATCGCGAAGGTAATTCAGAATGAGGGGAAAGATGGTGGAATCTCTGTCGATGAATAAATGTCCGCGCTGTAAAAATTGTTTTCTTTTAAGTCTGAAAAAATAATCCGCTCACCCTATCAAGCCGATCTTTCCAATCTCTCTGGAAAATTCGATTGAAATAGCTACCTTTGACTGAAGTCAATGTGCTCAGAGAGGTTTTAAATAACACACCTTCAACTTCCAAAACTATGGTTGGCGCCATTTTGCTAAAATATGAACAGAAAGGATAACAATTTTATCCCTCACGAGAAGAAAAGTTAGAAGAAAATTTTGACTTGTGAAGACTACGAAAACCTGGCAAAACGAACTTAGCGTGCAAGAACTTCTATGGAATTGAAAGTCACCGACTTAGGCCCGTATGCGCGATCCCCGCTGGGAGAGGAGGGGATCTGAGAGGGAATACGTCATATCTCCCTACTCTAGGTATCTTTCTTCTTGTTCTCTATTTGCTTATGAAGGTTCTCATACCTATACACCTGCGCATAATGGATGCCAGGTTACTGCCATATAAGATTGGTTTTTTGCCATTTTCTGTGATCCCCTGGGGATTATTTGGAATATTCGAAATTTTCTCGAATAATCAAATAATCGAATATAATCGAAAATCAAAAGTATCAAATAATCGAACTTCGAATGTTTTCAAGAAAAAAAATTCGAATATCCGAATATCGTATATTTTTGGAAATCAAAAATACCGAATAATCGAATATTGGATATTTTCGAAATAAGAAAATTGTCGAATAACCGAATATCGATTATTTTCGAAATCAGAAAATTGTCGAGTAATCGAATATCGAATATTTTCGAAACGAAAAAATTTCAAATAATCGATATATTCGAGAAAAAAAATCCCAATAAACGAATACTATGCATTGACTATGTCGAATACTCAAACAACTTTTGATCGAATTAGCACGACATAGGACTCCATGATGTGGCAGGTCGAACAACAACAAACGATATTCGCTGATATAAAAAAAAGTGACTCTATCATGTAGTTATCCGATTGCACGAAAATCAAATAGTCTAATAACTATTAAAAGTAGATATTCGATCGAATTCATTCGAATACTTTATTGGAATACTCGAATATTTATTCCATTCGGTCCAAAGTATACTGTTGATCCCCTGGGGATCCCCATGTAGGAGATGAACTCTCATTTTCAAAGTCATTTATCTTCCTGAAAATTCAATGAAAACGCTGCAAAATTGTGCTGAAGATTTACTACGGCACTGCTGAGCATGTTTTCGACAAGAGAAATGGATCCTGAAATTGTGAATTTTTCTAAAATCCTTAGCTCACGAGCAGAGGTTCATCGAAGATTTCGATATCCTGAGATTCCACTTATTTCTACTATAAACATGTTTAGCAGCGCCGTAGTATATCCTCACCATAGTTTTGTTCATTGACTTCTCAGGAAGACAAATGACTTTGAAAAAACCTTTCATCCCAGGGGATCCCCAGGGGACCACACAGAATGCCAAAGAACAAATCTTGTATGGTAGTAACCTGACACCCACTATGCGCAGGTAAGGGTATGAGAACCTTCATAAGCAACATAAAAAAGGGAGAAGAAAAATAGCTAGAGTAGCAAGATTTGACGCACCCCCTCTCAGATCCCCTCCCCTCCCCAGCGGGGGTGTACGTGCTTACGGGCCTAAGGCCTAAGGCTTACCTCACGCGATTTCAGTCGCTGCGCGATCTGACACTTCAACGACTCTTCATAGGTGGTCGTGAACGCACTTTGCTTGGGTCGGACTTGCTGCCTCTTGTTACAACTTAAGGAATCTATGCGCCCATGCATGCAAGAGCCGCGTATGCTTAATCTGCAGACATCTGGGAAATTGCCAAGTCACGAGGGTGTGGCGATTTCGCAAAATCGCGAACGGTATGCCTTAGGCCTAAGACTGCTTCTGCGCCTTCGTCCTGCATTACCCCTCTAGCTTCAGAATTGGCTGTGGCATCTGCGCAAATGCTTCTGCTGTTATGGGATCACATACCTCTAGGAAGACTCCTTGTTGGCTCAGGAAATCCACACGAAACAGCAGCAGTTTATATATTGACCGATTGTGTATTGTAGTAAGTAGCGATTGATAGGAGGATTGGCGGCAGATAGCAGTACTTCTGTCGATGACTGATTGTGGTGATGACAGTCAGTAATTTGGGAGGCCCTTATATACATCTAAGGAGCCTGGCACAGAAGATTCTGGAACAACCTCGTGAAGGCGAGGCAGACGGAGAGGGGGTAAAAGATTTTTGAAATGTTTGAGGCAACAGACAAAAGGGGATGGTTAAAAACTGTGGAACTTTCCAGGACGAGAGATATACAGTTAATAACAACTGATATGGGCAGTTAAGTATGTGTCAGCAGAGATTGGTCGCTCCATAATACTGATGTTATCACAATTTCGCAACTGGTATGATGCAATTCGTTATCTGCACCTCATCTGCACCTGTTTTTCGTTTTCGTGATAGAATCGTCTCTAACTCCTGGGAATCTTCTACAGCAGAGCGTTAAGCTCACATTTTCACTCGCTTTAGTCGTTTTTCAAGTTTAGCATCTCTAGGACTTGAAGTCTCGTGACTGTGCTAAAAAAAAACTCCAAAAAGCCACAAGCAAGCACCGGATATAAACACTAGAAGGCTCCCTCCTCACAACTTGTAGCTCTCGAGCCTCAGAGGAATATGCCGTTCAGCGCTTTCAGCAGTCTGAAGGACGCTCGGATTCTGAAAGTTCTGACTCGCCCACCTGAACACTTCTTGTGATGCAAATTGAGCAGTGCTGAGTCAGGGAATGTCTAAGCAATCCTCGGAGAGGACGAATGTCAGTTCGTTTCTGTCTTTCTTGCTTGTTTTGATCCGGAATTGTCAGATTTTAGATCGCAGTATCTATTCACACTTTGTGATATGCAAGTTTCGTGATTTGTGGGGTTGCGCAGTGTTCGCAGTTTGAGGTTGAAAAAGGAACTGCACAGAATGCATCTCACGGACCTGCAGATCTGTAGAAGCCATGCGTCTGTTTCGAATCACTTTAGATCTAATTTTAGTGCCCAGTGATGGCAGATGCTCATGCTCACAGAACTAGGACTCGTGACTTTTATACCGGTTCACAGTGTGATTTGTGGTCACTTGGTTGTACATTCTATTTCGTACGGGAAAATATCCATTTCCAATGGATTCCAAAGATAGCAAAGTCTACGCCGAAGCAGTAGCCGAATCTAAGCGGCCTGAAGGTGAGAGAATCACAGCAATGGTCGCTGAGCTTTGAATACATGGATGCATTACAGGTGCCATATCAGCAGAAGTAACACGCGCTACCTACAACGGTTACACTATCCCAAATCTTTCTTATTTTAAGTAAGTATGTGTTTCTTCATTATAACCATAAAGCATGAAATACGTTATGAGAAACTCTTCAAGGGAATTGGTTGATTTTCCACACTTGCATATAGCATTCTCAAGAGGATAAGTTGCTCGATTGAAAGAGAATTTTATCTTATATATAAAGCCGAATGTCTGTTTGTCTGTATGTCTGTATGTATGTCTGTATGCCTGTGTGTACGTATGTTCCGAATAGAAAATTCCATTTCTGAACGATCCGCACCAAACCTGGCACACATACACATCGGGCCCCGGCGGGCGTCATAGGCTACTTCTCGTCATCGATCGATATCGATTTTATCGATTTTTTGCAAAATTTGAGCTACGGGGTGGGCGTTGGCACAGGGGGGTAATCGAGCATGCTGATTACGAATATAATAATGACAGGGCCGGGCGGAGCCGTGTAAGTCAACTACTAGTTCATGTATAATCACTACCCCTATTACAGATGGTTCCGCCATGGTCTTGCCAAACTGATCGCTACACTATTCAGCAAGGAGTCTACCCTAGCATCTCTGGACAGCATGATTTCAGCATTGCAAAACTGCGTCAAAAAGAAATATATTTCCATAGAAACAATGGACATCTACTCTTGCTCCAATCTAGAAAAGATACCACAGTTCAAGTGATCGAATAATCGAATATCTTCTAATCCTTTAAATCTTTGACATTATCCAAACTCGATCAAATAGTCAAATGTGCGTAGAACGTGGCGTCTGTGCCATTGCCTTCGTTCAGCAGTAGACCATTCTTTTCTGCATGTCCGATATCTAATAAAGAAGAGGCTAGGCATATTTCAGTGACGGGTATCCGTGTCTACATTAGGAAATGTGTCTAAAAATTGGTGCTGAGTACCGCTTGCTTTACGAGAATGAGCTGAGCCTTTTTCTCTGGCAACTCTTTCGGGCAGAAATGTCACCAGTTCCCACCTATATTATTTCTGCTTCTTAATACCATGGACGCCGAAAATTTGGTGGCGAACTGTTCAGGACAACAAAGGCAAGACCGCTTTATGTTTGAAGCTTTCTGACCATTACACTTTGACAGAATTACGCATGATTGGTACGCAGTCATCGCGATCATTCCGCCTTTCGATGCATTCGCCTCTGTGGGATTGCGACAAAATACTAAAAGTCGTTGACAAATCGAAGAATATTCTTTGCATGCATTTAGAGGTGTGTGTGTGCTTCTTTTGTTTTTCATCCCAACAATATATGTCCTGTTTTTGTGCAGATCAAGAGCGAGCTTGAAGGTGCTCGTGAATAAACACAGATGCCTATACGATTCACAATATATGCGAAAAAGCAATCATTTGCTCTGCTACCGTTCATGAACGAAACTACAGACAGATATAACTTTACATCCGAGCATATTTTTTTCCTCTTATGTAAGATCTTTTGGCGAAGAATTTCCCGATCCTTACAATTTTTTTCTTAGTATTTGCTATTCCGAGATGCATGTTATACCCTCCAAGTTCAAACATTTCTCTACTTTTTGGCTATTAAATCAAATGTAGGGGTGCTTTTTGTTAGTAAAGTCTTTTGAGGGTCAGTTTTCCAGTATATCGACGCTCTTACCGTTGCAAGAAATTAGGAAGCAGCGTTCTTACGAATATAAATAGCGCGCGACAAGAGTAATCTGTTAGAAGACATGTAAAAAGAACTCCAGATACTAGGAACGTCTTTCAGTGATGTTCTTTGCAATCAGATAGAGATCCATTCAAATGTGAAGGTGTCGATAGAGAAGTGTCTTGAATACCTGCTTGTTTTTTTGAAATTTGTTCTAATCATTAGACAGCAACGTGGACTAGGTATCCAGATCTCCTTTTTGTCATAATCAGAAAGCTTGATTTGATAGAGAAAATTAGCTGAAAAAGATGCTATGCGATGTTTATCTCGTAAATCAGCTTATACGCTTGACACTCAAAAAATAAGGATATAAATGTAAGGATATACTTTTAACAACTACCATATATTTACCGTAGTTCAACAAAGAACTGTCATATGGCATGATTTCACTACACCTCCTACGTAAATTCAAATAAATGAAACTGATAAAGTTACGCTAACGAATGGATTAGTTGCAACACAAGGATATCTAGATATAATCGCTGCATATCAGGCAACAGAATTCGGTTTGTTTAGTGACTATGGGACAAGAAAAGGGTTCCCAAGAAGATGCGGAGGTCAGGGTGGTGTGTCAAGTGGTACACTTAGAATGTTTTATCTCTGGGCAACAAGGTATTTTGCTGGTTCCTTTCTAAAATCTGCACTTTGAATGTTTTCCTTGATTTACCTTCAAAAATAATTTAGTCAATTTTGAAGTCATCACATCGCCGTTGTAGGCAATCAAGCGCTGAAGAAGCAAAAAATGCAGCTGGCGTCGCCTGCAGTGAGCTTGTTCGTCATCTTGCCAAAACGACCTAGGGGAAAATGGGACGTTCAATGATCACTACTGACATGATCAATGAGTTGCCCGCACTTCTGCGACGGAAAGTAGGACTTTGATGTTGAATTACTACAAGGAAATTCTTGGTGGAAGTGGCCATCCATAACTCGCTATCTGAGGCACAGTAGATACCGAAAACAGACTTGCAATAAGCGTTCAATGCTCCTCAACATGGTGTACAGGGTATCCCAAAAAATGTGCACACTGTCTGATTGTAGATAACTCTGTATGTCGCCGATTTCCGAATACCATTCTGCATAGCTGGCTAGATTTGCAGCATAAAGCGAATCAGTAATCGCTCTTGCTTGCTGTAAGATTACGGTAAAAACTTGGGGCTTTGTGCCATTGAATGCCATATTTCCTTCAGAAAGATAACCAAATGGGCTAAAAACTCCTATAAAAGGCTAATCGGAGTTGCTGACTCCAAATATGAGATCTGCCCTTACTAAAATGCTAATTTGAGTTATTCCAGGTATAACGTAAAAGCTTTCAGTGCTCGTCAAAATGCGTTTACACATTGAGAAAAGCTTCAAAAGTTTGTATAAAGTTGCGTAGTGAAATCAGCATGCGCGGAAACCCTGCTGCACAGATTTTCAGATTTTTTGACAATTTTTTGTCATTCGCCTATACTCTACCTTCCTCCTATAATAAGGAATCACAATCAGCGGTCCGCTCCATACTACAAATCTAAAATGGTTCAACTCCATTACTTGTGAGCGGCGAAATACGCCATCGCTAGAGAGACAACGATCAAAAAGGTACACATTTTTTGGGACACCCTGTACTTTATTTGAAAGAAAAAATAAGGAAGTAAATTTATTTGGAAAGTCACTTTAACTTGAAATTACTTTTCTTGTAGTTCACTCACACCGCTTGAACTTTGTGTTTGTATTGAAATGCACTATATCTGGAATGTATCATCCACGATTCGTGTAGAGGCGGGGTTTTGCCAACACAAAGCGTGGCGGTTTTTGATAGCGAGAGAATACGAAAAACGATGCTATGACGTGGAGGATAGACAAGTTCATCCTTAAAATCAGGGGAAGTCCGCAACCCGCCTCTACACGAATCGTGGAGACGATCATAAATTTGCTTGTATATGGAAGCCACTATAGATAAAGTAGAAATGAATAGGTTGAGCTCACTTTATCCCATTACTACAAAACGTTTTCGTGGCGCGTCCTGAGCATCTGTGAGGGGACGCGACAAATTTTTTTTAGATGAAAGTGCGTAACATCAGCCACCACTCCGAAAATTTTTTTTGAGATGTTTCTCAAATTTTGCCTTCAGCTAATTTAAATTTTTAGAATTTTTAAAAATTACTTTAATTATTTAGTTTAGGTACTAATCTCTCTTCCCAGTGTTTTTGTTTTAGTTTTTGCGAAGCAAAACTAGGGGGGGGGGAATGACTTTCAATATGCAGAGTAGTTTTCGTTCTGCTGCTTTTGCTTTAGGAGCTAGAATTAATCTTATATATAAAGCTGAGTGTCTGTTTGTCTGTCTGTCTGTCTGTCTGTGTGTACGTATGTTCCGAATAGAAAATTCCATTTCTGAACCGATCCGGACCAAACTTGGCACACATAAACTTCGGGCCCCGGCGGGTATAGGCCACTTTTCGTCATCGATCGATATCGATTTTTGCAAAATTTGAGCTACGGGGCTGGGAGTTGGCACAGGGGGGTAATCGGGCATGCTGATTACGAATATAATAATGACAGGGCCGGGCGGAGCCGGGTAAGTCAACTACAGTACTACTGTAGTCTTCCTATAAAGCAAGAAGTTATGACCATGTGCGAATATCCTTAAAGCGAAAAAAAAATCGTTAGTTTTGATGTGCTACATCAGTGTAAATTCGAATCTTTCTATTTCGCTTTTGAGCTCAGGCACCCATATCCTCAGGTGTTCCATGTTATTGTCTCAGTTTTTTGAATGCGCATGGTTTCTGTAGCTAAGTTCTAAACTTCAGTCACTAAAAATTCGGATTCCCAATTGTATTCTACGAAGCTATTATTCTTGTTTGTCTAGTATAAACCTAAATAAATCTGAAAGGCAGATATCTTCGTGTTTCCTTATTTTGAAATTTTTTTATGGAAATCTGCTTGAACGTATTTTTTGGCCAACCTTCAACTCAAAATTTTACTTAATTGTTCGCTGTTGAGGCAATTTAGTGGTTCGTGAATTTTTTTGGAAAGAAAGTGTATATCGTGAGTATTTAGGTTAGTATCTCGTAGTTTTGAATTCTGGACCGGTAGTAGTCTGGTCGAAACTCCAGTTTAAAACTGCGCGTTAATTCAGAGTTAACTCCGAGTTTCGTTTCTGAGATTCGGAGTTTCGTATTGCTACTTGCGGAGCTATTATAGATGTTGAGGAGACGCCATAGCTTTATCGCAAAGCACTCCCACTAAGTCGGCAGTCGAACTTTCGTTGCTCAGCGCGAAGTGCCTACCACTAGACCACTAGGCCACGGAAAACCTTTGATGCATCACCGTTCTGCCACCATAAATACATGTTGCTTACATCTTATGTGTTCAGGCACGTCAACAGGCATGGTGCCTCTTCGTCCTATGCAGAGTAATTCACTGCCCTACACACACTCCGCCCTCCCCCCCCCCCCCCCCCCCATTCTCTACCCCCACTTGCCATATCATCTTTCATACAGAAAATACAGGCCTAGAAAAATTGATTAACTCCAGCTGCATTCCTGAGTAGGTTAACTGGCATAGGTTACTGCTTTATTGACAACACATGAGTTAATTATCAAAATTCGGCTGAAAGCCATCAAATACTACATATGCAAATGTGACAACCATTGTGATAAGCAACACATCATAAAATATCTACATGCCTCTATCATTTTGACAATACTGTCGGCCGCGGCTGATGATATACACTCCCAGTTCCGGACCCTTTAACCTCTTAACCAAACAAGATCATCCTAGTGCTTAGTAGTGAGCCCTGCAGAGTAAACCAGAAAGTGACACAATATTCGCAGCGGATAAGCGTATCACAAACTATAGTAGGAACCGGATATTCGCATTGAAATATTCGAAATATTCGACTATTCGAATAATCGAGAGGTCGAATAAATGAATAGTTCTTTATTTGAGGAAATCGTTTATTCGACAACTCGAAAAAATGAATTCTAATATTGGAATATTCGAAAATTTCAAAAGACATTCGCATATACGAATAGTCAGTTTCGGAAATCCTTGTTAAAATATTCAAATATTTGACTTTTGCGATTGAATATTCGAATATTGCATTCAAATAGTCGATGATATTATTCATTTATTCAAATAGTCGAATATGCGATCAATTTCGGTTATTCGAATATTCGAAATTGAGAATTTTGGAATGCGCCCATATTCGAATAATTTCGACTAATATAAAAATCGAAGCGAATAATATTCGTTTATTCGAAAAATTTTCAAAATTCAGTTATTCGCTATTCATTCGTTCAGAAAATTTTCAGGAATATTATTCGAAAGTCGTTTATTCGATGAAAATTTGCGTTCGTTACAACTATACCACAAACTGGCAAAAGGCATAGTTTCATGGTTTCTTGGGACTATGTGTTAGTTTCTCAATGCTGGTAGCTATATGGTTGTGAAGAAAAAATGCAAAAATTGAAATCTAAGTAGAGAGATCCCTTTGTGGCATCAAGAGTCGTTCTACTTAGGAGCATGGGTTTGTGGAAAATATGGATGCGACTTGACTTCATGGCTTTGATTTCACAGCGCACGCAGCTGCTGAGAGGTTCAACATGGAATGCGGCTCTGATGTCTGGCATTTCCTGCAAAATGATTAGCATGTTCATAATCAGCCTGGCAAATAACGCCACCCACCAACTTTAAGAGAACTCCGTGATAATTTACCGCCTACAGTAAACCTACCGTAACCCCGGTTCGTGGCCTCGTAGCGAAAAATGAACACCATATTAGTGATCAGCGTGCCAAAGAAGCCCACTGTACCAAGTTTCAGCCAGTTTCGTGACTTTCACCCAATTACCGTATCCCTACCGTAACCGCGCTATATGGGCAAATGGTGAAAAATGAACATCATATTAGTGATCAGCGTGCCAAAAAACCCCACTGTACCAAGTTTCAGCCAATTTCGTGACTTTCGCCCAACTACAGTATCCCTACCGTAACCTCGTTATGTGGGCGAATGGGGAAAAATGGGCATCGAATTCGTGATCAGCACGTCGGATAACCCCCTAAGACCAAAATTTTACAAAATTTTAAATTTTTGTGTTCAACGGTGCACCTTGATACCCCCTCCCCCTCCATCGTGCTTGATGAAATTCAGAGCAAAATCTATCCCGGAGGACTTTTTAGCTGCACCCCTTCATTTGCACACTATTTCTCTTTCTCTAACCAAACTCGAGTTAAATCTGAGTTTCGCGGGCGCCTGAGACGCGCACCAAACTTGCGTTTCGTCGCGTAGCGTCTCGCGTGGAACGAGTTACGCCATGTTTCCATACTTGGCATAAAGTACGTCTTGCGAGGGATCCTGCCATATCACCCTTTCCCCAATTTGGTTTGTTTATGCGGGTGTTAATGGTCTCTGAAAGGTGGGTGTTAACTCGGAG
This sequence comes from Cylicocyclus nassatus, assembly GCA_958299035.1. NCBI lineage: Eukaryota > Metazoa > Nematoda > Chromadorea > Rhabditida > Strongylidae > Cylicocyclus > Cylicocyclus nassatus. Next base: position 52,084,817 of record CATQJL010000223.1, on the reverse strand, counting down.
TTAATTCTGAGTTAACTCTGAGTTTGAGCTGCGCGTTTCGACAGGTTTACTACCGACCCTGATTTCAAACATCATTTGGGTCAGACTTTGTGCGAATGTTTGACCCTTGGAAAGCTTGTTTTGCCTTGTGAATAGCCTCTTGAGTCCTAATTTAAAAAAAGTAACGAATTCAGCAGGGTTCCACCAGTTCAGATCAACATACCGGACATCACACTGTCATCTCAAGAGTGGGAAAACGCAACTTCAATGACAAACAAATACTACGCCGGGTATGTGCGCACTAGTGAGGAAACTGATACAGCGCAAGTGAAGAGTTGTGGACGCATTTGACGTTAGTCCATATCTGTGGTGATCTGGCTGGTCTCATCTCATCAGTCTTCAAAAATGTGCAAGAGCCTTTATTTTTTTCGTTAGAAGAAGTTGGCCCAAATGACTCGTAGCTGTGCTTCATCACAAGTCATTTGTACGGTTGCTTCTTCATGTGGATGCCAGAACTAGATGTAAACTTTTTTTCAAGAAACCATAAAGGTTTACCTAGCACAGTTAGTATCATATCTGTGATTATCATGTCAGAGAGTCCCTGTGGGACAAGTTTTAACGAATTCTGGGGTATATCAATATTGGGCCACCTAAGTGAAGTGGCCATTTGCAAACATGATTAACCATATTTCAAAAGCGAATCAGCTGCCTCTTCTTGTACTCAATACGACCACTACTTCCTATTTGCCTATACCATGAATCCTGCTTCAAATAAACATCAAACTATGAAATTAGAAGCCAGCCAAAATCTCGTCTGTCCCATTTTTCGCCTGCAATAGTTGTGTTTCCAGCAACTATGAGTTAAACGAAAGAAAACGAACTTAGCTGTAATCAATTCTACAAAAACTAGGAGATTTTGCTATCGAAATGTACCTAAACTGCTTCGTAAAATTCTCCTTGGAGGTAAGTTAGTGGGGTGTGGCACAACCCTTAAAAAGCTGTGGCCGCCACAGCTTTTTAAGGGTGGTGCCACACCCCATTAACTTACCTTCAAACCAAACAAATGTCTGCGTTTTTTATATCGTTGCCATTGTCCAATCATCTTCCTTACACAGTAGGAAAATCATTTGAAATCGTTTCTTCTAGGGAAAGATATAATCGTTTTCCCTTACCTATGCAAATGGAAAACGCTGCGAAAATATTGGGTTACGACAACATGCCTAGTCTGCGCTACTATGCAAATGGCGAAAGAAGGCGAAAAGTATAAATATTTTTGATGGACTAAGCCTCATAATTTACACAAAATTTGAGCCTGACCATTCCTCTCTAGTCTGAGATATTGAAGGCGGAAAATGGAATAAATGAGAGTTTGGCTTGCTCGTAATTCCATAGTTTGGGTGTTATTCGAAGTGGGATTCCTATTGTGAGCAAAGAAGCAGTAGTTCTTTGTACTAAGTGCAGAAAGAAGTAGTTAACTTACCTTTGAAACGAAGGTGACATGTTTGAAAATGACTGTCTCACTTGGATTGCCCAATACTTGGAAATTTCAGAATTCGCTAAAACTTGCCCCACAGGGGTCATTTTACATTCTAGTTACGAAAATGATGCTCTTAAGCTTATAGTGCTCTTTTATTACGCCTACTGTACGTATACGATGGTAGACCAAACCATTAATGTGCTAGTCTTTACACAGTGCCTATCTGCTCTCGCAACATTTTAGCCGCGATGCGCGTGGTCCGCAGCGTTCAAGCAGTCCGTGCGGACAATGAATCGACGATACTTGTTAATTACTTAATAATGGAACTTTTCAAGGCTACATAAATGGCACATTGCTTCTTAACGATGCCAGTCAGTATAAATAAAATAAATGAGTGGAATAGCATGTTGTCTTTCTGTTCCCTCTTTTTGATTTTTCTTCTGAAATTTTTGGAAACAAGTAGTACCGAAGCAATGTACTTCATTCTTATTTTCAATTTAGGATAGATGCAAAAACTGCATGAGGAAAAAACGAGTTTATTGTTTTCGACCAGTTAATCCGACCTACAACCCACAAAATTTGCAAAACAGCTTTATATCAAAGAAACTGGATTGGGGATAACTGTGGATTGCAAGGAAGGGATAGATGTTAATGTTTTCCAGTTTCTATGGCAAGTTCCTGTTGTCCGCATGTTGTCATATCACATGCGCATAGTTGAAAACTCAATTAGCTGTGAGATTTTCGGGCGATTACGATTACTGCGTACTACTCTTTGTTCTCACAAAACTCTGACTTCTATCATAACAACGCATCGCACATTGATGCGACCTTTTTTTCACCGGTCTTCAAAATTTTTTTCGCACAAATTCAAGTCTCAAATTCGTACGTTCTAGGTAGGTGTCTTTTTTAGGTTTCCTTACCTTCCTCCTTCCTGAGCAATTATTTTAAAAATATATCTTCCCACACACATTCTGCGCATTCTTTCGACCAAAAATCTTAGGAACTTTGGCGGTTTCTCTGCCAGTTTTTAGCGCTGACTTATTAATATTGACTGCAAGGAATAATGAATTCTTTGGATCGTTGCATATGTTATAATTTTTCTTTGCTCAGTTTCCAGAAAGAAGCAGCTCTTTGTTCTCCCTTTTCTGTTAATATCCAGCCAATACGACACCTTTTTTTCAAATTCTGAAAATCTTGAATTTGAAGTTCGATCTAGTAGGTTGATGAATTAATCAGGCGCCAAAAAGTTCGATAATCGTTTTAAAATGTAAGAAAATCATCTTCACAAACTTCTTATCACATGCAATAATTGTAGTACTTATGATTACTTCGGTACAAAATCATAGTGTCGTGTTCGGAAAATTTCGAATCGTAGCCATTTGTGGGGATATCAGATCCAGAATTTACCTTGAATAGATAGTGTAGTTCGAAAAACAAAAACCTAAAATGAATTCGGATTGAACTGGACTGCTTAGCACCTTCGGTGATTAAGCTTGGAGCAAAAACCAGCTTGTACGCCTTATGTTAAGAATGGCTTCTCAAGCAGAACTAGGAAGCGCATGATTTGCTTCCTCTGAAGCACATCGAAATGACTAATTTTGTCAAAAATGAGAATTGTTGGTGTTTACTATCTTGAGTACAAGACTCTTGCAACATGTAAGTAATTTTCAATGTTGAATGTATCTGCCAATACATCGGAGATCAAAAAAATGCTTTTAACGTAAGCTTTTGCTTCTGTTCTACCAACACATTTATCAGAAACGATTAATTTTTACTAAGACCTATGTAATCAACTAATTCACTGAAAGTGCCAGAAAATGAGTTGTATTGTGCAAGGGATCAGCAGTAGTGGGACTCGGTTTTTACTCAGCACCCGTTCTAGTTTTCTACCATTTGCATAAAAAATGCTGAAAATTAATCAATTTACTCTCAGTGTGATGTCGACGCTGCCTCCACATTATTCTTTCTTATCTACAAAACCAAGCAAGAAAATATGAACATTATCATTCCATTCGGGTGTTTTCACGAGGTAGTGATACTGTTTACAGTCAAGCAGCTCTTAACAAACAAGCTTTGCCACCGGGATTGATTTTAGCCTTGCACTTTAGATCTCATTTACTGTCGTACCACTGTGAAGTTTCCTGCTGGAAAAGTTCTTATTTCATGCTTCGATGCGTTCAAAAATTACATGGAACTTTATCGTTTTTCATGTCAACGAGTTAGGATGACTATGCTTTCTTATTAAACTCGTCTGCGAACCTGGTCTTTACTGCTCGAGAATGGACATCCAAACTGGAAAAATCATACAATAGTTGGCACATAAGTTTTGCAACTTTTCTCATAACCTTTTTCTTATTCAGTGTAGCAGTCTCACTCTCTGGCATCATGTAGAATGTAATGCAGGCTGCAAGTCTGTGCAAACCGTTTGATTGTCGACAACGTAAAAGAAAAAATCCAGGCATTTTCGAAAACTGTTGAAAATCGAGGTTTTACGGTGTTTTGGCAAACCTAAAGCCGCACAAAAGCTGAATCAAACATATCAAAAAGAAATTATAGGCAACATGTAGCTAGAAGTTGACACATTAGAGTCAGTAAAAAAGAAGTGAAGTTTAGAGACAAATCAAGATAGGGCGCCTTCGAGAAATTGAACAAGTCAAATTTGGAGGGCAATCTGCCAATAACTAAGTTGCGAAACCTTAAAATTCGCTAACACTTTGCACTAGGGTAATCCAATACGGTAAAAACGAATATCATATTCGCTTGTCGCTAAGATGAAATTCATTCCCCGACCTTACGAAAGTGGCCTTTTTATGCGAAACGGATTTCATTTCTGTAATTGGCATGTCGAATAACCCTATAGGCCAAATTTCAGCAAATCTGGCGCTATCTAAAAATTTTCCCATCATTCCGTAACCCTCACATAAGGTGGCAAAATTCGGCAAAAATGTCTGCATCTGTTTACATCATAATCCCTATATTGCTAGAGTATGAATGCGCTACGAGAAAAAACAAAATTTACATAAAAAGTTGTTACTTGTGTGCCAACCTAATAATAATTTCTCCTCCTTTTTGTAAGCCGACGTAAACATTATAGTTCCCCACACAACCCCAGTTAGTGGTAGAAATGACATTTTTAAGTTTCGCATGGTTTAGATAGGAATGTCTCCGAATTCATACCTATTGCGATACACTCGCTGCCCGTCTTGTTCCTTTACTGATAATTTCGTGTCGATATCGTTTACGTATAGCTTCACTGTTTTTTCATTGCTCTTATCCGATGGAGTAACATCTATGACATGACAAATGTTTTACTCGGATGCGATGTTTTTAAATTGGTTTGAACAAGCTGATGCTTGAATGTTATCTAAAAACGTTCTACCCTGAAAAAAAACCCAACACAATTCGATTATTCTCCCATTTTTAGATTGGCAAATATAACTATCACGTGAACATCGTAGGACCAATTAAAACTCTCTGACAGCAGTTATCAAGTTTTAGATTAGATCTAGAGCAATTCTGGAGAAAGTAGCAGTGTCGTTGATGTGTCATTTTATAAAAAGTGGCATGAAAGCAGCAGTCTTGGGGATCAATTTTCTTGGGAGAAAATGAGAGGGAGGAGGTTGTATTGCTTGGCTTGATTTTTTTTACTTCGAATAAAAGACATTGATAACCTGTTTCTGATGCTGCTTGTACAAAATTCTTATTTTTGCAATGCTAAGACACAAATTCAATCTTTGACATTATTTAACATTTTCTCAAGGCTGGTATAGTACCGGCTTCGCTGGGATTTGAACCGACACTTGGAGATGGTTGCCTCCTTGCGCATGCGATGGGCCTGGATAGCGGCAGCACCTGTGCTCTTTTCACCAATCCTCTACTTTGGCATGGTTCGTTTTTCCTTTATTGTATTATTTTACTAGTATAACCTAATACTCCATCATTTTTTCCATTCTCATATTTTTATTTTTATCCATTATTTTTTGTCTCTCACTACTTTTCTGCTAGTAGTATACCTTTACTTCATTTATATTAAGTTGTTTGTTTTCCCCATCTTTTTCCATCATTTCTTTTATATTTTCTAGTAAGTTTTTGAGAAAATTCTATCAACGCTGCAAGCTTTTTAGCCCTTCAGAAGCGTCTACTGTATAGTTCTGATCAGTTCATTCTGGATCATGGAAGTAGCTCCTACGGGCATCGTATCACTATTGCCCATATTTTTATACCCAGTGCTTGGTATTAGCTCTGCCAAGTCTATATGTCTGGTTTACTTCAAGGTTCGCGTTACAGATTTGATCACAATAAAGTTGAGAACAGTGCTTAGGATTCAATTGTGCTCTTCATTTGCACTTTGATAATGACGCTAGCAGTGGAGGAAACGAATCTGCACAAAAGAGTAGCTCTAAAGTTACTTTGTAGCGTTGGAACGAGAAAACAAACGTGATATTTTTTTTATTTTCTATGATGAAAAAAGATTAGAGAGATTTTAGCATGCTGCTCGGATTCATGGGAACCACGGCTTTTCTGTGAGTTTTACTTTTATGTATTCGTAAACGATAATACTAAGAGCTGAGTTTTGTTTAACTAAAACTTATCTTTTGAGTCTCTACTCAGTTAGAGCGTAAGTACAGTAATGAGGAAGGTTCGGAAATGAATAGCCCCGGTTACAATTTATTTAAAAAAGCTGTCGCTTGACCTATGCCCTAATGAAGCCTCTCAATCATATCCATCAGTAGCGAGCCTTATGCTGAGAATTTAGCAAGCTTCCTAGAATATGTTGAACATCCGAAGAATCCGCTAAGCAACATTTTTCGACCGCCACTGGTATCTATAGGAGATCTATGTATCCAAATTTCCTTTGACTCTCCTCGAAATATTTCAAAGTAAAGTAGATCTTCTTTGTTCCATCGCAAACTTCATTCAGATCATTTTTTGTCTCTGACACTGCATGTACGGCTCTGATGATTCCTATAGCATTAGCCATCATAAGGACTATTACCAGGAGTACAGAGGCAAGCGAAGATGGCAGGTGCTTTTTCTCCGAAAAAGCCTCTGAATTATTTCTTAACTTGATTCGCAGAAATGATGCGGCGACGGTAGAAAGTGCAGCTTTCAAACATCTGAAGAAAGACGAGCGAGGATTTGCTAAGGTAGAGATTCCTACAGTAGAGTTAGCTATCGTATCCACGCTATTCAGGCTCTCGTGCTTGCATGTGCACATGGATCGCTTATCGGTGGAACTGCAATCATAACATCAACTGGTCCAAACCTCGTTTTTCGTGAGATTATTCAAACGTAGAGTTTAGAGCAGGATTTTGCTGACAGGTTCTTCAAATCCGTTGCAGAAATTATGCTGAAAATGAAGTGAGTGTATCTTATGTGCAGTGGATGGCATTCGCAATGCCTCCCATGTTACTGTACCTAGCGTCATCGTTTATTGTTCTGACGGTAATCCACCTTTCTACATAATTCAATTTTTATTAGTGACTCTATCGAACTCTAGTGCTGCTTCATGGGTCCTCGCCAGCTTTGTACATGGTTTACTCCTCAAACAAAAGAAGAGCAGCGAATATCCGTAGCTGTGGAGAAGAGGATACGCACTGCTTACGATGAGCTTGGAGCAATAACGTGAGCTTTTCGAAAGTTTGAAAAGTCTGCAGGAAACAGTGGCGCAAAAAATAATTGGCCATGAAATCAGCTGCAAAATCTACTGTGTCGTGATTTAGAATAGTTTCTCGGAAAAACGTTTTAGATTAACGCAAAATTTTACCTTAATTCAGAACAAAGCTTTCAAATGCAAAGTACTTAAAGTTTACTAACTACAAACTTCTCATCTTCTGATATCCACGTTCTACCGTACTTGTATTACCATAATCTATGGATTACCGACAGGTGGTAAAAATTCGCTCAACAATTTGCTTAAAAAATTCGCTCCACAAAATTCCGGCCGCTAGGAGAGAGGGGAAACAATTTTTTGGGATGTTTTCCAAGATTTTTGCTTGCACATTGACGCCCTTGGAAAAACTTTTTCACACCTTTCGGTCTGCCACTGCTATCGACATAAGAAGTAAATTCTAGTAAACAATGCCTCTAGACGTAATTTGAAAGCTTTGGAAGATCATTTGTACCATGTAGAAGCACACGCAAAGCGCTTAAATCGTTTTGATGTAATCGCATCTCTTCTAATTTTTGCAAAATAAAAGCAAGATTTCGGTTCCTACATCGCGCATCAGTTTCTTTGTGATCGCAGCGATGATTTACAAAGAGTAGTGAACCGATAGCGAAACTATTTATTTGATAGTATACAGTGAATTTGTTAATTCTTCTAGCGCAAACACGAATAACCTCGCTAAGAAATCCAAAAAATTTCAGCCCATAAAAAATGCGTGAAAAAATTGAAAAATTGAAAAAAAAACGATGGATTTAGAAATAGCGTTTACGACAAAAAATCTACGGAGCTCTCTAGAACATTATATTGAAGTGAGACTTGTCTATGGGAATACATTGCTTTGCGAGAGTGTATGTGTTGAAAATCTATAACTTGAGATATTGAAATAATTTTAAATGTTGTTCAGATTTGGAGAAAAATCGGTGTGTGCTTGGTTCCTGATTCTCATGGCCTGCTGGATAATGCGCAAACCTGGCTTTATCCCCGGCTGGGGCGAGCTTTTTCCTGATCATGGGTATCTCTTAATCACATTCGAAAGTGCTTGAACTGCAGCTTCCTATAGGAAATTGCTGAGTGACACCGTACCTGCAATACTTGTAGCTTTCTTACTGTTTGCATGGCCGAGAGATCCGTGGGCAAAAGGTTGTTAAGTAGTTCACAGTTTTCTTGAACGGTTTCACAATTTCTAGAGCCTGTGCCAATTTTGAACTGGAACGCAATGAAAGCAAAGTTTTCGTGGTCTTGCATCCTGCTAATTGGAGCTGGCTACGCCATATCTGAAGGAGTACAGGTCAACTAGATTCTGTATTTTGGGATTATTTTGGTATATGCATAATGGTTTTTGATTCCAGAAATCGGGACTTTCTATCCTGATTGCATGCCTGATGAAAGACGTTTTCGGCAAGCTTGATCACGTCTACCTCTTATGTAAGAAAGGAAGGTTGAAATCAAAAATCATGGTATTTTGTTTAGTCGCTGTGACCGCTTCGATCACCTTTATGACCGAGTTTGCAAGCAACGTCTCAACAGGAAGTGTGTTCATCCCAATTGTGTTGACGATTGTAAGTTGGCTTTCGATATTACAGCGATAACAAGGGAACTCAAAAATTACAACTTTAGGCCGAATCTATTCATATTCATCCACTTACTCTATCGTTACCGGTAACCGTTGCTTGCTCGTTTGCTTTCATGTTACCGATGGCTACACCTCCAAACGCCATAGTATTTGATACAAAGCTTGTCGGAATGCTTGAAATGGTCAGTTACAGTAAGATAAATAGTAGTTTGATGGCTGCGATAATCTTATCCACAGTGGGCAGGAGCCCAAAAATGGCGTTCTGTTGCGCTTATTGTTTCCGCGCTGCATAAACAGCTGTTCCCTCCTTATAAAACCCTTCTTATAAAACCTCAGTGAGCGCATTCTCTCCCAACAGCTTTTATCTTACAAGGCTAAAAAATTAAATCGGTGATGGCACGAAATATTTATGATTGCAACTCCGCTCGATTTATTCTTAGGATAACAATATTTTTTGGTTTACAAGGCGGTAAAGAGCACGAACCCGATTGGAACAGATTGTATTGCTCGAAAAATCAATTTATTACGTCAAAACGTATTAATAGATTTTCAAGCGAAAGCTCGGAATTACAGAGCGGACAGAATCATGAAAACCACAACATTCCCAAGATGAGTTTTGGTGATAGGATTGGCTGAATGAAAAAATTGCAGCCTGACTTAACTTAGGAAGAAATCAAGAAATTTTAAATTTGGCAGTTTTGGCGAAGCTTTGTTTAAGTTTGATTAGAACACATTTTTGGGAACATTGCTAACATCGAATTTCTTCGAAGCAAACGTGTGAATTTTGAAACTCTGCTAACACATTCGAGACAACACGATCCACCGGTGGTTCTAGTTCTAAACACTGCAAAAACGATGAAACTACGTGAATTTTGGCACATGCTTGAAAACCTCTAACATCTAATTACAACTTTCTTTTTCTAACACGTGTGATTCCAGTTACTGAGTGGTATTCTACTGAATATCTGCTGCATTCTGATAACAGTTCTGAACTTGAGTACATGGACGCATTGGTTGTTCGATCTCGGCACCTTCCCGCAGCTCACGCAACACTACAACGGAACACTTGATTGCTAGCATTTCATAAAGTAGATCATTACGAATGATGACAATTCTGATAAAAAAATATCATTTGCCTTAATAAATGAAGAAAATCTTCTCACAGCTGCTATTTTGTGGAGTTTAGACAACAACTAGCTCAAAGTATGGACTTGATGTTGTCCATAGTTTCAATGGAACTGAACAATTACATTGAAGGAAGTCAAGGTTCGATCTCTTGTAGTTGTGCAGATGGCAACAAGGGAAAAAGGATGCAAACGAAAATGAGCGTTTTGAAGGTTATGATGGAAGGACGCATCGTAGTGTAAAAATGTTTTGGCAGAAAGGAAACAGAGCCAAATTACAAGGATAATACTCAGAGTCTAAAAAAGTCAAATGCTTATTCACATAATTATAGAAATATCAATATAAAGGTCGTCCCGAAAGTAAGTTCTTTAATAAACAACGGCTATATTTCGCGGAACAAAGATTAAATAAATCAGAGACTCCATGCAGTTTTCCATGCGTTTTCAAATTAAATGCATAGCATGCTTCTAAATTCTTTTGTCGCGAAATGTGGCGGACTTTTCGATTGCTCCCACATCACCCTTACTTTTTGGCAACACTCCAGTGGAAGTTGGCGCTACGCCAGATTTGGGCCTGCTGGCTGGGAAAAGACCGTCTATAACTGCGATTTCTATGTGCGAGCCGTTATAAAATACATGACAAACTGCTTTGATTTACTAATTTTTGATGTTGTTGCTGATGACAGATCTCGACTTGAAACAGAGTGAAATATTTACGGATTTGACACTTGCATTTTCAAAATATTATCTTCAACATTCATGTTTATATTTGATTTGTAATCAGGTCGAACAAGCCATAGGACTATCTAGTATATCTCCTTACAAAATTCAAATGCATTTAGAGCGTTGAGAAACACAAATCATGTGCTAATTGATGTCCCAGCTGGCGCTGAAATTCGCGATTCTTGACATGCTATTTATACCCAAAAAAGCTAGAACTGAAAGCAAAATTTTCAGCAGAAACTAAATCTTCCTAACAAGTCTACATAACATCTCACTAAGTCTTGAACTGAAATGAGTCGTTCTTTTGCAAACTTTTCTAATATGGGGAATATCACTTGTTGTCTATCCTAACCTTTAGCATGACCCGGAAGGAAAAAATAGTAAAAATATTTGGATTTTTGTTTGAAGGAAACCAGTGGTTATGATTGTGTCTAATTATGTGCCTTACAAATATCAACATAGTACGTTCTTGGTAATAAAGACTTTATGTCCGTAATCGAAAACTAATCATAATATTAGCATCGTGGCATACCGCCAAAGAGTCAAGATGATCAGGAAGCATTTGTATGAAAAGCCTCCCCCCTCTTCCCAAAGCCGTAGTGGAAAATCTGACTCATTATTTGGGTCGAAAATTGCGAAGTATGAAGGAGGAGCGAACCGGAAGGAGGAGTGTACCGCCATAAAGAGGGAACTCGCGCCTTATCAGTCCCTATGCGGATTCCAATATGAGGCCGGGTCATCAAGGCACGTGAAAAAGAGCTGAGGTAATGTCTTGTGTATAGGTGGTCGTCTTGTGCTATCTAGGGTGAGTACTTTGCTTGTGAATATGATTTTGTTTGCATTAGCTTTGTTTTCGGATGATAATTTGGTCTTCTGTTAACGTCTGGGCGAGTAAGTTCATATGATTTCGGCTTGCAGGCTCTGAAGAAGGCGAAAGCGCCGAAGCGTTAGCCGTCAAAAAAAAAAACTGAAAAAAAACTGCGACACTCTTGGAGTACCGCTCACAGCATTATCCACAATTGCGAAGTAGGGTGACTGGTGCGAAGACTACGTAGGTGCGAAGTCCCCATTTGTATGAAAAGTCCCTCTCCCGTGATGAAGTTTTTGAAAAAGCTTCATTTATCATTTTGTGAAGCTGGCTTCAACTTAGAGCGAATCATCGGTCGCTTTTCAATACTGTGGGATTACGGTAAAAACTTCATCCTCAAAAAATGTAAAAACTTGTGTGGGTTTTCGTGGACAGTGAGTTGTCAATGTCCATGACGAGGTAATACTCAACAATGTACAAATTTGCAAAGCTTTTTGAATGGTGTAATTGCACTTTTTAGGAGCATTGAAAAACGGCCGCTACTGCTTACCTCCATAATTTTTTAATGAAGCACTATATAAGTTGCGAACCTCAAATTTAGAACAGCAACTTAATTAGCCCACCGTGGAAGCTTTCAGGTTGTTTTGTTTTCTTTTTGAGACAAATTATGGCTCAAAAGCGTCTTCAAAGTTCCTACAATCCTACAGTACTGGCGAGCAGTCTGTAATCCGGGAGACGGCCCTTCCGAACCCACTGTCTACTACAGTAACCTCGCAAGTAGGACGCAGGCCCTGCGCTGCGGTCATTGCGGACGCGTCTTAGAGAGGGTCGAATGGCGCGTATTGATCGATTGTCACTAATTAGAAGGAGCAGTAAAAAAGTTCAAATTTAGTTTGCTACTACCGGGATTTCAACTATAATCCTCCTTACTATTTCTAGTGAGATGACAAAAGTTTCGGATTTTGGAAAACCTCGCTTTTGTGGAGTACAAATCACTTCTGACAATGGCGACTGCCGAAACGCGCACCTTTCGACATACACCCACGAGTCTTCTGCGGAACGCTTTATTTTCGAAAGTCACAGCATTCAGATCTGAACGCAGTAATAATCCTCATCTTATCCAGCCTCATTTCTGTAAAGCTGCTATTCGCTCCATTTTGCTATTCTACGCCTAACTTTATAACGTAGTTTTGAACTTCTTGATTATATGAATGAAATGATTTCCTCATCTCATTTTGATTACTTTTATACTGCCACATTTTGTTCGCGTGCATCCTTTCTGCCTTCACGCATTCTCACATGTTTAAACGTTGTTAGCTGCAAAATGCGTCGAGAGGATAGACACGCGACCCGATCCACAATTCAAAGTACAACAGATGGTTTTCCATGACCTCTGCACGATACCTAATAGATTATAGTTTGCTCTAAGTAACTTCCGCTCAATACCAAGGTATTTGTTTGTAGCATCTAGTTTGCGCAAACGCTGCTCATTTCTCGCTAATTTTTGCGGTTGTGCAATAAGCCACTGCTTGTAGATCAAATTTCTGAGCCAGATTTTGGAACTTCTCAGCTCTCACGAAACAGTAATATCCACTATTTTCCTTGCTAGGAACTAGGTTCAAAACTGGTAAGTATTGTATGGTTTACATGAATGCAGCCGCTATAATGCGCGCAGAAAAACTGTTGGCGACCAGCTGCATTAACAAGAATCTCGGGTCTCGGGTTATCAGCAATAATCAAGCCAAAAAGTGTGTTTTCCCTGCAAGCTTCGTTTAGTTCACATAGCAAATGAATGTGATGATACACGATAGAGCAAAGATTGCACACATAAAGCAAAAAGAGCTACCAGCACACACTTAACCAAAAGTAGAGTACTTCAGTAATCGAAGCAAAGAAACACGTCAATTAGTGGATAGCAGCTAGTTTATTAGGTAAAATGGCAGAATACAGCATTCGGTTGAATCATCGTCTGCGACATCTCTATCAAGGGTCTGAGGGAGGGAGGTCATCACTGAGGTACTCGTCCATTTCTGCAGCGCACATGCTTAGGTCAATCGCTCGCCTTATCGAAGCAGCCGATTAAGGCGTGACCTCTGAGACGCGCTGACCTATCGTAGCCATCGCGATTAGAGCGGGTTCAGAAGGGCCTACACCCGGTAATCCGCTCCGTGCCGCAACGGTAGGCACATCTTTTTGGGACACCCTATATATCAAATGGCTGATCAATGTACAGCGATGAACCGATGTGAAATATAACATCACCTTAGAGCCTGATACATCTTCTTCGGCTATGGTACCCTGTAAATAAGTGGGATTGGCGGCTGGCCCAAGGCTAGGATCAGAGAGGGCGCTTGCGAGAGAGGCGCAGACTGCGCGCGGATGCGAGGGGTCGCCTTCCAGCCGTTAAATCTAAGGGTAAAAGGCCACCTTGAAATTGCTAAAATGTAGTTCATTTTTACCCTCAGGCTTCATAGTCCTAATAAATCCGCAGGTCGCAAGCGAATAGGTAAAAGCATTCAACGTTTGTAACATTGGTGGATTTCAACCTTTGGTGATCCAGCTTGGGCCACTAATCGCATATGCCTGACCTGTACTTGTGAAATCTGATATACAGGGTGTCTCAAAAAAATGTGCCTACTGTTTGATTCTAAATAACTCTCTTGTAATGAAGTGCTTCGAGAAGCTTTAGGTACCGTTTTGTAGAGCGAGGCTGAACTTAGATTTACAGTATGGAGCGAATCATCGATCGCTCTTCATTATTGTAGGGCTACGGTGAGAACTTCCAGCATATGGAACCATTGTGAAATATACCACCAAACAAAATTTTTTACAAAAAATCTGAAAAATCGTGTACTAGGGTTTTCGCGCATGCTGATTCCACTTAACAACTTTTTACGAGTGTTTTCAGCTTTTTTGACGGTGTAATTACCTTTCTGACAAATGCCGGGAATTGATTTACTACGATTTACCGGAAATAACTTAGGAAAGAAGCATCATAGTAAAATGAGAATTTCAAATTCGAAACCAGCGGCTCCCATTACCGTAGTGTAAGAGATTCCGGCTTGTTTTCTTGTTCCGAGGCAGAATATAGCCTCCAATGACCTAAAATCCTTGTCGAAGTTCGTACCGTAATCCTACAGTAAAAAAGGGCGACAAATGATTCGCTCCCATACTGTAAATCTAAGTTTAAGCTCGCTCTACAAAACGGTACCTGAAGCTTCTCGAAACACTTCATTACAAGAGAGTTATTGACAATCAAACGGTAGGCACATTTTTCTGGGACACCCTGTATTAGTAAGGCAGACGACTGTGTGATCACTATGGTAGTAGATCTTAACACATATTTTCATCTGTTGGTGTGTATACGAATAAAATAAAGGAAATCTGTTCTCAAAGCACATCTGAATAAGCCACATAAATCAAAAACCGGAAGGATATCTCTGAAAGCCATCGCAGTGTGTGCAGAGAAGTACCAAAAGATGGGGCTAGATTCTGTCCGGCGTGAACGAACTGCTAGTGGTAAACCTCCAGCTTTATGAATAGATGCCAGAACTCCGAAATCGTAAGGAGGAGTGCCTTCTGTAATTAATCAGCTCGCATCATAATAATACGTTTAGGACCGGTACCACAGTTCATCACCTAGTTTGCAACCGTCTCCTGCTTTCTACAATCAGTCTCCTTCCGATATAAGAATGCCACCGTAAAGCACAGGTTTACTGTCTAACATACCTTACTGTTCATGCGCGAGCTCAATTTTTTTGAACGGAGGAGTGGCAAACAGTAAATTGCAAATTAATGCGGCGTTGCGAACTTCGCATGCGACAGAACCTTCACACGGTGCTTTTCAGCTGGGAAAATCGTAATTTCAAGGAAGTTCCACTTATTGCAAGGCAGGGAAGAATACAAGAGCTGATTGGGAAATGTCCTATTTTGTAAAACGTAATCCTCCCTGTACGATTGTGGTAGGCATACGTCGATCACAGATTGGGTAATTTTCGGTACATAGTAGGCATGATTTAGCACAAGATCACGAATCACATGTTAATTATGCAAGCGGGATTTTTTGAGGATTAAGAGGATCCCACAACAAGGGATCGCAAATATTTTGTCAATCCTCCTGGTATAACTGCAATTTTGAAAAACTCTCAATTTCAGCTTGAATTCCATCACTCAGGTACGATCTTGCAATTTCAATGAGCACTGAGCGGCTAGGTTCTTGAGCAGAATTGAGCCTTGTTAACCGCATTCTTTAGTCAGTCCCTCATGCTTGCCATTCTGTCATGTGACCCTTCTGGTTAACTTTGATGACAACTCCTTCTGGAAATCTCATCCTGTGCAAGGCGATTCGTATTAATGTGCATTGGCTTGATTTGTTACCATATGCAGTAACACCCAAAACGACTGTCAAGTTTTTCTTTTCTGACCTGTTGTTGCATTGATAGCTCATCCTTGCCAGTAAATTAAATGGTTCGTTGCCCATCCACGTCGTTTGAAACAAGGACTTCATCAAAATTTCCTAAATGCTGGATTCACAATCGATGCGTTTTCCATTACGAATTTTCTAAAGTCACCCGTCTTCGCTTCGGCAGCCGGTGGCAGCGATTGGCCAACGCTGATTCGCTATCACAGAAAATACTTTCTTTTTTGATGAAATTATGGCATCAACGAGCACTACCGATAAAATCATCGTATCCGAACCTCTGCGCCACCTCAATAGCTTTCGTCCTTAATCTGATGTTGTAACTCTTCTTCTCTGTTGTCGTTGTTCCATTATCCATCCTTTTAACCCTTCTTCCAGTGCCGGCTATCCTGGTGGAGCTGCTCTGAACACTCCTTTGGTTCCTTCTGAGTTACTGTTGGTCAATTCGCCTTTCTTGTATCATCCTACGATCGACACAGAGAGTAGTAAAGCTTAGGCCACTCTAATATTCAGCCGCACTGTCCACTGATTTCAGCTTGACTTCAGCTGAGTTCCTCCCTCCTGAGTAATCGAATCATTGACCGCACAGGTTAAACCTCACTGCGAACACGCGGAAGTAAAACTTTAGAACGCTTTGCAAATCGCCATTGTAGAAGTCATGCTCTCGCAACATTTTGGCCGGGCGTGTGTGGATCGCAACGTTTCAGTAGTCCATGCGGTCAACAACGCGACGATAGAAACAATAGAGTATACATTTTGAGGGGAGAAAAATAGTACCTGAAGGCATGACATGTGAGCAGTATAGAAGAACGATCTCGACAACTGTGTCTTCAGTTTGCTAGGTTTAGTCCTCGGGCATAATTCGCGATTTCGCAATTCTCTCGACAAGACAGCCGTCACGAGTCTATCGCATCACTGCATTCGCTTGTGATAGTTACACACACAATTACCTGTTTCTCGACACATATCGTGTCGGAAAGCTATCACAAACAAGTGCAGGGGTTCGGCGTGTAATAGACTCGTGACAGTTGTCTTGTTGGGGAAGTCGCGAGGCGATGAAATCGCGTGAACTATACTCCACTCTCAAAAGCAACCATTACTTAGCGTTTTCGCGCCACTGTCCGCTGCGGCGGGTGCGACTTACAACGCAGAAATTAGAGTATGCTGAAATTTGTCCGCATTTCTGACAATGCCAAATTTCGTAAGTTCTTGAAACGATGCCAAATTTCGTAAGCATACCAAGCGAGGGAGGGCGTGCAGGAGTTCCTAGCACCTCTTCTCGCACCAATTTCGCACCATCAATCGCACCCAGGGGGGTTCTAGCACCTCCGCATCTCAGAGGTCAGGGACCGCCCATTGCTCCACCCATTAACTGCCCTCATTGTGAGGTGAGCAAGTAGAGAGAACAGAGGATCAGAAATTGAAGTATTAATGAAGAAAAAATTGGAAAAAAGAAGTAGTTGTCATTTCATAGTTGAACTATCATACTATATATAAAGCGCAAGCACCCCCATCTGACGTCGTCAGTCGCGGCAGAGGTGTAAACATGTATGTCGTTTTGCGCCGGTGCGAGCGTACCGAGCTGATGACTCACAATGGTAGTGATGCCTGTCTTGGACGATGTTGATCAAATGGCATAACCCAAAGAGCGATCACAATGGATGATGCCTGTCTTAGACAATGTTGATCAAATGGCATAACCCAAAGAGCGATCACAATGGTAGTGATGCCTGTCTTAGATGATGTTGATCAAATGGCATAACCCAAAGAGCGATCACAATGGTAGTAATGACTGTCTTAGACGATGTTGATCAAATGGCATAACCCAAAGAGCGATCACAATGGTAGTGATGCCTGTCTTAACTTAAATTAACTATTCAAAACCTTGGTTCTTTGGGAATGGTTTATGCAATTTTAAGACGCAATTCAATAAATTAATAGTCAAATACGAACGATGGGAGTAAAGTATTTTGATTAATTGGTTGCATTTTACTTCGTTAATAGTAATCCATACTATTGTATAAAACGCTAATATCTACCATGTGAGTCAGCATAGATGTCTATTAAATATCCGGCGTTGTCTACCACCAATGGGAACGCGCCCGGCAGCCAAGATGGGTCGCGCTGATGACGTTTATACAGTGCTGCCTCCATATGTTTTCGGTTATGCTCTTCAGCAATGTTTATGAGTTGGCACCAAAGCAGCGAAATTAACACCACGGGAACTGTCAGCGGCTAAATTGATTAAGCTGTCCCACTGACTGTAATAGCTTCATTTCGAAAATCATCGAAAGTTGGTTAAATCGTTTGTACATTATCTCACCACCATTATCTTCTTTTTTTGGCATCTCGCTTTTCTATTTCTACTATGGAGCGTTTAATTTGGAGTGCAGCATAAGTTTTTCAAAAAAGTTGGGTATTTTAGCAAAATACTCCATCCTTCCATAGTTCATTTTTCGAGTGCTTAGTATGTTTCCTCATCGTAAAACAGTTGCGCCAAATCTTCAATTAATCTGTCCTTTTAATTTTTCTGCTAATATGCCATTTTCACAGCAGGGAAGATAAAGTTCTCCATGAAATGCTTAGCGTTTAATTATTATTTTAGACAAACTGCACTAAATCTTTTTGTGGAGGTTTCTCGCAAACTTTACTTTGGACATCTCTGTCTACGATTTTTTTGAATGAGCATTTCGTTTGAAGTGCCAACAGCAAAGACAATTCCTTAGTTTCTTCTCAATTCACATGCAAAGATGTTTGTTGAAGTTGATGAACTTTGAAAATCTTTGACTCCATCGAGTTGACATCTCATTACTATGTAAACCTTTTCGATAGTTGCCAAGATTTGTACGAAACACTATCTTTAAACGAATTTAGCGTGGTCATGCGAACTGTCTTGAAACTCGATGAAAGCTGGATGCAAAAATCTTCTTCAGCTAGGAAAAAGTAAAAAAGAAACCATTTTCAAATTCCCGAGATTTCCTTCAAACATTAAAAATTCGAAGAGTAAAGTAGAATAATATCGATGCGATCGTGATTGATTTTATTAGGACTAAATACTGTATGAATCTGCCGTTTATATCAGCTACGAATTAGAGACAAGGTGGCATGCACGTTGACTTTACATAAACTAAAGCTTTCTAACCTATGCGCAGCTTTGCCAAAATACTGCACAACCTCAAAATTGCTTAAGGAAGAGAGGTCTGCTTAGGTGAACAGCTTGAAGCATGAACACCTTTATGTAGGTCATTTCAAGAATTTGAGTTTGCTCAATAGGATAACCTGAAAATTGAGTGGATTTTGGAGCCTACGGATGAATTGCAAGAATGCTGGACAGTTTGGGAACTTCATAAAACGTGAGCGAGAGTTTTGATAGTGCAATTTTTTGAAGTGGAAGAGGAAGTATGACGCTTTCAAGAAAGGATACTTTGTGAGAAGAAAGAGGGAGTGTTCGAATTTGGAAAACTCTAGATTTGGTAGTTTTAATATTGGCTACATATTTACAAGAATATCACGAATTTCTTGCTAATAGTTTCGGGAAGCGATAAAAGTAGTCTGATTAGAGCGGTGGAGATTCTAAAGCAGTTTGGAGGGTCGCCGCTTAATGTGGGAAACAGGGCCCCGGGTGGGAAGAGCACGTGGTTGGGATTACTTTGTCGGGTTTGGGATGGGCCCAATCACAAAAAAATTTTTACTTACGTTTTCTTTACGTGTGAAAGTTTGAGAGCATACAAAAGTCTTTGCAGGCTACGAATCTTCAAAAAGTTTTGACTTTCAGTCACATTCCCGCTTCAAACGCACAGCCAGTCCAAAGCGCCGCGAAGCGGCGCTTTGGACTGGTCCTATATATAAAGCCATACCTTCGATACATAGAGCCATGTACTCTGGTAACCTTCACTTTGAGCGTCATGATAGAACACAACCTTCACCTGGGGAGAAGTACAGAAGTCATCCGGGGCGAAGCCCCGGAAATTATGACATAACTAATGACAAAACCGTATAGGGATGAATTTAAATGAGGCAAATATAGCAGTGACATTCAAAAGAAGCTAAAAAAACCGAAGGATTGCGATTTTATGGCCTTTTTTGTTGAGAAGAAGGTTTTTATTTAGAACTTCAATCAAAAACTAGAGCAAAATCTCTCAGTTAACCTTTCTCTGAACTACGGTTGAATGTTGGAAGTTTATTAAAGCCGCTAGAGTTCAATAAAAACGAAAAACTGCGCTCAAATCTTGCGCAAAGAGTCGCCATATGAATGCTGGTCTATTTCGTTATGGAGTGATTTTCAAGACCCGCGACGTTGTCAGTGCTCCTGGCCGTCTTATGAGGATCACAACGATATATAATGTTGCAGGGTTTCGTTGAGACCCTGCAAAGATCTACGACCAGAGCCAAATGCCCCGTCGGCTCTGGTCTGTCTCCGCTGCTCGTCTGCGTCTCGGCGCGCTGCGCGCTACCTCGCTACCTCAAATGCGGGGCGCGGGGCATTTGGCTCTGGTACCCTTTTCTTCGTTGTTCGGAGCCCAATTTCGATAATCTATATATCATATTAAAGCTCTTGATCTCTATTTTCACGCTGACAACGTCGCGGAACTTCTTTTTGGGATTTAAACGAGAAATCCTCGAAAAACGGCGTTTTCGAAAACCTCTTGTTTTTTCCTCAGTTTAACTTTTTTCACTCGGTTTTTTTGGGTATTCGATAGGTCTTGTTTCTGTCTATGATGTAGACAACGTCGCCGAGCTTACTTCTTTGCTTATGCCGGTTTTTTTTGTGAAAAATACAAAAAAGTGCGTTTTTCCTTACCTTGTTCTCTTTCTGTGCTTTTGCAGCGAATTTTTTCCAGCTTGGACGATACTTGCTCAGAATGATGAGCGGAAGAATCCAGACAACGTCGCAGCGTACGACTATGCGGGGGTGAAAATTCAAAGGACGCATCAAAAATCAGATTGGCGTCGATGTGCAACACAACTTTACAGACATGTTTAACATGTTCAGTTTAGTTGTTGACAAGTTTGCCTTCTTTCGGTCTCCCAACTACAGCCACAGCTAACGCTTTTTTTCAATTAGAAAAGAACTTTATTTCTGTTGCCACCCAATTTAACCAGCAATCCTGGAGACGAAACTCTGCGTAGAACCCCCAAGTTAAGGTTTCAGATTTGGTAATGTGCTAACCTCTGCTTTATATGAATTTTCTAAGTTTTCTAAATTAATTTATATCTCTAAATTTTCGTCTATTTTTCTGGAACAACCTTCACTTTTTATAGGGGGCAAGAACTCAAACAACTATCACTTTCTAGCCTCTGTCTCTTGACTATCGAAGGTATGTATAAAGCTGAATGTCTGTTTGTATGTCTGTATGTCTGTCTGTATGTATGCACGTATGTTCCGAATAGAAATTTTTATTTCTGAACCGATCCGGACCAAACTTGGCACACATACACATCGGGCCCCGGCGGGTGTCATAGGCTACTTTTCGTCATCGATCGATATTGATTTTACCGATTTTTATCGATTTTTTGCAGAGTTCACCTACGGGGCTGGGAGTTGGTGCAGGGGGATAATCGAGCATGGGGATTCCGAATACAATATTAGTTTCCACAATTATCGATTACTTTTATCGATTTTATCGATATTTGCAAAATTTGAGCTACGGGGCTGGGAGTTGGCACAGGGGGTAATCGAGCATGCTGATTACGAATACAATATTAGTTTTTAAAATCGTGCATTACTTTTATCGATTTTATTGATTTTTTTGCAAGGTTTGAGCTACGGGGCTGGGAGTTGGCACAGGGGGGTAATCGAGCATGCTGATTACGAATACAATATTAGTTTCTAAAATCGTGCATTACTTTTATCAATTTTATCGATTTTTTTGCAAAGTTTGAGCTACGAGGCTGGGATTTGGCACAGGGGGGGGGGTAATCGAGCATGCTGATTACGAATACAATATTAGTTTTAAGAATTATCGGTTACTTTTATCGACTTTATCGGTTTTTTTTGCAAAGTTTGAGCTACGGGGTTGGGGAGTTGGGGAGGCTACGGGGTTGGTGAGGAAGGTGGGTGAGCATATTGATTACTAACACAGCGAGAATAGAGATTTGCATGTAGAAGTGGGCACAGGAAAAGGTTGTACAGGGAAGGGAATGGAACTTTATCAATTTTTTTTGAAAGGACCGGGCGGAGCCGGGTAAGCCAGCTAGTATGGAAATAACCATGAGCATGTGATTTTCAATGACTACAAACTTCAGTAATAAGTGCGCTTTATTCAAGCTAGCATCAAGACTTTAGTATGAATGCAGCGCCCATTTTTTAAAATTGACGGTTACTAGTTCACATATAAAAAATTATCTCTAGAAATACGCTGCACTCTCTGGATTGTTCGATTTGAAAATTTAATTGTTTGGAAGGAAAAATTGGCTGCTCAGGTATATGAATGAAAGTTGATCACTAGCGCATTTTCTTGATAAAATCGGTCATACTACTAGAAAATTTCGAAATTTACATATTAGGTGGCCAATTTAGATGCTGGCTTAGGGCATTCAGCGTTCGACTTCCCAAATGACTGTACCTATCGAAGGCTAGAAATCTACTTTTCGTAGATTCGACATTAGAAACAAATTATTTTTTAACAAGTTTTCGGTTTCCTTCACTCTAATACGCTGTTTATATGCTAAGGTGTTTGTACTTGGACGCTTGTTAGACACGTTCTCTTGTCCGGAGATTCGAGCGCTTGACACAAGATAGTCATCTATAACAGCATAACAAAAGAGTTCAAAGGGAGCAGGTAAAGGTGGCGAAGAAAGTGTTGCTTTACTTTTCTTTAAGACATAACTAACATTGGTAACCAAGATTTTGTAAATCTATCTGCACTCATTCGCTGTTTCTAATGTTTGAAAGAATTGAATCTAATTAACGAAACTTGAATCAGCTTGATTTAGGTCCTCACTTTCTATAAATACAAAGATTCCACCGCGCTTGCGCAATCTGGAATGAGCGCACTTAGAAGGCGGAAAAAAAGGCGGAGCTGTTCCTAGACCTGTGGAGGTGTGATGTCCCTTCCAGGTTTCTCTGAAGGTGCTAATCACTCCTGCAAGGAAAGTCGGCGAGGCTTTGGGAACTCCTACCACGCCGCCACAAGCGAGACATTTTTGCCCTTTCGCTCGTTAATGAATTTGATCTTTGTCCTAGTTATTGGGACAATGCCAAATTTCGGATCCTGTCAAGGCAGGAATTAGCAGACGAAGAAATCTGTTGTCCCTTTGTATCGCGTCGAAATTACTGATCTTTGTCCTTGGGTTGATTACGAAATCTTTTACTGGTTTTGGATCTCCAGGCATCGTGCCAGTTCGTGTTCTTGAAATGAATATGTTTTACTCGTTTGTCAACCTGTTGTAGTGATCTAATCGCACTTCCTTGAATTATTTTATTTTTATTTTTATTCTATAAATACACGAGATGCACCAGAGCAAAGAAATAAAAGAAGATCCAAACAAACAATGAGACCAGTTAGTCCTCAGCCGCAAGAGAATAAAAGAAAATACGGAATGAAACAGAACTCGAAGCTCTAGACCCAGCTTGTAAAGTTGAACGAAAGTAAATTGATCAAAAACAATCACGTGAATCTTGCATACTCTAAAATCAAAGATGCCCCGTTTTTGGGTGTCAACGAGCCCGCCGGTAAGGCTAGCTGACCTGACCCCATTAAAGATTAAAGATTATTATTCAAGTATCAACGGCTCCCAGATTCGTGAGGAGGCGGATTGCGGACTTCTCTAATTTTCAGGATAAACTTTTTGAAACTCCGCCTTATAGCATTGTAGTTCGTAATCCCTCCTTAGGCTTATCCTTGAAATCAGAGGAGTCCGCAACCCTCCACATGAATCTGGAAGCTGATCATATGACTGAGTGCCAAAATGCATTATTTATAAGTTGAAAGTGAGGCAATTCGTAGAATCGTGACACAGCTCTATAAAGGGACTGTAAGCGAGAGCATTTTGAGGAATATTGAGAGGTTCTTCAGTGACATTATTTTGAGCGTTTAGAGTGAGTTTTCTCTAGCATCAAACAGAACCTTTTTGTAAAGCACGGTTTATTAAGCAGCGCTCAGAGCTTCTGAGAAATTTCTCAATGATAGTTGTGATAGTATTTTGAGCTTTAAGTGAGTTTTCTCTGAAATCATAGGGCATCTTGCTAATAAAAGCTGCAGCTGTAAGCGGCACTTAGGGCATTTTGAGAAATCTTTCAAAAGTCTGAAGTACTACTTTGCATTAACGTGAGTTTGCTCTAAGAATATGGTGCCTTGCTTGTAAGTATCTTTAAAAAATGAGGTACCAGTTTATGCATCAAAAGTCAGTGTGTTGTAGGATCGTAGGGCAGTTCTTATTTAACGTTTTTAAGCTCCAAGGGCCTATGAGGATATGATGTTTATTTTCGTTGATTCTCCATGATGGGAGGCATTATCTTGAGGGTAGAAACTTTTCCGGTAGGATGTTGAGGAGTTTGGCCTAGAAAATTCTTTGAAATGGAGTTGAAAAAACCTTTATCTTTTTTATGTAGCCGGAAACTCGCCAAATGTCGTGTAAATGCATTTTGAATGAAATACGCGCCTAACCAATTAGCTGAAGAAATGGGTCCACATAAAGGAGAAGTACTCAAGAATTCCATGAACTTTTTCGCATGATTTGAGGGAACTTCATTCCTCAACTTAAGTCTATTCAGCAGCGTTTTGCGATTGGAAATTGCCTCCTTTTTTGTGCAGTACTTTGATTGATATTCTATCTGTATGATGTGAAACACCGTTTGGAGAAATCTTTTGAAATTTTCGGAAAATTAAAATCTTGCGGGGGTTGTGAAAACGAAAACGATTGGCTTGATGTAAAATTGCTCTTATTTTGTTTAGTACAGGTCGATGGCCTTGTACTATCTTTATGAGAACTTTCTGAGCATGGAGTTCCTTTATCTATCGAAACTATTTGCGTTTACTGCAAAACTCCTTTCAAACAAGCTGCCATAATTTGTTTTCTAACCTAGGCATCATAAATATACTCTTACCTACTTGCTAGCGACAGTATGGTCGCTAGTTTGGAAAAGTTCTTTTTCTTTCGACTTTTCGTTACCTTCCGCACCTTTTGAATGGCTTCCTTTCTTCATTGAGAATTTTGTCTTCAGCAGCTGAGCTTATTACTGCGATTGCTTGCTTTTCTGTCCCTCATTCTTACATCCTCCGAAAGTTTATTTACATTACAGAGTGGGTATCTTTTAATCATAGTTACCATTTGTTATATGAAAGGAGATATCCACATGCAGCACAAAAGAATTTTGTTATTCGGTTAGTTGTGCTGAGGGGAGATTTACTACGGGCCCTACTCTCTGCAGAAGTGCCAATTTCGAGCCTCTTCAGAGATGGACATTGCAAAATTTTGTACGCAATCTAACAACTGGCTTGTTTACAGCAATATTATTGCGAAAAATCTGGTGGCTATCTGCGCAACGGGAAGTTGACACAATGTGAAAGAAGTTATGAATTGAAGAAGTAGCTCCTGGACACCACATTTTCCAAAGTTGGGTGGCTTGAAGCCACTTTGGCTCACATTGAACGAAATCATAAATCTTCTCTTTTTCCTCTAGTCTAAACTTTTCGCACATCTCTCACCTAAATCGTAGAGCCTATGAAACCATTTTTCAACCACTTCAATCCCTCTCCGCTTAGCTCCATTACAGCAAGAATGGGGCGGGAAACTGCTCCAGGCGTGCGGCGGTGTTCGCCGAGCACACAAGTTCATCTGGAGAATAAGAATGTCACTTACTTCGTTCTCTGAGTGTTCAGCGTTTTCTTGCTGTTCTATTTTTATCAAAACTTGTACTGATTTTCGATGCCTCAAGGGACACGGCGTGTTATGTTCACGAAGTTAAGGAGGGGGGGGGGGAGGGGGGAGAGGAGGAGGAATTTTCTTCTCAAAAACCTTGATCACCTCGTGCTTAGCCGTCATTCTGATTGATCGCGATTTGTGAAAGTCTAGTTTGGCGTAGGTTGCGAGACAGTTTTAAGAGGGCTCCTGAGCTTTGCTTCCTTTCTACTTTTTTGTGCTCAGAAGGAAACCTAGTTTTATGCGTCAGCATAGCTACAATGATATCTCAGAATACTGATAGGGCTTTCTTGGTAAATCGCAGTCTGCTGTGAGAAAGAAAAAGTAAAACCGTTTTGGATGCGACCCAAAGATTCGTAGGGCAACAACAAAGTATTGCACCGTGTTCTCCACCTTCTTCTCAAAGAGACTGAAAATGTAAAAAAAATTTAATTTGAGAGAGTACTGAGTTTGAAATAACGTTCCTAGGGTTTTTTCTTCTCGCAATTCTCTCATAATTACCGTAATTACTGTTTCAAGCAACTACTGCTCCTCCACTCAAAACGAATAATTTCCAGTGCACACCACCTATAGTAACAGCATTGCTGTATGCATTATCATGACCATTCAAAGAATTCAGCAGGTCACTTTGTTTGAAGTTTTGATGCTTTCAAGGAAAAACAATGCTCTCTTTGTTGAACCACAACTCGTAAATACACTCGTAGATATAGATTTAGTGAACACCTTTATGTTAAAAAAATATGATAAAAGTTTATTGCTTCCAAGTTTCAAATGAAGCTTGATTTGATATAGTAAACTTGCGCTTTACGATAACTCGATTTCTGAGGAAATGAATCATTTATTTTCATTTTCTTTCTGTCTCTTGTTATACTTCTGCACGACATCAATGATAAGAACTGTCGAAAAAACTGCAGCTATTATTGCTAATGCTAAACCAAGAGCGAATATCACAACAGCGGGGATTGCTAGATCGAGTCAATTTGTATATTCTCAGCGTACGAAGAAACTTACAAATTATATCATTTTGGTTGACGGTTTCCTGAGCAGCTCCAAACGTGAAGTCATTACTGCAATAGTATCGATAACTATCTTACAGCAAACCTGCTTATAATATCATTTATTCTGAGCGAGACAGTCAAAACCGCTTTGCACACTATGTCTAATCAAGCTTGTACTCGTTCTTTCCAGTTTCCAAACAAATGATCCTAGATTAATATCTAGATCACAATATGAACCTGACGTAATATAACCACACGCAGTCTTGTTTTGACAATGTCTGGAAGGCGGTTTCAAGTTTCTTAGTCACAAAATACATGATAAGCAAACGACTCATATAAGTACATAATTTCTTACTCTTTTAGAAGTGCATTCCTAGCACTGCTCAGATCGAACTGTTCATCGGTGCTCGAACGCATTTCCAGAGTATCGCTAAGAAAGCTGACGTTGTCATAGGAATCTTCAAATAATTGCGTGAAGCATCAATTATGTCAAGCTTTGAATGCTCACAAATTTTCACGTTGACCTTCGCCCAGAGTAGTTTTTTGAAATCTCTCAAAAAGAAGTACTCTGTCATGTTGGTAAATCGCACTGGAAAGGCTTGAGCTATAAGAAACTTCTCTCCGTTGCAGTACTTCCCAATGAACTAATTACTCACGTGCTATAGGGACGTAATATCTTGACATCTTGTATAAGCTGTTCAGGGGCACTGCGTAAATGTTACCGATGTCAATCGTAAAAAGCTGCAATGCTTTAATCACCAAACAGCATTTTGTTTTTATGTTAAACCTCCGCAAATGTTTCTGTTCGCTCGATTACCAGGGCCCTCATCCAGGTCATTGTGCCTTTGTAATCTGGTAGTCTGACCATAGCAAATCTTTCTGTAATGAATCTCATTGCTCACTTTCAGCCACATGGAAAATCCTCGTTGGGAAAAACGCGGCTCAAAAAAACTTCGTAATTAACTACCCACTATAAACATATTGAACAGGTGCGGGAAGCACTACAAGCCGCATTTTTAATTTTTTTATGTATCCCCCGACATTCGACTGTCTTTCCGAAATCTTTCTCTCTTCGAAGTAAAGAAAAACACTACAAAGTTTAATTGACGATCCAACCCTATCCAATAATGCTAAGCATGTTTCTGATAAGAGAAAATGATGTATCGAATTCGAATATAATAAAATAATAATATATAATAATATAATAATATAGGCCGTCCGCGCAGAGCGCGGAGAGTGCGCAAGGTGTGTATTGCGCGTCACTCCTCTTTCGCTGTGCACTCTCGCCGCCTGTTTTTCTTTGCGTTTCTTCCAGTCGTGACTACCTTCAATGTACGCAACAGCGTTGCTCTCCGTGCGCAGCGCGGACGGCCTATACAAATAATACAATACATATAATATATAATAATATAATAATACAATATAAATAATAATATATATATAATATAATAATATAATAATATATAATAATATCGAAAAATTGCGTGAACCACAAGTCCAAACAAGTGACTCATTTTTCCTCATCGGAAATATGCCTAACAGTTCGCATGGTAGAAGTGCTTCTGTGCCATACCGATTTGTTAGGTGTTCTTTATCTCAAATCACGGCCTAATGTTTCGACGCCTTTCGTCGTCCTCAGAGGCCCTGGACAAACGCGTCGAAACGTTAGGTAGTGATTGGAGATAAAGAACACCCATACCCTCGATACATAAAGCCACTTACTCTGGTAAACTTCACTTCGAAGGCTATGAGGGGACACAACCTTCAACCTTCACTTGGAAAAAAAACAGAAGTCTTCCGGGGCGAAGCCCCGGATGCAACATTCCTGACTATATCGGAACGAATGTTAATGAAGCAGATACGAAAATAGTATCTTTAGGTTATCTCATCGAAACCGAGAATCTGCGCTTTCACAGCCTTTTTTACGTTACAAAGAAGGTTTCTGTGAAATTTTCGCCAGAATTCAGGACAACATCTCTAAGTTAACATCTTATTTGACCAAAATCGTGTTTCAGAAGTCTAGGAAAGTTGTTGGAGTGAAATAAAAACGAGAAACTGCACTTAAATCTTGCGCAGAGAGTCGCGCACGATCGTTAATAAGTGATTTTCAAAGCTTGGGAGAAAACGCTAGTTTGTCTCATTAATGAGTGGTTTTCAAAGCTTGGGACGTTGTCATTTCTCCTTGTCGTGTTATGACGATCTGAATGATATATGATGTTGCAGGGTTTCGTTGAGACGTTGCGGAGACCTACGACCAGAGCCAAATGCTCCGTCGGCTCTGGTCTGTCTCCGCTGCTCGTCTGCGTCTCCGCGCGCTGCGCGCTACCTCGCTACCCCAAACGGGGTGTGGGGCATTTGGCTCTGGTACCCTTTTCTTCGCTGTTTCGAACCCAATTTTAGCAACCTATATATCATTCATTTTGAAGCTCGCGAGCTCTATTTTCACGCTGACAACGTCCCGAAACCACATTTTTTTGATTTGATCGAGAAATCCGGCAAAAACCGTGTTTTCGAAAATCTCTTGTTTTTCTCCTACTTTAACACTTTTCACGCGGTTTTTCGTGCATTCTATAGATCTTGCCTTTGTTCATAATGCACCACCCAGCCCTTATCTCTTCGATTATGGTGGAATTTTTTGTGAAAAAACGTGAAAAGTGCGTTTTTCTTTACCTTGTTTTGCTTCAGTGCTTTCACAGCGATTTTTCCAGCTTGGGCGATTGTTGTTCAGAACAATAAGCGCAACAATCCAGATAACGTCCCAGGAAACAGGAACTCAATGTGGGGGTGAAAATTTGAAGGACGCATCAAAAATCAAATTTGGCTTCGACGTTCTTTTCGACTGAGTAAAAAAGAAGCTTTGCGTTTTCATAACTAATTAAATTTCTTTCTTGTTTATCTTCTTCCTGATAACCACTCCTTCCGGAACATGTTTTTTTTTTGAAACAATCACAAAAAATTAGCTCTTCTTCGCTTTCCCCGTGTTGCGAATTGCTGGTCCTGGAGCGAAAACTTACAATTTGAAAAGCCATCAAATGAAATGACCTCATTGCAACGTTTTTATCCGTTTTTTCTTTTCTGAACTTCTTTAAACAACCTTCACTTTTTACGAGGTCAGATGTTCAAACAACCTCCACTTTGACGCCTTGTCTCTTTTCTGAACTCCTTTAAACAACCTTCACTTTTTACGAGGTCAGATGTTCAAACAACCTCCACTTTGACGCCTTGACTGTAGACTACTGAAGGTATGAGAACATCTAACAAATCTATTGGCACAGAAGCCATGCGAATTAGCCCACATTTAAAGAAAGCGGAACTTTTAAATCATGCCTGACACTATTGCGTTAGATAATCAATACAACTTCGGATTCATCGGCTTCGAGGACAGAAAAATGGCTTTAAAGAAAGACGGTCGACAGCCGGGTACTACCAGGGAATCATAAAAGTTGGGTAATGCGGCTTGTATAACTTCTTGCTGCTATTCAGTATATCTGAAGCAAAGCGTAACGATACTCGTAAATAGTCAGACAGCTCAAAACTATTGGAGCTGTCTGACTATTTACAAAAGAAAAGATTGGAGCTTTAGGATATGATGTTCTTAACGGCAGTGTCCGGGCAAAAAGTCGATTTTGAGATTTTGTGCTTACCCGGGCCTATTCACTATGCTGAATCCGAAAATCCACATTGGAAAGCGCAAAAACGGCAAAAAAGTGCTCTAACGCAGGAAGGAAATCGAAAGTGGGCGGGATCCTCCCCAATGTGAATTTCGCAGTCCCAGCTTCTGGAACAATCTTCCCAATTCTTCTAGCGCCCTGAAATCTCCACCGGCCAGGTGCGAATGCATGACTTGAAATCGGAACGAAAAAGATTGCTCTGGAAGCTGGGAGCGTGAATTCACAGTGGGGAGGACCCCGCCCACCTGCTAACTTCTTTTCCGTGTTAGAGCCCTTTTTCGCCGTTTTCGTGCTTTCTAGTGTGGAATTTCGGATTCAGCATAGCGAATAGGCCCGGGTAAGTACAAAATCTCAAAACCGACTTTTTGCCCGGATACTGCCTTTAAGGCTGCGTTTCTTCCCCTCCTCAACGGGGGATTTAATGCGTACACCCTCAAAAGCTCTACGAGCTTCATCTTCCAAAGCCCAAAGAGTGGTGATACACGCAACACTGAGCATTACCTATGTGTTGGGGTGGAAGTGGCTTAGGAGGATCGAGTTCGAGCGCCGTTGAAATTCTTGTTATATTAGCCAATGTCTGAGAAAGAAAAAGGCGATCAGGCCCTGCAATAATCAACTTTGCTGATCAAAAAGCACACTAGGGAGGTCAGAAAACTCAGGCTATAATTGGAATAAAACAAGAAACCTACCCACTACTGCCGTTATATAAGCTTCTATAGTACCGTTAAGGTCACTATTAATGTGTAAAGGAGGTAGACCGATAATATGAAATGCAAATTTGTTGTCGTCTGTCGTGTTTTCTGTAAGCTTTCGTTTGAGCTTGAATTGAGTCAAGTGCACATTGGTGAATGGCGAAATGCTCCTACCAATCCCAAATTTGAGTAGAAATTCTTCACCGGGATCATAGACAGAGCTACCAGTCATTGTACATAAACTTAACAAATGGAAGTGGAAGGGAAGGCCTTGGGCGAATGAAGCAACAGCAAGAGCTGATAACCTCGTTAGTTGTTTTTGAGGTGTAGGGGAGGAGAGAAAGTTGAGTGGAGTTTGAATAAAAAGCATTCCAAACGGTATTTCTTTGAGCAAGGGACGGCAATGTTGCATATTGGTTCAGATGATTGGACACCGTTACGAGTGAATGGTTTTCGAGTAGGACACATTAGATAACACTACCATGCAAACTTCAAGCAAATTTTGAGATTTCATTCGCAAACAGTGTCACATGAGTCTTGTGCACCGGTTCAGTGGGCCATCAGGCCTAAGTATTAAAGCTGTAGAGTCGTTTTGCAGGTAAAACAGGAGTGAGCCTGAGACTTCACGCGAACAAGCAGCCTTTTCACATGTACCGGATGGGCTAGCACCAGTAATACTCTGTTCAAAAGGTGCTATAACATTACGCAAATTGAAACGGTACAATGCACTAATTTGCACTATGCACTAATTCGCACTAGTTTATCTCGAAGTCTGTTAATACATCTTCAGAGCAAGAAAGAACTTTAGCGGTAGTGGAAGTCTTAGTTAGAGCAAGGCATTTTGTAGTTCGAATATTTAGTTTTCAATAAGAGTTGAGGCGCAGATTGCCAAGAAGCGTTGGAAAGACTTGCACTCTTTCCACAAACGCAGCACTACGTTCTACAGTACAGCCATAGCACATGCACACAGGTCAAGCACAGAAATAACATTATTACTCAATCACTTTTATAAACTTTTCAGGTTTTGGAAGGTGTCTTATAGTAGGTCCTCAAGAATGTATTAGTTTTTTATTCGCTTGCCGTGGCACCCAGGCGAACCCCAAAAAATACTCAATAGTACAAAGTAATCTTTACTCATGCTTCGGCACTAGATGTGACATGGCCAAAATCTAAATGATTCTACTGCCCAAAAGTCGAAAAAGTTGAATCTTTGTCCAGAAACTTCCTCTGGATTTCCCTTTCGCACACATTATGGGGGGACTCCATATATACAGCTCACAGCTGCCGTGTTTTCCTTAACAAGAGACTGGAGACGGAATCCGTTTTTTCTCAGCCACCAAAGCAACTGTACAAAATGTCTGAGCGATAGTATAGATTGTACGGATGGAAGATCCATAGGATGTTTTTGAAAAGAGCTGTGATCTTTTGCAATTTTCTGGGCATTCAGAACCTTCCAGATCTTGGTTTCCTTCCTCACGCATTCTTGGTTCAGCTGTTGTGGTACCATAGCAAGCAGATATTTATTTATTATATGCACTCAAGGTGTGCCATTAAAAATAGAACGCAGAGACACAAAGACAAAGTCTAGCCAGTAACACAAATAGGGTAGAGCTCGCTGCTTGCTGACCGGACTTCTATCGTTGATAAAATGGTGTTTAAAGAAGGCCAAAGCAAAAGGAATCACATAAGACAGTAGTATGGTAGCATCGTTCCGTCAGTAGTGCACAGGAGCGCCAGTGATTTATCAGTAACAATACTACTCAGTGCAGCCTGTTAGATACTCTACCAGCTTGAGAAATTGCAAATATGAATGCGCGATCAAGGCTTAAAACAGCACAGACTCGTTTGGATGTAAGATTTCGATTGGCCTGGTAATTCACTTGGAAAACTTCACTTAGTGCACTGATTAGTTGAGAAAAAGAAACTGAATATCAGTTTTCGTGAGAGGAGCATGGTCAGCTGGTGTAAATAATAGAAAAAAATTGATAGTGTGACCAGCCAGCTTATCAATCCAGCACATAAAAATCTGAGTCACATCAAAAATTGTTGAGAATCAAGAACGTCTTTGATAGATGCCAGATAATCAGCTGTATCAAATAATGAATCATCACTCATCCGATGTAAGCCATAAGACGAAGTAAGCCATAAAACACATAAAACTGCATTGTAGTTGAACAATATAGAAAACACACATAGAAGTAGTCTTTCAAATTTTGACAACCTGCTAGTCATGCAACGCACTATGAAAGAAAAATTTTAAGCTCCTGTACGTGCGCTTTTAGCTATATTCCATTTAACAACCAGCCGGCGACCCCGACCTCGTCCAGATTATGTACTGTGGTGCTTTGGCTGCGAGGTCCAAAATCGGATACACCGTTTTGGAACACAATCAGCTCTTCCAGTTCTTCCAGCTTGCCCTTTTTGACGGCTAACTCTGCACTCCGCTTCAAATAAACGGTCCTACCCTTTCCCCTGCAGCACTCAGTACTTCTTGTACGTAGGTTTTCTTGCGTCAGTCACATCCTGCTGACCGTAAAAATGAATGAGTTTCATCTCCTTGCTTATGGTTAGATACATGAGTATATAAAAATGTTTGATTAGATTATGATTGGCTTGTTTTTTTACAAGGGAAGGATAACTTTCCTTCATCTGCACGCGTCCTGAGTGGTCGTCTTTTCCACAGCTTTCGTTATCATCTCCATTCTCCTCAGTTCGCATATTCTTCTCACTTTTAACATCTATCAGGTGGGCTAAAAAATACTTCTGTTGATTTCACACGCTTATAACCTGTTTTACTGTTGAATATACAAGCTATTATGATATTTAAAGAGCAAATAAAGATGAGCAGATTGGTATAGAAAGTACGTGAAATAATTGCGCTCAGAGCTTTGAAAGTTTTAGAAGATGCGAGATCAGAATTGCACTCTGTTTCTGCATGCTCTACAATCAAACGGGGAAAAAGTGCAGAAGTGTCTTATCGGACCTTGGTCCAACCTTTTGATGAAGGCTTAGTAAGTGAGAGGCAGGTTCAAATTGGTTCAAGCGCTTTAGATGCGGAGATAAGACTTGACGACGCACACAGAGGGAGCCGTCAGACGTTGAATGATAGCCTTCTGAAGGAAGTGGTGAAAGCGGACTCAAGTCGAACGACGAGAGGACTTGCTGAAAGTATTCGCTGCACTTATCGAATAGTAGAGTAACACCTGCCTGCGCTAAGAAAGACCAACAGATGCGGGAAATGGCTGCCGCACGAACTTAGGATGACAACAAGGAGGCGAGGACGACTGTGTGCCGAACTTCTGTATATGTCGCAGTCGAGCCATTTTTATGACACCATTCTGACTGCAGACGCAAAATGGATGTATTTCGGCAAACAACGCAGAGAGAGACAGCGCCGAGTAAGGACGAGCAGCCGAAATCAATCCCCAAACCAGACGCACATGGCAGAAAATCCATGTTTTGCGTCTGGTGGAATTCTAGAGGTTTGGTGTATTTTCAGCTGCTGCCAGTCAGGGGCGAGTCACAGCAGACTTATATGCTGGATAGCTTGAAAGGTGAATAAGGCCTTGCGATGTCAAGCGAAAATCCGAAGGCCATAAAATTCCTGCACGAAGCTCGACCACACGTCGCAAATATCGTGCAGCGAATTGAGGAATTCGGGTGACAACTTCTACCTCATCCGCCATACTGCTCAGATCTGATTCCGTCGGATTAAGGCTTTGGCCATACTTTGCCCGTGTTGCCAGTGTTTCCAGTGCTACTCGTGTTACCGGTGTTGCCGATATTACCAGTGTTACTCGTGTTGCCGATGTTTCCAGTGTTACTCGTGTTACTCGTGTTGCCGATATTACCAATGTTACCGAGAAAATGAAACTGAACTGGCGATCATTTTGAGAATCAACAGCAATAAAGGCGGTAACACTAGAAACACGAGTAACACTGGAAAATTCGGCAACAGGAGTAACACTGGAACATCGGCAACACCGGTAACACGAGTAACACTGAAAACATCGGCAACACGGGCAAAGTATGGCCAAAGCCTAATATCTGTTTAGGTCTATACAACAACTCCTGACGATGCGAAAATTTACGTGAATCAATACTTTGACTTATAGCCGCCCGAGTTCTTGTTTAGCGCTATTTTTTGCGGCGATTCGCTGGGCCAATCTAGTGATTTATTGACTTTTAATATGATAATGACCTTCGCTCCACTAACAAGCCATTTCCATGATTTCGCATAAGCGGTAGAGTTCATTTTATTTTCACGGTGGGAATGATGCGGTAATTCAAGAGGAGCTTACAGCGGTTGAGTTACTTTGACTTAGTGACCCCTTGCAGCGCAGCATAATGACTAGATGGGAAGCGTGGGGAGGGGGGGGGGGGGGAGCAGGCACATTGGAGGAGGGGCGAAAGTCGGAGTTGTTGTACAAGAAAAGGACGATTTCTTCTCCTCATGCTCCAAGATGAGTAGGGATACTATGCCGAACCGGCTTGAAGACTTGATCCGGGCAAGACTGGAAAGACCAGCTAGTGGAGAATTTCTTCTGATCTTTGTTCACGAACTTTCTATGACAAAATTTCATGCCTAAACCGAAATTATCTATTAGTCAATCTGATATTTGCCTTCACTCAAATTATTCTAAATGCTTGACGTTTTATCCCTAGAATTTCTAACCACGTCCTTTTTTCTTCACTCCTTCCCATCTTTTCATTACCGACTAGATGGCGTCCCCGGTCCCGCCGGGAATTGGACTACTTGATCCCAAACGCGTTGAGACTTACCGCTCTTCTCCACATCTGCGACGAAACACATGTCTTCCTTGCTGGCTTGAGACACCGGATCCTTTTCGCCGAGAAATGTAAATGTCTACCGCCCGACTTACATGACTATGAGGAAATGATCCACAATGGTTGGAGAACCCTCGATGTAAGTAAACAAATCAATAAATCGATAGGGCCTAACAAATCGTCGCAAGTAGCCTATCCTATGCGCCATGCCTTATTCATAGGGAGACGAACTGTAGCCTCATCGGTTCACACACAAAAGATTCTATAAGCTACATACTTACTAACAAACAAATTTACAGAGTTTCGGTTTCATTTATACATAGATTATCATTGTCTTTTTGTTCTCCGATTCCTCAAACCGATCAAATTGACCATGCGGACATGCGCTAGTAAATCGAGCATTCAATCAGCACGCATACAGGAACGATTCGTGCCATCAAGCCGGCATGCTTTCGATTTTTTCTGCAATTTTGACGCAGTTTTGAGTGCATAGATGAATAAAAATCAAATGACTGGTAACCGTGGGACTGCGAAATATGTTGTACATCGGAACGCTAGACTTGAAACATTAATCGCGATACCATAGCAGTTAGCTGCGAAATTTTTTGAGAAGAATTAGCGCTTGTAAAACGAACGCAAAAATATTCGCACTGACAGAGATCAAGCCGGCTTCCATTGCGCAATAATAGACGGGATTCTGGAAAAAGCGTTCCGCAGATAACGATCACATATTGAGATCAGCGTTGCAGGGCAAATAATGTCATCTTTTCCGGAGCCGAGAATGCAAATGTGCAAAGTTGCCCAGTCGGTCCACGCGTGATAATCGGTGTAAAGAGCATACGTTCGAAGAAAAATATTACTCACTTTTATTTATTAAGTTGATGCATAAGTTCTTTCGCACCAAATTCAAAAATTCATAACTTGTTGAATTCTCAACGAATTTACAAGTCATGCTTTTTGCATGTGTTCCTGAAATGTTCCTTAACATGTCCAAATGAAGAAGATAGAAGCTCAAAACCAAAATCACTCAAAATTTGAATTTTTCGTGTAGGGTCATAAAAAATCGGAAACTTGCAGCGAAAATCGGAGCAGTCGGTACTGCAGGTTCTTTCACCAGCTCTTTCTAACAGTGCAAAGTTTGCGCCGATTGAGTGTCTCTGAATAGTTATGATTTTCGAGCAAGCAATACAAAAGGGCGAATTTGATTTATTTTGGCATTTTTCGGGAAAGTCTTAACTTTTCATAGAGACACTCAATCGGCGCAAACTTTGCACTGTTAGGTAGAGCTGGTGAAAGAACCTACAATACCGGCTGCCCGGATTTTTGCTGCTAGTTTCCGATTTTTTATGACCCTACACGAAAAATTCAAATTTTGAGTGATTTTAGTTTTGAGCTTCCATCTCCTTCATTTGGACACGTTAACGAACAGTTCGGGTACATCTGCAAAGAGCATGAGTTCGTCTCTTAGAAAAAAAACCTAGAGCTTGTAAATTCGTTGAGAATTTAACAAGCTATGAATTTTTGAATTTGGTGCGAAAGAACTTTTGCATCAACCTAATATATGGAGGTTCAAAGCTTTGTGCAACACAGTCTGAAAAATGCCTATTACTGGACTTCCAAGTGCACGTGGAAATGATTTCGACTAGACTCAAGCAAGCGATACTATGATTCATCGAGGACTATTGGTAGAAGGTAGCTGAGGTCGCTTTGGCGGCAATCTGGCCGGTTTCTTCTGCGGCTTCGTGTAGAGTGGATCCTTGGTCTGCATTAGAGAGCCGGCCAACATGACTTCAACAGCGTGGCTTCTATCGTTTCCATTATCGTTGCTGACGACGTTATAAATAGGCTGAATGCTACATTTTTCGTCATCTGTCAGTGTAGCTCAAATAAATGCAGACAATTCCAGAAAACTCACACCAATATCTGTCTTTTTCGCTGCATCAATGATTGACTGCACCGTACTATGATTGTCAAGAAGGCGCTCATCGAAAATTACTCCATTTCCGTTCCAACCCACATGTGCCACATGACTAGATTGAAGCATATGTGCTTTTGCCAAAGTTTGTTCTTGCCACTTACGTAAAGTTTCTGGGTAAACTTATAGAGTCAAGCTTTTTCTGTTTACCTCTTCTTCGTGTAGGGACCAATGGTGCTTCCGGAACTAAAGAAATAGTATAATAAAAATATAGCTAAGTTGGACGCAATCTACTTACGTGAGCCATCCAATGATCCGCGCGGTGACCGTGGTAGTTTTCTATCTACATCAAATGTTGTTTCTGATCGTATGCTTATTGATGGACTAACGTTTCCGCTATGTGTACTTGAATAAAAAAAAACAATTCATGCAAGTGCAGCACGTTGCCATATATTTTCATGCATGCAAAAAACTTTGACAGATAAATGTTCACTTCGAAATTTGTGCAGCTCCCTAATGATCACCTCTCAAGGCCTGCTCTACTCTATCCAGTATCCTTTTCCCATTTTTTGGTGTTTACCCTGTGCCGTCAGCACAAAAACTTTTTTCAACTGTTTTTTGGATAGTTTTTTAATACCATCAAAATTCAATCTGAGTTTGTAAAAATCATCCGGAGAAAGGATATGTCGTTGCGCTTTTCTCAGATTCTAGTGTGGAACGCAGAAATTCTGGAAGACATCCCAAATTCTTAAAGGACGTGGCTATTTCACGTACCCTCACTGCAAACACTCTGTCAGCCCCTCCCTAACCCAGGAAATTTTTCTGGGACTGCTATAAAACAAGTTTGGGTCCACAGTTCTATGTGAACATTGTCATGCCATTAAGGATATAGGATGATTGACTTAGTGTCAAAAATATTAGGTTGATGCATAATTCTTGCACCAATAAATAGAAAAAATTCGTTTTGGATATGCTTACAGTAGGACGTTTTCGGAATCATGAAATTTATGTGTTTTCGAACCAATTGGAAATCAGATAGATACTTCATGGAGCTGGCTGTTTTAAAGGCTTTCACAAAAGTTTTTTTTACTCAAAGAGTCGATCTTGACGAGGAACATGGTGTTATGGTGTTGATATGGGCATTTGAAAAAAGACTTTTAGAATAAGGTTCTCACTTGATTCTTGGTGGTCCTCCATGCCTCTTGTTATTTACTTGCTCAATTCTCCTTTCGACATCGAGGCAAAGATTAAGAAGATTGAAAAATCTGAATCAGCTGATTACCTGTGATGCTACTTGTACAATTTGATGTCTGATCTACTTGGCTTCTCTAAGTATTCTTTCCAAATAGTACTCGTCCCTTGGCAGAGGTATGCTACCATCGCGAAGATAATTCAGAATAAGAGGAAAAATGGTGGAGTCTCGATCGATGAATAGATGTCCGTGCTGTGAGAAATTTTTTTCTTAATCAAAATGGATGTAAAGAGCTTACTTACTTTGTCAAGCCGATCCTTCCAGTCCGTGTGAAACAAGCGGTCAAAATAGCTGCCTTTGACTGAAGTCAAAGTGCTCAGAGAGGTTTTGAAGAGAATACCCTCCACGTCCAGAACTATGGTTAGCGTCATTTTGCTAGAATATGAACAGAAGGTAAGATAACAAATTTATCTCACCAGAAGAATAAAACATAGAAGAAAATTTTGTTTTGTAAAGAGTGGGGAAAACCTGGCAAAACGAACTGTGTGCAAGAATTCCTATGGAATTGAAAGTCACCGACTAAGTGACGGCGCTAATCTTTTCGAGTACCATTTAGGGCCGAGGCAAATCAAACACTATGCCATATTGAAAGCCGATGTTGACACAACACCTTCGCATGAGTTTCATACTAACCCTAGTTTGCGCTAGCATAGAAATGAGTTTCAAAAAATTTTTCTCTAAACTTCATACCGCTATGATAATCCGAATAAGTGAGTATGCTTAATCTGGCCACATGAAAGCACCTATCCAGCTCGATGTGATAGAAAATATTCTATGATTTTTTTCTCGAGAAGTTGAAAAAATGGTGACAAAGATCTAAATAGAGGAACTTGCGAAGATACAGAATGAGAAGAAGAATGAATCTGAACACCACCGATGCATCCACTTCATAATCCTTGCGGTCATTATTCTTTTATGAAACGGACCAACTTTCACTGAAATGATGCCAGCAACGCATGACATGGAAACAAAAATTTTCGAAAAAAAAATGATTTTAACGACAGAATTACTATATTCAATGATGACTTAATGCTCGTCTTTAATGGAACATGGAATTAGAGAGTGCTGCGAACAGAGTACTTGAATTTGAAAAAGTTCTCAATAGAAGTGACATTCACTTGCCAAATTGAAAGCAAAAACTGCAAAGGACGCTAACGTGATTGTTTTTGGTGTCACTGAATAAAAACGTGGTATTCGACATCGTCTTAACAACAGACTTTCTAGTAAATTTGACTAATCAGTTGGTCGTTTTATTGATCATTACCCCATTTTCAGGTGTATAAGCCGCACTTTTTCGGATTCTTAAGCAAGCTGCTCAGCCACTTCACTGCGTTTCGGAAAGCGATTCTTATGCTTCATCCCATAGGCAATACGCAGCACGATGTAATTTTTTGGTCGTGAATTTTTCTTCCGTGTTTGGAGTAGTCGATTTTAGCAAAAAAAGAAAATAAGGTATCCAGTTATTCCCGCTAATTAAGGATAATTCATCGGAAAAGAGCAGACAACCAGTATTACGAAAAAACATTGATCCATAACGTAAGAAATGCCTAGGGAAGCAGGACGCCCTCTCGATATCGGACTTATGGGTAAAATCTGCTTTTTTGATGCTTCTCTTCTGTACAAATTGATGTCATCAACAAGATACATCATCGACTGTCTCCTAAGAGCAATACCGTATAATAAGCTTCAACGGTAATAAGATGCAATGAAAAGTGAGATCTTTAGAAAGTCTCAAGATGCAAAATTGAAAGCAAACTGAGTCATTCCATTCCTTTTCTGGTCACGAGTGCTAAAGTGACTGTGCGTACTAACGTCTAGGCTCAGCAAATGGAACCAGCTCCGAGAGCATTCCATAACTTGATACCTACGCAAAGTTTATACGCGCTAGGTATACCAGAAATTGTTGACCATAAATAACCTCAAACAAGTTAGCCAGTACTGCTCAGGACCAGTTCTCGTTGACTGTGGGTCATGATTACAGGCAGTGCTATGACAACGCAAATACTGCGGCAATTTTTTGAATTATTGTCAAATCTTGGATTGCAAAATTTTTCGTGTTGACTATATGTAGGGAAAGTAATTTCCTTTCCTATAGTTAGCATTTACGGTTATACAAGAGGAAATTTCTTCCAGAAAAATGAGAAACTTTCCAGATAAAGTGAAACTCCTCCATTATTTGAAAGAAAAGGTCCCTCCCAAATTATAAGATAGTACTCGAAACAGTCTCTATAACTATCGACGTAATCCTCCAGAAAACTTCAGTTCAAAAACTGTTGTGAACTTGAGCGCTGTTAATTTATCGATGCATTATTTTCGCTATAATGTAGAAAAATCCCTTGATTGTTATAAGCA
Organism: Cylicocyclus nassatus; assembly: GCA_958299035.1. Lineage (NCBI taxonomy): Eukaryota > Metazoa > Nematoda > Chromadorea > Rhabditida > Strongylidae > Cylicocyclus > Cylicocyclus nassatus. Next base: position 52,043,513 of record CATQJL010000223.1, on the reverse strand, counting down.
ATGGATTTTGCAATTTTTTTAAATATTCTATCAAAATTCATACACAATTCTAGGGCAGAAAGCAATGCTGACTGTAGCTGGATTGAAAATCTAAACTATGCATTGCTGTTTGTAAGATTTGATTTCATGATTTCAGGTAAATGACCGATCATAGATAGCAACTAGTAGAGAGAAAAAGATGGTCCTCAGAAATTTATCCTTGTTGTAAAGGGAGAAATACGGACTAATAAACATGCCTAGTCCAGCTCAGTGTAAAGTGGATTTACATCAATTTTTGAAGCATCAACTATACACGACCTTTCCGCAGCTAATTTACACGTTTCTTTTTCTGCATGGTTTACGACTGCCGCTGGTATATTGCCTTTTCATTCTAGCAATTTGGAATTTACAATGCTAACTCGTTGGAAAGGGAAGGTGTTTCTGCATTGCGAGATCATATAGATCAACCCGTGAAAAAAAGGTAAATTGCATTCTTTTTAGGGGGCAGCTTGAAATAGAAATTCTTGATTTCTAGAACAAAATGGAGCTTCTAATTACGCTGCTAGCAACTGCAATAAATCTTTACCAGGCTAGAAAAATTGTTTACTCTATTGAGAATTCACCTTAGGTCCACTCCCATATATTCCTCACTGCGCATTCGATGTTTCTTAACAAAAACCTCTTAGAGATATTTGATAGAATAACCGATAAATTCTGTGACTGTGAAGGAGCTCAAATATAGATCCAATCTAATAAAGACCTTCGCGTTTCATTTCAACTTGAGCATGTTCGGACAATGGTTCCATTATAGACTCACACTCGACTTTCCTCTTCTTTTATCACAAAAGCCCTCGGTTTTGCTGAATTGAAGTACGTGGAGGAAGGGCAGCTCTCAATGCATATGCATGCTATCAATATCATTCCATCAAACTGCCAACAATAAATCTTTCGTAAGATATGTAAGCCGTGTCGTCGAGCAAGTAATAGCAATTAATACCTTCTGAGATTTATGTAATTAATGAAACAAAGAAATACCCATTCCCACCCTCTGGCATTTCTCTCCTACATTCCACGAATCTACACAAACATCACAAAGAAAATTTTATACACCCAAAAAAGTAGAAAAACAGAGCCCATAATCTGCTCCTAATAGCAACAAGGAGTGAAAACATCAACAAGAAGCTCCATAAAAGTGCAAGGTATAAAGGAATATGAATAAACATGCAATGCCATGAGATATAACAGACAAGATCAATGACTGGCCTTACACAGCAGAAGCCTTGAAAAAAAAAAGACTTACATCATTTTTTACCTGCAGTAAGGAAAAAAGAAATGGACATTGGAAAAAAGCTTAATTTCGCTTTCGGCCAAGAATGGCTCGTGAATTTTATAGATGAAGTAGAGGATGCACGTACAAATGTATTTTGTATGCGACTTTCTATTTACTTTGAACCAAATTTTGCGCACAAATATTTCGGGGAAGTCCGAAGCCAAGGCTAGTTTTCATCGATCCACGTCTTAATTTCCAGCAAACTTTAGGGCGCTGGGATGATAGGGAGGATGCTGCACAAATACAACATTTACCTTCAGAACTATCGATTGTCATCGATTTTGGGAGCTGGTACAGATGGTAAGTCAGCAGGCTGATCACGACGCAGCACCTGCGCAGGCATTTCTATTTTATGTAACAGGCGAGGATGTGTATACAGTCTGTCCCAATTTCAATCAAGCCAAAATTGGCATGGCAGGAGTCCGCGCGTCGCTAGGGTTCTGCGTCACTTGTGTGCTTGTCTGCTCCCTGCTCAATCTCTTGGCTGTCTTCAAGGGTGAGCACATGCAGCGCTAAGGCTGCGTTCATACTCATCCGGATGTTTGGGAACAGTTCCAGAACAACGTGAGCAAAGTGAGCACTGTGCTGGAACTGTGCCCGAACTTCCGGATGTATGCACGCAGCCTAACCCCTAACTCTCCGCGCTGGGAAGCATCGCAAAAATCTTCAAAAGGCATGGCTATGGCCACGTACCCTCAATCGGGAATTTTTGACGCCCCCCTCCCTTTCCTCAAGCGGAAATCCTGGGACCTCCAGTGGTATGTGTGCATATACAGAGTGTCCCAGAAGTAAGTACAAACTTTTTGAATGTTAATAACTCTCTTTCCATAAAGTCATCTGCTTAGCCTTCAGAAACCGTCCGACAGAGCAGACTTCAACTTGAATTTGCGGTACGGAGCGAATCACCCATCCTTTTCGTTACTGTAGGATTACGGTAAGAACTTCCATCATACAGCGCGACAGTGAGATAGGCCGTTGAAAGAAATTTTAGAAAGATCTGGAAAGTTATGTAGCAGTATTTTTGGACATGCTGATGTAAGTCATTTCACTCCATTGTTGAATAACACCGAAAAACGTTGTTGCGGTTTACTTGCCTTATCCTGTGAAAAAAGCCTCAAGGCAAAGTGCGAATTTTAAATTAGTAATCAGCGACTCAGTTTAGCCTGAGTTTTCGGCTCGTTGAGTATTTATTCCGAGACAGTATGTATCCACTATTGTATCAAAATCCTCTTCGAAGTTCCTACCGTAATCCCATATTAAAAGAGATTGGAAGATATGCTTCATACATTGAATCTAAGCTGAAGCCTCTACTAAATGGTACTCAAAGCTAAGGAAAAGACATAGTGGGAAGAGAGTTACTAACGATTAATAGGTGTGTACTTACTTTTGGGACACCCTGTATACATATATATCCTACACATTAAGCTGAATGTTTTGTCTGTCTGACTGTCTGTATGTCTGTCTGTGTGTATGTTCCGAATAAAAAATTCCATTTCTAAACCGATTCTGACCAAGCTTTGCACACATGCACTTCGGGGCGGGGCCGGTGTTGTAGGCTACTTTTCGTTGTCGATCGACATCGATTTTATCAATTTTTTTACAAAGTGCTACATACGGGGCTGGGAGTTGGCGCAAGGGGGTAAGTGAGCATGATGATTACGAATAATAGTTTTCAAAATTTTCGATTACTCTCATTGAGTTCATCGTTTTTCAAATTAAGAGCTACTGGGCAGTTGGCACAAGGGGGTAAGCTACACTGCTCACTTTGAATACACATTAGCTTTTAGGAGTATCTTTTTTTTTATCCTATCAATTTTTTTGCAAAGTTTGAACTATGGAGCCGGGAGTTGGCACAGGGAGGTAAGTAGGCATGCTGTTTACGAAGACAAAGTGATAGGGAATTGGTATGTAGAAGTGGGCACAGGGAAAGGTTGTAAAGGAACAGGGATGGTGACCTTAAACATTTTGACAGTGTTGAGCGGAGTCGGGTAGATTGGCTAGTGTATGTATCAGTGGCTATTCGGGAAAGTTTCTGGGGGAGGGGGAAGAGCACGTCTTTTTGAAACGGTGTTTGTGTGGAGCACAGGCACTGCCCCCGAAACATACTGAACCTTTCGAATTTTCGGAGGGGCAAAAAAGGGAAGCGTAACAAGCTCCGCCCCAAGAAAATTTTAGACGTAAATCTTGAAATGCAAAGAGTACGGCATATGACGAGAGAGGGCCAAACCGATAAAAATGTTAAATTGTAAAGCTGCCTTGGTAATCAAAGATATCGGAGACAATATATGCGACTTCAAGAATCATTGATTTGCAGAAAGTCTGCTAGCGATTCCACCAAATCGTCGTCGTAACCAATGTTACCAGCGTTTTCATCCTTTGTATACGGATTGATTTTCTCAAAACTCTTTACAATCTGAAATCGAGATTATTCATTTGCACAATGACGTAATGTCTTGTGCTTCTATCGTCGATTCGTTGACCACACGGACTGCTCTAACGCTGCGGACCACGCGCGGCGCGGCTGAAATGTTGCGAGGGCACGACTTGTACAATGGCGATTTTGTTCTGGAGCAAGCGTTTTACCTCGCGGCGCGTGCTCCGCAGTGATGCCCAATCCGTGCGGTCAACGAACAGACTATATAACAGCCAAAGCTCCATAATTCAAGAAACGTTACAGACGGTGCCATTTTGAGAAAGCAACATCACATCTGAGAGATGCCTTGTCGAGAAAGATCGGAATCAAATTATTAGATGCCTACTAATCTCAAACGCTATCTCCCGTCTTACTGTACCCCGGGTATATCCTTCTGAAGGCAGCCTCTTCCAACGTTCCCTTATTAAGGAAGGCGCCATACTGACTGTAGAACGGGAATGGTGGAGGAGCGACTACGTCCAAACTTCTGCAGCATTCTTTCGCTCTAAAAGCGATACTGTGCCGTCTTTGGGCCCTAGACTGCCTGACAGCTTGCTACTGTAATCTATTAAAATCGCGGCCCTTTCAAAACTTTTTGTACATTGTCCAGTTCCACCGATCTTCTTCGTAAAAAGTAATTTTAATTGGAAAACTGCTTGCTTTATGAGGCCAACACGATGCGACAAGCCATACGAAACAATTTTCACTCACGCTACGTATACTACTCGTCGGTTTGACTAGCTGATTCTTCTTCTTCAACTCGACCGCTTTCTTGTAGGCTGGCTCGGTTGGTGGCTGAACGACATCACGAAAGACGTACCTGAATTGCAGTAGTAAGAAGATAAAGCAACATATGACTTTGACCTCCGGTTTGGTAGTTGAACAGCACCAACAACAAAAAACTTACTCTGTTCCCAAAGGTCCAACAGGAATGTCTGGCCCTTTCAAAGGGTAAAATCCATCACTGTCAAATCCAGAGAGATCACCGCAAGCAACGAAAGGAACCAGGATACGATTAGGACCATTTTCTTGGTTCAGTTCATCATCTGTACAGAGACAGCATTTTTAAGTCACTCAAATTTATCCCAAAGCTTACCATAATGCGGGAGGGTCATTGCTTTATGTAATGTGGGCACGTAGCCTTCCGGAGGACTATACTGTCGACAAACGACAAAGGACTCTGAAATAAAAAAAAGAAAAGATCGAGTAAATGATTCGATGTAAACAATTATCGATGATCATGTTATTCGAGCTAATTCTGCTATAACAGGAGATTGCTCTTTTTTGACCAGACAGGGTGGCACCGAATGGCGCAACTTTCGAAAACGATTTTGTGAATGCGATACATGCATTCACTGTGACTAAGCTCTTACTACATTTTGGCTCACTGCTTTTGCCTGGTAAGATAAGCTCATTTCTTCTCGCAAAATGTCTCGTGAAGACCCCACTTCCTAAATTGTACGAATTTTTTGGCATTTGCTACCTTTACTTCATAATCATATCAAAACACGGTTGAAATTCAAAAGGCTTGTGTCGACAGTTCGAATTTTACGTTTAAAGAAGACCCAGCAAGTGTTCTCGCACGGCAAAGCTGCAAAGGGAAGTGCGCGACAAAGTTCAAAAGGTACTCTAAGTAAAAAAAAACAACTCTTTTAGATAATTTTTTAGAACTCCCGGTTAAGAAAAAGGTCAGAAAAAAATACATCAAAAATTACCGCAACTGCTCTGGCGGCTAGCTTTCGGCTTTGCACAATAGACTTCCTTGAAGAACATTTTTAGCTGTGCATATAGCAAAGTAACGTTGCGTGCCCGGAAGATCTAAAACATGGTCGTTTGCAGTGTTTTCAACAAAACAGAACTCGATGGAAATTAGTACCTTTGCCACGAAAGTTCCGCCAGGCTTGAGGATATGAGTGGTGATGTTCAGTGCAGCCAAAACTAGCTGAGCCTGCATGTACTCATCCAGTGAATGCAGTCCGGTGACTTAAAAGTTTTGTAAGGGTTCACGAAAAGTCTACAAAAAGTGATGGAATCTATGATACCATCAGGAGCTCCATCGCACACTACCAGATCAGCATGGGTTCCAAAAATTTCTATAACTTTCTTTGCTGTCTCGCCCTAAAAGATGGAAATCAAGGACAACAATGACTGAGGATGTTCAGACACAGTGGTTGGGAAACACCAAAAAGCGAGATAAAACTCTCACATCTGTGATATCTCCTTGTAGCTGTATTACGCCATCAATAGGCGACATTGGCTGTAGGTCAATTGCAACAATTCGTACATTCTCCGGGTCTTTCCCATTCTCAATCAAGCGTTTCGAAAGCACCTGGAAACAGCGTCTGGAGATATGAATGAGCTTCCGAGTGGACGAACCTGGCTCCAGCTTCCAGGAGCAGCACATAAGTCGACCGCTTTTGTTACACCTACAACGATTATGCTAATCACATAAATTTTGCTATGACAAGAGCACCTAGCTAAAAAGCTCAAGCATGATTCAGAATAACTACAAACCGTACCTTCAAGAATTCTGAACTCGTCATCTATTTGCAATAATTTGAATGCACTCCTAGCTCTCCATCCCTGTTCTTTTGCCAAGCGATAGTAGATATCCCGCTGATCCTTGGAGATTTTACCCATAGCTTAAATAATACAAATTTATACCGAAAATGTAAGAAAAGGATCATGAACTATGCGCAAACTTTTTCAAAACCAGCCGTTCACGGAAATTATTGGGCTGGTGTGCAGTTGCGGACGCCGTAATCGAATTTTAACAGCGCCTTTTTTCAGGGCAAATTCTCACAAATTTTTATTATCCATAGCAACTTTTCATTGTGCGGGTTTTTTGTGAACCTTTTGTGCGAAATGTGTGCTTTTCCCTTACAATCGCTTTCGTTTATGTAGCGTTTTGTTCGCACTTCATGAGTTATTTGTTTCTGTTTTCTTTCATTAAAATTTGCAGGTAAAATAAACTTATTAGATACAGTATTGGCTGGAATAGAATGCTATGTGAGGAAGGGGTGAGTTCGTTCTACTTTCTAAAGCATCCCCAGTTTTATTCCACTTGAGTTTGTTGCATTTAGGGATCTAGTACATCCGTTCAAGATTCCCAACAATCAAATCATAAAAGAAAGGCATCAGAAGACCCTTTAGCAACCATGGACAAAAAATGTTTGATTAGAGATTTCGCCTGTATTCTTTGTCAGCGCATCTGCAATGTTCCCGTAGCCACCACGGTAAAATTTTGACTTCCACTAGCCTTACATTTACATCTTTACATTGTTCCTTTGAGATTAGCTTTGGATTCTTTCAAACACTAGTGTCTTCTTACAGGTTTGCATGCACAGATTTTGTGAAGGTTGTATGAATCCGAGGATAGCAGCAGGTAATTTACGATGCCCCCGATGTAACATGCAGCTTGATCCACTCCAACCTGTTTGCCATGATTCGAACTTTGAGGATATCATCGCCAAGGTATTACAGTACTATTTTGTGTAGTAATTGTTTTCTTCTCTTTCTTACTTTCGCTATATACAGATTTCCACATTTTAGATAGGTTTTGACTTAACAACTGTACATGATCTTTGCGCAAGGAAACCTCATTCTACATGTAAGCTTGAAATTTTCTATGTACTTTGTTGCTAATTTGTTTTTTGTCTTTAGCAAGTGATGAAGAATATATGGACATGTGTAATGTATCCGAGGAACGTCGAAAAATCATTAGAAAAAAGAATGCGCCCCACTGTCGAATCCATCCACTTGCCGCTGAACACGGTAGATCACTATAAGTTTCAGCAGTTTTCACTTACATGTTTTTTCAGCATTCTACTGGGATCGTAAATTTAGTGGGAGTAATGTATTAGTGCAGCGCTATCTGAAGAAGATGGGTTTACCACATTCTGATCCTCCCGTCACGTTGCCTAAGATCCCTGAGCATGATGGTGTTGATGCAGAAGAACGTCGACCGTTTCGAATTTATGGAAATCTCATCAACCATGTTAGCATTTCCTTCATGTCTTAAAATCAACTAGCATCTTTCATGTCTATTTACAAGTTCTTCTAGGTTCCCCCTCCGCTTCGTGATAAACGGGCAAGAGATCTATGTGGGTATGATGCTGAATATAAATTGTTCGAGGTGAGTTCGTTAAAATCTGCTTTGGTATCACCCTTAACACCTTGCACGTTATCTAGTGCAACAAAGATCATGTTTGGCCGACGATTGAGAGGAAAGAGCCCAACCGGTTTGGAATTACGGCCGAGTATCGGAAGAATCTTGCCAAAGTTACTCGAATGTCACGATCAAAATCGAAGCCATTGGATAATACCAGCAGCGATTTAGCAGGAGGAGATTCTGGTGATGAGAAGCCTCTAGCAGCTTACTTGAAGTCGAAGTCAAGCGAGCCTCATTTGAAAGCAGACTGCGAGGTCAGGTTCATATCTTAATGTGTTTTCTTTTATTAGATCAGTTTCTTTTTTGAGGCGGACATTTTTCTGGAAAAGGAAGCAAATGGAGAATCTTCAATCAACGGATCAGATACTGAAGACTTCAAAGATTTTTCAGCTGTTAGTGAGGTTTTTTTTTCTGTGGCGAGATCATTGTCTCATATCTTTTTTTCTCACTTTTTTTTTGCTTTTTCAAGCTAATAGCCAGGAGCTAGAAATAGTGTATGATTTCGTAGGAGTGATCTGGAACTGATTTTTCTAATTTCTTTCTGGGTGCGATGACAGTCTTTGTAGGACTTTGTGCTTTCATTGTCTTCATTCAACTTTCAGTTTGCTTAGAGTCAAGTTATTTCTCTGCATCATTTCTTGCAGGAGCGCCATCATCTATACCTTAATCGGCAGTCAGCACCATCAGTAGCAGTGATTCTTCGTCCAAACCGAAATCCCAAGTCATCATCCCGACTAGTCCCTCCCCGTGAGCTCCCGTCATTTTACCTTTTCGTTGATGAAAAAGGGACCATTGCACATATCGAGCAATTTGTTGTAATGCGCATCAGCTCCAAGTATCCTCGATCCAGTGGGAAGGTAACATATCCTGCTGACTGACATTTCATCGCTTTATTGATAATTTAGATTTCCGTTGTTCTTAGCAGTATCCTATGGGAGTGCAAAGCTGCGCGAATGGCAATGCTCCAGTGTATGCATGAGGCAAGACTCAATTTCGTTTGAACATTTTTATTTTTTTTTGTATTGCGAAGTAGAGTAATATCTATTAGTGTTATTGCATGAAACCTGGAATTCCAGAGTAACGGGCATAGCTCTTCGCAGGTTACTCCTTCGAAAAATGGTGAGATACTACTTGTATCATAATTCGAGCAGGTATAATGGACTTAGATTGTAGATTTGACAACACTTCCGGAAATCGAGGCTCCTGCAAACAGTACTGCATATTCTGTAAGCACAAAAGATGATGACAGCACGGTGTACGCGACAGAATTCCCTGTGAAAAAATTGGAAGGCGATCTTCAACTTTGTGATGTAGGTGTTCCGGTTTTTTTTTGTTTCATTTTGACCCACCTTTATCACTTCTTACTCTTTTCACTGCAGAATTATTGCCCAATACTTGATTACAAATTCTGTTTTCATATTCGATACTATGAAATCTGTTACATTTTCCTAAGCTCAGAATTCAAGCATGCCTTTTCTTCTTATTTTTCATCCATTTCAGAACTTTTGCCTATATTTTTGCATTTTCATTAAACATTGAATAGCGGCTCTTTGTAAATTTCCGTTTGTTCCGCTTTGAATTTGGTTCCATTTTCGCCGTCTCAAAACCTTATGTGAATTAACTGGATTTGTTCTCATCTTATTTCCTATTTTTTGCTGCCGATACCGCGCTTTTTTCTCCATGCTTTCTAAGTGTCTCTTCAATTTATGCATAACATGTTTCTGGCGAAATAATCCATACAGTGACTGCCCGTAGAATTTTTTTGCCAGGGCGGATACGCTACAAATTTGGAAAAAATGGGTATGGCGATAGCTACGCTTTTCGGAAAATTTCGGGATGCTTCCTAAGACTAGTGAACCAGCAATTGAAGGTGCTATAGCATGCGCGCGCTACGGGACCGCCACGTGGTTTCCCGCTATGTGCACATTTTTGAATTGCGCTTACGATTCTTTATATATTAGATTCTTTATATATTAGACTAGCTGGCTTACCCGGCTCCGCCGTATCCGGACCAAACTTGGCACACATACACTTCGGGCCCCGGCGGGTGTCACAGTCCACTTTTCGTTATCGATCGATGTCGATTTTACCGATTTTTATCGATTTTTTCGCAGAGTTCACCTACAGGGCTAGGAGTTGGCACAGGGGGGGGAAGTGAGCATGGGGATTCCGAATACAATATTAGTTTTCAGAATTATCGGTTACTTTTGATTTTATCGATTTTTTGTAAATTTTGACATGCGAGGCTGGGATTTTGCATAGGAGGGTAATCGAGCATGCTGATTACGAACACAATATTAGTTTTCAGGATCGTCCATTACTTTTATCGATTTTATCGATTTTTTTGTAAAGTTTGACCTGCGGGGCTGGGAGTTTGCACAGGGGGTTAATCGAGCATGCAGATTACGAATACAATATTAGTTTTCAAGATCGTCCATTACTTTTATCGATTTTATCGATTTTTTGAAAATTTGAGCTAGGGGGCTGGAATTTGGCACAGGGGTGTAATCGAGCATGCTGATCACCCCCCTTGGGGATGATCAGCATGCTCGATTACCCCCCTGTGCCAACTCCCAGCCCCCTAGCTCAAACTTTGCAAGAAATCGATAAAATCGATAAAAGTAATCGATAATCCCGAAAACCAATATTGTATTCGGAATCCCCATGCTCGATTACCCCCCTGTGCCAACTCCCAGCCCCGTAGCTCAAACTTTGCAAAAAAATCGATAAAATCAATAAAAGTAATCGATAGTCCTGAAAACCAATATTGCATTCGGAATCCCCATGCTCGATTACCCCCCTGTGCCAACTCCCAGCCCCGTAGCTCAAACTTTGCAAAAAAATCGATAAAATCGATAAAAGTAATCGATAATCCTGAAAACCAATATTGTATTCGGAATCCCCATGCTCGATTACCCCCCTGTGCCAACTCCCAGCCCCGTAGGTGAACTCAGCAAAAAAATCGATAAAATCGATATCGATCGATGACGAAAAGTAGCCTATGACACGCGCCGGGGCCCGAAGTGTGTGTGTGCCAAGTTTGGTCCGGATCGGTTCAGAAATGGAATTTTCTATTCGGAACATACGTACACACAGACATACAGACAGACAGACATACAGACAGACATACAGACAAACAGACATTCAGCTTTATATATAAGATTACGATTCTTTATATATTAGATTCTGGTGGGCCTAGCATCGTAGCCCTCAACAAAACTTTTTATGGGGCCACTTCGTTTAAAATTTTGAGAGTAATCTCGATTATATGCTTGTGGAAACTCACTTGCGCAGTTCATGCGTTTACCCTACCCCCCCCCCCCCACTTCATCGATAAATGTTCAATCGTTGCTCAGAGATCTATGAACGGGGCAGACAATCCAAGTATAGCCGTTTCCTTCGTGATCTTGTCAAAAGTTGGTTGCTTTCAGATGCGTGACGCTGAAAAGAAGTCCGTCATTTCTTTGCTGTACACTGTGGCGCCATCAACTGATTGATTATGCCTTAAGATATCTTACATTGCCTTTTGCAATCAGATCCGATTCGTTTTATGTTCTCAAGCTAATTTGATATACATTCTACGTTCCAGTCATTTTGTTGTATCGCATTTACAATAATTGCCTGTGCTGTGACCGATGTTTTGTCTAAATTTCGCTTTAATCATAGAGCAGTCTCTACTTCAATGAGGGTTGATTAGTACTGGTTGTGGCATCAGAGGCACTCGCGTTTCCACTTCCTCTATGATGATTTTCTTTTGTTCACAATCTGCTATTCTCATATGGTGATACTTAGACTTTGTATATTCATTTCAGTGTAACATAGAGTATATATTGTCTCATCGAAGTGCATAGAAGTTTACCAAATGGTTACTGAATTGCCATTATTCAAGACATTTTCTTAGTCATCTTGTACATGTAACTAGGATTTTTAGAATAAAGTCTGTAAGACTATTAAATACTGTTTATCTCAGAAAAGTGTGTATGGCATGAAAGGTAAGACTGGTTGAAATTGCAATGATAGCTTGTCAAAAAACTTTGAAATTGAGTCTGGTAGTTAATTTGTCATTTCCTGCCTGAAAAGTTGTAAGTTTTTGTGGCAAGTTTATCGAGGCTAATTAAACCTGTTTGAGTATTAGCAGAACCCAAAACATATGCAGATTAGAACTACATCTTCGTAGTTCAATATATCAACATGAAATCAGATATCAAAATTTTCATTTTGTGGTGACATAGTGAATCATTTCCCCTATCTGCAGAATTCCAGCCCTGCTAAAAACGCCAAAATTCTCATTCTCTTGCACTCGAGTCAGTTGTTGCTGAGTCAGCTCTCGAGCTGTTGTGTAAATTAGTAGAAAAATTTTCAGAATTAATGAGACAGATTCTCCACAAAATGTAGCCTCTTGTTTGGGTATTCTGTGGGCAGCGTCAGCCATAACTGAGTTGGTGGAATTGAGATTAGAGAAAAAAATTGCGGATTCTTAATCATCGCATGCATTAACTCCAACTGAATTCCATATTTCGGTATACCTGCGCTCAGAACGAGATCAGCGCATTTCTTTTTTTGCGCATTCAATCCAAAATTGTAGAATTTTCGTTAGAAATGAGGGTTCCTCTGTACAACGTCATTTCACAAGTCAGCAAAATCTCATGAATGTTATTTAAGAGAGATGGGGTTGACCAAGTTGTTGGTGATGAAGTTAGCCTAGTGACATTCCAGTTCCCATTAGCTGTCAGTCTTCCTGAAGACGAATTTAGAGAAGTGCTCGGTTGGTAGGTCTGTAGCTGTATAACACATAATCTTATAGCGCTGTATAGAATGCGCTGATATTTATAACTTAGTTTAACATGTAGGTCTCTTTGTGATGTGTGTCTTTACATAATTACTTATTAATTTTACAAGAAAAGTGCGCCAGAAAGAACGGTTCAACGAAAAGGTAAATCGATTTGACGATACCACCATGTTATTCTAGAGTTTCCCTGAGATTCAACACAACCACAAAGCAGCGCACCTTGTCTTCTTCAATCTATCCTCCAATTTCGCCTCTGACATTTTCGTTGATTGAAACTCTCTACTTTTGCGTCATTCCTCGCATGAACAATAGTCCCTGGAGAGAGCACAAGTCACGAACTGGTAAGCGCAAAGAACCATAGTTTTTAACTTCTTGGCAAGTCCCTGCGGATTTCAAAGCAACTATCTTTAATGTTATCTGCTTCTATTTCTATAACCCCAGGAGGTGCTGCTGATGTTTTCTGAGCAAAGCAAGCCTCCAAAAAAAGAAATGTATAGCTTCAGCTCTTTCGCCCCAGATACTTGGTCACATGTCTCTACTATCAAAATAAGCGATTACGGAAACTAAAATAGCATAACACCGCAGCATTTTTACAGTCTGGGTGTGTAGCCGTAGCAGCGATTAAGCTGTTCCACTTCCGCACAACATGCAAAATAGCTGTAAACAGACGGAATTATACATCCGGACCAGCAATTCTGCTAGTTCAGTAAGCACGAACACTTATATGTTACCGTACCTGCACGGCACTTCCAACTACATGTATAATAATAACATTAGATTTCTGTGTAGTAGAAACTCATGATTTTACGACTCATGAGTACCTTTACTAGCGTTATAAATTCTGTGTATCGGTGGCAGAAGTAAACAGAGGGCAAAAAGTTTTTGCCAGAATTTCTAGCAGTTGAGAAGATTGTTAGCTGATCTTACTTCAAACTGAGACAATCCTCGCACTTAAAGGATACTAACAATAAGCGGCTGAAAACGCTCGACCGAGACCTGTTCTGCGTTTTTGAAGCAAATTCGAAGTCTAAGAGCTCTCTTTGGAGCTTTTATGCTATGAGTAGCCTAGATTACGATCACACATTTTTCGAAAGAACTCAGTACAGCAAAAAACATGGCCTTTTGAAGTAGAGGTGACTGTGCTTGCTTACTAACTTATCACAAAGATTTTTTCTCACATCCATGCAAGCAACACATGAGAAAAACGCCTGCAACTTTGTTTAGACAAAGTTAAAATAGCGCAGACAGATAAAAGTTTCATCTATCCAGACATACGCAAATTGTCTCATGTAAAGACAAAAATATTCCATTTATATAATTGAGTCTCTTATATGTATGTTCTCTCTTCCAAATGCTATTATTTGGTATATATTTTCGAGAGTGCACTAAGTGTTATATGTCTGAAAATGCTAACTCGTAACATAAGTCTTGCATCGAACACTAAGAAATTTGTGCAAAGTTCAGATGACGATGACCGTTTGTATGCTTTTTTATGTGGGTAACATAATAGCATAATAATGTGTAGTGTTTTTCTTGTAACATCCGAAGTCTTATCAAGAAAATTGAAATTCTGGAGAAATTCCAAATTACAACTTTGCAAAGACAACCGTCTCAGAATTTGTTTGAAAAGTAGACCACAAAACAAAAAAAATGGTCAAATTAGGAGTAGTTGTTGGGTTTATAGCATCTTTGATGACCGGAATTAGAAGAATACGATTTGGGTTTTTATCAGGTTTTACAGCCGCAATGTGACAAGAATATTTGCTTTAAGCACTAATAGGAAAAGCAAGATTTTCTTCACTCAACCTTTATCATATCAGAAGATTTCCATTAAATTTCTATGCATTCTTGAAAGGTGTACGATGTGTCAAACTAATATCTTTTAACTGCAAGTTTAAAAGTAGGGCATTTTTCCATACTATGACTCCCTCGATCCCTCAAGCATATTGTGTGTAAGGGTAGAGCTGTGTAACAATGGAGAACAGTGAAAGTAATCAGCCTAGCTTGTCCCTCTGCTAGCCACTACTATCGCAACTTCTCAGTAGATCCTTTTCCTCTCTACAATGGAAAAAACATCATGTTTGTTGAAGCGAATTTTTCCGCATGGACAGCGAAACTGGAGTAACTTTGTGGACATGCTCCAATTTCACATTGCAAACAGTAGAAAACTAGGAGACTGTAAATACGAAAATTGGTGCAATTCGCTTTTGTTCTCTTGTAAAGCGATGACACAGTTTCCCATTCACTGTGACCTGTAATCTCTATCTTCTTCTCTACCTACCTCTTCTTAGCCAATTCTAAAAAAAAAATTTTTTGAATAGAAGTACGGGAATTAATGTTGTAATGTAAGGCATCTATTCTACTCCTCATCACTATTCCTGAAAATAATTTTTTATAGCACGTAAAAAGCAAGGAGTATTTCTAATAGTTTCTGGTGGTGCATGTTGTTTTTCTAATAGGCTGGTCCGAAAGTTCTGTCGCACCATTTTCGAAAAATCGTAAGTTATTTTTATCGTAATTTTCCCGCTTGCCATTGATTTAAGCAAGGGTAAATCATGCTCTTTCTAATCACACCTTTTCCACTTCTTTCTATGCTTTAATTGAAAAGATAAAAAAAACGAATTAGGAGATTTTTCGAGGTTCGACGATTTGAGGCAAGCCCGTTAAAAATTCGAAAATTGTGCAATAAAATTCAAAAGAACCAATGTTATAAGTTTTCTGACCTTCTCTTTCTAAATGAGCAAACTTTATCCTGGTGAAGCTCTTCTTTAAAAGTTATGATTTTTGCGAAAAAAGGTCAAAATATCAATCTCTTAGAGAAACTAATTTTTTGGCAATTTTTTCAAAAAATTACAACCTTTCAAAAAAGCTCGAACAACACAAACTCCACTTATATAGAAAGAGGAAGTCGAAAACCTATGACAGTGGCTGTTTTGGATTTTTTAGCGTAGTTTTTGGCAACCTAATACAAAGTTCTGAGTAATTTTCATCGCAATGCTTGTAGCTTTACTAGAGCCGCTTCTATGACTACAAGAAAAGATTTAGAAAACCCGTTCTTGTAAACACCATGACATCTACATATACCAACAAGGCATAGTTTATAATCACGTTCCTTTTATATGCAATCTTCTTCACATGATATTGGGTCACCTTGTGTAGTTTTCGAGTGGACATCCTCGTTGGATCACGAATCAAACCAACGAGGCGTGTTTACCTAGATACCACTCATACATAGACCGATCTCTTCCAGTGGCTGATAATGTTTACCCAGTTGTTGTCTTCGTATACTCTTTTTATTTTCTCCCTGCAATAATTTTGATAACCGTCCTCAAAAGTTATACAGAAAACCATGTTTTCAGAGAAATGGTCAGCAGATATTGTAAACAGACTTCGAATATTTTGAGGTACATTCACCGGTATGTATCTATCTCATTTCGAATGACAACAATCACTTTTTATTTCTCTTGCAAGAGATGAGTCAGTACTCCATAAAATTTTCTTAGTATCCATTCTAACAATGGGACTATAATTTTAAGGTCGGCTAATGGGACATGGACTAACCATTGAGCATTTTTATCGAGATAACAGCGAACATGCGGCCTTAGCAATAACCTCAAACTTCTTGGTGGCATTTTGAGAAAGCGAAGTTCGCAACGGACGTCATTTTGGCTGGACAAGTTCATACATAGCTTGGCTCGCTGTACATCCTTATTTTCAAATGCAGACCGCTTCGCATGCCAGTCACACCTTCGCGCTGTTTTTAGCGTGCTCTTACGAGCATTCAAACTGTTTTGCTTCTATGGCAGCGCATCGAAGACAGTATTGAGCTGTGTTTCCTTAGAACTCTGGAACAAGACCGATAGAGTGAAGTATGCTAAATACCTTTCTCAAATATATTTATTCCATATCTAATTATTCTGATACTACTAATGGGTTGTCCGGAAAATGATGCAGATTTGTGCATTTTCAAAGCATCGCTCACCTGTGATGCCTTTCTTGCGACTGATTTAGCATGCTATGTGAAAACGCCATAAACACTCTAATTATTTTGCTTTGGTTCGCCTTGTGAGTTCAGTTTTCAAGCAATCGTAGAGGGAGATCGAGTTGAGAATTTCTCTCTATCCATTGTTTTAACATACACTCATTTGCATGATGAGATAGCTGGGATAGTAAAATGCTGGAGGCACTCACAAATACACAAAGCCTTTCTTCTAACGGTCGCGGAAGCAGAGGTATAGTTATTTACAAGTGATTAATTGTGGGAGTCATTCATTGGGCTGTAATTTTTCTGAACAATGTAAAAAGTTTTATCATTGCGTTGGTGAGACCGAGCCGCTAGCGCTACTAGCATAGCTACCTGATGTGAAGCCTCCCATTCTTTACAGTTGATGAACAATTTTAGAGAAATCCAAAATTTCCAGAGGTCACATTTCATTGAAAAAAGGTAGAAAAAAGTACCATTTTAATCCCGCGATTTCTTTTTGTTTCAGAAAATTTCTAACAAAACTCTGCGTAGTTATTTATTGTACTTCCTTATGATTACAAGAGCTGGGAGTTTCCCGCTAGGCAATTATCTGGAAGGAGTTACAACTTGCGAAAAAAGACGTTGCCTCTTATTTTTGTCTCCGTTTACAGTAATTCGCCTGCAAGATCTGAAACAACTGAATCAGCCTCAGAAAAATTTCTGATTACAGCGGCTTCTACACCATTCTGTTATGTAATTTTCGAAGGAAGCATGGCACTTTGGATTGATGGTGAAATGTTGCAAAACCTGCGCCTATTTTTCAGAAACCTAATACTATACATTGTACTGCCATTGGGATAATCATGATACTGTCTCATCAGAACATATAAAAGCTTACATCTATCTAATTAATTGTAATCTATCTAATAGCTTAATTCAACAGAAATGTCACATTAGTAACTAACAATGGATACTGTTCTACCATCATCAAATCACTCCACCACAGGTCTTTCTTTGAATTTTGGAAGTGAAAAAAGCATTTTTATCTCGGCTATGTACATACTTCTTGACTGGCAGTAAAAACGATACATTCGGTGTGATTTTTAGCAGATTATTCACCACTAGATGGTGCCCCCGGTCCCGCCCGGGAATTGGGCAACTTGATTCCAAACGCATTGAAACTTACCGCTCTTCTCCATATTTGCGACGAAATGTGATGTCTTCCTTGCTGACTTGGAACATCGGATCCTTGCGGCCGAAAAATGTAAATGAACTTCACCGCCCAGCTTACATGGCTGTGGGAAAATGATTCAATAATCTTTAGTCCTTCGATGTACGTAAACAAATCAATAAATCGATTGAAGGGCTCAGTGAATCGTCGCAAAAAGTAGCCTATCTTTTGCGCCTGGGCTCATTTATAGGGGGCAAATTTCAGCCTCATCGGTTCACAAGCAAAGGAATCTTATAAGCCACATACTTACAAACGAACAAATTTACAGAGACTGTGTTTTATTTAAATATAGATTGTCAAGATGCGCTCACACCACCACATCGACTGCATTGGTGATAGATAGAATTCGTGCTCGTTTCTTGCGTTCTGCAACCTTAAATTGTGAGCGATTGGGGCTGCAGGGTAACGGATGTAGAGACCCAGCCTTGCTCTGGAACGAGTCGCATGATTTGAGCGCTACTCTATTTATGATCATACAAGCCCTTAAGCTTGTACGCAAAGAGTGTACACTTTCAATAAATCTGCACTAAAACATTAAATCGCTAAGGGGAAAGACTAGCCCATAAACCGATTTGGTCTTTGGTGAAGAAGTGCAAAAACAGCACATTGCTCCTCATCTGCTCATCTGCAAACTTACGACTTCCAGAAGTCGTGCCTGCAGCCGGCTGAGTTCCCACATTTGCATTTCGTATGAGACTGTACTTTTTGCTTGGCGGTTCCCAAGGCTCTTGGCCTCGATCCGTGGCGGGAGCCCCATTGCAGCCGCTTTGTAATCCAATCAGTGTGTCACAACGCACCTGCTTTAAATTTACATATGATCGCTCTGTTACATCGCGGCTGTGCGCAAGGGAAGTGAAATGGCGTCGACGTTACGAATTCCGGCCTACTCCGGAGAGGGGGGGGGGGGGGAGGGGGCTCCAGTGAGTCGTTCCCGGAGTGCCCACGGCTGTAATCTGCTTTACGGTCCAAGTCGTGCGAACGGCAGAGACGTGTCATTGCTTGTCAGTTCTTGTCAAGGGGCCTCCAAACTGCTCCTTGACTCTCTCCCTCAACTCATTTTTATTCTGCAGCTGTGTTCGCTTGGTTGTTTGGGCTTTTCGGAAGATTCTGCACTTTCTGCATTTTTGCCATTTCTCTTTTCCTCGTTCTGTTTTCTTATCGACAGTAAGCGGCGAGTCTTATCGCTTTGCAAGCACCGTGCAAAAACCAGTCCTCTATATGTTTCAAGATCGCAACATCGATGTCAAGACCTTCTTGCAGCACTACGCACTTTTAATGACTCCTCTCATAGTCTCAAGCGCAATATAAACTCTAAAAATCACTTCGAAAAAGAGAAGAGCAAAGATTGCGCTTTTTGCCATGATCTGGGAAGTAGCCTAGTTGCAGAGTTCTAGTTACAATATATTTTGGAGCTCTTTTCCTTTTTTCTTGTGTGACTGACAATGGGGACGTAATATAGTTCGCAACACGACTCTTGTTACACCTCTTTTTTTTCTGGAACAAAAATTTCAGCGTCTCATACTTGTATACATGAGCATCAGTTTCAGCTATAGCTTTCAGCTATATGAGTTAAGAATGTAAAGGCAGATGTGCAAGAGTCATCAGGATGTGTGCCAAGATGAACGATAGCTGGAAATAAACATACTGTACCCCTGCGGCTGTCAATATACCGCGCATAAAGTCTTATTTTTTGAAGCGATATGCTCTTTCCTGGATTGCAAATGGTGTCGAAAAGTAAAGATTAAGGCCCGTTAAGCTCCCAGCGTTTTTTCCAAATTCCTAAATGCCATCATAACGTAAATATAGAATCTGAAAAATATTTGACCTACGCAACGCATATGGCTGGCACAACCTATCGTTCATGTTGGCTGTCCCCCGAGTCATCACAATCTTTTTTCATCTTTGCAAATATCAAATTTTTGGGAAAATATGCCAGGAGGCCTAATCTTGCCAAAATTTTTCAAAATCATTTTTCATGTTTGACATTTATGTATTGAAAGTATGCATTCCGCAATTGATTGATCGAAAATTTTCCTAAAAAACGCTATGGAGGTTCTTCCCTTTGAAACAAAAATTGTGTTTCGAGCTACTAAACTTCTAGAGATTTTTTTACCTCTAACTAGTTTCGCACTACAGAAAAATCTACCATTTGCTTCCATTCTCTATTCAGCGAGATAACTAGCACAATTCTAATCGTTATTGAATCATGTCCATTCCTGTTTTTGGAGATATCTCATTTACCAGTGCTTCACCTCTGCTTCGCAGAGGTTCGCACTGGCATCGTGAACCGTGGTAAACTCACTTTCTGAGAGCTTGTCTCCCAAATCATTGTTCGGTTTATTGCAACGTGAGCTGTAGTTAAAAATGAACCATACTCGCTATCTTAACCTCACATGATGTTTAGTATCGTAAATCATTCCTCACTGTAATTTCGTAACGGACAAACTCCACACAACTTCAGATTAAGCCGCTTATTATAAGTCATGATAGTCAATTTAGCCACTTGTATGTACCTATCTACAGGGTTGGGGGAAAGTCCTTGAACAATTTTTATGTCCTTGTATGTTCGGTTTTTCCACAAATTTTTGTATGTTAATTATATGTTTGGTTCTTATACTCTTGAGTACAAGCCCTCAAAAAACTGGACTATTAGCTTTTTTCCTATCGGAGATATGCCTTCTGGAATGGAGCGAGCGTTGGTTGAGAATATGCACGAGGGGAGGATTGGTGACCAGCAAATTGCGCGGGCTCCCCAAATTTTACAGATCAGGGTCTTTTCTACCTTGCGTCGTTTCCAGGATATGAACAGCGCCCAGGACTGCTGTATGAGTGGTAAATTGGCTACCGCGGACAGTAACGAAATTCTGAAAATTGTCCGCCAACGCCTTCGTCCCAATCCTCGGCGAAGCTTGACTGAGCTGGCCAGAGCTGTCCATCTCTGGCAGGACAGTCTCCGACATCGCAAAAGAGGGCCTTGCGATGAAGCTTTTCAGGATGCTAAGATTTTATGCTTTCTGGGAGGAAACGAAGCTGAATTGACTGCGCAGATGCCATCGACTGCTTGAACGTCTCTCTAAGGCACGCCACCGAACGATACTCTTTTCTGACGTCGAAATTTTCACCGTGAGGAAAGTTTTGATCGCCAAACAACAGAATCATCACCTAATCGCCCCCAAAAGTCAATAGCAAGGGTTGACTCACAGAAGGAAAGCTTCATCCGGCTTCTGTAATATTTTGCGCAGCTATCGCTTCCGACAGCAAGATGCTGGGATTTTTGTGTCCCAGGACATCGAAGTGGACACCGTTAGCACGTGGATAGCATCCTGAAGAAGGGATTGTTGACCTGGACCAATACCCATTTTGCCAGGAACGATTGGTGTCCTCAGCAGGATAGCGCACCTGCGCACAAAGCAAAGTTTGTTCAAGCATGGCTTCAAAGCAACATCAAGGAGTTCATTACTCCTGCGGAATGGCCTCCGTATTGGTCGGATCTGAATACCCCCGACTACAGTGTGTGGTCAGTTCTTTAGGCCAAAGTCTGCTCTCACCCACGCAAGACAGTGGAGACTCTGCGACTTGCTCTTCAGAATGCGTTGGAAGAAATCGACGTGAAGCACTTCCGTGCCACCATGGACAGCGTTCCCAAGCGTTTCCGAGCTTGTGCTCTCCTCAAAGGAGGAATCTTAGAATTGTAAAGATAGTTTTGTGTAGCAGACAGTTAAGTAAACATTACCTATTGATTTTATGTAATCATCTTGCCTAGCTTCATCATTACGTTAAAAATATCGTGTGCAAAGACTTTCCCCCAACCCTGTATTTCTACTGTATTCCATTGTAAAGAGCAGAAGCAGAAACATAGACTTGACATTTTGCAAGTCTTCCGTATGCTTAGAACTCCTCGAAAATAGTCAAAGAGATTGAATACCGCATATTTGAGCAAGTTCGCATTTTTTAGAGATTATGAAAGGCATCTAGGCCAAACGAAAAATGCTGAGCTCATGTATTTTACCAAATCAGAAGGGTTGATAAAGTTCACAAGCTTTGCATGTAAATTTGCCTTTCCATGCTTTGTGTGATCTCTAAAGTCAAGAGCTAATCTTGAAGAGCTGATTTTATTCGTCATCGAATTACAAGTTGAGAGGAAGATAAAGTGCATGGAAAAATTTGAGAAAGACTTATGCTGCTCATGATTTTTGAAGATCTGGCGGAGATAAATATGAGCGGCAATTAGACTAGTAGGAGCTTATTCCGATGGATGTTCAGCATTTTGCTTCCCTTCAAAATTTCTGCCTTTGCTGACTCTGATTTTATCTTTTCAAGATTAGTGGACGTTTTTAAAGGAATTCTGAATAAGCATAGTAAAATTTACACGTGTGAATCAAAGAAGTTGGCTACTAGGTATTTTTTTGAAAAAAAAAAGCCTTCGATATGCATAGCACTTGTTCAAGCCGTGTACTTGAACTACTGTGCAGACGGATCTATTACAAGTCCTCTTATTTTGGTGACACCTCATGCCTAGTCGAGGTCTCCATGCATTTGCATGGTACACTTTTTGGGAAATTTACTTTACTGGGAAATAACAGAGCTCGCTGCTTAGATCTTAGATCTCATCCAGATACGTTACTAACAAGAAAACTTCAAGTGTTAAGCGCATCGATCATTTTTAACCAATGACCGTCCGAGGAGTTTTTTTGGAAGGGGGAAGGGGATAGGAGTTGACAGAAGCTTTTTATCAAAAAAGGGGCGTGGAGGCAGTTGCGATTTGAAAAAATTTCCTAAGGTTTTTTTGTGCGCATAATTGGGGCGCTCAGGAAACGAATGTACGGCAGTCAGGTCCCAAAAGGTCTTTAGAAGGCTAATCTAAGTTTCGAAGAATTTCAAAAATTGTTTTGGTATTTATAGGTGAGTAAGAATTAGTCATTTAATTCAACTTTTGTAAGTTTTTCACAATTTCATATCATAAAAATATAGCGAACTGTCTGTAAATCGGCTTACTGAAACTACCATCGTTTTGATGTGCGACTTAAATTAAAGCACACATTCAGCTGACCATCTTCGTGATACCGCGAATAAGCAAACAGGAAGTCCTCGGCGAAAACTCAATGATTGCTGTTATGTTTGTGTCTGTGGCTTCAAATCTTCTCGCGCATAACTTTAGGGCTTGTCAACAAGTGTGCGCTGCTTATCCTCCACTTGAGCTAAATTCTGCTTCTTATTTCGTGCAGCAATCGGCTTCACGAATCTATAAAACTTGTATGTTTGACACTTAGTGTTGAACGACTTGTTCAACTCAAATCTTGGATGAGATTATGAACTGTTTGCAATTTTCGGAAAAAATTAAGGATACGCTTTAACTGAGTCTTAGGCGCATGGAAGCAGATTCTGTGACGATCTGGTCTGTCGGAATTTGCTTATAATTGAAATGCTGAGTAGGGTTTGATTTTTTGAAGGAAAGAAAAAATTTGGACAAACTTCTGCTTACAATTAGATGCATTTCTCATAAAGGCGCAGAGATAAACAAAGCTACTTTTCAATCATAGCTTCACGGATGAGGCAGATCTCTTTGCACCATTTCGTTGTATTCGACTGAAGTGTAGTCGTCAGAGTTACTCTTTTAGTGAGGTGCTGATACATTACAAAATGATTCTCAAACATTCGAATTATGATATCTGCTTAGCGTCAAGGTGAGGAAAGTCAATTAAAAAATTGATCAGGCAATGTTCCAGGATTCAGTAACACCACGCACACAATTAAATTCTACAAGAGTTGACATGCTGTTTTCCAAAACTCTCAGTTTAGCGCTTGGAAAGTTTTTGACATTTCTGAAGTTTGATCATTGACGTGGTCTTTTAGCACATTGCAAAAGAACCCAAAATTTATATTTATTCGTATCTTTGCAAATAACACTATAGGGTTCAATAACGTGTGATAGAAATTTTTGAAATGGGTATCTTCACTCCACGTAATATCTTTGCAATGTAGCTCTAGAATTCTCATTCCCTTTCGTATTTCAGCAACGCACTCACTATAAGGTTTTTTCTTCAATTTCTGCCAATTCGGAGTAGAACTTACTCTCTTTACGTCTTACCTGGACAGCCCAAAATGGTTGCTTATTGGACGAATCAGAGCAAATGCCTAAGTGAATTAATGAAGGTGCTTGAAAGTAACAATCATCTAGTCTGCCATTATAAGGTAAACTTACGGCTCGTGACGTGAACACTATGGTTTTCGACGAAATCTATTTTGGATTATTTCGCTTTTCATACTGCAGCGTTCATGTTACTAGGGTTCTGCAATAACGGCCAGCGGTGCCGTAAAATTTTAGAAAAATATAAAGGAATGATGTAAGGAGTCTATAGGTTACGAAGTTATCATAAGCACACATTAGGCAGCTTAATCGAGATCAAACAGCAGTTACCTAAAATTTGTAATCTTCGTTCTCCTTCTCCTCCTCAGGAATACCTGCGTTTGTGTACTTGAATTCCCAGAAAGTTCGCATCATTCTCTGTAAAATTTGACCTATTCTGCGTCAACCTCTTGTTCGCGGCATACTCATCCTAACATTATTGTACAGTACCCTACCCAGGCCTGGAGCTACCCGAAGTATCTACAAGTATATATATCAGTCCTTTAAATTTTCATCGTGTTCGTGCACATGTTAATATGTTAGCATAGAGCATTTCTAACGCTGCGCTGATCATTGATCTTCGAATTCTTATAATGCCTGCATAAACAACGCGTCGTTATGAGAAGACTTATAGCAGCGAAATCGAAGACGTCTGGTTGATTAGCAAATGGATGCCGGTTTCTCATAATCAGTTCGCTCTGCGCTCTCACGAAAGCACTCCTGCGAATCAAAGCTACGTTTTTCAGGTAGTTTTTCAATCACGGATAAAGCTCATAAGAACCAGCATGCCTCAAAGAAAAAACAAAGCTTTTTGCCTCAATGCGCTCTAGAATCTCTGCATCGAAAATCCGGAAGCACCTGTCGACGTCGAGATGAGAAGCCATACGATGCTCTTGTGTGGTTTTTTGCCCGGGGGCTCCACTCCAAACTGGAAACTATAAAGCGTGACGCGACCACGCGCTGGAGGTCGTGGCTGGTTTTGCTGCATTTGTTTGCATCTCTCGTACGCTGTAAAGCACACCACGTCTCCTGTTATGCTCCGTAGTAAAACGGAACAAATATTGGACTATTTGTTTTTGGAGCCACAAGAAATGCGGTTGTTCTTGTATTCTAGAACCTGAGCCTGAACACTACTGCTACTGCCAGTTTTCCAGTTTCTACTATATTTCTTGTTTTTGCGCGGCTTCCAATGCATTCGTACAAACTACTCAGCTACTGCACTGCTCCCGGGAGAGTTCCTACGAAAAAAGATTCATGAATAATGTAGTAATATCGGCCGCATTTCTTCCCAAAGCAACCAAACACTCTTTACTGAATTTATAGTATATCAGAGTTAGTATAGTATAGCCAGTAATTATCACATCAAGGCTCTGCCTTGCTCCCTGTCCATTAAAATATTGTCTTTCACCTTGCGAACTGGTGTCAAGTTTTTTTTGACATAAATCGTAAATGGGTGGTGGCGTCTTTTCGTGATCATGGCACTAGTTTTTCTTAGCATTCAGCTTCTGATGGCAAACGTGATCTATTAGGATAGCGGATAATTTCTACACTTTTACATCTACCAGCTTTTTGAGCGGAAGAACTTTCTGAAAAAAACCCTTAAAGATTATTTCAAAGTCACCAACAATTTTTAGACGGTGGATATAAGAAAAGATTCTCGAATTTTTTATTTTTTTATTTTTTCCACATCCCATTTTTATGAACTTTAGCACCAGAATACCGCTGCAGAAGGGGCGGTACCGATTTACATCGCAAAAGTTGTAAAGGAGAAAAAGTGCAGGGAGAGGCAAAGAATAAAAAATATCCATATTTACAAAAATGACGTGAACTTGGCGTTCATATGTGCATTTGCGGCATCCAGTCGGTAGGTAGATCATGTGCTTCAGACGCAAAATATATGTGAGAATTTCAGAGAGTTTCTGTGATTATTTTAGGATTAGGAAAAAATTGGGAACAGAAGAACAAAATTTACATCTATAATATTCCAACCTAATATCGAAATGAACTTACTTTTCGAGGTCTTTTATTCAAAATTTGTAATTTATAAACTATACAACTCTCAAAGCTTGAGCTGCTAATCAGCGCGTTATTTTGTAAAGAATCGAAGTTTCTGACACATCTTGGACATATAGATCTGACAGTATGACGGTTTCTCGACAGGTGTCTGCCAACTTTAGACATATTCTGACAATCTTTGGACATGTTCTGACAATAAGTCGAGTTAATGTCTGATAGAATCACTCAGCAATCAGAAGAGTTGAGCGTAAAATGTTGAAGGGGTTAAAGTCCAAAATCTGATGAACAAGCTGAACTCACAGGAAATGTCAGAGAATTCACTGCCACCTGTTTGGTTCAGATGTATCAATTGTAACATGATAAAACATTGAATCTGTCGTTCTCTATCAATCATTTTATATATCGTCTTAAGTTGCTGCTTGTACTCACTGATTTCGGAAATTAAACTCATTTTGAGGAGTTTATTGAATTGAGTCTGCATTACATGTGCGACTTGTATTTTAATGCGAGCGAAATGTATGTCTGTATATGCTCCCCCCCCTCAGATCTATTTCTGGAAATGTTCGGTGTCTTAAACGCACGCTGCACTTTTAGCAGAAAACTTCACTACATGATACGTCAGAAATGTCTAAACTGCCGTAAATGTCTGTCAGAAATGCCAGATGAGCTGTCGCTCACGTCACAATTGCTAGAAGGTCTGCACTCTTTGCCGAAGATTGAACTTTGATAACATCTTTCAAACTGTCTACACCGGTTCCATGATGCACTTACGTCTCAAGTAGAATTTTTTACTTACCATAACTTTCTGCAAATGTGAGTTAAATAACAGGAAAAATTTTTCGACAAGTCCGCTCTTTACTTCTCTAGCAAGCGCAAGGGAAAAAATTATAAGCGCGTTTTATTTTCAATTAACATGATCTGTCTTCGTAATCTAGAGTCAAGAAGGGCATTTTGAATAGTCTTACAATGCAAAATTCACTCGGGAAATTGTGGACCATTCGTGATCCTTTTGGATTCCATAGTCATTAAACTTGCGTTCAAGCTCAATAATAGACTTTTGTATAGACTTAACATTAATGGTCAGAAATAGTAAGCCCATTGCACAATAAATAATCTGTTGGATAAGGAAATTTCGTTGGTTTTATACATTTTTTCATCATCCAACTTGTTCTAATTATTTTTATATACCTCATATTGGAAGCATCATTTCTCCTAGGACGAGCCATCCGGATTTTCCAAATTATATGACATAGTTTTGAGATCCGATCATTTTTTGTCATGTGCGTGTTTTGGATTGCTTGCTAAACTGACTTGACTTGCCGCCAGTGTAATCCTTAATGATGTTCGCTTGTTCTTTTTTGGCAAAATAAGCTCATGTGACTGGCTTATTTCCGGGTTTATCCCACAACTTTGCTACATCTCAGAAAAAATGTATCCGTCCATGGCAGAAAATATTCTAAATCCGTATTACTGGATTGGTAGTGAGAATATGGTTCTTGAACGGCTTCCTCAACTTCATATAGAAATAAACATTAGCGCTGGTGCATGAGTCTTGCAACATATATTATTGAAAAATTGTTTTTATATACATCAAATCGTGCAACAAATCTTTCCTAACAAATAAAAAATGTACAGAAATTAGGGTGATTCAAAAGTAATGGGGCACTTAGAGAACAGGTTTTCTCAAACAGAAAACCTAATTGGAAGTCCAAGGTTTGGTACATGTTAGTACATAACGAAATTCTCCATAGCGTTAGTTTTATAAGCGCGCAAAATAAAAGCTCACCACTTCAAATAATTTTGAGCTTTGTGCGGCACTGCCGCAGTAACAAGTGAGCCTACCAAAGATATCACCCAACAATGGATAAGGGAACCATCGTATCCACGATAGCCCGATAGTCCCAACACCTTAGAACAGATGATATAACACTGGCTATTAGGAGACATTATTTATTCCTTCATCAAGGCAAACAAATGAGCTCACCCTTGACAGTTGTTATCTGATAGAGCTTTTTACGCTTTTCCATGCAAATGCAGTTTACAGCAGCTTTTCCCATTTTCAAAAAACTGTGGACCAAATCATGATTTCTGGCTTGCAAATTTGCGCCAAACATTGCACTTTTTCGAATAAATTGCCTCTTTTAACGAAATCATGGAGAATTTTCAAGTTATTATTAAAAAGAGCTTGGAAAGCTCTCTCAGATGTTTGTTTAGTCGTATGTTTAGGGACTTTGGGTCACAACAGCACAAATTTGGGTGGCACAAAAAGTCTGTCTGACTTCGTGCGGGTGAGGTGCTCCAACGTGCTGTCACATAACTTGCGAAGGTCACTTTATACGAAAGCTTCCGCTGTTGTTCATAGTTAATTAGAAAGAGATTTTAGAAAATTTCGAAAATTTAAGGTGCCGCATTACTTTGGATCTCCATAATAATTTTTGTAAAGCATATCAGGAACCTGATGTATAAGAAAGGTTGGAAGACAAAAACAGTGCTATTTGTTAAGGATTACGATTATCATCACAATTTCCTAGATAGAAAATTTAGGTAACGTAAGCAGAAAAGTTTAGCTCTAGTTGTATTACTTAGCATCCTTTCCAAATTTTGAAGAATTGATTTTTACTGTCTCATTTACAGATTTTTACTTGAACATCGCCAAAAATTATGCATTTTTAAAGCATTTGGAAATAAACTAATTCGCTCAAATTAAAACTGTTGAGAGTGTAGAGAATTTTGGACTTTTGTATCAGCCTAGTAGAATAAAAAGAAAATTTTTTATATGCTTTAGTGCGCTGTTTATAAGCCCAGTTGTTCCTAGTTGTAAGTTTGCGATAGATCAGAGTGAGGTGATCGACATTTTGTCGTCCAAAACTTGATTATCATTACTCCTACACACCGATCACTCTCTGTTTCTTCTGAATAATGGTCATCACGTTATTCAGAGCTTTCTAGAGACTTCTATTGTTGCTCTCTTCTCTAGAAACCAAAATAACAACACACTCATCTGAAGAAAAACTTGTCAAGTGTCTTTTTAGCTCCCAACGCCTTTAAAATCATCTCTCATTGCGGCTGAAGAGTCTTTCCCATTCAGAGACTGCGCCGAAACACACTTACTTGATTAGCCAGACTCGCTCGGGCGACCTCTGTCCATAGAATTAGATCTCTGATTTGGGCATTGTGATGTTTGTGTCACCATTGCCTGAGCTTTTTGCTGCATTATGATTTGTTGTTGTAAAGCTCGCCTCGGCTCTCGCGCTCTCCTCTTCTAGACGGCGGATTCTAGAGCTTGAATTTCGGCTTACTCTCTGTTTGGCAAAGGAAATGTTTGGCTAGTCGGTGGCTGTGCAAGTCATCCATCAGCCACCAGCAACTGACACCAGTGGCCTAGCCGTGTCCAGCCGTACGGACGTCATTCTGGTCGTTTCGCTACGCATTCGGTAATGCATGGCTATTTCTTCTTTGCTGCCATTCCAGTCGGGGCATCTTGGCCTTGGATGTTGTTTGTATTGGCAGATAAGCGTATGGCCATCCCATCCATGCATCGCTAATCACGTTGTTCCCCTTATATATCTGGAACAAAGATCCATTTTTGGAGAGAAAAAAAAACACCTTATCTGTCTGCTTCGCTAATTAACCTTGTAAACTGCGGACTAATCGAGCTTTTTCTTCCAAACACAAACACGAAAAACACTGAATCTTGTTTTAGGTCGTAGCTGATTAAGAATGCCTTGTCTCTTACCGCGACAAAGTTTGTCCCAGTTCAATTCTCTATCAGTTGTTTGCAGTGTTCATACGTTGTCTCGTCTATATTTGCTGTCTACCTATATGTCAACGAATTGTTGTTCTGCCTGATAATAAGCTTAATTCAAATTTTTTGTCCAGTGAAATATCAATATACTACAAAGAATGTTCTTTCAATTCATTTCCGAGTTTCTTCCTAGGTCATTGCTTCTGCAAGTATGTGTAGCAAAAAATATGAAAAATAAGAATTCTTTTCAGCCAAGGAGCTTTGATATCTAGAATTTGTAGCAAAAGTTGAGTGTTTACATTCCATGGATGGAGAGATTTTTGGTAGAGTCTAATATTTTTCGGGCATAATTTACAAACAAAATCCAAGTCAATGATATACTCTAATTTCCCTCCACTGTTATTTCTTGCTTTTTATTCCTGAATTCATTCACCCCTTTTGTAATTGTATTCAATTTTAACTCGTCTACCGGGGTTTAGAATAACTTTGAAACCCTTTTCTCTGTTGCTAATGGAATTTACTTATTTTGACTTACATTTTGTTATTGTATTCAACGCAGTGTCTGACAGGAACAAGAACATATTAGAAACCTCTCAAGCACACATGTATCACTTGTAGTGTATTTCGGCAATATTAGCTATTGCATTACAGATGACAGCAACATCTAATTTATTATATATCTGTAATGACTTCACTGATTGTGCAACCTAAATTTTAGGCTTCTAGAATTCATTCAGCGTCTCTGTGCATTCAGTTTTGCTAAATTTTCAGCAGAAGTTCTAGATGTATGCCTAAAAATTTGGTCGATAACATGAGTGAAGAGTAATTTTCGGAGTTTATGTAGCAAAAGCCGAACGCTTCAGAATAATTTGATGTAAAGACAGAACTTTTGTGTAAGCGGAACATCTCTTCAAACTTCAAGTAACGATTACTGCATGGTTTTGCTACTGTGCGGGGATTTTGATGTCTGGTACTAGTTTTACGGTTTTGTGATGTATTAGGTCATTGATCTGTAGTAGGTGAAGAAGATTTCCATATGGCACCATCTTCTGTAAATATTATTGTATAAAAATACTATCAGACATCGGTGTCAACCAACTAGTTGTTTATCCGCTCAACCTACAAATATCCCTTTCCTCCCCATGACAACCTTCTGATACGAAAATGCCTAGCAACGGTTCATTTACTTCCATTAATTTGTTGACTGGTACAGCTATACGATTCCGCTGAGAATATTCTATTCTTGGTTCCAGGTCTCAATTTTCTATGGGAAATCTGCTGATGCGTTTTTCTACTTTCTACCTGCGATGTGTTCAACATAACAATCTCTATGTACAAATCACATCTTTGCAGCTTTTCAGAACATTTTTCTCATTCATCCTGGGCACTTGTTGTTATTTTTCTTGTTACACTATGCGCTTTCTGGTGGGCAGCCCCATACTGACTTGCATTTTGTCTGATCATTTTCCTTCAAATCAAAGATTGATGTGAACTGCAAGAGGTAGAAATTTTTATGAATGTGCAAGTTTACACTTGATCGGACGGAGTGCAGAAAAAGGCTTTCCTTCAATTTTTCAGAGGTGCAATTGCTGATGAAATATGTGTTCTATTGCGAAAGCAAAGTTATTTGTCTTAGATAAGGGAAGGGCTTTGGTCTGAGTCTTATTCGACTAGAAAAGACTCCGGTGTGAGTTTCAGTTGTGAGCAATGCCAGTGATTAGGTAATGCGAACTTTTTGGTCACAATTTCGAGATTTTTCTGCTTACTCAGTACTGATTTGATGGTTTGACAGGATATATAACTTTTTCTTGAAACTCAAGCACATCTAGTTTTTGACCTTCTTCCTCCATGCTCTTCACTTTCAAACCGAAACTAAGGCTACAAAACTTCACAGAAACGAGCATATTGCTTTACGTATGAAATTTCATCTAACTTGGCTTAAAGTACACCCGGGAAAATGCGCCTTTACTCTTTTTTCTCTTTACTCGCCCACGTCCAGTTTCTCGCGCAGCATTCTGGTCGTCTCGCTGCCTTTGAAGACAAAAGATGTTTATAAAAAATGCGAATGGCCTTCCCAAAAGTGAAGAAAATGAGCGAGTAGCGTCGCTATCCTTTCGCTAGCTTTGTTGCCTACCTTCGGTAAAAAAGAGAGAAATGCACGAAAACATTCGTACCCAGTAGTTGAGAAGGGGTGAATGCACTTGACCTATTGCAAGCCTTTTCTGGTCATTAATTGAAGGAAATTGAATAAGAGCCTCTTCAAAACTGTTTATAGATGCGTAGATGAAACATCCTATCATCAAGCAACACGTCAGGCATCACTTTGACCATAATCTCGTCTTGTGGATGTAACTATTTTCACTTAGGTTCAAAAACTAAGGAAAAATTGAGAAGTAAGCTTATTTTCTGAAGTAATGATCCACTGACTATATGTATTATACTAATCGCAGTACCAATACAAGTTTTGAGAAACATTCAAATCTAATTGACCTTACAAGTTGCCTTTTCAGATAAGTATATCAACAGGCCTGCTTTGCTAGTAAATTCGGAATGAAAAGTAACTGAAGAAGAAGACTAGCACCTCTTATCTTACCTTTACCCTGCATAGCATTTATCTCTAGATAGCAAAAATGACCATAATCCTTTTTTTGTACCTTGCCAAGGCAAGATTGTCATGATTTCCGTTTGTGACCCATTTCCGGTAAAGTTTTTGAATACTGTCACTAAGCTACGTGATTTCGTGCTATAAAGCCCGTAAGACTTCAAACGTAATCAACTATGAAAAGTTGACTAGGTTTGGAACGGAAGCGATACCAAAGGTGGAAAAATTGAAAACTCGGAAATGCAGGAACACAAGTCGACTAAAATAAACGATCCCATAAAGCAAAGCTGTTATGAAATCAGAAGAAATAAGTGCAAAGCGAATATATGCTTGCAAAGTCTAACAAAATTGACAGTTGATATAGTGCACCTGCAGTGCTGAGAACACTTGCGCTTAAAAATGGCCATGGAGCGCACGTTCTGAGTTTTGGGCTTTGCGGATTTTTGACGCAAATGTCGACACAAAAATACTATCCGTTTAGGTAAAATCATTGACTTTATGCAACGGTGATACCAAAATCTCTCCCCCCGTCCTCCCATCCCTCTTTTGGATAGCACCGTAAAAAATAAACGATTCATGACACTCAAAGACTGGGAGCCGTTGCGCCCGCCAAGATAGTTCGTGGATGGGAGAGGCACCAGACGGTAAGAGAAACGAAAGAGCGCTCAATCAGAGATACGACGATACGTCCGCAGTTTTTGCGTGCTACGTGCTCGTATATACATTCCCTAGCTAAAGGCATACTTTCCAGCTTATGTTTGGTATTACTATGAGGTCGCCGCTCACATGGAGAGAATGCATATTTGCGCATGATTTTGCGCGGACCCGCTCTTCTATTCATGACATATTCAGAAGGTCCGCGAGGAATAATTCTCGTCCAGTGTTGGCCGGAAGTAAAGCGGTCAGGCTCACTAGGGAAATGGCTGCAAAATACGGGAAGTACTTCATTCCGCTCTCATGCTCATACCATATTCACATACGCAAAGAGGACAAAGAGCTCATTTTACGAGAGCTTCCGAAGATATTCAAGTTGAGAAATGATACGAATAGTTGCAGAATGGGTTTTAAGCGAGCTATAGTATCATTTCTTGGTTTCTGTGGAATCAAGCGCCCATAGAGAGCGGAAACTACTGTCTTTTATTCAGCAGTGACGCTGATAACCGCATTATCAGCATTTTGCTCACCATTTTTCAGCGTCATGGTGGACAAGGGATTCTTTTGAAGCAAAACAAGAAAATAGACATTCACTCTTATTCGCCCACTTATTACTGAAATCTTACACTGTGCAGATGGAAGTTTTCGCGCTCCTTTGACAATGGGAATAACCTGAACCACAGAGAGCAGTCCGAATTGCAGAATGTCCAAAAAAGTTTTTGATCGAAAATAAGGATTCAAAAATGCGCCAGACTCATTTGAAAGATGGATAAGATCGATAATTTTCATGTTCTCTGTGATTCCTATCACCATGGAGCGCGGAAACTACCACCTTCTGCAATAACGTTTATGATGGAATAGAGTTAGCATTTTGCAGTTCCTTTCGCAGTGAAAGCTAACAAAAAGCTCCATTACTCTAAGACAAATACAAAAAGAGAAAGCAGAGCTCGATCGTTATTGACGTTTTGCAGATGAAGATTATCACGCTCCATGTATAACGTAAATGGCCGAACGCTTATCAGCGAGGGCCAGAGTACTCGCTGTCTGCAACGATGTGTTTGCAAAGCTGCTTCTAGCACTCTCACGTTATTGACATGCGCAAAAGGCTTTCTGTCCCCCGGTTGTTTATTTACAAACCACCTGGTCACCGGGGGTCGTCGACCGCCGCCGCCGCCGCCGCCGCTACCGTCGGGTTCGCGCTACCACCCGCCTTTCCCGCAAATGGAAAGAATAGATCTTTTTTGTATCTACCGGACACAGGTGTGGAGTGTTTGATTGTATGTCTCGAGTGTCATAGCCAATCCATCTGAAGAGCCACAACAAATTCGTCTCGTGCGTACTCAGCGCTCCATTCAATCTACCTCCTCCGAAGCAGAACCACAACCATGGATGTGCGTCTGCTGGTCGGCGTCTGTCCAGTGTTTCGACGGTTGATCTGCTCGTCGCAGGTCTCTCTCGCCGAATGCGTCTGCCCCTCCCCCCCCCGTCCCCCGTCCAGCTGACGATCATTCGTCCCGTTGGCCGCAAATTGCACGCACACACTCATACACACATCCCTCTCGTCCATAGTACATCGTTAGCCTCCCAACCTCTACGGTCTCTTTGATTCAGCACTTCCTTCGGCTGCTTCTGCGCGAAAATCGCTTTTCCTCGGCAGCGCTCCAAGCATTAGCAGCAAAGCTCTGCGTACTAAATTGTAGGAATCTGACCTGGATCTAGGATCCAGATGTAGCCAATCATCTTCTTAACCCATTTTTTCTTTTTAATTTATACTTAGTTCACCTCTTTTCTGTGATGACTATGATGCATAAGGAAAACCTAGGCTACTTTCTTTCTTGTGTCGCCAATTTCAGATAGTTGAAATATAATGTGCAGAAAATAAAATAAAATCGTGTATCAAAATTTGTTATATTCTGACTTAGGGGGTACTTTGAAGTCTAGGTCCTCTTTGGAACTCTCGCAAGGCAGAGGTTATTTCCAGAAAATGTGTAAAATACATATTTTTTATCTTCATTTCCTTCTCTACGGACAATCCTCTGCTTTGTAAATCAAGAGAGTTTTTTACTCATTTGTTAGTACTTGTACCAGGTCTGATTTGTTTCCTGTATTTGGGCTGATCGTAACTTTTTCTTCAAAATGATGTTTACATACTCTTTTAAGTTGTTATGAAATTACTTGAGCAACGATCCTTTGCAATGAAAGCTATTCCTAAGGTTCCAAACAGCTAAGAGACTTTTTGATTCTAAAAAAAATTTAAATGCAAAATAACAAACTTTACGTTCATTTCAATTTCTGCTAATTTCAGAGTCTAACGTTTCAAAAGTAGAAAGGATTATCATGTTTATTCGGATGAAATTCAGGTCCGAAAAGATCATCTCTTCCTTTATCTTCCTCCTCAACCTAGTTTTGTAATCTTTTCTTCCTATTTCTTCTGACCAATATTTACTGACGTCATACTACCCTGAAGAGTTAAATGCTCCATTCAAGTGCCTCGACCAATGCTTGCTTCGAAGTTGACATTTCTGGACTTTCATTTTTGTCCTATACAAGACAGAATTTTTGCCTTTGCTAACCTTACATGCCCTTGACATTATAAACTAGATCAATTTCAATGAATGTCCATCTTTTGCGTGAAGGACACACTGGAAGATGAAAGAGATGGAATCACAATTTTCGGCAAGAACTTTTTGAGAAAGTCTGAAAAGCTAAGGACTGATGAATAAGAAGATTTAATGGTCGAAATATTTATATCTTTGGTAACTAATTATGTACTAATAGTAGTAATAGAAAGAAACTCTTTTTTGGAAGAAACCCAACTTTTTAGATGCTATGCAGAATTAGCGAGCTCTGATGCATCGAAATTGGATCGGGCATACTCAGACATAACACAAAAACGTAATTCAATATATTATGGATCTTCCGGGTCTTCCAATCAACCAATTACAGATGTGATGCTAAAGTAGAAATTTTATTTTCTTTTTCCACTGGTATGTGACTCTAAACTTCGATTTGATCTATTCACCTACTTTTTCCGAGAAAATTTTCCGACCAGATTATAACAGATATATGTACGTGCCAACCAGTTCTACCAACCAAAATGCAAAGCTCAATCGATTTCATTTCTTTAACAACACGTTGCAGTTATTTTCTATTCACTCTGTTACGATTTCCATAGATTTGCGCTGAACAAATCGTAATACCACCAGTGTTGCAAAATTGCAACAAAGTACCAGGTAGATGTTTTTTTTTCAATTCTTCGCTGTTAGTTGTTCATTGGCTTCAATTCTTCAAAAGAAATACAATTCTGCTAAGAGATTGAATGTAAGGAAATTTCTGTAGGTTTCTATAGGGATTATGCGAACTTTAGACTCCGAATCCATCTGGACTCTCGCTTTCCTTCGAGAATTTTCTCGATCAGATATCTAAGTGACATGTATCTCCGATAAGCATAAATCTCGTTCCTTGCCTCATTTATTCATGACCGACATTGGTCACAAATGACAGCCCTATCCATTTATATTGCAAAGCTTTTTCAATAGCCGAATCCTTGCATTCTGCAATTTTTCGTCGATCTCCTGAGGCCCGCCATCTGTTCTCCTTTCTTCACCCTACTCTTTGATCTATAGCTGTCTTTCCAGTGTCGGCAATAAATTTCGTCCCGGAACGCCAAACGTTTGGCGTTCCCAGCTCTTTGCATTTTTCGTCGAGCTTCGTGCAGCATTCGCTCCCATCTCTTCAATCTTCCAAAGTACATACTTATTTTTTGAGCGGCGGTTTTTGTTAGCTGCTTCTCATGGAGCGCGTTATTTTGCGAAAATTGTCTCATCATGGGCATTAGTGCTTTCTAGTGCTTCGTCACCAGAAAAGTCCAAGTCGCACCTTATTTTGGGGACCAACGAGGTGCGTGCGCGTTTGTTTGTCATCTTCGCCACACTTAGAACACACCAAGTCAGCTGTTTTCACTTTTCGTGCCTCTAGCAGTTCCAAAAAATTTTCAAGAGCAGTATAAATGTGGACCAAAGCGAATTTTACGAGAAAAAAAGCGCTGAGTTGTCGCTTTGTCGACGTCGACAAGGTCGTCGCCATTGCGGGAAATGAACGCTCGAAACCTGTTTTGAGCCGACTCTGTGACAATACACCGTTTCGTCTTCGTATTGCCACGGTGTCAACACCACCCGCCACCACCCTGGCGTGACAATGAACTTGATTTCCCGCACGAATTTTGTGAAATTTGACGAGCGTAGTTCAAACAGTTCGATGAGCATTTGGCATTAGAAAATGCAGTATTTAAATGGAATTGGATACTTTTAGAGGTTCATCCAAGAACGCAATATAGTCATGGTTTGTGAATAAATGTAATAAACGTTCCGACTGATTTTTACAACTTACGCTCCAATGCCGAAAATTGCTCGCGCGATATGGGTGTTCTGCCGCTTTTGAGAGATTATGGGAGCTTTCAGCAAAATATGACGGTCCTTTGTATTCACCACGAGGGTTAAACAGAGCAGAAAATTTTTTGGGATATTTGCAAGAACTGTAGTTACCTAAGGTCTTGTAATTTTTGAAGAAGAGGCGTGGCGGGGGCACAATCTCCCCCCCCCCAATATTTGGGTATAGTAGATTTTTTCAGAATGCTTATATAGAACTAAAACAGGTTTTGCACTATATTATAACTCATGCAAACCCCTTTTCTTGATTTTGAGAATTCTCCGGGGGGGGGGGAGTGGAGCTATTTAATCGGCTATTTTAGCATATGGTGTAACAGGACGGCTCTAAGATTTGCAATCAGTTGGACTTTGATGATTGATATTTTGATCCTGGACTAGAGTTACATTGAAAAATGTAACCTTTTGCCGTGTGCTAAATTTGTAGCCAAACTGAAACCTTCTCTTAGTGGGGGCGTGGCGAGATCAAAATGCCGAAAGGACTTTTACGAGGTGAGAATCGAAGTATCAACGACTAGCACTTTATTGGATGGAAACTTCTATTTCTCGCAGCTGTATCGACTGCGAAACTTTTTCTGTCTTCTCTACAATTCATTCCACAATTTGCGCTCCCATCAATCGATGCGAAAATAGTTGTAAAAACCCCCCGGCAGGCGAATCGGATTTTATCTTTTTATCGTACACGTACACTTTGGCGTACTGTCAATGTTTCCGTCAACGCTGAGAGAGAAATCATCTCTCTCATCGCTTTTTCTTTCTATTACACCAACTAGTTTCACTTCATTATCACTCACTCGCATATAATTTTTACCCATTTTTCATACTTCCCTCAATCATGTAATATCGAACTAGTAACTCTAAATATTATGGTGAAGCAGTGTATGTGTAGATTATTAGCAGCCTAGTCAAGCCAATAAAAGTTTTTCAGCGCTAGGCTGGTGATAATTAAGCTGAGTGTTCGTAATGTCGTTGACGCATAATGCCAACATAACACTTCTTCTAGACACTTTGTGTAGACACATAATATATAATCGTACTGGCAATAATACACTATAAAGTATAGAACATATGTTACAAATTATAGAACTTGTTTATTTTTTGTCTGTGGATTATCCACTTGATGTTTGATGATACGGAAACATCATGTACTTGTTGTATAATATTTTAGAAATAAGCATGCATGAATTTTATGGCATGGAAACCGGAATCCGTGTCATTCGCTGAAAATAAAAAAAGCATGCCAGTTCAGAGTTCGAAGAGATTCGAACGCGTACATACTCAATGCTCCAAATTTCGCCATTTTGGCCTTAGTTTCGATGTTTATGTTCCCCGTGTCTAATACACATACATTACTGAAAAATACAGAAAATTTTCGTTTGAAATTTTTGGAAAAACTTGCTTTGGCTTGAAAGATGTACGCTAGTCTTTAATACTTTACTATAAAGGTATTGAAAATTCTTATTTTGTTATTTATCAAGACGCGATTAAAAAATATGAATGAGTATTTAGGTACACTAACTCTAACGAATTGCAATATACCCTCCAATCCTAGTCGTAACAAATACAAAACCTATTTTTCCTACTGTTGGAGTAAAACTGTTTACTAGTACGACTCACTGAAAATATCGAGAGCGCGCTGCACTGCTGACAGTCTCACAATTCACGAAATACTTTCAAAATCTTAGAAAAGGCATTTGTTTGAACTATCGCGATGTACTTATCGCATAAAAATGTTGCAGTGCGATGACTTTTTCCAAAAGAAGTTCTGTAGAATGGCGCACCTTTGAATTTCTGGCTACTTTCTGGAATATCATATTCAAATTGCGGTGTGTGCATTTTTCATTTTATCTGAATTTTCATCTCATACTGCGAACTTTTCTTGTATATTTTTCCTCACATAAAGGGCACTAAGAATAAAATAAACTGATTTTTCCTCCTCAAATTTTTTCGCAGCATCGTCTTTCCTTACACCTGAGTCATTTTTCGTTTTGCTGAACTTTGCGTGTTTGAGCCATATTATTACACTTTCGCATGATGTTCTCTGCTTTGTGTTGGACTGCTCGCTATTATTCTGCCATGTGGCGCAGGAAAAATGCTCGAAAATTACAAAATGTGAATCCCGGGTTTAACAAGTTTTACCTATATGAAGCCCAAGATTTGTATAGTTCGATCAGAAACACAAGAACAAAATGGACATCTACTAGTTCTAGTGGAGAGTTTTGATGGCAGGAATGCTTTATTGTTGATTGCACAAATTAGGAAAAAACGCTTTGAGCAAGTATTCTTTGTTTGCAAATGAAGATAGCAAAGCAAACATTCGTCGCTTTCTTTTCTCATTTTACGAGACGTGAAAGACAATATTCAGTAGCTGAAAGAATGACTGGAATACAACTGTACACAAACGGTAAACTAGAGCTACACGGAAATACTTTTTCCATTCATTTGTCTAGTTAACCATTCATGCTACATCTGAATGAGCCAGAGTAACAAAATGTAAGGAAAACACATATCACTGTACAAGGAAATTTCAATACATCTCTAACAATTCCATTTTAGCTTAAAGAAATTTATTATGTAACGCGGGCTCCTAATGATTAGATCTCATTTCTCTTTATAATTATCCGACTTTGTAAATTATATCTCAATATTTACAGATCTCAATATTTCTCACTTGTCGCTTTATGCTAGTAGATATAATCACATTAGTGCTAGTCATGTGTCGGGATGATACAAAAAAAAATCGGAAATTTCAGTGTGACCAATACCTCCTTGAAAAAACAGAAAACTTATGGCCATTTTGAACAAATTTCGAGGACCTCATAAATCCAAAAGGATAGATATGGGGATGTAACTTATGGCTATCTAAAGTGCACGAGGGAAACGTGCTGCTTGCAAATTGATATTCTCTGGCTTACAAATTTCTGGAAGAAATTGTGGCATTCCGACAATGACGCGGAATTGATGAGGCTCGGATAAGAAACGTACAGTTGGGACTTTTCGCAAAAAAATGCAATCGTACGTACAGCTAGCGTAATTTGTTTTGTTTTTTTAAATTTAGGACGTTGTAGACAAATCATTGAATTTTATGGTTTTGGAGGTTGATGTAGTGCAAATGCAGTGTCAGCAACAATTTTGTGAGAATAAATGGTTGGGAATGCCGTTTGTTTTTAACTTGCCTTATAAATGGCCCTAGAGCGCACATTGTCGTTGTTCACGCGCAAACGCTGTTGGCAACGCGGTTGCACCATATCAACCGTCAAATTTCCCAGTGGCAATTATTATAACTCAAAACTCCTTTCCGGTCAATTTTTTTTCCGATGTCGACTCCACCCCCAAAGAAGGCGTGGCTACGGGCTCAGAACACTTGAGATATGCGCCTTCACTTCTGAAAAGTGCGTCGCAATCGAGAGCCCTTGCTAAAAGAGGCGTTCAATCCGTGCAACATCGTGACCGGGCACTTATTATTACTCAAGATGCCCACTTGTTGCATATCTTCAATCATTTCCTCATGTTCCACGTCTGGATTTTTTGCACATTTCGCAAGGATCTCGCATCATGCCTTCGCTTCAAAAAGAGAGCAATTGCTTACGGTGTTCGAAGCAGATTACTTTGGATATTGTTTTGTTTGGTGAAATTTTGAGAATTGCATCATTATTTACTTGATAAAGTCATTTTTAATTAGCTTCTCTAAAGAAATTCGTTATTTCTCGCGGAAAGGTGCAAGAAAAGCACCTGGACTTTTTATTGTAGTCACTGTGGTTCTGCATATCCGTAAAAGGTGAAAGCTTCCGTCTATCTTGTTACTTTGTCCTGGATGGAAGTTATCGCTTTCTAAGAATGACCGTGGTAAGGGAACCAGAGGAAATAAAGGATTAGTATGGCCGAACCCTATGGTGAATATTTTCCATGGGAATCCGAACAGTAATTTATACATTCGATATTTTTTTCTATCATTTCAATCATCAATCTAATCCAGTAATCATGTCTTCTTCCAATACTGTTATCTCAAACTTTGTTCGATTCTCGCTGAGAATGTATGAAAGGGTCCGGAAAAGTATTGCTGCTTCCAAGTGCTTCAAAGCTGCGGATTACAGCTAAAAACCTTCCTTAACTTCTTCTAGTAATTCTAACGATTTTACTTTTAGACAAAGAAGTGAACGCTTTTGACTTAGTACCAAGCGTAACACAAAGTTATTAAGAAAGGAACCATACTTAGTCGAAGTGGCCTTTTTAGATGGGATGTATGTCCATTAAAGAGCATGAAACGTTGATTCCAAATCTGCTTTTACTCATTTGCGGAACAGTTGTGTACCAGGAGTTTTGAACATTCATTAGAGCAAAAAACAAATAATTTAGGGTGAAATGGGCTGCTAAAATTTTCCCAACCCTTAAATAAAACAACTAAGTGTGACATTTTTTTATCTGAAGGTATTCATTGAATAAGTTGCTTTGATAAGCATCACTGCTATATTAGAGCGCTAGAAAAATTACGACCTTTTCTGTCCTATTTGCAGGGGTAATTTTTTGCTTTAATGAAAATTCATAACTCCTCGTCCATAAATGTTCCGCAGAAAAGGAAAACATATTTGGAATCAGCGTTTTATGCTCTTCAATATGGTAGCATGGTCCCCTTAAGAAATCTAAACTGTTGGTAAAGTCTTATCCTACTTAGCCATTGTTTTTTTCCACTGCATTAAGCACCTGGCACAGCTTTACACTGTTCATTAACATTGTGTTAACCCCACCCAAGTCATTGTTTGCGCTCTTAATTCGTACTTGGAAGGCTGTCTTGTCCTTCACGACTTTGTCCCTTACATTTTTTTGCTAATTGTATAGACAATTATCAGAGTTTGACTGTAGTTTTCTAATCACCTATAACTTTATCACACCATGTGCTACAGTTAACCAGCTTATTTGCGAATTTTCTCGTTATCTAAGCACTTTTTTCTTTATGAAATGGCAAACGCTCATGATTGACTGGGGACTTTCGCATTCTCATGAAACTCTCTGTCCACTTGAAGGATTCATATACATTTATCATTCCCGAAGGTGGGCGACTTGCTCTCCATGATTTGTTTATTTCTTTCCAACACATGCGAAAAGTTCCTGTTTTGAACCCAGCTTTTTGTGATTCAAAATCAGATTTTCTCCCTCCTATCCAGAATCGGCGTCAAGAGTCGATCTTGTGAATCACCAGTGGTTAATTTGATTCACCAGATGACTATCACAGTATCCCGAAATATCGTAGGAGTACGCTAAAGGACATGAATCACTCAGTTAGTCATGGTCACTGCAGACTGGAGACAAACTGCAAAAGTGACGAATTTGTGCCACTTGGTCATAAAATAAATATAAAGATTGAGATTTACAATAGTTTACAGTAGGGGAGGAGAAGTTTTAGCGGTGTCAATAGCTCTTTAGTTTTTATTTATCTTGGTGGTTGAAGCAGTTTTACTGTCAGCAAATCTTATACAGCTCTTTCTTCTAGTGAGGAATTTTTACAGCATAGCTAATCTTTTGATTTCTAGTAGACAGCAGAATATCTCATAAAATCAAGCTCCATCTCTCTCTCTCTGTCTTGTCTGTCATTCATCGATTGCTTTGCTCTTTTTTCTCACAAAAGGTTCTTGGCAAGATAAGTCTGTGTTTAATCAGTATTGTCAACGGAGTGAGAAATGTGACAATACTAGCTAGCGAAATTTGCTTACATTCTCGAAACTCCTCTACTAGTTGTTCGGGCTTCTGACTTTACTTTGCTGACTCACTTATGGTCATAAAAAAGCCCGCAACGATTTATTACGGCATTTATTAAGTACTTGTAAACACAAGCTTTTCGCGTTTATGCGTTTCTTCCTGGTTTTCCAACGGTTTGACGCAAGCAGTTTAGAAATAGATTTTCGAGAATAGTATCTGCGAGGGGAATTGTTTGAACACAAATTCCACAAAGGAATTATCTCCGCGGATTAAGGTCTATAGATAAGTGTTCACCGACAATGCGAAAAATTTGCTTAAAAATGTTTACATGAATTTTTTAAATTATATTATATGTTTTTGTCTTAAGGAATTTATTTTAATCAAAATCAGAAGTCAACTTAGGTAGAAGGAACAGATTATAAGTTAAAAGCTAAACTGAAATCAAATTTTGGTGGACTTTAGCAACTTTAGCTATTTAAATTTGAGAAAAAAATTTTTCATGGGTTTCTTTCAATCCCCTTACAACGTCGTTATATAGCAACAAAGAATTTGTCTCGAGCAGAATTGGTGCCAATTTTCCTCTTCAATAGGCATCAGATGAATCCATTTCGTTAGAGTCAAGAAATTTATGAATTTTCGGTCTTTTTTGAAGCATAATTGTTTTGAGTATACCCAATGTATTGAAATTTATTCCAAAAAGTAGTAGAAAAATCGGACTTTTAAAAATTCATTGTTTTCTTTATTGCACTATGGAAGTGATCCAAAACCATAAAACGGCATCATTCTCGTCAAAACGTTTGACCTTCTCTTGTATGTCGTGAATACAGCCATAGACCCTAAGTCGACGACATCGACATTACAGTCTATTATCATACCGGTTTTTCTCCATAATCTCATATTCTGATCGAAGATTCATGACCCCTGCAACCGCTTTCCTGAGCGCGGCTTCCGTTCCGTCCTATTTCGGAATATTCCGACCCACCTAAGCTTTCCGATGGTCCGGCGCGGCGGCGCGGACGCTTTCCGGTCTCCGCGACCGGTCTGCTGTCGGAACGTTGTCGCTGTTGCGATCGCGATGGGGGCGTGGCTGGCGCTTATTTGGAGCCGCGCCCACCTCACGATTGATTCTGATGTCGCTGTCGTGGTTGCAGCAGTAGATCGCGAACACCTGCGATATCGCATCTATCACACATTCGCTCCGAATCCAATCACTCTCTCAGCTGTCTATCAGTCATGTTCTGTTCTGGCGCCCCGCTTGCGTCGTGAATCTCCAATCGTTTGCTGTCGATTTATACACCAAATTCTGATTCAAAATTACCGCCTTTACAGGATGCCTCCTCGGGAGGAGTCGCCGTATACTACTTTGGGAATAGCTTCTAATTCTGATGAGACAACAATAAAAAAAGCGTGAGTCAATGTATCATATTGCTTGTTGCTTTGTGTTTTATTGTTCGTTCTTTGCATTGTTCTGACCGTGCACTTTGCTCGACAGAATTGCCCTATGAATGTTCTTTTTTCGATTTCTTCTCACTTATTGGATCTGCAACCTGTGCACACA
Organism: Cylicocyclus nassatus; assembly: GCA_958299035.1. Taxonomy (NCBI): domain Eukaryota; kingdom Metazoa; phylum Nematoda; class Chromadorea; order Rhabditida; family Strongylidae; genus Cylicocyclus; species Cylicocyclus nassatus. The sequence continues at coordinate 51,998,795 of CATQJL010000223.1, read as the reverse complement.
GAATTTCTAAACGCAAATCGATGTAAATGTATCAAAGCAATGTATTGGACCGGTTTATTTGGGCACTCCCTTTTCACTAGAGTCATCTACTTTCCCTTATTAACGAGACTCGAAGAACTGGAAGTTATAGATCCATTGCTATATAGTAGCGATAATAGATAGTGCTAGATGCCGTATAGCACTCCAAGTTTCCGAAAATTTCTTCTAAAATTTTGTCTAGCATCTACTGAGCAACTAAAACTTGTCAATGCACTTTTCGTGGGGAAGATTGCAGTGTAATAGGTTTTTGCACACAGCTGAAGAAGACACTGATTAGCATAGCAGTGGAAAGAAGTTCGCTACGGGAGACAAAAAAAAAGTTAGCACTCTGTGCCATCATGGCCATTTTTAGTACAACTAGAAAAAAGTTTTGGTAAAGTATTAGCTTAGTCTGTACATTGTCAGAAAATTGAGGAATGTCGAGGCTTAAGAACCAAAAGTATTTGCAACTCTTGAATGTCAAAGAACATAAATCTTTGATTAAACTTGTAAATACTTGCATTCTTTGCGCGCTTTGAACTGGAAATTCATGCAGAGTTGATTTCCTTCAGAAGAAGAGGCTTTTCTTATCTTATCTATTTTAAGGCCCATGAAAAGCGTCAGAAAGACCTTTCCAAGTTTCTAAAGAAAAGTTGCAAACCGTTGTAATCTATCTAAAAAATTCGTGATATTCAAATCTATGTCATCGCTTATTCTCGGCGATCTGTATGGCTGGTATAATCCGTATAGAAATGCATATGATCAAGTAAAGAAAGTGATTTCGTCAAGGAAAACTCAAGAAAACTCGAATCATAGTAAAGCTCAAAGCTACTAGATTCGACTCAACAATAAGTAAATTTCGCCGAACACTTATATGCAAAAACTTTTTCACTTGCAAGACTAATATGTACTCGAATATTGGTATAGAAAGCTGCAAGGGCTTTGAAGGTGGTTTTCAATACCCTTTTGGCATAAATTGGAACTTTCCCGTTGGCTATTCAAGCTCTCAAATAAAGCGCTTGGAGAGTTGCAAAGGGACAAAAAGAGTCCAGTGCCTTTGGCACTTTGCAAAGTAAGCTATTTAGCACTTCCTAGCAAAAGATAGCTATGTTGAGAGATTTTTAAACACAATTTAGACGCCTATAAATGTTACATCATGAGAGTTTGGTGAATCCGGAACCTTTTATCATAAAATAATCAAATGTCGGAAATCAGTTAAGATTCTGACAATGATTGATTCTAAAGAAATTTATATCAACAAAGAAGGTTTTTGTAAACATTCCAAGCGAACCATCTAACTTTTCGATCGGCTTTAAATTCAAAGTAAATGACCGAGCTGCGTCTCTTTCTCATTCGGCTCCGTTGCATGTTACTTCCTGTTACCCGAAACTTTCTGGAATTCCTAGAGCAAATAACTCGTTCTTCTGCCATCAATCGAATCATGTTGATGTTCCAGTCATAAAACTAATTTTATAACATTTCGTTCTGTAAACAGCCTTCTTGCACTAACATGAGGATCATGAGACACTTTATAGTTTATGAGACTAAACTGCGAAATTTTGGGAGGAAGTGTCGAAAGAATGGAAAAGTCAGAGCTCTATATGCTAATATATCTTTTGCATAAGATCAATACTGCAATAATAAGTCCGAAGAAATTTGAGCACCATATGACACGTGGAGGAGTTATTTTGGTGTATTTTTGTGGTTCAGAACAAAGATAAAAATAAATGCGACTCTTGTCCTAATTTTTTAAAGAACAAGTGTCATGTGTAAGAACGTCCCGGATCTGATCCTAAAGTCAAATCGCTGTTAAGTGCTTGTGTAATTATCTACACCTTTTTTCCGTGACCTTTTCGTGGACCCGGAACGATTGACCATGCGAATATCAAAGAACTCTCATTCAATGGAATCAACACCGATCGGTTTTTGCGCTCGGGTTCTTCGCTCATCTTCCTTCACGAATCGATGTCTCTATCAAAGCCGGTTCTACCGCAGAGATTTCCTTCACTGTGACACTCATTTATGATGGGTAGTTTTATTTATGGGTAGAATAGTCAGGGGACCACACCCAAAGTTTAGCAAGAGAGTTAGGAAAGGGTCGTGTCTATAAAATGAGCTGGTTCTTCCACTTTTTTGGAAGGTACGGGAGAGAAGGAGCCTTTTGAGATGTTTTTCTGCTACTCGCTATTGAATAGGGTGATTTGTGAGAACGATCAGCGAGCGGTACAATTCTAAAGCAATGCAATAAGTGTCGGGCGCAATTTTCAGAGTAAACGCTTTTGGCCCTCAAGGAAAAACAAGCACTTTCGCAGATTCAGTTATTCATCTCGACAGTGATGAAATGGCGCGTGCCCCCTATACATACCCTTTTTGTTATTCGCTCCAAACTAGTCACGAGCCTCTTTACGTCTAGAGCGATGGCTAAGATTAGAGCCGAAAGAATATGTGGCGGAATCACGTCATCGAGGCGATGGACGCAAATCTCTTTGGCTCAAAATTCTCCCCCGGATAGCTATTTTTGACCGTTAGAATATGTTGACATAGTCTGCTGAATCAGAGACCGGGATAATCGTGATGTCTCATGGTCACGAACAACTCAGACTCACCCACAATATACGATTTTAGGAGGGTAAAGCTGCTGTTCTGTGTACACAGAACAATCGACTAAGCCTGTAAGGACTCTGACCCAATTTTAGTAGTGAAAAAATTAAGACCTGATGGATAGAAGGCTGTTAAAATCGAATTCACATGAAAAGGATTGAACAAATGGATGTGTGCAGCATTACCATAGTACGACCCAATTACAATTTGATAGGATCCAGAGGTCAGGATCAGTGAAATCACGTCAAACAAAATGATTTGCCAAGTATACTATTTTTGGCTACGAAATTAAATGTGTGCCAAGGCGAACCTGCCAAAGTACAATACCATCCTGTCTTTGAATTTTTGCATCCAAAACTTGGAAGCAAGAGCACTAATCAACTTCTACAAATCGCATCGAATAATTTTGTGAGTATTATGATTAATCCCATTAGCAAAATAGTCGCTTCCGGTAAACTTTATGGAAGTGATAAGGTTGGAATATTGGAAGAATAAGAGAAAAACTACAACTATCAGTCTCAAATGTTTCCACAGAAAGTCATTTATATATTCGAGGAATTATTAGTGATTTTTGCAGCGTTATGAGTAGAAGACACAATGATATTATTTATTTTTGCCAATATGTACCGAATTTCATTGCTAGGATGGCAGACAGAAAAATCAATTTTCTTCTGAAATAGACGTGTGATTCTAATCAATTTTAAAGCGGAGGATCTACACGAATATTCTTTGCTTATAATCTTGTATTTTCCTCGCCTTCCCCAATGAACTGAACTCCCCAACAACAACTTTTGGGTATCTTGATAATTTGAATGAGGCAAAACAAGTTGTCATCTAAAGCTGAAGGTCCAATACTAAATTTTCTTTTATTTAAGAATGATTTTGATAAAAGTGAAAAGATTCCCTCTATATTTGCTTTTTATGAACGTTAGCTCAGTATTTGCGGCATCATCGTATCACTCGACTTTTCTTTCATTCGTACGCACGTAGCTGTAAATGCAAATTTATGGCATGCCGATCGTAAGACTACGAATTTATGCATAAATATTCTCGAATGCATCGAGGCCATCTTGGCAACAGGAAGGGACTTTAACTATACGGTTGAGCTTCTCCTGAGGGAGCTTGAAAAAAGTTTTGTTTAGAAAGTTTTTGAACTGAAAGTACAGATAAAATGGACAAGGAAAACTTTCCCTCTCAAAAGGCACTTGACTATTCAAGAATTTTATGCAGTGTTGTAGTACATTCATTGTTCACTGAGCTAAGCATTTATTTGAGATTTCTCGTTTTATGATAAGCAGCAGATTAATTTTTCCAACGGTCTCTTCGGACAACCTTTACAGCAATTTTTTGTTTTATTTGTGGCGAACATGCCGAGCAAAGTGTGTGGATGAATAATTATGGTTATTGTGATTTTCTCAGTTCAATTATTTGATTTCAGATATCGAAAACTAGCACTTAAATGGCATCCTGACAAACATCCCGAGGAAAAAGACAAGGTAATTGCTGAGAAGCAATTCAAAAAAATCGCTCAAGCTTATGAGATTCTTTCTGATGGTGAGTTTGTGTCACTTCTATTAATTAACTTTAATTATTTATTTTTTCTTATGGCTCTTGAGGGTCTCAACTAACATCTGGTTTGTGATAAACGTACTTAAGAAAGCAGGAATCAATAAACATAATCCTCATATTTCTTCTAATTTTTGATACGATAATTTTGACCTGAAAAGAGTATCCATGGAAAATTTATTATTTATACACCACGCAAAAATGTGCTTGAAATGCAAATAAAAAGGACAGAAAAAAGCGCAAGCAGGAGCTCCATTGTATTCTTGCCATAAGATGTTGGTCTTTTTCTTCTTCAAGAAATGCGATTTTTCGTATCCATACTGGACTCTTTTTCATTATTCCGCATCTTGTGTAGAACTAGTAAAGGGCATCAGGAACAACTTTTGGCCTCTCCTACCAATGATTAAGAGTTTGGAGTCTCGGAGATTTCTTGTCAATGGCTCAAGTGAAGAAGAAGGAGCTTCCTAGCAAAAGATCCATATCCTTTTCCGCAAGAAAAACAGCTCCGTCAGCACTTTTCCGGACCGGTCCCGCGCTAAAAATTCTCAGCAAACGGCTATCTGCTTCTTCTTCGCTCAATATTTGCACATATGATGAGCTTCGTCTCATTTGCGAGGGAATGTCTGTGTTCTCAAATGATGACTTCTCCTCTATTTCCGTCTGTGAGGAGGCTAAGGGGTCTTCGGCCGGGGCCGGTTTAATCAAGGGGCCCAATCATATTGTTGCACCCAGCTGAAGATGGCTCTAGTGACCTCATCAAGTGGTTTGCAGATGTTTACAGTGACTTACTGAGTCGAGTGTTTTGGACGGAAGACTGATTGTCCACTTTGTCCACTTTGAAACATCGTAGTATACACCTGTAGTGCAGATGGGGCTCGTACCAGCTGCTAGGCGCATCTGTTTCTGTCGTTCTGATAGGGTCGAATAATCTGAATTTAATGGGGAGTAATGAGCAATCTCCGAGGGGCAAAAAAGCAGGAAGATCATAGTGCCTCGTAAGCCTCCGTAAGTGCTTTGACGTCAGAAAAAGTCAGGAAAGACGTACAAGAACTAATCTAGAACTGGTCCGTCGGTTCTAGATGTTATACGCCTCTGCCTCTGTTCATTTCGCGTGGAAGCAAAGCGCATTAAAACATTCTTTTGATATGGGTTATAATCAATGCATTCAGGGTTAGTAATGCGCATGAAGGAAACCTAGTTTATCGCATTTCGAGGTGAGCATTTCAATGCGAAATGTAAAAGGAATTCACTGTGAAATGTAGCATAAATGTAAGGAAAACTGGCAACGAAGCGTGTGAGCAATTTCTTATGAGTTTTCAACGGTTCGACTGTTCGGCGAAATGCACTTTCTCTAAATGTGCGGTTGAGTCGTTTCATGATAAGTGAGACCAAATTCTGTAAAAAGAACATTCCTAGCGTATGTAGCCATCGACTTACAATTCCACTGGGATTTAAGGGGAGGTAAATCGCCATGTTAACCAAAGTGAACGTTAGCTTAATCTTCGTTTCTCTACAGGAGAAATTGAGTGAGCCTACGATCTTCTAGAACTCTTCGATAGTGAAGGAAGATTGTATAGAATACCAAAAAGACCAACAAAGTAAAACTGGAGGAAAATTAATCACCTCATCAATTTAGGGAGCAGGTGCAAGAATCGATACTTTATTCCTAGGTAAACGTGAATTTGGGTAATCAAATCTTAGACGGAAAGTCACTGAAAGACAGAAAGTATATTTTGGGCATCTGTGTATGTGATCTTCTAAAATAGCTTTTTCTCAAATAGTCTATCAAGTTGTGGAACTTGAAAGTTGTTCTAACAAATTCGCTATTTCCTAAAACTATGGTGAGGTGAATTGAGATTTAGACGGTTTCATTCGTTAAAGGAGAATTGACAGCCGGAAATTGTGGAACTGAATCGTGGAAACTGTGATTTGAAAAAAGTTTTTACAACAAGCTGCGAAAACTTGCCAGGCTTCTGCCAAATGTTCTTAAAATCATTTTCCTGAACGTCAATCAAACGTGCTTTGAAAGGATAAATAAACGGAGGTTTCACTAGAAAGTGGACGTTTTCTACGGAATTGTGGAAAAATTGTCGTTAACGTTTAACATTTCGTGTACGAAAAATACGAGTCAGAAAATCTGAAAGTTGTCAGGGAAATTTTCTTTTATACCCAATACCTTATATCCCAAAGTAGGCACCTTTCGATTGCAAAGAGAAAAGGGAGCTAAGAATAATAGAAGATATTTCACTCATAACTTTTGAGAGAAACAAGTGATATATTTGTGGTTCCGAAAATCTTGAAAATTCAGTTTTTTGCTTGTTTATACACCATTTTTATTTCTGCACATTTCAGCGAAGAAGCGTCAAGAATTTGACCGTTCCGAAAATCTGTCGACGTTCCGTTCTCGTCGCGGTCGGATGGACGATTTTCGTTCGCCGTTCGACATTTTCCGCGAATTTTTCGGCAACCGCGACCCATTCCAGGTGTGTTTGCTCGTTCCCGTCTTAGCCGAATTGTCTCGTAATAGAATTTTCTTCCTATAGCTATTGTCGGAACGCTCTAAACAGAATACGTGAAACGCAGTTTTGTCGAATAAGGCGTTCCGGTTTCGGTGAACGTTATCGCCATATGAGCTAATGTGCTTATGTATTTGAGTTTGTTTGTTTTGTCTGGAAAATGGACTCAGCTTGTTGACAGTCCGGTTGTAATCGCGACTGTACTACCGAAAATAACAACTGCAGTATTTTGGAAAAGGGGAAAAGAGCTTTTTGGAAAAAGTTGTTATATTAAGACTGCGAGTTCGAATCACAAAGCTGCTCAATTCAATATGAAACTAGTCTCTGAAATTTTGGTACACTTGAATTTATTAATCTATGACACTATCGAGAATTTATATTGTTTTTGCTATGCCATGAAACTCGTACATTAGCTTTGGTGTTTGCAAGAGATCCACTTATTCGTTCCGTAAAGGGTTGAAAAATTGGTGGAAAAAATGATTTTTTTTCATTTTTCCTTGCAGCTGTAGATGTCTTTGATCGATGATGTAGATCTCTTATGTTGTAAAGCTTATCTCTGCACTTCCAGGACATCTTCTTCGACGATTCGTTCGCTTTCCCATCAGATTCGTTTATCTTCAAAAGTGGGTTTCTTTTTAATTTCCAAAATCAGAAGTTAATTCTCATATTACCAAGTAATCTCTTGTATTTTTTATGCGTATTCTAAACTGAAATTTTTGCTTTTCGCATCGAGAACTTATTCTGATGGTCAAAGAAAAATGTGTCTTCATCCCATTCGACCATATTTCACCTTTTTTTGCATTTCTACTCCTCTTCTCGTTCTTTGCTGTACGATTCGTTATAATCTGATCAGTGCTTCTCTATAACAAAGGAAAAACAATCCCTTTATGGCATTTCACTCTAATCTATGTGCGCCGCCGCGCTCATCTAATTTCGCATGGGTTGTTGAAAGTGGAAACGTAAAATTAGAATTTGGGGGAGGGGAGAGGGGAGAGGGGGAATTGGCAAAAGTTGGCAGAGTTGGAAAGAACTTGTAACTGTAAAACAACTTACTGTCCACTATATCCTTTTATGTATAAAATCAATAAAACATCTGATACTACTTTGGAACATCTCCTATCCCTCGATGAGTTTGATAATCATGAATTCCTGAGAAGCGGTCGCATCTTCAGCAAAATTGCTCCAATTATAGAAGCAGAATGAGTTCGTTCAATAAATCATAAAGTTCAGCAACAAAGTGATTTTTAGAGCACAAATTCCCGTCGAGCCGAGTGCACATATTTTACGATGACGAGAAAAAGAAGAAAGATGACGACTGGTAAGCCCATTCCTTAGTCCATATTCCTTAGTTTTGGTCATAAACAGATACCTTCTTTTAGTCATTTTTCCACCGTAATCCGCTTCACATCGGCATCAGAACCTGGGAAGAACGCGACTGTTCGGAAGACGTCCACAACAACAAAGATCATCGATGGTAAAAAGGTGGTCACAAAGCGAACGGAAAATGATGGCGAAGAAGTTGTAGAGGTAAGGGTTGCCTAAAATGCGGGATTATGCCATTTTGCACTATTGTACTGTCATGGAGATTCCACGCAGGACCGCTGTCGCGCGCGACATGTCTAATCACGGCTGTGTCTAGAGTTACCTGTTAGTTCCGGTGCCGTGCCGGATTTGTGCCGGTGAAGTCAGTCGATTAATACGCAATGAGTCTGCGTGAGGTCCGGCACGGCGCTGGCACGGCACCTGTACACGGGCAGCTCTGCAGGCAGCCCAAGCGAAGAGAGATCCGCGTGCATGACTCGCTGCGGTAACTAAACTTTCTGAGTTGTCCGTATGCCAGCAGCGCCAGCACCATGCTCGAACGTCGACCTCCAGGACGAGGTAACCATGTGAGTTCCGGCACAGCTCCGGCACGGCGCTGGAACGGAGCTGGTGCAGCGCTGGCACCGGGCAATTCTGAACTGTTTAAGTCTCGCAGGATAGCTGCAGCATACTATAGTGCAAAATGGTCATGTACCTTCGTATATAGGATATTTGCATTTAAATCTTTATTTGCAGATTTTGGAAGATGGTGAATTGAAATCACGAACAGTGAATCCGACGGTAGCCGTAGCTGCCGGAGCCAACTAGGCTTCTGTACATAGTCTGCACACGGGCGATTCGACGTCTTACCGTACCTCGTACATATGTATCGTTACAGTAGTATCCACTATTCACAGCCACTAATATGATCATAGCATTGAAAATGTGTCCACACACTCACTCACCCACTAATTTTCAACTCGTGTTCGTCTGCCTGCCTGCGCACATTCGTTTTCACTCCAGTTGCAGCACTCATCGTCCTGTTCTAGGCGCATACTTACCCTATGCATGAATTGCTTCATTGGATTCTTTTCTTATTGATCACTATCTGCATTCCCAATCAATAAATCGATATGTCGTCGTTGTATTTATAGGCTGTCTCACCTTTGTTGTCTCTGTGCTTCTCATAGTCGCTCTACACTTGGGCTCTCACTCACTCACCCCTCAGCTCTTCTCTCCTCTCAAGAGATTTTGCCATAGCCCAAGCTGTGTCGTGCTGCCTGTACGCCCCGCTATCGCCCCCGTTCGCCCGCCCGCATTAGCCCCCGTAGTCCCCCCCCCTCTCTCCCGTTCTTCTAATATACCGCTGAGCTCAACTCGTTGAGTGCTGAGTTTCTGAGCGCCACTGATCGTCGTGTTGTGTCCCAATGTGTCCCAATAACGTAGTCAGTTCCAGCCCAGCCCAGGCCTCCAGTGGTTTGAGCATTTCGGTGCCGTTGTTCTTTCAGTGTGTCCGTGTGCGACTGGGTAAATTATGTGCGTCCTTGAAATAAATCGCTATCTGATTTACTGTTACGACACAATACAACGGAAGTAATTCTCATGACGAGAAATAAAGAACAACAAGTGAAGGTTTAATGAGTTTGTGTTCTGTTCATTGTAAAGTATAAGTACTTTTGTGGTGACAGATACGTTCCAATATGAGGTTGGACCCAAGTCTTGTGAAACCTTATTTAACAGTGATTAGAAAACCAATGCAATCTGCAACATATTCCATCGTGTAAGTGTGTAGTAGATTGCTTACACTAGTAAATTTTTTGATGAAATCAATCGAATAGAGATTCGGGTCCACAATGGGCGCTAGAAGCTGAACTGGAAGTAACACAAAAGCATATAATAGACTTTTCTAATACATTTTATATTTCGCTGGAGGGCAAAGGTTTTAAGTTTGGTAATTTGGGGTTAAAGAAACTTCGCACTTAGCGAAAACTTCTTGTGCGAGGTTTTTCCCAATCCCTAGAGGTTTAAAATGATAAATGAATTTCTGGAATAGATTGTAAATTTTCACGAAAGTGTTTCTGGCATCGCTAGAACAATGCTACTGCTGAGCATCAATCATAAAAACAAATGTATTTTTCCAGGAGTCTCCCGGGACTATGTGGTGTAATAGAGCAGTCTGCAATGTCTGCATAAAGCAAAGTATACGTCGTAAAAAAACTCTCAAAACGATTGGTGTTTGCTCACCAAAACTCTGATACTACTTTTTGATCTTTCATCCTTACTGATCAACAATTACTCAGTTTGGGAAGAAATTGATGCGCCTTTGCAAAGGTGACAAATGATTGTTGAAGACCACCCTGACGATCGCGAAGATATAGTTCAAGGGACGTAAATGAGCGAAAATACCTCTCGATAAATTTCTGAACTACATCAATTTTCCGAATTTTGGAAGTCTTGCATAAACAGAATTCGCAAGGAAACACCTTCTATTGAAAATTCGCATTCTTTGTTGCAAACTTTCATAACGTAATATATTAGGTTGTCCCGAAAGTTTTGTCGGTTTTTTTCATCGCTCACCCAAACTCACAGAAAGCCATTGCATGGACGACCTAGGTACCATTCTATTCAGTTTTTATCCTCTTTCTTACAGCTATATTTGTTTTCTGATCTACCCCGTCTTTGTGATGTTATCGCCATGGCTTTTTGAGCACCTTAGCAGTAGCGCCAAATCTTTCCTGAATTTTCAAAATTTTTATACTAATATTTTCAAGGAGCGCTGGTGACTGTTATGTAGAACAAACTTTTGGCTACATTGTGTTTATTTTAGATTACGTGGGCCTCATTTATTATGTCCGTTATGATTATTTATTCAGTAACAACCGCGGCTTTTTTTAATAAGTTTACCACGTGAAAGTACCGAAAATTCCAAAAAGCTGATTTTTGAAGCAAATCAACCTTGGTTATGTTGCATAAATAGCGTTTAATGACAAAAAGTTTGAATTCGCAGAAACTTCAAAAGTTTTCTCGCTTTTGCTGCAGTTGCGTTTTTCATGACTTTGCTGGAAATCAAGGCCTCCAAAGAAATAATTTTTTTGAGCTAAACACAGCAGAATAGGAGAATCAAAAAAATCTCCGTAAAGTCCTAGAATTGCTCTATTTGATCCACACTCAACCCTCTCCGAAACTTTGGAAAGAAATTTTTGAAAAATAGCCTAACTTCAAGCAGAGAAAAATGGCGGGTGAAGAATTTTGGCAATTATCAAAAAAAGCATACAGGATCGCGGTTCGAAAATGTAACCGTAAAAAAGAGAAGGAAAAGTTGCATCGAATGCACTTTAAAACTCATTCATATCTTCACTGTGCGTGGTTTTATAGCGGTTTGAAAAAACCGACAAAACTTTCGGGACAACCTAATATAAACAAAGAGATAAGTCCACAATGAGAAAGAATACCCCAAGAATGCCAAAATATCCGAAAGGTAACTACTGTTAACGCATAACGAACTTGATTTTGTGCAAGCAGTTCTGCCATATATTGCTTAGCGGATATTCGTTGACTGATCGGCCATTTGTTCGGCATTGTTGTTCCAGAATTAGGGAGAATCTAGGTAAGTTTGGGCTGGCTGACAGCTTGACCTAAAATTGCAAATTGCGCATTTTAAGGCTAATAAAGTTATCATGATGATTCCCTCCTCTTCAGCAAATTGAGATATTTCCAGTGAAACACTAAAAGAAAGAATTTTTGGCATAAGAACCTTCACAAGAGTACATCTGTTATTCAATAAATTTGCAAACTTTGCTTTCCAAGTCTTTTACAGACCTTTTTACACATTTTGCTCTGATGGTTAGCTTGATGTAAGATCTAAGGGTAAAGCAAATCATCAGTTGCATTTTACTTATTTGTGTGTGAATTTTGCCATAGTGACCTCTCTGTTTTGGCATTTTTCTGAAAGCGATCTAATGTCTGTTTGCTTTTAGGTTGTTTTCTCCCTCAAAATACAGGAATGTTGTTTCCCGTCAGGTCTATCATAGGAGTTTTTTCAAAAAAAAACTCGAAGGCAAAATCTGCAGAAGGGAAGAGACCCTTTAATGATATGACATTCAACAACTTTGAGAACTTTTCCTAATGGCTAAGGGAAGAGTGCTCTTCTGAATAGGAAACTTTTCAATTCTTCATAATTGACTGCAATCATTGATTCATCATTCTAATTTCTAGAGTAACCCTATTTGCACCCAAAATTTTACACACTGGTTCTTATGATCTATGAAAACCAACAATAGCTCTGAAAAAACGACAGACTTTTGAAAAGAAATATGCAGACAACAACCACTTTCACTCCCAATTTGACAAAAGGCAATTATCCCAAAAAGAAGTGTGTTACTTGTCAATACGCTACGTCTCTCCGTTATTGTGATGAAAAGTCAAGTCCTGAGGGGCTTGGGTAGCGGCGAATTCATTCCAGCAAGATGAAATAGCAGAATCCTCCAATATTTTCTGCAGCACTGGAGACCGTTTAGTCATGCATGTGGACACATACAGTGTTTACCTAGCGTCTTAGTAATGCTGTTTTGATCCAAAGGAGTCTTCTTTTTATATCAAGCAGTCAAAGGGAAAATTTGAGGGAGACTAGACATGGAATTCGACAGAGCGATGTTCTAACTTCAGAAATTAGGAACATCCACTTGCAGATTGCTGCTCACAGGACTAAACTAACGGAAGAAATTTTCGTTTCATTAGTGGGAGCACTTTCACCTTCATAATGGTCTGCTTGTTACAGTTTTAGGATGAGAAACGATACCCAGAGCTGGTAAAGTGTCAAGAAAAATCGAACGATGCAGATATCCAACAGGCTCCAAGTTTTTATTTTGTCAAGTTTTACTCATTGATAGTTTCGGAGGCTACCGTATTGTAACTCTTCTATTAAGTCCGCAGTCAAATCAGTCCTTTGAGCTCGGAAGTAGCAGCAATAAAGCGAATAATTTTTGACATAGTGAATTATGGCTAAGAGAATTACAATGAAACGATGCTTGACGACTATGTGGATTGAGAAAAGACCAGCAGGCTCATCATAGAGGGTTCCTCTACTGTCATCATCTCTTGACTGGTTAAAAGAAATTGTATGCAAAATTTTTGAGAGTGGAGATTGATCATCCGGATAAATGCTCATCTTCCCATGTTGTTTCAAGGAATTGGACAAGCACAGCTGATATGTTTGAATTCATCCACAAAAATCACTAGGGTGCAGAAACCCTCACGACTTTCGGGAACACCTGAACAGATTCACAGCCAACGGCATACATTTCATGAATTTTATTTTAGAAACTTAATAATTAATTTGATTGATTTCATTTCAGAAACCTGTTAGTTGTACAAGCGATTATTTTTTCACAACTGCGCAGCTGACTTTGTTCAAACCACTCCATCTTATAGCTGCTTTGGCTTTGGCTACTTTGCATCGACACTTTATCGTATTATTTAATAACAAAAGTGACCAAAACTTTTCTTCGTTTTTGTGCTCGTTTTTGTGCAACGATAACTTTGGATAGATGTGTTTTATTTTTTTACGCTTCAAGCCTACCGAAAGATGTGATAGAAGAACATTGTGCAAGTACATTCTCCAGCAAAATGCTTGAAAAAGCCTTCGTTTACACAGAGGGCGTGTAAATGTTCAAACAGCTGTCGGATGCACTTCTGCGCATCCGACGCAGTCCGTGGGGATTTCAAACGATTTTAGACCTTATACTGCCAGAAGGATGACCAGACACGTCACAAGGGTAGATAAAAACAAAGATTTTAGTCCTCTCACGTGCTAGACGAGATGAACGCTTTGATGTAAACAGAAGTAGGGCAAAAGATGAGGTTCTTATCGAATGCACTTCATCGAGGGAAGCTACAGTAAAGCTTTGACGAAGCGTGAAGCTATGTAGATACGTCAGTGATGTTTACAGTAGCGTTTTGCATCTTCTTACTTTTACAATACCATCGCTGACCTAAAATAGCAGGTAAGACTACGAAGGTCCTTCAGAATAGTCCGTGCGAAGGGGACAGTGAGAACTTCGTGCTTTTGCTCTGTATGAAATCTTGCTCAAACAGACTGCTTATGAGAATTGAAAATTTGTTTCGATAATTGGCTGCAAGCATAACCTTTTCCATAGATGCTCATATTTTACATCAAGGCAAAATCCTTACCATATATAGAGCTCGTGCAATTCATCAGCGGATTGCTTATCTTCGCAGACACGCTCATTTTATAGAAATTTTGCACTATTGGAAAGGGTAGATCAAAAAACTCACATTGCAGCTTGCTTCACATTTTATCGCTGGTTTTTTAGCAGCCTAACTTTTAAACGACTGGAGTTGAAGTGATTTTATTCTCCTGCATCCATCACAAAAGCATCTCCTTGTTAGACAGCAACAAAGGTACTATTACAGAAAATACTCTACTTATAAATACTAAAATACTCCGTAAATAAAATACTTACAGAAAATACTATTTTCTCTAACAGATTAAATCTGGCAAATCCATCGAGTGAGCAAGGAGTTGTGACTTTTCGGAGATAGAACTTTTGCACCAACCTAACAAATGTGTGATTTATATGGTCGGGGCCAGGGACGGTAGTTTTGACGAGAAAGCTCAGACGCTTGTGAGGACAGATCGTCCTTAGTATGTGAAGAATTCGCGCCTCTGTCATTTAGCCCAACTCCTCAACCATATCAGCTTTTCCGCTTTCCATCATGGGCTTGAAAGCAGTATCCCGGCAAAATTTTCTTTTCCAGTTCACCTTACGGAGCCTTCTCGCCATGAGGAATCCATATCTGCGTTTTTCAGCGCATGAAAATGGTGAAAGAGCTTCCTCCGAAGCTTTCCAGGTCGCATTCAGTGGAATATACTTGTAAATGGATGAGGCTCGGGACGACGGGACGAGGTGCGGCGTATTTTCACTGAATGCGGAGCTGGAAAGGCTCATTGTCGCCATTTTCAAGCGCTGAAAAGCTCAGATATGGGTTCTTCATGGCAGAGGGTCCGAAAAGATGATAAACTATACAGCGAAATTTTGTCGGGATGCCTGCCTTCAAGGATCTTCTACGTAGGGTCGCATGCATTGATATCCCTCTGCGAAGGGGAACACAGCTGAGAAGAAAGCTTTGTATTCTGAAGCTCTAAGCATCTGTTCTAGCTGCCTATCCATCCGTAAGTGTTTCTACTACACTTTACTATAAACATATTGGACAGGAATGACAAGTTGTAGAAGCCGCATTTTCCAGCTTTTTGTATGGTTGATCACCTGGTGATCCCCAGCGGTCAACCTCTTCTCTTCAGAATCATCTTTCTTGCTTTGTATTCAGGAAATTTCTCGAAGTTGTACCAACCATCTGACCCAACAGCGCTAAGCTGTTTTTGATAAGAGCAAATAAGTTACTGAGGTGTTGAGATTTCTGATTAGCCCCAACTTGTGGTCATCGTAATTTTCATGACTTTGGTAACAGTCATTCTTATCGGAAACATGCTAGCACTATCAAGATAGAAAATCAGTAAACGCTGAAGTGTTTTATTGTCTTCGAAGAAAGATGAAAGACTGCTTAGAAAAGATGTTCTGCCGCTGGGGATCACCAGGGGATCATACGAAAAACTGGGATGCGGCTTCTACAACTTCTCGCTCCTGTTCATTATGTTTATGGTAAAGATTAGTAGAAATACTTACGGACGGTATGACAGCAAGAAATCCAGATGTCCACAGCTTCAGGGAGCTTTGTTCTGAGCCGTGTTCCCTTGTCCAGCGGAGATATTACATGCGGCCCTTAGTCTTCAGAAGAATAGAAGATATTAGACTATGAAGAATTAAGCCCTCTCAAAAAAGTTGATCCGTTCATTCTTTGCTTTCGATGCACTAGAATTTTGCATCCTGCATGACGCTCTACTTTTAAGGCTAGCTTTTCCAGATTCATGCATACTGGTGGATGAAGTGCCGCCAATCCAATATAGAAAGCATTTATTGTTGAGACCATTCTTTTCGCTTTGTTTTTTTGATAATCTATTCAATGATGCTGTTTTACAACTTGATAATATACGAAAAAGAATCGTCAAAAACTTCCGCATGTATCCAGAACCCCTCAAAATTCATTAAATGTGTTTATTCTCTCGAAATCGAATCAATAAGAGTTGTGATGAAATATTTTCTCGAACTCGCGCTCAGTCGCAGGATTTGTGGACTCGAGTGGGCCAACTGTTCGAGCGATGACTAAAATACTTCAGATAAAATCATCAACAGACGGCAGTCTTTTGCACAGACGTCTTCTGCTTCGCTGATTGCTTGTGAAGTTTTTTTTCTATTAGATACATAGTTTGAGCCATGATTCACACATGTACCGGTATAGATAAGTTATAAAAGTTGATGCTGATCTTCTAATGAATCACAAAGTCGGTGTTTTTTCCTGCAACACCTAATGATCCTTGTTGGCGAATTCGAATGGCTACCCTAAAACCACAGTAACGGGGTTCTTGCTGAATAATGAACTGGAAATGAAGTTGTCTCTTTGTTTTGAGATCCAAAATAGATAAGTTGAAAAATTGCAAAGTTGATGGCAAACACCTTTTCACTCACTTGATCGCACTTAGAAGCTCTTCCATTTGAAACATTTCACTGCAAAGCCGCAAATTACTTATATTTAAAAAAAGCACATTAAAGAATTTTTTATTATATTAGGATGGTCGGATACTTCCCTAGTTCCACTTATCACTTGATTTATAGCAAATCTTAGTCGAATTGACTTATTGATTAATTCAATTTATGGGTACTTCACTTATAATAAATCTTATCCTATCTGATTAATGCATGAAAGCAAGCAAATGAGAGATTATAAAAAACTTTTTCAGAATTCATAGAATGTCATATCTCTGCTAAACTTCACTATATTTGTCGATGATTTAATTTTCCCAATTTTCTCAACAAAAATTTCAACAGCTTTACCATGACCATTGTCTATTCTAAGTGGAAATTGAGTAGAAATATCACAGTAACAAGTCATGGAACAATTTTTAGTATGTTCATCTATCATGCCCAGCCATCCGTCAACGTCCAGTGGTTTGCAAGACATCTGCATTCACTAATTTTCACAAAAACCAGCGACAAGTCTTTCAACTTTTTCACATAGATGTTATCTGCACTCTGCTGCCTTCTTTCCAATTCATGGTTTTTGGTTCCAAGTCCTCTTTGTTTTTGCAAACACCTTGCATTTGACGATGAAGTCGCTTGCATTGACGTAGGCGCTTCGGCGCCAACGCTATGCTGAAATGTACACAGAGAGTCAAGCTACTTATTTTTTCGGGCCTTTGATCTTGTTTCCCGCTCTTTCCAGATATTTTACAGATTTTTCCCAGTAAAGCTAAGACAGTATTGTTCGAGACTTAGACAGGATCAGAATAACTTTATTTTGGTAAGTACCCAATTTTCCGTAATATACGTAACTAGGTAGCTAAACCACTCTTTGATGTCCTAGAATACACATCATTTTGAGCTTTGCACTTCAATTTCTTACACTCTTGAAATCGGGTGTCTTCGAAAAATAATTTCTTTTTTCCTTCCATGGTTCACAGAGGGAACAACTTGAAAAGCGTCAAGTTTTACTTCATCTGTTGACCATATTTCTTATGATTACAAAAAGTCCCTTTTCAGTGCACGGCTGCACCACTAAAGTAAATGAATCACTTCTCAAACTGTTGCAATGTGCCCACTCGCAACTGAAAAGTATAACAGCATGTGCAACAATCTTGATTTACATCTTTAAGAACTCTGCACGAGTTCGTGCAGATTAGCGACAAAAATTCCTAAATATGTAAGCTACCCCATTTATTCGTGATTGAGTTGCAGTGTTGGACCCCTTTAAGTTTGTTATTTAGTATAATCAAACCTTCAGACAGACATACTACAATCTTTTAAGGAGCTAACAAGTTGCACAGGCAAATCAAAAAGACACGCAATTTTCAGAATGCCTTATGCGCTAATTCCATATCTTCTCTTGTTGTCTGCAAACCGGAAATCACCAACTCGTCCCATTCAGTCAAATAACATAAGATCTGTTGTTATTAGCGCATTAACCCAAATCTTAAATATGTGACGAAGACGATTAACGGAAGCAGTTCATAAACACTCATTTAGCTATCTAGCCGGTATACTCCTCTCTTGTATGTAGTCATTGTGCGTAATACCCAGAGTTGACTCTCAGTCACATTTGATGCATCAATCGATGGAGAATACTCAAAACAGATTCGAATAGGTTTTGGGTAGGTAGAAGGTTTTTGAGGCATACATCTCATCGCAGTTCTTCGGTGCGATTTCGTATCCTTCCATTATCAATGAAATGATCGTTTCCAAAATGCTGCTATATCTATTTCATTCATATTTTAGCAAAACAAGCTCACTAAAAGACGCAACCCTTTGGGACGCTTCATTACGCCGCCAACTTTGCAGACTTGCCTTAATAGTTGGAAGATATCCTTTTCTGGAGGTTAGAGAAAGAGAGACTAACCTTGGAAGGAGAAACTCCCACGCCAAATGTTCCAGCTCAAGTTACGTTTCAGATTCGAGCACAACATTAATTGAGTGAAATCTTCTGGTTGCACATCTTTCTTGCTTACCAGCATTTCATCAAGTTTGTACAAAAAGTAAATACTTGCAGTTTTTTACGTTTCGCGAATTTCCCTTTGAAAGACTGCCAAAATCGCATTTTTGATCGAAGTCTAAGATGGCATAGGCGATAGTGGGAAGCAAAAAGTCAGTAGGTCGTCAGATATGCTTTAAGAGGTAAAACAGGCTTGAATTTTATTCTTACACGCAACTCCAGCTAATTGTTTGCTAGAAAAAATTTATAACTAGTCGTGTGCTTATAATATAGTCAGCTAGTATTCTCATTTCTTCTCGTACTGGTAAAAAAGAGTTGCGTCGGCACTTGATCTATATAGATATAGCTTTGCCATAATGGCATTAATTTCGGATTCAGTCCCTTGACTCTTTTCTCATTTTTTTCTCACTTTCTCAATCCTTATCTATATACGTCCAGGTTTTCACCTACTTTCCTCTTTGCAAGAAACAGATGAGGAAGTCTTTTGGATACTTATCCATCACCTCCGTGTTGTCGGAGTCATCCATCTTTATTTTCCACCCTCTGTTCCCCTGTTTCCCACGTCGCCATCGTCTGGGCAATAGCAAACGAACAGGTTGAAAAGTTCAGAATAGACTGAAGCTCAGCACAGTTACATAAGCTCTCAGAAAAAGCGTTTAGGCTTATTTATTCTAGTTGCATTCAGTAAGTCTCTCGTGCATGCGACATTAGAGCTTTTTGAACAAGGAAGCAAACTTCTTTTCTCTTTCTCATATTTTCGTCAACTACAGGAAATATGAGAACAGAATTTGAATGAGACAGTTCGATGTGAGGGGTCGATGCGTTTAATAATTTGCGATAAGAGCATTAGAAAAGATGACAAAGTTCATCATCATGCCGCAGCAGGCCTGGATATTTCCAATTTATTGACTCCGATTGAATGAGTGTAAGAATGAGTTTGCCAGCACTGTAGGTGCTAAAGATCCTGGTTCAAAATGCCACTGTTTTTTGTGAACTTTTGAGCAGATGAACAAATCTAGAAATTTCTAGAACAAAAACAGCGCATTTCAGACAAGATTCTGTTGAATTCTCATCAAATTCGTGCTCGCACCATCAGCTGCCGCTATTGAAATCGATGAGAAATCAAAGAAACATCATTCAACATCTTCCTTTATTTCTCATGCGGACTGCATTCATCCGGTGTCAAATTTCTTGCAAGACATCTGTGACTGTAGCTTTGAAGCATGTAATTCGATACACAGCTTAGTTCACTTGTTGTTTTTAGAGGACAAAACCACCGTTGTAAGGTATGCCTTAGGTTCAAATCATCTTGCTAGCTCGCTAAAGTCGTGCATTTTCTCATCAATATCTCTTGAGAATTTTGCACAGAATTCTTTGCAAATCTCTAGCTTACAAATCAGAAATTTGGAACAAATTTTGAATGCAAAACAACATTTGAACCAGGATTTTAGGTCGAGAACTGCCTTTGGAAAATAATTGCGACCTTATTGATTTTTTATCTAAATTCTAGACTTTTTCATATTCTTAGCATTCTTTATCAAAAATGAACCCTTTGACTGAATGAACTCTAACAACTCTTCATCCCAGATTACAGGTCTAAATTATACTTTGTCACCTGATATAATAATAGTTAAAATAACCTCGCAACTTGAAAATATTGAGAAGAAAATCACATGTGAATTATCCTCAATTATTGTTGAAGGCAACTATCACTAGAAGCTGGTTTTCTTTTTCAAAAAGAAAAAGCTCCCTTCGCTATGTGTGACCTTCACGATATTGTGATACAGGCGAGCGTCATTCCAGCTTAAAAGTAAAAGTACTGTGTATCTGTAGCGCAGATCTTCTGTTAACAAAGCTTAGCTTCAAGAGCTGTTCATCTCACTGAGCTCAGTATGTAAACAAGAGAATTTTTTACTTTAGGGCAACAAAAGATGTGTAAACCCCCGACAAGAGACTTTGAACCCTAGTTATTTGCAGCAAAGAGGTTTCTCTTGAGCAAAAACCCGGGGAGAGAAATAAGAGTCGCTACTTCACTCGAATGTTTCGGAATCTGTTGTGATTTATCGGCTATTAGTGTTATTAGGCTTGTGAATAATTTCCGTTGTGGTTTTGCTCTCCAAATCGGAAAAATCACGGAAGCTTCTTGAAAACTCAATTTTTTCGTGCTTACTCAATGACGGGCTGCATCCGGCGGCCACTTTGGCGGCATTAAGATGTCTCCAAGGTCCTAAGAAGGATAAAAATATTCGGTAAAATTTTCGAAGATTCTATTTTATGTAGGCCGAGTAAAAACTGACTTAGAAAGCAAAATTATTTTACAAAACTGATTTTTTCATTTTTCAAAACCAGTTTCAAATATTAAGAAAATGCTAAGGTGGAAAAATCCTCCTATTAAACGCTTGTATTTTCATGTTTATGCCAATGAATGACTTTCGTTTGCTATGACTACCTCGCAAACAGGAATGATATCCACGAAAGTCCATAATGGAGGAAAATGGGCTTCCAAACCCCATTTTATTCGTTCGCGGTAGAAACTGGTCGGAATCTACTTTCGCTAGCGTTATCTAAGAATTTTCATCTCATCGCAACCACGAGGCAAAGCGGTGTGATGAAAATGATTCAACCCTACTTGAGCTCTCGCTTGCGAAAGAATCATGCGAAAAGTCCATTTAGAATGGGGCAAAATGGGATTTACCTCCATTTTAAATGGACTGAAAGCCCATTTTACTCCCAGCAGCAAGGTGAGCTGGGACTAAGCCCATATTTGATCTTTTTGCATATTTTTGATGGCGATTTTTTGAGAATGTGTTCCTCAGCTCATTCTAAGGTAACAAGTGAGTGGAAAAAGTTTCCTGTCTTTTATAAGGTCTTGAATAAGTGTTTCTTTCTAAACTCATATAAACGCTATGAAAATCATGGAAGAAGGTTAAATTCACCAAAATAAACGCTGACAAACTCAATTGCTTCCAAATATCAGATCGATGCGAAAATTCCTATGTAAATCAAATAAAGTTTGTTAACTCTTCAAATCATCAAGCAAAACTAAATTCATGATCTGTATTCAAAAAAAAGATTTGCAATACAATTACTCAGAAGCTATCTTTTGACTATTCTCGTAGGACCGAACCTCAAAGACGGCATTTCAAACGCAATTTTGAGATTGGTCGTAAGAATCACTGAAATGCCGCTAGCTAGCAAGAAAAATTTTGTGAAAAATTTCTACTAGCATTAGTCCATACATTTAACTACTTAGAGATATAAACATTAATGCTGAAAGACAAAGAAGAGCTGAAGTAGAACATTTGCGAAGTCATCCTTTGCGACTCGTAGTTTTCCGGTTTGAAGAATCCTTTGAGTTGCAGGGCAAGGTTTCCTACGAGATAAGCATTTTGCTTCACAGATTGCAGTGCAAGTCTAGCCAAAGTTTGCTTTCCCCAGAAAGCCCTACATACGAATTTGACTTAAAGCAGATCCATAGAAGTCTTGAGAAGCGAAGGCCCGGATATTATGTGAATTTATTCTTGAAGATGTTTTCGATGCATGGTTATCGATAACAAATGGCATTCTTTGATGTATAATAAAGTGTGAAAGCATAGAATATTCATGTGACTGTCATCGTAATGTTAGGTCAGCCCTAATTAGATACCGACCACTTGGTAGAAATGAGTTTGCAAGAGTGAGTAAACAGGTTGAGGCAAGTTGGAGAAAGGTTTGCTGAAGAAGTTTTGTATGGAATGAATGGCTTCGCGAATGCGATATCTTATCGCACCGCATGGACTAAGTCCATTTTATTCGCACAAAAAGCCCATTTCGCGGGGACTTTCGTGGATATTATTCCAGGTTATCAAATTCCTTCAAACATTATCTTTCGGCAATAACGTGGATCATTCCTTGGTTCAAGAGTTCGAACGCATCGTTTTCACTTTTTTATTGACGCAGCTGCTATTCTTCACGTTATTTGATCTCATTCTACAAGGTGTGTCGTTTGTTTCACACGAATGCTTGCAAAAAAATTTTTTGAGATCACTCAGTCACGTTTGTCCTTTTTCGGATAGATTTTCATGCTTGGAAAATAGCACAAGAGGAATAAGTTGTGTCGTTGGATTTATCTCCAATAATTATTAGTCCTCTGATTTGTTTTCCAGATAATACTCTGTGGCCACGTTATAGAGGTCGTATTTTTCTAATCTGATGACCTCCGAGTCTTCTTCCAGTCCATTTACTTCCCTGTGTCAAAAAAGCCCTCATTGAATCAAATGAAATGGTTTAAAAAAGCACAGTATACGCTCCTCCCCCATGAATGGGAAGTTTACTTTAAACGATAAAAATATAGAAACTTCTCGAAGCTTTCTATACTCAGAATACATCGTTACTAGCATACAGTACTTTGAATTCCAAATCATCCTAAAAAAAAATTCTTTGGAAAGATGTGGCTAATGAATTTGGCATTAATGCTATGCCTCACATAAGAGACATTTGTTGTGCTCCACTACTCGCACATTCAAAAAAAATTATAAGAGGACCCCTATTATAAGCGTTTGTTATAACACTAGTTATTCAGAGTACTTAGATATAAATAAATAGCGCTATAATGCTTATAACAATGGCCTTCTCAAAAAAGTTAAAAGTCCCTCATCTAAATATAACACTATCAAATTTTTGAAACAAATCCAACATGGTTTGGCAGCCCTTTTCGATGTATGAATGGGACTCTGTTGTGATAATTGATTCGTAAATGTATGTCCTTTCTACAAATCTATACAGTCAGCTGTCATTTTATCAAACCAAATGATTCGTAACGCAATAGTTGTGACGTGATGCATAGGTGGTCTGTACCTTGAAGAAATGAAGTTTTTGATGAGTACATCTCTGTCAATTTCACCAGCAAAAGCAACGTCGTTCGAAAATACCTTTCTAGTACTACTTGCATTCCACACTTCTAGTGCTCAAGATAAATTACTGCATTAGAAACCTTATTTTCGTGAATGCACTTTCGATGATAAGTGTAACTCTGTGTTTTTCGAATGTCAGAGATTTCTCAGAATTTAGCAAAATAAAAAAATTGACAGCTTTTTTAAAGGAAAACTAGTTTGCCATAAAAAATATTATATTCGCACTTTGAGGTGAATGATCCGTCTTATTGTTAGTCAGATCCCTTGCAACAGAGACGTGCTCGAGAGAACTAGTCACGCTGAACTGTTCATCATTATGACATCATCTTTATAAAAATCCAAAAGCAAAAGATCAAATCAGCCATAAAGAACTGCTAGGTTTGAAAACGTCAGTTGTTTCTCCCCTTAGGTTTTTCTTGATGCCCCCGTTCTGTGCTTGCACCTATGAGTAAGAAACTGCTCAATCAAGAATATTTCCATTCATGACAAATTTCGCAAATTTTGTTTAGTGAAGAGTAGATAAAACCATCAAACCATCGGCGCTATATATTTGATCGCTTGGCTGCTCCCGTTCCAAAGCGTGAAAAACCGAAGAAAAGGCACTGAATAACAGATGCGGCAGCATGACATGAAATTTTTGCCTTCTGACGAATTGCATTTTGGGTGAAACGACGTGCGCACAGAACACTGAGCTTGTTTATAGCAAGGTCTCAATTTTTCACACCCGAATATAGCTGTCATCCTTCTTTTCCACTGTTACCGTTTCGACCTTCTAAATATTAATTAGATAGACAGACTAGTTGCAGACCTGTAGATGGCACAAAATTCGCTTCCAGCTTCTCAATGTTGGGAATCAATCAATGGGTATTCTTTTTGTAGGCAGACGCCACGATCTATCAAGTGATTACTCTATGGCTAGTTATCATTCTTGTTGTATGAGAACATATAGGTTGTTATAAGCAAATTTTAGGTTTAAGGTATCTTATCTTATAGAAATCAACCTAAGAAAATTTGAAATTTGTTTAGCCAATCTTGAGAAAAGTTCAACTCTGTATTATTCAAAAAACATGTATACACTAACCATCTACTATTTGTTTCGTTTTGCTGTAGAAATTGACTAGTGTAAGACAATTCACCCGAACTTCCGCAAAATAAGCACAATTTGCAGCGGTTACGCAGGATTTTGTTTACCATTGCAAAAGTGGAAACGTTGAAATGGGAACACCCACAGGACTTTTTATAAAGCGCTGTGGAACTTCCGAAAAACGCCAGCTGCCTCAGCACTTGGCCAGTACTTCCGCAGGGCTTGAAGGTGTTGTCTCTTACGACGCTGTCTCGCCAACAGCTATATTGCACTATCGAACATGTCATCCGTAGTGGAAAGGATAGTGAGTGAGTCTCACAGTCAGTATGGCAAGGTTCGAATTTCGTTTAGGTGTTCGCTTTTGCTGTGGTGGTTCGATTCCTAGGAACTTCCGCAGCACCCCTGGGAACTTCCGCATGATCCGGCGGAACCTCCTAAACGTTCCTCCTAAAGTCCCGGTCAATTGTCTGAGAAAAAATGAGAATTGCAAATTTGTCTCGCTTCGTTCTGATATGGAGCTTAAGGAAATAAATACCAAAATTTTGAAACCCATTTTACACCGCAGTGGCTCAGATATAGGGAAGTCCAGGTCGTAAATACTCTATAATTTCTCAGCCTAACTGCGTCAGCCAGAACTCAGACATCTGGAAAAGAAGTGCTAGAAGTTAACTGCAATCGAAACTCATTTACAACAGAACAGAAAACCAGCAGCTGTTGCGTGAAAATCACATGCGGAACGGGATCGACAGGGGATTTATCACGATATTCCAGAGGTGCGACTCGCCAATCCAGACGACATAAACACGATTTGTTCATTTTATATGCTTTTTCATTTCGTTTGACACCACATGTAGGAATTGAACCCAGTTTGATTTTCCATCACTTGGATTAGTGCTGTGCCACAGATAGTATAGTCAATCTGATCAATTTCACATTAGATCGGTTTTCCTGCGGTGTCGACAACACTTGCGCGTAAAAAACTGCCATAGATCTCAAAACCTTAGAAAAAAAATGCGCAATAACTATTTTCTTACAGGCAAGTCTTCTCGGTAACGTAGGGAAACCAAATTATTTGTTTGTCGTTTAGACTATTTCAATCAAAATGTCTTTTTTCAACTTCGTAAAAAATATTTTCAACCCAATAAAACCTCTTCTTACACTCACAGGAGAGTTTAGCAATTACCCCATGATCACGGCGTGACCACTCTCTTAGGAATGATAAGTGCCCGGTCATGTTACCCAATGTGACCCAGACCCCTGAATAAACAATCTGCTGTCATTGTCAACAATTTCTATATACAATGCCGCTATTGCGTTTATCACCAACGAACAGCCTCTCTGTAGCTGCTTTGGCAAACTCAAATAATTTTTTTAGTTACTGCGAATGACTAGTCAATAAATTTTTGTATATGAGTCAAATTTCCATCATCATACTCAAAAAGAAAAAGAGTGACATTTTCCAAAAATGAAGAAACAAGAGCTGATGCACGCTGACAAATGTTTGCCACGTCAAGAAGACTTTTATGTGGACATTTTTTTGCTATAAAAAAAGAAGAGAAGACCGGCTGTCTGATTATCTTTCGGGACTATTAGATACCACTCAGACCATGTCACATGTGATAAGGAACACGCGCATGTTGATTTGTATCTCCGGTTCTCGACTGGAACAACAAACAATCTAATGATGAGATTGATTTTTGTCTGTCTTAGTGGTGTTTCGCTTCACTTCACATTTTGTCATCAATCGCAAAATTACTGCAGATTCTGGTCCTGCTAATTCATAGGCAACTGCTGTGCAGACATTTTCTTTTTTTCCGTTTCTGCTGTCTTTAATCGTTTTTGTCTGATGAACAGTTTTCTGCGAAGTGATGACTAATTAACCTGTTTTGCTTGCTGCTTCTAATAATTGGGACGCCCACATCCTTCCAAATTTTCTTGCTTCCGCATGCATTTGCTTCTTGTTCAACCCTCCCCCCCCCCCTCCTCCCTCTCCTCTCACTGCCAGCACTGATTTTAAGACCATGCCCAATACAGAAGATTAGCTTATCTTGGCATTGTTATTCCTATCGTTTTTCAGAAAAATTTTATTTTTTAACTCCCAAAGTTCGGGTGCTTTATCGAAGCGAAGAGGATTGCGGAAGTTTTCAGGTACATATCCACTGAGCAGTTGTTCTCGATGACCTTTGTGCGACACATTTTTTCTTTCTGCTTTGTTAACAGTTTCTACCGGTTTGCGTTGGGTTTTAGAAGAATATGCTAGTTCCTGCTCTCTCTCCCAACAAACTTATATCAATAAGCTTGAAAAAATGTTCTAAAGGAATCAAACTTGGATGTTCTACTGTTTTCCTTCATAGCTATGCACCAAGATTCATTGATTTTTTTGCAATTGTAAGAATTTTCCCTTTTATTCCTTTGTTCCTTCCTTTTTTTCATTGTGCATAGCTGGGAAAAAATCAGTCAATGTTTTAATTATCAAGAATTACATAACGGTGATTTTATGACTTCCGTCAGAATCGTTCCGCGAACAATGATGAGACTTGTTCAGCGTTTCAAGACGCACTCTGTAGTCGTCTTCTTCCCTCATAAGAAATTCCAACTCATCGATAACCAGAATTCTATTAGCTAGTTTGTAATTTTTTTGTTCTTTCATAGTTCTCCATCGATCGTCTTCTGTCTGACGTTTTACAACCATCCCGTACTGTTAAAATGTCATTTCCTTGTCCGCAGATTTCACTTCAGGGGCAAAGCTGTGCTAACGCCGAACCAGTTGGACAGCTTCAGAATCGCTAAATTATTCAATTCGATCGACACGGCTACCACTGTACAAATGGAAACCGGTTAGTTGCTATCGAGTTACTCATACTAACACCTTGTTGTTCATCCATTACCGGTATGTTGCGAAGTTTTTGTCTGGTACTAAACTTGTAACACTTTTATTCTCGGCTTGAACTTTATGGCGTAGAAAAACTTGTGTTTTTCTCTCATTTGATGCCTCGTTTGCATTTGATATATGAATCTAATTATAAGGAGAGCTATGAAATAGCTATGAATATTCATTCCTCACTACCACGTCTCTTAAATGCAAAATATAGAGGAAATGTGAAATGTTCCCTTGGTGTTCTAACTTCCTCTGAGCCATTAGATCATGACACTATGTGCTTTAGCTTTCAGTGGCTTCAACACATTATTTTTACTCAGGAATCCGTCATCTCCATCTTTCAAGGAATTACCAAAATGTTCAAGTTTAACAAAATAAAAAACGATATTCCACATCCATTGCGTCACTCCCTCACAGCAATGACGTGGCAAACGGGGGCAGTTTGGAAAATAATTAGAAATCCCTTATATAGATTTCCTTAATCAAATTGGAGATTAGGTTGAAGAAAAATGTTGTCACAAGCTCTTATGAAATAGTGACGACGGATTTTACTGCGGACCTTGTGCCCACAGGAGCATAAAAGACTCATACACGAAGGCATTACCTCAAGTTCAGCTCAGTCACTTCCAATGTCTAAATATTATCATACATAGGCAGAAAAACCATTCGACCATATATGAAAACCAAGAAAATGCGATTTCCGGAGGTGGCGTGCGTGTCGCACGCGGTCGCGCCGTCGTCACGAATTTTCAAATGCCCTATACATTTCTGCGTATTGCACTCGGAATCTTTTTTGGAAGCCCATGCAGAATTCGATTGAAGATAGCATTCGCCACACTCGTTAAGGTAATATTCTGTTCCTAGAAAAACATTGTGTCGCACACAAATCGAGTTTCTGGTAGAATACTGCAAATCCATGACGTATAGCAAATTGTGCCATTACTCACTAGTCGAAAATATCAGAAGCAATGACTTTTTCCTTCAATGACAAAGTAACGACTGGACTTTCCTCATCAAAACTTGGTGTAAAATAATTTTTGCGCATTACTCGTGAACGCGTTACCCCGTCACTGTGTATAAGTTTACGGTAGCCGAGCGATAGTGTGAATGCGGACAGGCTCGTCGTCGTTGCACTTCCTCGTCCAACTTGTGTAGTGACGTGTATTGGCGGCGAATTGTTCATTTCACGGTTTTCCTACGTCTTCGGCTTTGCGCATATTTCAGTTTTGGTTTGCACACAAGCTCTTGTGTTTATACTTTCCCACTTTATGTACCTAGGTCGTAGCTTGTCGATAAAAACTTTTTTTTTATTGACAGTTGAGAGAAGAACCAATTCCTGTCAGCTTATACGTCGAGATAGCAAGTCTCATGGTAATCGGCTCTATCAATCACCTCATTGGTGTGGTTTTACTTCTGCAATGCTTAACTGATAGTTCTTTCCTTTTAGTGCAGTTCTCTCTCTGATTATTTTGTATCTCTTTAACTTCTTCCTCTCCTAACCAACCATTGATTGACTTGTAGAAAGTTTCTGCCAGTTTTATCTTTCAATTGGAGTTTCGTATGATCCGTAAGTTTCAGTCACCGAAATGGTAACAAAAACGAAGAAAAAGAGCACTCCACGAAAATCGGCTGTATCTCCCACCAAAGAGAAGAAAGTAGATTTTAATGGAGCAGGTTTGAAAACAAGCACTAGCAAGTTCGTGTTCGTAAATTTTTCGCGGCTGGAGAACAAGCTTACATTTTCCTCTCCTTCAGTGGCCATTTCAAAAATGGTGGACTCAGGCCGTCACCATCCACAAACACATTAAATCGACTTGCACGAGAGAAGATTGTATTATGGAAGCAACCATTAACGACTACCTATTATGCTTTTATGGAAGTGCTCAATCTAACTTATGAGTTTATCACGGGGTAAGAATTTTTCTTTGCTCGATTGCATTGCCTTATATTTTCCACCTTAATGATTTTCGTTTAAATTTCAGGATGCTTCAACAAAAAACTTTGTTGCTAGCGATATCTATATTTAGTGCGCTTATTTATTATGCATATATAACTCCTGGTCCACATCAAGACTATATCGCCGTCATAGAAAAGAAATTTGCATGGTGAGTTACTAAATCGCGTTTTTAATATTCACTACATATTTCTATGTGCTTTATCGATTCTTAATCAATATCTTATTCATATATCTGAATGAGGAAATTGTTTTGTTTAACTCTCGAGTCAAAAATCCTTCTATTTGAAAGAATTCGCAAGCTAAGATTTTGCTCAGCTTTTGTATTTTTTCTCGGTCACATGAAAGTCTGCTGCACTTCCACATTTAGTTAGAGGAAGTATGATTGTCCCAAATGAGTTCCTCGGCTTTGTAAATCGCAAAATGGGTATTGATTGTGTTTGGTGCATGGCATGAAGTTCGTTGCGTTCCCTTCAAATTAGTGTCAGGGAAGATGCCTTTTGCAATGGGGACGAACGAACTTTACTCCTTTTTAATGCTAAAAAGGTAAGAGGACTCAGGTGATAGGTGTGTATCATGACAGTTCGGTTGCTTTAGCAAGTAGACTGTGAAATCAGCTTAATTGACTTATGAATCGATAAAATGGGTTTCTGATCGCGACTTCCCGTCAACGAGTGATATGAACACCTGCACTGTAGAGGGGCCATGCTGTCCGTGTGTTGCACTAGAACGCGCATAGTAGGTACTTACAAGGGATCACAATAGACTGGCTGACTGGTTACTTGAACTCGGTACTGTCATCGAAATTTAGCGTGCTCTAAGATCGAAGATTGGAAAATTTTTTGTTTTTCTCGCTGCCTTCTTCTAATATTTTTTTTCAAATCTTGCTGTGATTAACATAATTTTGACTTCACTATCAAAACAGATTTATGACATTCAAGCATATAAGCTTTACTGGGGCAAGCCTTCATGTCGCTTTTACTCAGGAAACCTCCATTTTCGATTTGTATTATGACGTAGCACTATTACTTTTAACTTCGAACTGTTTTGCATATTTTAATCTTGCCAAAATTCTGCAGCTTGCGAGCGTTATGTTTTAACAACGCTTTAATTGCTGTGATTTGAAATTTTGTAGGACTGTAAAGAAGTATTTACTTAAAGTTTTTGTTGCAGGTGGGGTTGGTGGGTTTTCTTGGGTGTT
Source organism: Cylicocyclus nassatus (assembly GCA_958299035.1). Classification (NCBI taxonomy): domain Eukaryota; kingdom Metazoa; phylum Nematoda; class Chromadorea; order Rhabditida; family Strongylidae; genus Cylicocyclus; species Cylicocyclus nassatus. Next base: position 51,968,163 of record CATQJL010000223.1, on the reverse strand, counting down.
CTATCATCTATTGGATTAGGATCAGGACTTCATACTTTCCTTATTTATCTGGTGAGTGCTGAATCTGCTGACTTCATCATTATTGACGGAAAACATGCTGTCATGACTTGATTTAGGGCCCTCATATTGCCGCTGTAACGATGGCAGCTCATGTCTGTCATAGTTTGGACTTTCCTGAGCCTCCTTACCCAGAGAGGTATGCATTACTGTTATATATGATTTGAGGGTTGCAATTCTCACTTGATTTGATTGCCGCGGATCATCAAAATTGCACTCTACTTCGACTAGTGTTATTTGTGTGCGGTAAGGCATAAAGGCGGATGCAAAAGTAGTCTGTCACTTGCTTTGCTCTTTACATTCGCATAAAAATCATCTGGATCTGGAATTGTTATGACTTTTGGTATTTTGGTAGAGTATATCATGTTACTAAACTCTGTAGTTCTCAGCAGCTGTTGCCTTTTTCTGCTGCAAGAAATTGTTTAAGCAAGAGAATTTCGTTAAGACATGATCCTTTTGCTCAATGCCAACTGTGTTAACTGTCAAACTTACAACGATATCAAGCTCAACCTACTACAGCTAACTGTTTGATTTCGGAAATCTCGATGTGTCAGTGTGGAAATTCCAAGAAAGCTTCTCTGTAAATTCACCTCTTGAGCGCATGAAATGGAAAATAAAATACATAATAAAAACAAAAAAGTAAAAACTGCTAGTATTTCTCAGAGCGCAAAGTTTACTGAGGTTTATTTATATTCAACGAATCGTAGAAGATCCTAGATCTATGAGATGATTTTCAGCGTTCTTGTAATGAGTGCTTTCTATCTGTACTTATGTTTTGTAGGTACAAGTCTCACTACAGGGTTCTGAACCTAGATCGATTTGAAATTGATTCATTTCGTTTTCACCTATTTTTTCAGAATCGTTTGTCCTGATGCAAAACCTGATCCGGCTTCTTCTCTTGCGATCACTCTCTGGCAGATTGTTTCAAAGGTCGGTTGTTTTTACCTTGAAGAACTTAGTTGGAGAATCATTGTCTTTTTTTGAATGTTTACTATATATCGCAGCCTACTCTTTTCTCGCTTAGATTGCTTTAGCCAATTTTTTTCAAATTAGCTTGCCCATTACCATATACTTAAACTCAGAACAACACCAAAGTCTTGCTCGCTTGAAAAAGCGCATTAGCTACACGTCGTCACTTCTCCTTTACTTTTACTGATTCACTTCTCTTTTACTTCTTTATTACTCTATTATAAGGATTCATTTATAGGTACGAGTGGAATCGCTTTTGTGGGGCGCTGGCACAGCCCTCGGAGAACTTCCTCCATATTTCATGGCTAGAGCAGCGCGGTTAAGCGGAGAAGAACCGGATGATGAAGAATACAAGGAGTTCTTGCAGTTGATGCGTTCTGAGAAAGGCGCACCTGATGAACTGGTGATTGCTACAGTATAGCTTTTCTCGTTTATTGAATTCATTGTTCTTTTAGTCTTGGACCGATCGTGGAAAAGCTTGGGTAGAACGCTTTATCTCACGAGTTGGCTTTCCAGGAATTCTATTGTTTGCATCCATACCAAATCCACTCTTCGATCTAGCTGGTGGGTTTTTTTCTTCTACGGTCTACCAGTTGGAGAGTTTTCACATATATTCACATTCTTGTAAATTGGCTAGCATTCTACAGCGAACCGTTTCATAGTGCTAGGTTAACATTTCCAGCTTCAAGTTTCTTACTCATATTTCAAATCAGGCAGACATCAAAGGCAAGTTGGAATGTGCTTTCTCTGCCATGAACTTAAATGCAAAAGTGTTTCAATCAGATTTTATCAGATCCTGACCCTACGTTTTACATGTACTACTTTTATAAGTAAGCATTCAAAATGCATGCAAATTACACATATAGTTAGCTCGAAACTGACTTACCCGACAAGATCAGCTTATCATGCTGTGATCATACACGTGGAAGCTCGAAACGTGAAAGCTCGAACCCTTCTCATTTTCATATTCAGGAATAACATGTGGGCATTTCCTCGTACCATTCTGGTCATTCTTTGGAGCGACGCTCATTGGAAAAGCAATTGTCAAAATGCATATGCAGGTTTGTTGGTCTTTGTTTATGGGAACATCCATTCGAGCTTAACATTTTCCTGAAACCGCATACTTTGTCATGCACTAGGAGACAATTTTCAGTGTTTAGGATTAGATGAAAACATTATTCTAACAATAAGTGCATTTAAAGGTAATCTAGCCAAGTCCCTATGTCTCGCCGTTTTTCATCCCCGCGGATTACTACATCGTGAGCCTGACAAGCTCTCCGTTGTTCAAGAGTGCAAAATTTGTGTGCGCATGAGCCCTTGAGATTTCTCAGATAGCTTTTATAAGAGCCCTCAGTGGCGCTTTTTCGTATGATGCATTGGGCGCGAACACGAAAAGCCCTTCCGTTTACTTTGTCGGCATTACTGGCGTTATTAGTGTGCGAATGTTGCCGCCCCAATAATTCGTTTGCGCCTGCAAATTTTCGATGGCGCGGCGCGATTACCTATGGCGGATACTCCCATAAGTATGCGCCATCGCATCTGAGCGTGGAGAAGCATGAAAGTAACACGAAGTGATTGACAGTTTTCAAACGTGTTAGGCTTTCAGTCTCAGATTTTTTTTTTGTATCTGACTAGAAAGGAATTATAGGTTTTGCTGCCATATTCCATCTTTGAAATTTATTGCTGTAGTGAGTTCTTTTCAATACTGCGCCAAAATGCTTCTTGCTCAGTTTCTCTTCTTAGGTTTATGAAGATTAGAGCATTGATATTTTTTTGCTAGTGAGGAAACATACACAATTGAAAGGACGTCTTCTCAGATCCTCATTCTTCATGTCAAAAAAAAAGGCATTTCAGAAACTTATCCGGGAGTGTGCTTTTGTTAGGACGATCTGAACTCTCATTTCGTTGAGGTATAGCAGTGACGGAATGAACATGAGCCATAGAATTAAACAAATGACTCGCGTTTGTTCGTAAATAATCAGTAAATTTCACAACTTTTGTTAAAACCACATTAGCCGTTTGAAATAAAAAATTCCTTGTGGCTTGCTTGCTGTTACATTCTTTTTCGACTTCTTGATTACGAGTTTGCGAAAACCTCCAAAGGTATGAGGAATTTTCCCCTTGATTTAGGTAAATGTTTTCGCTCTCTCCTTAAATTTTTTTTTGTGATCGCCATTTTGTATGTCGAATTTTGATTCTTTCTCAAGTTGATAATGGTTTCGAAACCTTGAAAGAGTTGTTAAGGTAAGGCCTCCAAGGGTGTGGGTTTGCTGCGGAGTTCTCTGAAATGGTTTGATTAGATGTCCAAAAGTTCAGAAGTTCTGGGAAAAAATTTGTTTAGTTGTTTTGGCAAAACTTTGAGCTTACCATTTCATCGGGTGAATTGCCGCAGTCTGCGTTATTCTAATAGTAACTGCTTACGAAGCAGGATCAAGTGCAATCTGTTTGTGATTGAATGTTACCCTTGAAAACAAGACTTTGCACTGTTCGGTCATAAATTACAGATGCTGTTCGTGATCATCGCGTTCAGTGAGCACCATGTGAAAACTGTGCTTGATCAGATTGAGCGGATCCCGTACATTGGCCAGTCCATTCAGCAACCGATTCATGATATGCTGCAAAAGCAGAAGACAGCCTTGCACCGACCTCCGGGGACCCTCGTCGAACAGGTCTGTAGTTTTCGTTGGCATCTGTCGGCAGTCTTGCCGTTTCTGTCTTGTTTGAATTTTATTACTGTTAAAACTTTACATAATCAATAATTTTTTGTCGTCGATATCAATTTTTTTAGCAAACATCCACGCTACAGGCTATTCTTGGAGGAATTGTAACGTTGATGATTTTTGGCTTCTTATTGTCGATATTCAATTCAATGGCCCAACGCTATCATAAACGGTTATGTGATCAAAAGAAGCAAGTCTAAGTCGCTTCTTTTGCTTTTGCATGGGTTGTGAAGAGGTATTCCTTATGTTTCGTTCCGGCTCGATTTTTCGAGCTTTCTATCTTGCGGGCATTCTCATTAAGCTTCTATTATTGTTGATCGAACGAAGATGTGATATGCAGCACTATGTGCTCGATATTCTGCGTGTACAGTACTCTCAAAGCTACAGTACTACTTCTTTTTGAACTGAGGCCAAGCGTCTTTTATAGGTGAACGAATGTTTCATTTGTCTGTCCGCGCCCGGTTTTCTCTGCTTAATCAGTTCAGGGTGATCACAGGCGAATGTATGTGCTATTATTTATTGAGACTTTAACTAGATCCCACTAGCAAATTACTATGACATTGTACAGCGCGCTTAATGTTGTGATCTGCAAGGCTATTCACCTGTGTGTTTTTCGAAGAAATGCTCTAGTTGAATACGATGTCATGTGAGAATTGACATTCCATTGTTTCTTGTGGGTATATTCCTCGTGAGTCTCTAGGCTTGGGTCATAGCTAATCTTGTTTCCAAATTCAATTGTCTCTATCAGTCGTTTTCTCATACATGTGCAAATCGATGACATGGTTCCGCGGAGTGTACTCTTCTTTCATTCATTTTTGCTTCTATTTGTTATTAGCACTTCTTTTGAATTCTAGCTGTTAATAAATATCTTTATGAGTTTCTGCGTTTGATGCATATTACTTTTTTGAAAATAAATTTCTCCTCAATACTGGGAATGTGAAGATGGTGGCGTTGCATAGCAAACCTCGAAGGAGACACATCAAAGACGAAACTCTTCCATAATTGCCCATTATCACCATAAAATTGCGGTAAAGACTTTGAAGAAGCTTTTATTGAGGGTCACACATTGGCTCAAAAAGTATCAGCGAGCTAAAAACTTGGAAAAGATGCCAGTTATACGGCAGCATTGTTCTTCAGAACTTTTCAGAAATGTGATCGCTTTAACAAAGAAGCTTAGAAACACGAAATAGTTTTGTAGCAAAGCCAGAATGCGTTAAAACACTGCTGTGCAAATCTTCAAATGTGTTCAGAATATTATTCATTATACGACCTAATTCGCAATGGTTCTGCATGCTGGAAGTTCTTACGTATTTATACCGTTATGAAGGGCGATCAATAATTCGCTTTGTACTGCAACTCTGAATTGAGGCCTCTTCTACCCTTTGCTTCAATCAGATCGGCGGCTGGAAGGCGGGGCTCTGTGACCTAATCAAGGCTAGAAAATGATCAGAGACATGTTCGCGAGCGAGGCGCAGACTGCGTCGCGGACGCGAGCAGTCGCCTCTTAGGTCATGAAGCCCCGCCTTCCAGCAGCCGATCTGGTTAAACCAAAGGTACGGAATGGTGCCTAAAGATTGGCGAAGACATTAGAGCAACAAAAGTATTGACGAACAAACGGTGTGCACATTTTTTGGGACAACCTGCAAACATATGATTATGCAACACATACGGGTGGCACAATGATGGAGGGTTTGGATGGCTTGGCAGTGTCCTGGCAAAATTCTATTTTCCGGTGGAGCGTTCTCGCCATGAAGAATCCATATTGGGCTTGTCAGTGCTTAGAGATGCGAAAAGAAGAGTTTTCCAAAGCTTTTTAGGTCCGCATTCAGTGGATGTAGTGTGTGAGTCGGGGGTGGGGGGAACGAGGGAGGGCGGAAGGCTTCTGGGGTATTAAACACATTTGCTTTGCTTAATTAGTGTTCAGTCGTAATCGACTTTTAAAAGTTTCAAGCGTCGAAGATTTATCAATTTTTGAAGCACTGGGTGATTTACGTCTTCGCAAGAATGATGACTTCCAAAGAATTTTCTTGCAAAACTATTAAAAGTCGGTTGAAAAGAAAAAAGGGTTGTTTTGCGTTCTGTTCACCTTTCCAACAGTGACAAAAGCTTTTCCAAAATTTAGAAATGAAAAAAAAAACGCCAAATAAAGTTGGGTAGAAACCATGGTTAGGAGATGACGATCATTCGAGCGAGATCAAAGTTCTCGGAACAACACATTGACGCTTGAAAGAGGAACATTTTCTGCATCGAACACTGTCTGAAAACATTTGCCTGTTATAACACTTCAAATGATTCCAAGATGGGTCTGAAACGGCACGAACTCATCGAATGCTGACGGAAACAGCCAACATTCAACTGATTTGCTTGAATTTTGACAAAACCTGGTGAGCATTTTGTGGGGTAGTGAAGATGTTCTCTAAAAACCATATGTTAATTTACGCACTCTTATACCTTAACGAAAAAATCATAGTTCAGTGCAAAAGGTTTAGCTGAATCTGGATGGTGATCTTGAAACGACTGAATGAGGCCTATTATATACCTTAGTGGAAGAACATCTCTTAGTAAATGATGCCTATAATATGCATGAAGGTGAAGAGAATGTTTAGAAAAGCTGCAAAACCTACAGCGAAATCACACATCGCAAAACTTTACCGTAGCCTAATCTATATCTCAGATCAATGCTAGAAGTAAAACTGGATTTTCCACAGTCCTGTCAAAAGTGGGAACTCCTGCTTGCTAAATTTGACCAAAGTTTTGGAAATGTTTAGAGAAATGCATGCGATTATTTGAAGCTTATCGGTACATGGTAAAGCTCAATTCACTCTGTTGAGGGCTCAAAGACAGTAACAGGTTTTTTTCCAATTATAAGACAGTTGATTCTTGATGCGGATGTCATATGGATAGTGAAAGACAATTATCGACGAAATCTTGTAATCTTATCATGGCTATCAACAAAGTATTCAAAAAGAAAGGATCACGACTATGAGCCCTACCTTGTTAGGACGGGCACGCTCACATTAATTGTTGAGTTGAATTGAAAGTAAGTGGCTAAGTCTGGTCATTTGATTGATTTTTATTGCAAAAACTGCAATAAGTCTAGCCGTGCGAACCGACCAACTCGAAAATTATACCGTCAGGTGGCAATGGGGAAAAATGTTGGTGTAAGAATAGGATATTTTTGATCTCTTTAATGTAAGACAGTAATGTTCTCAGAGGGACTTTAGGTAATTCAGTGGTCTCAAGTGAATATCTTTCTGCCTGGCATGAATGAATTTGTGAACTCTCCGAAGACAGAAAATATGGACCGTCGGCTGGCTTAAGAAGAATCGCCCTGTTGAACCCACATTATTGAAATAGTTGTAGGCAGTATTCAGTGGGAGGATCGCTCAAAGATTTTGGTAAGATAAACTAAAAAGAACGTTGTTAGGCCCGAACAAAATGTGACACCTGATAAACTCTAAGGAGTTTAAGATTTATCAGTCTCAATGATTCTGGTCCCAATAAGTACTAGGTGAATCTAGCCATCCCCAAGTAGTTTATGAAGGTTTCTTACCTAATCGTAGTCTATATGTACATCACTGTGGCAGGCTTCAACCTCGCAAAAATCTAGCAAATTGAAATTCGTGGGAATGCCTACAGGCAAAATTTTCATATTGCTGCATTCTATTCACAGAAACATTACTCAGGAACAATCTGATACAGTGCTTATCTAAAACTGTGCGACGCTTTTTTGGGTCACTATTCTTTGCTGAAAAAGTCCATTGGTGAGAAAGTTTTTTTTATGTAAAATGGTATTTTGCAGTTTTTTGTTTTTGCATTTTTACTTACGACTAAGGCCTGCCCTGCGATAAACCTAAAGGCTTCTCATATGTAAGAAATTTCTGCAATTTCTTTCTGGCTGGGAGCGGCACTCTAGCATTCTTGAAGACAAACTCAAAACCGCGATTTGGGAGTGCCATATTTGTAAATTTATTTCTTCAGTGTGGGCCAACAAATGCGCTTAAACAACCTTCATTGAACGCAAATCTTCGATTAACGTTTTGAAACAGAATATGAATTTAGGTTCAATATTTGAAAAGTTATTGAGATTCGTTTGAATTACTCAAGAATTTTTGCGCCCAAAATATATGACGAAGCTGAAGTACAAACAAGACAATGTTTGCCAAATGCTAGCATTGATGAGATAATTACGTGAAGATTAGTAGTGCAATTTTTTTTTACAAACTTGCTATTTTTATCTGCGGAGTAAAGCTCTCATATCCCAAAAATGGTGCAAATCCCTCAAACGTCTATGACTATGTCCCAAATAGACACTCTCTAATTTTATGAAAGTGAGATGGCGAAAATGGAATTTGAAGGGTTAGAATGAACCTAAAAGCAAACGATTTTTTTTATCAATGCAGGTGCAGAATATGCAATCCTCTTCATCTTCTTTGTATCAGTGCTCTCATTCCATTCATTCAAACTCTTATCCTTCATTCCTCCACTGCTGGAGGAATGAAGGATAAGGGTTTCACCCACACTGGCCGTTGCTGTTATTAGAGTATGAGATTTAACAGTATGTGGATTGAGAACAGATGATTTTAAGCAATGATTTCGTGAGAAGAGAATGAGAAACGTTTCGACTCTCCTCATAGAGAGTATCTAACTTGCATTCAAAAAACATTCGGTAATCTTGTTAGCATTGAATAAAACCTAAAAAATGGTTGGTTTCAAAATTCTGCACTTTCTTATACCTCTTTTTTCCTATTTTTTCTCAGTGTATGGTCTCGTTTCAATAGAGTTTTGTTCAGGCTGTGGCTCTGTATCTCAAGAGGACAACAAAGCAAGTATGGAAATTTTTTGTTTTTTCCTAATAAATCTGGAGGAGACGTAATTTTTTGGAAACAACTGCAGTGTTATGGGACCTGTGCTACAAAATGCCGCTAGTGATAGATATCTAGAAGCATGACTTCTCATTGAAGCTCTTAGGAGTCACCAGTCCGCCTTTAAATCGTAATCGCAGTGGGATAACTTATGTTCCATACAGCAGTATACTGGACCAAGACATTTTATATTGAAAATCAAAATTCTCCTCAACTGTCAGCGGCTAGTGAGTGTTTTTAAAAATTCGGAAAATTCATTTTCTTCCGCTTTAGATATGGCAACTTGGATTGATTTCGAATTTTCCTTGCAGAATCTTGGAAAAAATGAAGCAATTTTCAATTAGCATTACTGCTTAGCCAACTGGCTACGAAATAAACAAAGTTTGCTCAATCTTACCAAATTCAAAACAACTTACTGCTTATGGCTTGCAAAGGAAATTACGATCTCTCAGAATTCTTTTTTGTTATCGCAGTAACTTCTGAATACGTATGGCTCTGCAAGGATTCTTGATCAAAAAGCTTATCATGTGGGCAAAGATTGCTTTTTTCTGATAAGAGATACGATGACGCAAATTTGAACTTTATGAGGAAATTTTGGACTTTTGACACAACCGAATTTTCGAGAACTCTCCGAACAAGCATGACATATCACTTATAAAAAGTGAGAAAGTACACATAGATCTTACGATCAAAGAAAGAACAATGGTTTCCTATTTTGATGAATTTCTCTCGTCAGACTAAGCATGCTGATGATGACCTTTAAAAGTCTTTCGAAACATAATAAAGATGATGCTGAAGAATTAAACTTCAAATCCCTCAACAATGCTGGAACTTTCGTGTCTTCTAGTGCATCGTTACGAAATTACTTTTCAAGAGGCTTCATGGAGTTTCGCCCACTTAATCCCCATCTCCATGCAATGACGTCATCGAAAATATTTTTCGTTGCATTGTTCGGCTCGGTAAGTACGTCTCCTAAATCCAGCAATCGCTCATCAGCGATGGCACTTGAGAGTTAGTTCGAAGAAGAAGGAAAGAAGCGACTAGCGAAGGGATTTATATGAAAGGCGGCTACCGTAACCCCGCGCGGAGACGCCCCTTTTTCGAAGAGACGAAGACTGGCATTTGCATACGCCTCGGGGCACGCAAAGCTTATGGCCGACGACGATCTCAGCAAGCTGATTGCCAAGGGTGAGTTTATTCGTATTAAACTGTACTATGTGCATGTTCCATGTTTACTACGTCGTGCAAGCTTTCCCAAATCTGGGAATCCAGGAATCCACGCACAGCCCGCAAAATGCACCCCCGTATTTGCATATGGGACAATAATGCTGCTCTCGAGAGCAGCATAGGGGGATGAATGCAATATATGAAGCTATATTGCTTGTTTCAGATATCCTTCCACAGACGGACAACTGGGAGGGAACTGAGAAATTCTTGCGCTCAATAGTTGAAGTAAGAGATAAGGATACTGCTTGACGCATAAAATTTCCAGTATTAATCTCATTTCAGGTTTTGTTGAAGTATATACGAGAAGAAAATGATCGCGACAGTAAAATACTCGAATTCCATCATCCAGCCGAAATGCTACAGCTCATTGATCTTTCGATTCCAGACCAGCCAGAAGATCTGCAACATCTTGTGAAGGTGTGTTCTACAGACTCCATCCGCTGCTCTGCAGTCATTTTCGAATAACATAATTTTTGAGAGAAGCTCTGCCACATGTCTGCTACACTGTTATTTTCTCTGATTATGGCCGGAAGTTTCCCAGCAGTTGCTTGTTTTTCAAATTTAAAAGGAAAGAAGAAGGTTGCAAATACATATGCGCACTAACAATTCTTGAATTTAAGAAGGTTGTGGTGATTTTTTTTCTGCATCTCTGATCTTATCACCTCACCCGTTTCTACTTTCCAAGCTCAGTTATCATATGTTGTAAAACCTTATCAAGGACATCAACTTACAATTTACGACTACTAGCAACTAGTGCTAAAATATATTTTCTATGAATCAACTTGCTAATTCGTTAGAACGATTTAGTACCGAGTTTGATTATTTATTTTGACTGATATGTTTTTGAAAAGTGAGAAAATTTGGGTGTATTTGCTTAGAATTTTGGTAGCAGGTAGTGTTTGTGAGAGCTACGCACTCTACTCATGTTTCATAAACTGCCAGAATATGATCTTGGTCTGTTTTCATTCAAAGAAATTGTCTTTCCAATATAGTATGATACATAACAATGCACAACATAACTTCAGTTGTTCTCTTAGTGAGAATTGCTAAGATTGTGCATGCGTGGCTGAAATACTCTCAGACTGTGATTGCTTTCTGAATATAACTTTTATATTTAAGTCCGGTAGAATTTGAACCTCACAAGAAATTTTAGTTGCTGTTTTTTCATGATCTTCTTTTTGTCATTACACCACTATGGAGAAAGATTTCAATCTGTGGTGGTCCTCGTTTGGACAATTGCCAGAAACTTTCCTAGAAACTTTGCTTAGATCTCAGCCGTATCTATGGGAATTGGTAAACGCCCCAAAATTTCGGTAAACGATTGAAATTTCATGTCTGAAAAGCCATCTTACTCTTCTACTAGTCATGCATAGCTTGAGAGACCCCGCCTACATCACTTGGCAACATCGCCATTGGGCAGAACTAATTGCATTCATACATCACCTAAAATTATTCCCTTATTGATTTGGGTAAATGTCAGAAGTTTCAGCTCAATGGGAAGAGGAGTAAAAGCCATGTTATTTGTCATTTCTGAGTCTTCCAGACTATTCTAAAGCCATGTGACCACGGCTTAAGCCGTCTGATGCAGAAATGCGGGCTACAACAACTTCAGGGTATTCGAGCGTCAGCATTTAACCCAAAATTTCCTGTGAAGAGAGGGAAACGAAAACGTTTCTTTTATAAAAGACGTGGCGTTAGGCAAAACCTTGAGATTTTCTCTTGCAAAGCTGATTCACCACGGGGGAGGAGATGACGTCCCACGTATATTCAAAATTCCTAAAGACTGTAACAGCTTCCATGTTGAGAGAGATATGTTGTGAGGCTGCGTCCAGACTTACCTTTGTGACAGCGCCATGCTAACTCCGTCGATCGATCAATATAAGAGCGTCCGCATGAATGCTGGCACGGCGCTAGCACGTTTAACTCTGGACGAAGTCTGAAATAAACTGAGTAGAATTGGTTATTTTATAAGATGTGCCACTAACGCAAAGAATATATCTTATTTACAAAGTGAAGGAACACAAGTTCGAGAAATGTTATCTTCCCAAGTTTCATTCGCTTCACTTTGTCTAGCCTTAGTCTTCGGCGCATTTCATAGATTTTGCATGCTGCATCTTCCTCGTGCCTATCCTATTCAATCCTACTCCGACAAATAAACATAACAACACTGCCATATACTCTACATCCATATATTGAATAGAACATATCCACTAAAAAAACTCAATAAAACTTAATGTGATATTATAGGAATGCGAGAAGGTGCTTCGGCTTGGTGTGCGTACAGGACATCCAAGATTTTTCAATCAGGTAAGACCATTGACTACCACGTAAAAGGAACTGAACCTAAGGAAGCCTATAATTTAGATCTCGTGTGGCCTCGATCTAGTATCTATGGCTGGAGAATGGCTAACGGCCACTGCAAATACTAATATGTAAGCTAACGCATTTACAAAAACAAGAACAATCTCTTCACTTTTTCCAAAGGAAGGGAGGGGGGGGATGGGGGAAAGACTCGAATAATTTTCTCGGAATAGATGGAAATGCCTCTGATCTGGCCCTGTGAGATTTTTTGGGGCGCTTTTCAAATTTTTCGCAAGCAATAGCGACGATTTTTTTGGAAAGAGAGCGTGACGACGGCAGCCACAAATCTGAAATATCTCACAAGGAACATGGACTTTCACAAAATTCTTAAATCAAGTTCGATTAAATATATAGAATGTTTCTTACATATATTTTTATAACTCGAGTAGCTTTTATTTTCACTCCTTTTCTCTTCTTTTCTCGCAGTGTGGGGGAGGAGAGGAGGAGGGGGGGGGGGGAGAGATTTGGCTTTGCGGATATTTCCAACACAAGTTTCACCATCATCTTTATGTTGAGGTACCTACAAACCTTGTGAGATTTGCGACATACAATATGGTAGTAACCTACATATTGTTTCAAAAGATATCAATACAGAAGGCATTGCTAAACTGCTATAAGGTTTTTCAGCAATGATAATTTTCTGTTTTTAATTCTTGCAGGAGGATCTACTGAATCTACTGATCGTTGAGTATCAAAAATGCAATGTTTTTCAACGGAAAACTGTGCAGCGAATACTTTCAAATTTTTAGGTTCACTTATGAGATAGCACCAGTTTACATTCTCATGGAAAAAGCAGTGATGAAACGCATGTGGGAGGCGATTGGTTGGGATCCAGAGACAAGCGATGGAATCTTCGCTCCTGGTAAGCGAGAAATTCTTAAACGTGACCTAAAGAAAAATAATTTTGATTTTTCAGGCGGTGCTTTAGCTAATCTTTACGCCATGATAACTGCTAGGCATGCGATGTATCCTCGTAGCAAATATGTCGGTCTCAAGGACGTTCCACAACTTTGCGCTTTCACTAGCGAAAGTGTAAGTTTCTTACTTTTAGTAATTTCTATTTCATCAGAAGTTGAAAGAACCTTTTCTGAAAGCTTATTCACGATTTCTAGAGACAAGTAACGTGCTCCTTCTATATCAGTTTTCTGAAACTTAGTTTACAGAGCCACTACTCAATAAAAAGCGCTGCTGCGGTCTGTGGTATTGGTACTGATCTGTGTTTTGCTATCTCTAACGACAACGCAGGTAAAATGATCCCGGAAGAGCTAGAACACAAGATTATCGAATGCAAAAAAGAGGGTAAGTTACTTTGCATTTTTTATGGTTCTTACAAGGGAAGTCACTTAATTTAGGTCGGCCTTTTGAAATGGGACACATATATTTAGAATCAGCTCGGAACGCTGATTCCAAATATGCTGTCCTTAGCTGCGAAGCGTTCCTCTGAAGCGAGTTATGAGCTTTTTAGCATGTGTAATCGACATATAACTGAATATGGAAAGAAGGCCTTCAGATGAAAATCTGCTTAAAAAAGTGGTGGGAAATCGAAATAACATCAGACTGAGTCATTTGGCTTTGATAGGGTGTTGTATACATTTGAACTACTACCTGGATGACGATACCGTAGCATGCCTAAGTCGGTTGACAGGCAAACTTTGCTTGGGAAAAAGCTCATAACTCGCTTCAGAGGAACGCTTCGCAGCTATAGACAGCATATTTGGAATCAACGTTCCGAGCTGATTCTAAATATATGTGTCTCATTTCAAAAGGCCGACCTTAATTAAGTGACTTCCCTTGTTAGACTGCTCACAAGCATTTCCCTCTCAGGTCTCGTTCCCTTTTTCGTGTGCTGTACGGCCGGGACGACCGTGTATGGAGCTATGGATCCTATCGACAAAGTTGCTGACATCTGCGAGCGACACAAAATTTGGCTGCATGTTGACGTAGGAAATTTTTTGAAGTAGTCGATCCCTATGGGTCTAGAGAGTTTATTTCAGTCTGCTTGGGGAGGAGGTTTACTGCTATCACCAGAGCATCGCTATAAGTTATCTGGAATTGAGCGAGCCAACAGTGTCACTTGGAATCCCCACAAATTGATGGGAGCTCTACTGCAGTGCTCTGCTTGCCTTTTTAAGCAGGATGTAAGCATTTTTTCTGATTTTTTGTTATGCCAAAAAGCTTGCCATTTTTTAGGGTCTGCTCTTCCAATGTAATCAGATGTCGGCTGACTATCTCTTCATGCAGGACAAGCCTTACGATTGCAGCTATGACACAGGAGATAAGGCCATCCAATGTGGCAGGCATAACGACGTATTCAAATTGTGGCTGATGTGGAAAAGCAAGGTAATTCGCGTGCTTGAGGCGTTCGATTTTAGGAAAGCTGACTTCGTGATGAAATTTGGAGAAAATAATGAAATGAAGGGCACTAACCTGATTCGCGAATTTTTTGACTCATCAAACGCTTGGCTAAGATTTTTGAACACCCCCGCACCCATTGGTCTGATGACGGAACCCGAATTCTAATGTTTTTATCGATATAAAATATTGTATAAAGATGAGGTTTGGCCAACAAATTTCAACTTTCAATAACTGAAAGCCTTATCTCTTGCAGTTCACATATTTGCATGTTTTGAAGTTGAAATACAAGTTTTCAACGAACTTATTTGGATTTTGAGGCTATTTTTGATCTCAAAGATAAACCAAGATCGACTGCCGCAAGTGCGAGCAAACTGCACTCAGAACTAGGGAAAAAGAGGATTTTACCCTTCTTTCCAGACTACAAAACACATTTAATCTCCATTGCAAGACTACGCCTTTGCATAAATCATCTGATTTCAACATTCCAGGGAACGGAGGGCTTCAGACAACAAATCAATCGACTAATGGATCTCGCTGCTTACTTTACCCAAAGAGTTCGTGAAACAGAAGGCTATGAGCTCGTCTTGGATCCTGTTAGTTATCTCTGCGTATTTTATTTTCCTGAACAGTAAAGTGTTCTTACAGCCTGAATTCCTGAATATTTGCTTCTGGTACATTCCGAGCAAATTGCGAAAACTGGAACCGGCCGAGAGGCAGGCTCGACTGGAGAAGGTAAGGATGTTGAAGTTTATAAAAACACCAAAGACTGTGAACCTCTTTAGATGGTAGAATACCATATGGTTGTTGTCGATGTTGTTTGTATTCTTTTACCTTTTTTCTGATCTGACGAATACTTTTTTCAGATTTTCTTACAGATTTTCTTACATTTTCTTATTGTTAGACATGATTATTTGATACTTACTTTATAGCTTACTTCAAGCAGGCTTCTTTCATTGAAAAATTTACATTTCCAGATTGCTCCAAAAATCAAGGCAAGAATGATGGAACGAGGCACAACGATGGTTGGCTATCAACCAGATAAACAACGCCCAAATTTCTTCCGTATGATTATATCGAATCAAGCAATCACCCGCGAAGATCTCGATTTTCTAATCCAAGAAATTGTAGACATTGGAGAATCCTTGTAAAACACTTAGGTCTTGAAAATTGGCAGTATCTAATTGTTTAGTGGTCTTCAAAAGTGTAGTAGTTGCCGTTTAGTCGTGTAATTGTGCTGATTGTGATCATGCTGTTGTGAGAATTTATGAAATGCGAAAAGTAAACAGATATGATATTGAGGATATGATATTGAAACGAAGTTTACTTCCTTTCATAATCATTCGAATAAAGCCAGAGATCGTTTATTTGAAATTCCCATGTGCCAATGGAGAAAATTGCATACAGCATAACAGAAACCAGTATGGATGTGAGGAAAAGTAAAATGAGAAGCTGAACCAAAAGTTCGCATAATGCAAAAGTCCTGAAATTTTCAGTGCACGCAGTAGTGGACTTCTGTGAAGGCAACTATTAATTACAATTCTTGAATGAGAGAAAAAAAGCACATCGGTAACTTGAATGACTTTACGCCCCCAGATGACTTAAAAATGCAAAACTATTAGGTTGTTACACAAGTTTTGTTACACTTTTTTCGTCATCCTCTGGAAAACTCTAGAGAATTCGGCGAGATCTCATATTTGGTCTATATGGAGAAGAGATAAAGGGCTATCAGTTGGCACCATTTAGGCTCTCACCACATAACTTACAGTCAATATAAAGCCAACTCTGTAGAGGCACTCCAACCTCCAATTTTTTCTTTGTTTTCTAAAAAATCTCTTAACCTTCTTTTCCAACTTTTTAGATTTTTTATGAACTTTTGGGAGCATTGGTAGTAACTACTGGGCAGTTTGGAAGTTCAAGCTCTTCAATATCCAAATTGGAAATTTGCCAAAAATAATTCGAAAAAATTTCAAAAATTTTAAAATTTGATTTTTTATGTGTGACATGTACATATCAAAATTATGCTACATTACACATAGTTTGGAGGTAAGAAAAAATCATTTGACAACGTTATGAGGATTTTTTCAGTTGAGTGTAACAAAACTTATGTAACAACCTAATATTTATGCGCTGTATCTACGAGGGGTCGGCTCACTTGCTTCAATTATATTTTCTTTGAGAATGAGTCTGCTCACTTTTTCGATGTCAACATTTTTTCTTGCGAATTTCTTCTGGATAAAAAAAACTAGTTTTGATATTCTCAGCACTTTAGCACAAGCTGGTAATTTAGCAGAAAAGCCAAAAGTTTTGCTTCAAAGCGGATGAGTAATAAACAGAACATTTCAAGGCACGAATGTTATATAGCGATCTTGAAATTACAGCACTTGAAGCAACTCTAATTCTCTCATTCGAAGACGCATCTCTGTGTGGCGTGCAAGAGAAACCATACCGGGGCTGTCAATGACTCGCACATCATTTACCTTCAATTTTGAATACCAGGCAGTAATTTAGAGCATTTTCTTCCTATAAGACTTCAGTTACACTGAAGAGCTGAATAAATTTTGTTTGCTTGAAAATGAAATGTGAAAGTTGTGAAAATAATGAGAAAGAGTTTCAGAGGGGAACTTCGAGTATTTCAAGTTTTCCTTGCAGTATACGAAATGCATCGAAAATGGTTCCAGGGCCTCCATAACTACAGCATTACAAATCCACTCATTTTGATTGAGTTTGGAATTTGCACGTTGTGAGAGCAGTGTATATATATATATATATATATATATATATATACATATATATATATATATATATATATATATATAAAACTCAAAAATTGTCAGTTTGGAGGGTATGTGCGCTATAGAAACGCGCGCCACTCAACCGATTCAGCTGGAACTTTGCACACTTATGTTCTCGACCCCTGCGCAGATGATAGGCTACTTTTCGCGGCGATTCACGGGGTCCTTTTATCGATTTATTGATTTGTTTACGTTTTTCTAAGGAATTGAAGGCTTATCATGTTTAATCAAGCATTTTCCCATCGTCATGTAAAGAAGGGCGGTGAAGCTCATTTTCACCTTAGGAACACGAGGATGCGGTATCGAAGCGGATGTCTCAGGGTAAGTCATCCAGAACATATAAGAGGGGGGGGGGGGGCGCAGTGCAGGTGAAAATGGCACGGGCTGGACCGGGAAAGCCAATTAGTAGCCATATATTAGGGAGACGATCTTTTCGCACGGGCGGTCTTAAAGGCAGCGTCCAGGCAAATCCGAGCTCGACGACCACTCCCACCTTTCTCGGACGGCCAACCCCTTATAAACGAAATCTCCTCAGCCTTGACGTGTTTTCACATGACCAACACAGTCGAACTTACAGCGTTCACCTATTAATACTTGCTTTCGACAAGGATAACATCAGAAGCACTCGTCCGGGTTTTCCCAAAATAGCCCCAAAAGGTGGTTTTCTGAGAAATTCACGCTTTTTGACTTCCATATTCGGAATCAGCGCCATGGAAAGGCCTGGATAACATAAAAATATAGAAGTCGAGAATTTGCCTGGACGCTGCCTTTAAGCGCCACCCCGATTTTGACTTGTCTTAACACGTCACGCACGCCGCAACCCTTTGCTCCCGCTGCTTTGCTTAGGAAAGCCGCCGCAGGATATGTCGAGCGCGGTGGTCGTGTGTGGAAAGCGTCACAAAGCATCAGCGTGCGAATCGCCCTATACCCCAAAAAGTAATTCCAAAAAACTTATACTCAGCTTTATCAGTCCAAAATCGAAAAATGAATTCAGTTGTTTACGAGCTATGTTTTTGAAGGCGGCATTGGTTTTTCATTTTGCAGTATGTCACGCTACTCTCTGGCCGCACCTGCTCTGAGGAGTTTGCTGAAGATCGCTGACGGGTTGGTCCACTGAGTCAATCACCTGATTTCAACCCTGTACTGGAGGAATCACTTGGTGGCCTCCTTCAACAACGACTTCCAAGTCAGTGAATCAAGGTTTGGTAGTCGCCACATGGACAATGGTCGCCGTAAGCAACATCTCGGAACAAAATCCAGAATCTTATGTCAGGCAACAAATCGACCAATGCAATCATTGCCTTTTGACGCCATTCACGCAAAAAGATAGACAACTTCAAGTACTTGTCTATTTATGACTTGCAGATTTACTTGTCAAGCAAATTCATTACTTTGTGAAACATCTATTAGATACCAGTCCACTTTTACCGGCCAAAGTCGCATAGATCTAATCAATCTTTTGAGGGCTCCACTCATCGGCACTGCATGCAGTAATTCATCCCTGGGTTGACCGCCACCGTTTGTGTATCTTAAACGTTACACAGCGGCCTTATATAAAGCGCGGTTCATAATTATATGGACACCACATATCTTGGAGATATCGGGACTTTTTGTAATAACTTGAAGAACCTTGATACGTTTCGGACCGCGAAATCGCGCGCGGCCAAAAAAAGAGTACTTTCAGCCGTTAGCCAACAAAGGGACCTTGTTCCGTAGATTACGAGATACATCTGTAATCAGCATGCCAGATAAGTTCTATACCAAGTTCCGAGTGAATTCGGAATGTTCAAATTTTGCCGCTTGAGAGGGACTTCCCTGCTTTCTTGAAAGATAGGAACTAGAACTCATTTCCTAATAGTACTCAAAAGTATCTATGTTGTGCACTTTATACATCACTAGCTGGCTTTCCCGGTCCAGCCCGACTTACCGTTTAGGAGGATGGCCAAGCCACACTTCGTCTCTCCTCCCTCCTTTTTCGGTTCCATACCCTTTTTTGCAGTGTCGATACTGCATTAAAGGCCCCTCCCCCTTTCCCTTCTGCCTGAGCTTACCTCAGAGTGACTGATTGGAGTAACTGCATCTTCTACACTTTAGATTGAAAATGAACTTTACCGCATTGTCTACACACCAAAGCATGGGGTTTGATAGTGGCTGATAAGCTTCATTTTCATTGCAAAGTGCCAAAAATCAATAAACCAACAGAAGGATCCAGCGAATCGCTTCAAAAATTAGCCTAAAGCCATCTACTGGGTCGAAAGCATATATGTGGAGAGTTTCAGCTCAATCGATTCATGCGCAATTCACTTTCGTACACCACTTTTGAAAGAAATGCAGAAATGAGATACCCACTCGTGCCGAAACCATTGGTACCATGTGAAGGAGCGTAGCCGAACGGTACACGCAGCACAAAATTGAGTTTCGGTGTCTATCTTGAAGAAGCATTGTGCTCCGAACACGTTTTTGGCCAGTTCATAAACTTGAATCAGAGCTCTTTTCTTGCTTAACACATTGACGACCGCTTGACACACATATTGTCAAGCAATGACTACCACTTTGTGTGTCAAGGCTTTACTACCACCATGTGTGTCAAGGCTTGAAATTTATTAAAATGACTACTATCCCGGGACAAATTCACTCCACGAGCTTTCTTTTGCGCTGAATTTAGGGATAATTTTTACCTTTTTTTTCAACCTTTCAGATCTACTATAGGTGTACTGTTCATGGCAGTGTGCATAATTATACTTGAAAAACGTGGGCTGGTCTGTATAAGGCCTCGGTCCCAGAAGGCAGACAACCAAAAATCTGCATGGTCGTCAATGTGTTAACGCTGCAATATTTGGCGTTCATGTTTTTATGTAAAGGAAGATCTCGATATCTGAGAATACCCACTAGGTGCTAAACCCAATAAAGTTTGAAAAGGGAAACCTTACTTTAGTTTCATAACTCGAAATGGCTCCGGACCAAGCCGGTACCAGAAATGCCCGTTTTATTAAAATTTCAAATCTTTATGCAGTTCAAACAGATAAAGGATAAGGGACCAACAAATCTGTGTCTAACGCTCAAAAATGTTAATTTCATCATCCCAATTGCTAACCTGGACTCAACTCACCATAGGGTTGGCGCACTTTTGAACCTCACTCGACTTCTGCTATCCGCAAGATTCTGTGATGAGGCAAATGTTTTGTTTGTATGACGATATTTCTGTTCTAGAGTTATTGAATTCTTCGCAAAGCTGTCCTCAAAGCTTCGGAGCCAAAAAGCAAGAGAAAGCATGCTTGCGTTAAGTTTCATAGTCATTTTCATTGGATGTCGAGCGAATGGCGGAAGCGATGCTTTACGTTCAAATTTTTCAAACAAAATATAAAGTCTTGCACTCATCATACGCAATATTGAGTTTTCGGTGTGCTTACAACATTGCAGAAGTTTGTGGACGGCATAAGTCGAGTGTTGAGGCTCAAAAGTCTGCCAACCCTATGGTGAGTTGAATCCGGGTTGGCAACTGAAACGATTACATGGATGTTTTCTTTGCGCTGAACTGCACAATGATGATCTTTTATTCTTTATGCGCACGAGCTGGATAAAGACGTAAAATCTCTATAAAACAGGCATTTTTGGTATTGACTTGGTCCGGAGCCATTTCGAGCTATGAAAGTGAGTAAAGTTTCCTTTTTCAAACTTTATTAGGTTTAGCCTGTAGTAGGTATCCCAAACCTTGAGATCGTAGCCTTGCAAGAAAATCTGAACGCCAAAACTTGCAGCGTTGAGCAAGAAAAGAGCTCTGATTGAGGTGTTGTATTACTATGAACCGGTCAAAAGCTTGTTCGGCGCACAATGCTTTTCCAAGATTGACATCGAATCTAATTTTGTGCTGCATACTGTTTTCGGTTACGCTCCTTCGCATAGTAGCAATTGTTTCTTGCATCTCCTTTAGGCTCCCGCCAGAGTGCCGAAGTTATGCCAGCGCTACGCCAGCATTTACATCGATACACGTGTATTTTGTTGGGGCGGGGCTAGCTGACGTCCCCAACGAAATACACGTATATCGATCGAAATGCTGGCGTAGCGCTGGCATAACAGCCTTAGGCTCCCGCCAGAATGCCGAAGCCATGCCAGCGCTACGCCAGCGCCCAGCCAGCGTTTCGATCGATACACGTGTATTTCGTTGGGGGGGGGGGGGGGGGTCCTGGCTGAGAACTAGGTCAGCCAGCCGCACCCCCCAACGAAATACACGTGTATCGATCGAAACGCTGGCTGGGCGCTGGCGTAGCGCTGGCATGGCCTCGGCACTCTGGCGGGAGCCTTAAAAAGCGCGGAAACCAAAATATGGGGTGCTCGTATGATTATGAACTGATCTTTATGATCTTTTTAGAAAAAGCTTCTCATAGCTTGGTAGAAGAAAGCTGATTATGGTGCTTGAATCAAGAAAATATAAGTTTTCGAAGCGCAGTGCTCCAAAGCATTTCAAGCTATCTGAGAAGAGTAACGCTTTTCTTTTCTAACTGCACTGGCTCGGGTTCGTATGAATACCTCAGACTTCGTTAACGTGACTTTACAAAAAATTTTGACTCAAAGATTGCAGTATTGAATGGAAGAAGAAGCTTTATTTAAAGTGTTGTGTAATTATGTACCGTTAGTCGTATTCGGAGCAAAAACATTCCTAGGACTGACACCGAATTTCATTCTTGTGCCACCATTACCCTTCCGGTTGTGCTCTTTCATGTAGCAGCAAAGCTTTTTGAGTTTCTTACAGAAAAGTCCCCCAACTTCTAATGGATCTTCGTATGGTTGTGAACCACAATTTATATCATGTACACAAAGTGCAAGTAACAAACATAACAGAGCATTTCCACATATTTGAGATATTAGATTTCTGCTAAAAAAGAATTGAATTAATTTCCGTTTTATAGCGTATAGTTTCGTTTCCTAATTTTTCAGCCACCTACACACAACAGTTAGAACCATTGGAGCGACAACTAATAATAATCTACCAAACAATCCATGCTATGGTTCTCTGGACAGAAAATTACTAAACAGTAATATTGGCGCGCAGCGATGGGCATCATCTGGTTCCACTGATCTAAGCAAACTTATTTCCAAAGGTAGGTTCCAGATAAAGTTTTTCTCCTATGTCAAAAACCAAGTTTTTCTTTTTGTAGAGATTCTTCCTCGAACAGACAATTGGGAAGGATCTGAGAAATTTCTTAAGGCTGTTGTAAACGTAAGCTTATAGACTCCAAAACTCTAGCAACAGAATGCTTTAAGGTCCTGCTGAAATATATCCGTGAACAGAATGATCGCTCCAAAAAAGTGCTCGATTTCCATCATCCAGCCGAGATGCTCAAGCTAATCGACATGAGCATTCCAGAGAAACCACAAAATTTGGAACACCTTGTGAAGGTATATTAGGCTAACGTATGTTGAGATTGCCTACACGTGAGTGTCGTCTTGGTAGATTATGTTAGTATGCACAGCGCATATAAGTTAGCAAATTTATGGAGACATCGGCTTTTCCGCTATGGAGCAGTGGTGGGATGCTGTTAGTAGGTAATTTCCCATACATCTGCTGAATTATCCTACTATAATAACGCGCTAAGGGTGTTTACGTTTTTTTTGTGTGTGTGTGTCTGAATGTCTGTCTGTCACGAAATTCATAGCGCGAGTTCCAGCCAACGTCCTGAGCCCAAATCTTGCATAGCGCATGCTACCAGTATAAAAGTCCACCATGCGAAAGCACGAGCGGATTTGTTGAGTGGATCCCTCAGAAATTGCGCGTCAGCCGGGTCCAATTGGCTTTCGGCCCGCATATCGGATCCATATCACCACTTTTTGCAAAGTCGTGGATGTGCTTAGCATCTCAATGTGCAAGCCATGGGCTTTGCTCCAAAAAAGGGATCAAAAGTCTACTACTTTACAAAAACGACGCCGAAAAGTATTGATTGCTCGATGGTCGATTTGCCAAGGTTTTACTTGAGCATTTGAGAAGATTTTTGCACAGAGATGTGGCTCAGAGTGTTATTGTCCTTATAGCAAGTACCTAGCCAGAAAAAAGTTCAAGAACCTATTCAAATTTGCATTTGTTCTTCTGCGAAAAATTTCATCCTCTCAAAATTACCGTTCTCACATGGAAAAGCTTTTGGAATGAGTAGTTGTTTACGTTTTATTCGTGATATTCGGCATCGTCCGGTGAGTTTCAATGCCATCACAAGGCATGAATGAGTAAGGCGTACAGAGTAGGACATAGCGAGCCTCTGCGAATCACTGTATTTCATAGCGCAAGCTGCAGCCAATATTTCGAGCTGATTTTTTGGCTATAGCACGCCAGCAGCACCCAGGTTGATTATGTAAAGAAGTGAGCGAATCTGTTTCGGTTGAAAATCGCGAGTCAAACGGATCCACCAGGCATTTGCTAAGGCAAAAATGAGATCCTAATGCAAGGAATCTGCAGTAACTGTAAGACTTTTAACTTGGACATCTTCGAAGCCCTGGAATTCATCGCAAATACATAGCAAAAAGTTAATTTCGTGCAAAAGTGGCGTCAAAAAGAGATGACTCAACTGTTCATTTTCAAAACACTCACTGTATAGCTGGAAATATTCTAGGCTGGGAATGTAGCGTGCATCTGTTGTTGTTCTAATTAGCCAACATCGCATTGATAGAACGGATTCGAAATTACACTAACCGTTCACCAAAAAGTTTCGCCACGCTAATTTTACCGGTTTCACATGAAAATCTCGCAGAATGAATGGTTATTTACATCATATTCTTCCCGATCAGAATTTTTCGGGGAGGTTCAAAGCAATTTGAGAGATGAGGCAGGGCGCTGTTTAGCTCTGAGGACAAGCATGGACGCGCAGACCCGCACGGCACCATATTCATGGGGTGCATAGAGCCAGTACCTGCTGTGGACGTACCACACTTTGCCTTTCTTAAGAGGAGATATTGCTCAAAAACTATAGAGTAGGACCAGTGCGATCCTCTGCGAAGCATCATCATCCACTTTCATACTTTCACCACTTTTTGCAGAGTCGTGGATGTGCTTAGCATCTCAGTGTGCAAGCCATGGGCTTTGCTCCGAAAAAGGGATCAAAAGTCTACTACTTTACAAAAACGACGCCGAAAAGTATTGATTGCTCGATGGTCAATTTTTCAAGATTTTACCTGATTATTTGAGAAGATTTTCGCACAGAGGTGTAGCCCACTATGTTTATTGTCCTTACGGCGACTACCAATCCATAAAAATTCCGAAAGCCTATTCGAATTTGCATCTGTTCTTCTAATAAAGATTTTATCCATGCGAAAATACCGACCTCACATGGAAAACCTCTACGATTGAGTAGTTGCTTACGAATTCGTGATAGCCTAAGCCTACATAGCGCGGTGAGTTTCAATGTCATTATTATGCGGGAATGAGTAACGCATACAGAAAATAAGGCCAGTGCGAGCCTCTGCGAAGCAGAGGTGACGCACTGGCCCTATTTTGCCCATATTTCGCACAAAGATGTAGCTCACGGTTATCATTACCTTTATGCTACCAAGCCATGACAAATCCAAAAACCTATTCAAATTTGCGTTTGTCTTTCTGCGAAAAGTTTCATCCACTCGAAATCACCGATCTCACGTGAAAAGACTTTCTAAATGAGTGGTTGTTTATATTTTATTCGTGGTAGTCGGCATAGCGCGGTGAGTTCCAGTGCCACGATTTTACGAGAATGAGTAAGGCACATAGATAGTAGAGCCAGTGCGAACCTCTGCGAAGCAGAGGTGACGCACTGGTTCTTAACAATAAAGCGCTAAGGGTCTGTCTGTTTGTCTGTCTGTGTGTGTATACATTGTCTATGTTTGTCTGTCACGAAATTCATAGAGCGTGTTGTAGTCAACGACTTGAGATGAAATTTTGGTCATGGCACCCTACCAGCATGTAGGTAAATATTGCAAAAGCACACGCCGATCCGATAATTGGAACCTTCAGAAACTGGGCGTCAAACGGGTCCACGCGACTTTTGACCGACCAATGTGGGTCGATGATTGTACTTTTTGCGAAGTTGTGGATTTGCTTAACAAGTAAAAGTGCGACCATAGGTTTAAGTCCAGAAAGTGAGCAAAATATCTGCTTTTACGCAAAATCAGCACTAAAAAGGAGTGTTTGCGTAGACCATCAATTTGTCAAGGTTTCATCTAATTTTTTGCACAGATTTCTAATCAGAAATGTAGGGGACAAAAGTAACTATCTTTTGCAAAAACTAA
Source organism: Cylicocyclus nassatus (assembly GCA_958299035.1). Taxonomy (NCBI): domain Eukaryota; kingdom Metazoa; phylum Nematoda; class Chromadorea; order Rhabditida; family Strongylidae; genus Cylicocyclus; species Cylicocyclus nassatus. Next base: position 51,942,573 of record CATQJL010000223.1, on the reverse strand, counting down.
TCGGCAATAATAACTTCAGTAACTGGCTGACATTCTCTTTTGATCTTCTACGCAAAAACTTTCTCTTCCCATTTACTGCTCCTACATGGAAAAGCTTATAAAATGAGTAGTTGTTTATAAATCGTTCATGATGGTCAGCATCGCATAGTGAGTTTCAAAGTGACATCATGCGAGAAAGAGGAATGCATATGGATAGAGGAGCCAGTGCGAGCCTCTGCGAAGCAGAGGTGAAGCACTGGTGATAGTTATATCACAGCAGTCATGCTTATGCATAGTTATATCATAGCCGAACATGTTTATACATGGCCTTTACCTTTACAGTAATCTAGCAGTAGGGGGAAATGCAACGAAAGGGTACCCCTATCATTGTACATTCCGCCGAGGATAAGAATGAAATGACGAGACAAACAATTTACAATGATCCAGTACCTGGAGCTGTGAGGAGTGCCATTTGTCTGCGTCTCGTAGTAGGCGTTGTTCTAACGACAAAGCAAAAATGAAATTTTGAAAAGATTTTCAAATGAAGACACCATGTTGTCGGAAGAGAGCGCATGATTGTGAATAGACGTATAGCTTATGACAAATTTCTGCGAATTTTTTTACTTCATAAGTTATTTGCAGGGTCAAGCGTGGGGTGTGGCACGCCACACCTGGGGGTCGTATTGAGGAGTCAAAAGGAGAGGGGGTCATAGTTGAGTAATCTGATAATAGTGATAACATGATATTCGTATCATATCCATAATTAGCATGTCATTCAACCCCTGTAGACAAAGTTTGAGCGAATTCTGAAGATTCAAGATACTAGGCTATCTAAGTAAAATGGTCATATTCCAACATGCTTGTCTTTGTTTCAAAATTGAATTAGCTATCCGTTTTTGCACTCAAGAAAAGCACTACTCCTTCTTTGTCCATCTCAGAAATCCCGCTTCAAAAGATTTCCAAACTGCGGAATTAGAAGCCAACCAAAATCTCATTTTTCCCATTTTTCGCTTTTAATGGCTGTGCTTTCACCAAATATTACTCAGAGCTAAGAAGACGAATCAGGCTTAAAACATTCCCATGGAATATACGAGGTTTAGGCTATCGATTCATATAAATACTGTTCGCTAAACATGTTTTTTGATATAGTTAGTGGGGTGTGGCACACTCCCCCCCCCCCCCTCCCCTAAAAGCTGTGGCTGCCACAGCTTTTAAGATTGCCACACCCCACTAACTATATCAAAAAACATTTTTAGCGAACAGTATTTATATGAATCGATAGCCTAAACCTCGTATATTCCATGGGAATGTTTTAAGCCTGATTCGTCTTCTTTGCTTTGAGTAATATTTGGTGAAAGCACAGCCATCAAAAGTGGAAAATGGAAAAAATGAAATTTTGGTTGGCTTCTAATTCCACAGTTTGGAATCTTTGAGCGGGATTTCTGAGGTGGACAAAGAAGGAGTAGTGCTTGTCTTGAGTGCAAAAGCGGATAGCTAATTCACCTTTGAAACAAAGTTAATTATGTTGGAAAATGACCATTTCACTTAGATAACCTAGTTTCTTGAATCTTCAGAATTCGCTCAAACTCTGCCTACAGGGGTTAATTGACATGCTCATTATGGATATGTTGCCCATTATGTTTGACAGGTCTTCAGGTAATGCTATCTTAGGTATATAATTCAGGGGGGGGGTCTTATTAAGACAGCAATCAGGGGGGGGGGGGTCGTAACCAGCGATCGCGTGCCACACCCCTTGCTTGACCCTGATTATTTGCATTATTTGATGAAGATCGCAGTTTCGCCTTTTACCACTCCTTCTTTCGCACCGAAGACGCGATTTCTCAACATGTCGACCACTTCTGACCTTTATATATAGAGCCAGAGGCAGATCAAGAGCTGCGGTTGCCTTGCGGTTAACGTATTGAATCCACTTCGCTGTATTTGTCATCTTGATTGTCGCTTTTGATTCTCATTTGGTTATTTTCTGACGTCAGCTGTCGTTCGCACCTTTCAATCCTTCCAGTTCTTCTTTACGCACTCAAGCTCTAGACAAAGTTGGCTTCAAATAGTCTCTGGGCCCCAGTCTGGTAAATATCCCTCCACTTTCTAGTCTGTGTTGTCCTATCTTTGCATATTTATCCTAATGTGCAAATGAATGGGTATCTGTAGCAATTTGTGCACCCTCTTTGTCCAGTCCGCCATCAGTTTCTTGGTAATTTTGCACTTTTCGCTTGTATATAACTATAACTTCTCTAGAACGTTATTTTGACGTATGAAATGCAAGCCAATGGTAATACCCGGTAGGCCTGTAGTGCATGCAGTTTGTGAATGCATTCGCTGTTGGTTTATCCTCTGGAAATTTTTCTCACCATGATTCGCGTAGATACTTTCGTGATAGTTCCGCAAGTTTTGGCGAATATCTTCAAATCTCCGGAGATGCAGAGTCATCATACTCCATTGTGGCTTCTGTTTTCTGTCTTGGAAGCGGAATAGGGTATCGGCCTCGTTTATCTATGCACGACGTTGCAGTTTGTCTGCTGGTGTCCACAGTACACATGGCTTGGCAATATTGTGACAGTCGACTAATCCGGGAGCAGTGGTAGAAATCTGTGGATGTTAGGCGCAATTAGGTAACCCATCGTACATGGTGAGACAAGAGAGTTATAGTGTGTACGCCGGCCAGCTTCGGTATGTCAATTCACTACAACCTTCGTCAATTCAGGAATGCGAAAAAGTTCTAAAATATGGAGTGAAATCAGGGCATCCCAGATTCTTCAATCAGGTAGTCCTATAATCAAAAAAGACAAATTTTCTGTTGCTATGCCCAGAAAGCTCTTCTTCAAATTAACGACTTTCAGATATCATGTGGCCTAGACTTGGTGGGAATGGCCGGAGAGTGGCTGACTGCAACAGCTAATACAAACATGTAGGTATTTGATTAGCATAGTAATAATTCAAAAGATGGCATCTGCCAGAAGTAACGTCATAAATGATGAAATAATGCTTTATTCAATTTCAATTTAAATTTCAATTTTACTTTAATTTCTTCAAGAACTTCGAATAATCGATAAGCATCATTCAGGTTTACTTACGAAATTTGTCCTGTGTACATACTCATGGAAAATGCAGTGTTGCGGCAAATGTACAAGTGTGTTGGATGGAATCCAGATACAAGTGATGGCATATTTGCCCCAGGTTCGGTAGTACAAGCCCATTTGTAGTGATTATCAATTGCTTAGGATTTACCAAGGCCCAGAGAACCCCGGCACACAGATCCCTATCTCTACTTTCAGGTGGAACGATATCAAATCTCTATGGTCTACTCGTTGCAAGATATGCGTTTGACCCTCGTGGCAAACAGCTGGGTCTCAAAGAACTGCCGAAGTTGTGCTGTTTCACTAGCGCAAGTGTAGGGACCATAAACTCCTGAAATTTTGAGGAGATATCTATGCAGACTTTTCAGAGCCACTTTTCGATCAAAAGTGCAGCTGCAGTTTGTGGCATCGGTACGGACAACTGCTTTTACATTCCAACCGACGAGCGTGGCAAAATGATACCGGAGCTGCTGGAAAAGAAAATTATAGAGTGCAAAAACAATGGTTCGTTGCAGGAGGGGTTTTCATGCACTTACTGGTTGCAAGACATTTGGCATGAAATCCACACAACATAAACGTTCTTGTAAGCAGATTTTGTTAGTGCTACTATGTCGTAGCAGGATGATAATGAAACAAATTTATTGTTGCTCAACGCTTTGTTGGTGCGCCTTACTCAAAGACTCGGAAATGCAATATATTTGATCAAACACTCTTGGCTATCAAACGGTTTTCCATATTTGTATGCTTGACTTGTCTTTTCTGGCGGTAGTAACAAGTTCTCATCTGCCACTGTTCCATAAGAGAATGGCTCTAGTTAGCCAATACTATTCTAAAGAAGTGTTGACAATAAGCTATCCGAATACTTAGGACACGCTTGCGGTAGACTGTTGTAGCTCGCAGTATGGTACAAACGACTTCAAGTCATTTGTGATGGCCAGAAAATTATAGGATCTTTTAGTGGCTTTCTGAGCCGAAATATATTCTTGCGCACTCTTTCGCAATCTTCTTCATCATGATTATCCCTTCTTTTTCTCAATAGACTAACGAGGAGCTTTTTTTACTTGCCAGACGTTAATTTTTACGCATAGACTGTTGCATGATGAAGGCGCAATATCTTTGGGAACGAACGCGGCTTTAGTAGCCGCAGAGCACATGAGGCGCAGGATTTACAACGGTAAGGGTACGCGCGCGCCGCGTTCGCGCCCGTTCAACTGATGCTTCTGCGCCTTCGTCAGCAGTAGCCTACGGCAGCCTTTATACTATGTGGCCGACCAGTCTCTCCTATGCATTTAATGGCATGACAGGCTGATTTCAGACGATTTCAACCACTTCAATGAACAGTTTTGATTTTTCGTACCAAGACTAAGCATTAGTCCACCTACATGCTCGAAATACCCGAAGTTCTCCTATACCAAAATAAGGAACAAAGTGCGTTTTGAGGGCTCCATCCATTCTTTGTTTGCGCCACTTGTGGAACGACGGTATACGGGGCGATGGATCCATTCGAAGAAGTAGCCAACATCTGTAAGAAACATAAGATTTGGTACCACGTTGATGTGAGTCTTTGCGTTGCTTTTAAATTATACGTCGAGAATGGTGCAATCCAGGCTGCTTGGGGCGGCGGATTATTCCTATCGCCGGAGCACCACGATAAACTCAAAGGCATTTCGCGTGCGGATAGCATCACTTGGAACCCACACAAGTTGATGGGCGCAATGCTGCAGTGTTCCGCTTGCCTTTTCCAGAAGAAGGTAACTCACTTTCCGAGGAATGATAATGTCGAAATCCCACCGTCAGGGCTTGCTTATGGACTGTAACAAAATGAAGGCAGATTACCTCTTCATGCAAGACAAATTCTATGACGTTAGCTATGATACAGGAGATAAGTCAATACAGTGCGGAAGACATAATGATGTATTCAAGCTATGGTTGATGTGGAAAAGTAAAGTGAGTATAAGAACATGCGGTGAGGGCCTTCCAAATTACCCGTGAAATAAAGTGCGGTTCATAATTATACGAACACCCAAAATTCTGTAAGTTTTCGGACTTTTTGGGAGAAACTCAAAAAGCCGTTGGTACCTCGCGATAGAACACGGCCGAAAACGGTATATGATCCATAGAATGGAAATCCATGTCAATTGTAGGAGAGTTTTTGCGCCTAATGCGAATTTTTAGCGGTTCATAATTATACGAACACCTCAAACAAAGGTTCATTTTTCATTCAAGATTGCAATCGTTTGAGTCCAAATTTTTTGTTGAGTTACAGCAACAAAGTCCGACATATCTGCTACAAACTGAACCCAGTGCAGTTTAAAACGAGGCGTTACTTTTTTCAGAAGGCTCTAAATGCTTTTGAAGTGATTGGGCTCCAAAAACATCCGTTCTTCTGTGATTTACGAGCTCTAATTAGCTTCTACCAAAGCTATGAGATAAAATAAGCTTCTTCGATAGGTATTTTGTTTGACGCTTGGAAAATCTTTGCGTTTTCGTGCCGTTTTTCAACCAAGTTCCAACCTTACCACAGAGTTAGCACGATTTCGAGCCTTAAAACTCAGCTTCTCTCTTGCGCAAACATTTGATATGAAGCAGCTGCATTGCTTTCATGATAATGTTTCTGTGCCAAAGTTTTTGGGTTTTTTCTAGAACTGATCTTGCGGCTGTGGAGCTACAAACCAAATAAAGGTGTGATTGCAATAGTAAAAACAGTATTTCTGGTGAAATAACGTCTGCGTGACCAAAAAAACGCTCAACGCTGCTGATTTTTTCTAGCCAAATATAAAGTCTTGTGAACTTCTGCATATTATATGCTTACTACATTGTACGGCTTCAGAAGCTGAGTTTTGAGGCCCGAAATCGTGCTAATTCTGGGGTAAGTTTGGAACTTGGTTGAAAAACGGCACGAAAACGCAAAGATTTTCAAGCGTCAAACAAAATACCTACCGCAAGAGCTTATTTCATCTCATATCTATGGTAGAAGGCTAATTAGAGCGCGTAAACCACAGAAGAACGGATGTTTTTGGAGAGCAATCACTCCAAAAGCATTTAGAGTTTTTGAAAAAAGTAACGGTCCTCTTTTTAAAATGCACTGGGTTTAGTGTATAGCAGATATGTCAGACTTTGTTACTGTAACTCTACAAAAAATTTGAACTCAAATAATTGCAATCTTGAATGAAAAATGGACCTTTGTTTGAGGTGTTCGTATAATTATGAACCGCTAAAAATTCGGATTGGGCGCAAAAACACTCCTACAGTTGACATCGATTTCCATTCTTATGAATCATATACCGTTTTCGGCTGTGTTCTATCGAGTGGTACCAACGGCTTTTTAAGTTTCTCCCAAAAAGTCCAAAAACTTACAAAATTTTGGGTGTTCATATAATTATGAACCGCACTTTACGTCTTGAAGTTTTTGTACGTGGTCTTTGAGATAAATCCATAGCAACAAAATTCAAAATTATTCTATTTTTCATAAATCAAGAAATGTGCAGAAAACCTAAAAACCTTCCAAAAATTGTTTAATCTGCTAAACCAATATCATGCCACTCCATTCGATAATTCATGAACCGCACCTACGACTCAGCATGAGGTGGCTTTGGCAAGTTTTGGAACGAAGTTTCCGTTAACTTCGCAACGAGAATACGACATCCCCTTGAGCTAGTAAATGGATCACACAGCAATAAAGAAGAATACAAAAGAGTACGAGAACAACATGAAAAACAAGATTAAAAAGATTATTACGTTTGTATCCTTATGGCAGTATGCTGTGTCCCGCGCGCACCATCGCGCGCTTGGAGCAGGGTTGTTGCCGATGTTCAAACTCTTTGGAGGGCTGTAACTAGGTTGGGAGGAAGTGGTTTGGGGAAATTCAAAATCTATTTGTAGGGTTTTGGATGTAGATTAGAGCTATGAAAAAGATTGAAAAGTTTGGGAAGAGAGGAAAGCTTACGACTTTTTAAAGCCATCTCAAGTCACCTGACTGAGAAAAAGGGTTCCCTTAACCCTTGCCGTAAGTTCACATTCTATTTTCATAATTATTCACACATAGCCACTTCTCCTTACCCCTTTCATACATCAATTCATCAATTTTGGTGCCATATCATTTCCTTTTCGCTGTAAACTAGAAACTTGCTAATTTTAGAGAACATTTGAATTCCCGCTCTTGCACGGAGCATAGTGGAGCGGGAAGTTTTGCTTTTTGCAGAGAGTGAGATCGGTAGGGCACTGATGACCACTTGCGTCTTCTCATATAGATGAAAGTGTGGAATAAAAGAGGACAAAAGTGATTGGGGAGGATGAAAACTGGAAAATTTGTTGGGTTGGAGAGCATGAAGTTAGCCTATTACGCTAAGTTCTGATACTCGCTCAATTTTTGAAGATACGTTTTATTACCCTGCGTGATCCGAAAGTTCTTTTCAAAAATTTCCATGTCCTAGACCCCATTTCGCACGATGCGGTTGGAATTGCGTGCACAATGGTAAGCTTACATGTATTTTTTCCCAGACATTGTAGAAGTGACATTTCTTTTGCTTTCATCCTCAAAACGATATCTAGCCTGCTCGTAAGTCACCAATGCCGAGCCGTGGTCGCACACCTTGACTCCCCCCCCCCCCCCCCAACAATCTCACTCCCCCACTAAGTATACGGTAAAAAGACAAATGTTCCTGTTTACGTGTCTCTTGCACGTATTGAAGGTCTCCAGATTTCTTTGCCGAGACAGGAGCAGGGCTCGGCATGAGGTGGCTAGTTGAAAATGCAAAAAACGAAGTCCCTCTTGACTTTTGCGAACTTTTACGAAGTCCCCTTTGACCCTAGACCAGGGCTCGGCACGAGGTGGCGTCCCGAAATTGCAAAAAAGTCCCCTCTGACTTCAATGAAATTACGACATCCGCCACGAGATACTCGAAGACTAAATACATGAAAAGGAACGGAACAAAGCAACAACAAAAAAAACGAAAAAGAATCATCGAACACACGCGATGATATTCATATCCTCCGGATTGGCGGCATGATGTATCCATCGTGCAGCAATACGCGCCTAGAGCAGCTTTTCCGCCGGCATTCAAAATTTTCAAGGGGCTATAACTAAGCGGCGAGAGGGGGGTTTGAGGCGGTTTAGAAACCAGTTTGTAGGGTTTGGGATGTAGATGAAAAGTATGTAAAGAAAGTAGAAAAATTATGTGAGTGAGGAAAAATTTATGACTTTTTCTTCCCTAGGCCACCTCAGGTGGCTATCCAGGTGGCTTCAAAGCCACCTAACTCCGAAAAAAGTTGAGCACGCCTTTAGTTCACATAATTTTTTCATAAATTTTCATACTTAGTTCTAACTATCCATTGCCCATCTACACACCTATTTTGGTGCCATTTCATCATCACTTCGTTGTAAACAAACCCTTTGTTTATTTGCTGGTGGCATGCCGGCAGCATGCCGGTTGCAAATCGAAAGACAACGTTATGCTCTTCCGCAAAAACGATATCCTCTTTGCTTTTTCCCCAAAAACGATATCGAGCTTGCTTGCTAAGCCACCTTTGCCGTGCCCTGGACAGGAGCTGGCTGAACTTTCTTTTCAGGGCATGGAAGGCTACAGAGAACAAGTCAACATGCTCATGGATCATTCCGCCTATTTTGCTAAGAAAGTGAAGGAAACTGAAGGCTTTGAGTTGATAATGGAGGTTTGGCTAGAAACATTCTTCAAGTATTACGAGACTAAAAGTTGTAATTTTAGCCGGAGTTCCTGAACGTGTGCTTCTACTATGTTCCAAAGAAACTGCGAAATCTTAGTAAAGAGGAGAAGTATAAAGCATTGGATAAGGTACCAAGAAACTATACTTACTATTGCTAGAAAAACTAAACCTGCGATTTCAATTTCAGATTGCTCCTGCAATCAAAGGGGAAATGATGAAGCGTGGTTGGACAATGGTGGCTTATCAACCAGAAAAAGATCGTGCAAAGTTCTTTCGCCTGATTATATCAAACCAAGCTATCAGACGCGAGGACCTTGACTTCTTAATGAAAGAAATTGCTTTAATTGGAGAATCCCTCTAAAAGTACTAGTGCCAAAATTCATGCAAATTTGATTCCCTCTTAAAAAATACTTGTGACCAATCGTCTAATCTTGCCTACTCGTAGTAACCCGTACTTGTACTCACTACTTACCTACTCACGCCTGTAACACACAGAATATCTCAAATAAAACTCTCAGACAAACTTTGTTTGGCTCCAATCAGCTTCTAAGCTTTTTAAGCACCACCTAACCTCTCAAGGGTTCACTAAAAGTAGGGCCAGAGACTTTATCCCAGGTACTGAATAACTCAAAGGCAGCGAATCAAATTAAAATAAAATATCGCTAACTTTTCATGGAACAAAGTCAAACTTGACCTAATAGCCCGCGTCTTCAAATTTAACAAGGCTCTCCCGGAGTTTTTTTTTCATTATATAGCTTCTGTCGGTCATTATCCGTGCTTACCAGTTATCAGTCTCTGTAGAACTCTCCCCTCTTCCAATATTGTGGCGATGAAGCTGTCACAGTATTTGGCGATCATTTTCAGCCGTGATAGCACGTCACATTGCATAAGCGGCTGCGAAGTGATCGAGTTTCCACTTCCTTGCCAAATGCGGTCGTGGGCGATCTCATTGCCCTCACGGATGATTTCCGTTTCAGAGATCTTAGCGTATTATTATTCCATGGGCCAAGCAGCTCAAATTAATTAGCAGTATTATGATGTTGTTCATTAGTTGATCTCCTGTTGTTGACTGACAGTGAAAGTGAGTTAGTGAGATAAAACGAAGATGACGTCACAACTAAAGGCATACCAAACTATTCCGGGAGTAACAACCTCAAAAAGTATGCTTTTAGAAGCCGGATCTCTGTTTCATCAAGAGCGTCGTAAAGTGTTTTAGCGGGGTCCACGTCTGCTAGTTTGCGATGAAAACGGTAACATTTCGTAGACATCTTTTTATAAGCGAATTTTACTTAAAGGTCTGATATTTTCTTTAACAAGTCGTTCTTTTAATGTACGAAAAGTCAGGAAATTAATTCAAATTTCTCACTTGAACTTGATCCGGGACTCTGACAAGAAGTAATAGTGGTGATGAGAGTTGTTATTCACTAGGTAATGTTCTTGTTAATCATTAGGTAATTAACTGCGTACAGAGTTTATTGGGTTTTTTAAGGTGTAACAGGATTTTAATGAAGGTCACCATCGGACATATACATATTGCAGTATAACAGCCCTACTCAAGAATAAGTTAGTGCTGCCAATGGAGGCACACGATCTTCAGATCTGGCTTAGTGCACCTAAGCCAGTGATTTATTTTGTTAGAGGTTGGTTTGAAAAACGATGGCTTACTCTACGTGGATGGGCCCCAACAAATGGTGATTCAATGCATCTTGCACATCAAGAATTATCCTATTCGATATCATCTACTTCCGCGTTTTCACACATATCTGTTGCTCTTTAGCTGCTATTCGCGTCATGCCAAACATCTATAAATGGGCAAAACTTTTTCATGTCTCTTCTGCCGCGTGCATTTCAGCATATATCCATCAGATGTCAAGTGAAGCACCGACAGTAAAATTCAAGAAACTATAGCATAACCTCAACAATGATAGCTATAATCAAGCTTTCTACTTGTCCAGAATAAAACGTAAAAGCAATCGAGTAAGATTGACTTCATCGGAAAATCTAAACGATATAAAGAGATCAATTAAATTCGGTGAAATTACTAACATTCAGATTTCTCTAGCGTTGGGTTTCGAAAAATTCAGTTTGCGGATTAATGAGTATTCAGACGTTTCAAAATCAGCTACAACTTTGGCTGGCACCAACAGTCAATTGAAAGATATGAAAAGAATACGTTAGAAAGCTTGTTTGATTCAGAATTCAGAAAAAAAAGGAAGAGATGGGGAACAGGCCTGAGACTAAGGAGCATTGCCCCAACTTTGCCATAATCGAAATGTTTGGTGTAAACTACATTGACAATGAGATGTCAAGGGTCGGGCATACATCACGCGATTTTATATCCTCGCAATTCCTCCAACAGGATAATTGCATGCTGATTATCTTGATGTCGGCTGTGTTAGTCATTCACGTTTAGTCGTATCGGAAAACTATCACGAATGCAAGACGATCTGCATGCAATGAATTTGTAGCAGTTGTCTTGTCGGGTGAATCGCGAGGCGATGAAATCGCTTCATGTATGCCTGGTCCTTCAAATGCCAAGTTCTAACTTGGCAGTGAGATTGAAACAACTAATAAGATTTCAACAATGAACTTGATAAGCAACTGGTCGTCATATAGGTCAGCAAAAGTTATTTTTAAGCAGACTGAGGGTTGTTTAAGTCGCTTCATTGTTGTGTGAAAGCAAGCAGCCACAAGTTTTTAGGTTGACCAAATGTTCAAAATTACCCGCAAAATGAAAGAATCTTGACTATTGTCTATTGCAGCAATGGCGTTAACAAATAGCAAAAATTCGTACGATTTATTAGGTTAACAGTCAAAGCAGGAAACAACATCTATTTTTGTCGGATAGCGCGAATGTAGATCAAAATTAGGTTTCTTTGCAGTTTTTCTTCTTGCAGTGGTAACTTTTTCTACTAAAAACACCTATTAAAAATGAGCCACTTTACTGATGTACTGGTTTTGGAGTTGCCTAGCATTAATTTTCTGAAAATCAAATTCATACTATGCTTTTCCCGAACTGATCATGCCGTCCATGCAACCGCTTTCCGATCTCAATTCTTGCTTTTGATACTTCAAAAAAAAACAACAATTTACCAGGAAGTCATAGCGGTCGAAAAAAAACTGTAAAATGCTTCTTCGCACGAACTAATGGATCATAGTTTCGAGTCATGGCTAAATCTGTCATCCTACTAACCATGTAAACGATATCTTCAAATACTTGGCATGAAAATGGTTGGGTTGAATAGCCTCATATGTTTTTTCACAGCTGTACTGCAAAATAGAGCTAAGTTCCAACCTTTATTCATCACTTGGCTTAGCACTGGACAAATTTATCTTTTGCAACAGTAGTTTCTAAAAGGTCCATTGAGCATGAGTCGCATTCTCATACCTGGAAAAGCTTTAGCTTATTTTCTTTTTAAGAGTCTTTTGCTCCGATTTCGCATCTGGAAATGTGGGGGCCCTTTCCGTTATTTCCTTTTTCTGCTTTCAGCGGCAAACGTCAACCTACGTATTTGTGAAAAACTTTTTCTGTCTACTCGACCACTATGAGAGGAGAAAACTCGTACCTTAAATAGGGCAACTATAGGACCTCATTTTTCAGAACGAAGAAATAATGATACGTGTCCAAAGAATGTCCTGTGAGCAACTAATCATTTTGTAAAGGGTAAGCTTGAAAAAATGAGCACTTTCAATCAAGAAATTCACAAGACAACATTGCTGATCTGAGTAAGCATTAAGCGCGTATGATTTGTATCTACTCTAGTCAGACAATAATCCAGTTTCCATCTGGTTAAAAATACATCAAACTAATGTCAATTATACAGAGAGAACACTTGACTCGATTGATGATTTGACGAATTATCTTTGCAAGGTTACTTAACTTTGCTTCTCCAATTATTTCCTGCCTTTTGAATGGATTTTCTGACAACTAAAAGTGAACGTTTGCCTATTTTTGAGTTCTGAGCAATGTCTGAGATTTACTTTGAACTTGTCATCAGGCTGATTGGATAGCTGATTCTTTCGTGAGCTGTGCACAAAGTGCTTTTTCGCTGTACAATATGATTGTCTCATATTCATGGAAAGAAATCTACATCTTTCATGCAAAATTAAGAATTTAATTATAATTCAAATTCACAAATTAAGATAAATTTATCCCGTCAAAAAATCATTGCATTCATGACCTACACAACCATTTCAAAAAATTGTGTAAGTGGCAAATCTAATTGTTATCTGGATCCAATCGACTAATCGAAATAACAGAATCAGTGCAGGCTTTTAGGGCTGCCTTTTCAAAAGGACCCTTCCCCCATGTAGATTGCGAGTAATCACCTAAATCTCTTTGTTAAAATAAATTAGGTCATCCCGAAAGTTCTTTTGCACAATTTTCAAAAATTTAACTTCTGATTTTTCTAACCGATTTTAGTGCTTCCATTTCTATATGAGAAAGTAACTCATGCTCTTTTCAATAACTTCTTAGCTGTTACTAACGATCATCTATTGCATAGATAGGAGCGATAGAAAAAAATTAGTCAAAATTCGAATTTGTATAGGGTCATAAAAAACCTGAGATTTGCATTAAAAATCTGTGCGGTTGGTATTATAGCTTCTGTTACCTGCTTTTTCTAACTGTGCAAAGCTTGTGCTGATTGAACATTTCTATGAAACGCTATGATTTTCGAGCAAGGAATACAAAAAGGCAATTTTAATTTATTTTGGCATTTTTCTCATGAATCATAACTATTGATAGAGTCGCTCAATCAGCACAAGATGTGCACAGTTAGAAAAAGCAGGTAGCAGAAACTATAATACCAACCGCTCAGACTAATGCAAGTCTCAGATTTTTTATGACCTTACACAGAAAATTCGAATGTTGACTAATTTTCTTGTACCGCTCTTATCTATGCAATAGATGACTATTAGTATATTCAGAGACATTTTGACGCTAAGACATTTTTGTGAAGGGCATGATTTACTCTATCATATAAAAATAGAAACAGTCAAAGCGGTTGGAAATATCAGAAGTTATGAATTTTTGAAAATTATGTGAAAGAACTTTCGGGACGACCTAGTATTTCTTCCTGCTGCTAGCACTGCCCTCTGGAGAAAAGGTCGAGTTTCAATCCTGATTTTGCATTTTACCTTGAAAGATTTAGAACTTTGAAATAGCTATTTTTGTGCGGCTTGTGGCAACACGATATAAAATAGCGGTTACATAACTACTATCAAAGAATGTAGTCCTTCAATGTGGGGGTTTTTATTAAAAAGAATATTCTGCTCTCCGGCCTTTGGTGACTCGCTCGTGGGAGCTACTGGTACAAATAAATATGTCATGCAGAATTTAGCTATTATGGCCGTTCATGTTTTATCTCAAGCTATCTTCAAAAATGTAACGTCCTATACTATGCAATTCCTCGTTTTTCGTGCTCTGAGCTGTTTTCTACGAGTAGATTTCAGTATGGCAAAATTAGAAAAAAGTTTGAACGCTCTCATCCGAAAATGATGCCTATCATTTCAGCTCGTCGTCATTTCCTTCTTCATCTTTCCAATCCATTTGATGGAGGCGTAACGGAGCTTTGCTGCACTATCCGAGTAGCAAGAAGTACCATAACTGGCCCAAGAGATCAAATTCCGCGTTTCGTCATCGAGAGAGGGTGGAGACACCTCCGCAACCTCATTCATTCATTCATATATAGCGTCTTGACCAAACTCGTCGTCAGTCGCTCCACCCCGGAATGGCCTTTCGAGCTGCCAGCCTTGGCCTTCTGATTGCCTGTGGTTAGTATGAATACAATTCTATGAAAAATCATTCTTCATGTGATTGAGGCGGAGGGTGGGGGGGGGGGGGGGGGAGTGAGAGAAATTTCGCACCACTTTGATTTTGTAGGCCTTCCCAGCTCAAGATTACACCTAGTTCACGCCTACTTCACACTTCTTGTTTCTCCAGCACATCCGAGATAACGCACAATTAAGCGATGACCAAAAATCGCAAGCTCTTGCACCAAAGTTTCTAAAATTCCATAAACTCTCCCCATTCAAAATTATTCTGGAACTGATATATTGAAGAGAGTAACTCGTCAGCTTTCTGGAATTGCCCGCACGCAGATTATTGTTGACAAATTTTTGTGATACGCGTTGTTGCGAAAACACTTTGTCTGTACTTTAAATTCGGAGGTTGACATTGGCAAAACGCTCAGGAACAATAGTTCTTCTCTAATTTTGGACCTAATCTTCTTACACAAAAAAATCGCCCCGAACTACGTCTCCAAAAAGCCATAAATCTCGAAATTTTTTTGTACGACACCTCGGTATCGTCAAAGATTTCCAGCGCAAACAGTACGCTTGAAAAATAGATAAGCTACCTACATAGGAGGAAATCCATTGTAATGGAACCTTCAAACATTTCCAATATTTTTTTATAATGTTTTGTTACAAGAATTCTGTGGGACGACCTAACCTAAAAAAGTTATTTGAATCTTTATTTAAGTGAATGAATCCCCGTCGTTTATGTTCTTGGCTATGGTCTTGGAAAATCAGAAGCGTTTTGAGCATCATAGAGGAGTTATAAGAAATTTATCACAGTGCTGGAGCCACTGACACCGCGGCTACAAAACGTGGTTGAAAATATCTCTAGTTTACGACTACAATCTGCTATTATATGTTCTCTGCTCCACCGGCTCAGGGGATTTGATTGAAAGTTATTATAAATATTTGCTACGCTCGTCATCAGTGCATTACATAATCATTACAAATTATTCATTCAGTTTTCACACTATAGATGTGATTTCTAAAGTCATGGTAGTATTGTTTGCAGTTAATGGAGCCACTGCGCAATGTGGGTGCTGCCTTGATTTATTCTGTGTTCTAAACGATGTGTACATAGTGTGAACGTTTGAAAGAAGTTATAAAGCTTTAAAAAGCCAATTAGGTAATTTCATTTTTGAATTTTTTGATCTGCTAACATTTCACAGTAAAGTGACCGAAGATTGCTAAGTGTCATTCAATTCAGCTTCCTGGCCTTTTTCTGATAGCTACCTTTCGTTCTGAATATACCTTTGCATTTATTCTCTAGCATTCGAGAACCCTCGCCGGTCTCGAGCTTTTGAAAGTGATCTAGTAGTCAAATGCTGCAAATCGTCTCTACTTGTAGACAGTTGAATTTCTTTTCGAAATCATTCTAGCCTTATGGTCACAAATGATATTTCTCGCATAGCCGCTAATGCAACCACTCCGACCTCTAGACGAATGTGTTTTTCAAAAGCAATATTTTGCAATGTACATCGATTCTTAGTGAGCACCTACCTCTATATCTTTTATACTTCGTTTTATTTAATCTAGTGTTAACGGCAATATTCGTTCAAAGCAAGTATCTTGCGAAAGTTCCCATTTATTTGTTAGAAGTTGATCCAACAAGATTTCAAAAGGAGAAGGAAGCAACTGAGACCAATTTGGCGTCATGCTCAACAACTACTACTTGTTGTTATCTTCAAGTACACAAGAACTGACCCTCAGTTATTGGTGCTCTTGTTTTTATTACTTTTGGTGAAGTTGCTCGGTAATAGCCCAAAGCTGGTTCAATTAGTTTTTTACAATGCTAAGTGCAAAATGCGGTATGTCGTTAACCACAGAAATAAGCTTTTCTTGATTGTCGATGAAAGTTGGATAACTGAGGAAAGCACCGTTTGACTTATTGTTTGTGAGATATGATGTGAGCGTCCTTCATTGCTTTGATTCAAGAACTCTATCAAAGCCAAAAGATTGGACTAAAGCTAGAAGTTTGGGAATATATGTGATTTTTTTGAGAGGATGACTGACGTCGATTCTTTTTTTTACTTAAATCTTTTTTATCTCAGTAATGTGCTCAAGAGAGCCGCCAGTATGTTTTTGCAGAATACATAGTTTTGTCTTTTCAAGATAATCGATTCTGAATAAGTCGAACAAGTTGGAAGGAGGCTAATCACTAAATTTGGTGCGAATGAAATTTTAAAATGTTGCGTTGTTACAAATTGATGTCCGTTTATCTAGGCCTAATTTTCGAACCATTTTTTCATCAAACTTCTGTTTCGACATAGATTTGCATATCACTGGAACTTTCTTTATGTATTTTCTAACGGTGTTACAAATAATCCTCTTTCCTCATTTGTGAGAATTTCATCAGCATTTTGCCCACACTCACTCCAAATCGAAATTTCTTTCTTCCACTTTTTTGGCCACATTTCAAGTGCAGATGACTGGATTCTTTTGAAAACGCAGCTACTGTATGGGATAGATACTGTTTACCCATTGCATGCTTAAATGTAATTTTTAGAAAATTATTTGGAGTGAGAATTGGCGCCCCAAAATAAATACTCGTTTCTGACATTCTATGGGTCAAAAATTTCATCTGATTGAGGCAATCGCCAAAGCTTCGCTCACTGCAAGCTTGGAAGGACATCTTGCGTACAGTTTTGCAGAAAAACTTAGCTGTAAGTACATAATTTTCATATTTTCACACTTTCGGACAATCACGCCATCCAAAAATAAGCTTAAAAGTGAACAATTTGGATTTTTATCCTTTCTTTCCAAAGAACTCTTCCGCTGAGGTCTTTTTATACTCACATATACTAATGGCTCGAGACTGCAAAAAAAGCTGATTACCAGTTATGACAACAGAACTTAGGAAGCTATGGTTTCTCAAAAACTAGTTGAAAAAACTTTTGGTTTGATGCATGGTTCCGTCATTTGCGGTATCAGTACGAGCAAGTGCACGCTAGGCTACGAAACGTTTACTGCATCTGAAGGTTTTGACTACATTCGAAAATATAAAGACTAGGCAACGTTATAGCTAGTCAAGTTGAAACTTTGCAAAGCGAACATTATTTCTGCACAAATTAACATTTCTTGTACTTGCTATCTGAGTTAGTGAAAGCAGTGGATGCGATATGGGCCGGGCATACTTCACGCGATTTCAGTCGTGACGTCGCGAACCGAACTGCACATGCACTGCATTGCACACTGCAGTGCACAACTACACATACTTCACGCACATGCATAGTGTGTATAACTTACGTAAACTGATGAAATGCCCTATCTTTCCTACAATAATGTGCTTACAATGAGTTGTGGACAATTGGAATATTGCCAAATCGCGTGAAGCATGCTCGGCCTCACCGCGTGTCGCCGGCGTGTCCATGGCATTCTAGCAAACGGCGGCATGCTAACCCGCAAAAACGATATCCTTTCTGCTTTCAGCCCAAAAACGATATCCAGCTTGACCCGGTGCCAGCTGTGCTGAGCCCTGGTTTCATAACATGCTCACTGCCTTAAGCATTGAGGCAGTGAGCATGTTATAAAAGCTACAGCACTTCTTTCTGCACTATATCTACAAATCTATCAGAAAATTTCTATTAAAGAAACTTTTCATCCATAAAAAACCGTGCCAATTCTCTTTTTAATGCCAATGAAAGAGAATTGTCATCTCTGCCAATTCTCTCCAATCCATTTCTGATACATACAAAATCTTTGCAAGCCTAATGTAGTCAACTTCACGTTGTTCCTGGATTTTGTTAGATCTTCAGGTTTTTACTAAAAACTTTGAGCTTCATTATACCGGGTGTCCCAAAAGTAAGTACACACTTTTCAATCGTTAATATCTCTCTTCCTATTGTGTCTTTTACCGCCATTCAACTACTATTCTATAGAGGAGGCTTCAACTTAGATCTATCATATCGATCGAATCACGTTCGCTCTTCGTTTCTGTAGGATTACGGTAAGAACTTCCAGCATGTGGAACCGTTGTTAAGTATGCCATCTGACAAAATTTTTTTCAAAAAATCTGAAAAATCGTGTGCTAGGGTTTTCGCACACGCTGATTCCATTACACAAAATCTTACGAGTGTTTTCAGCTTTTTTGACGGTGTAATCACATTTCTGACAGATACTGGGAGTTCGGTTATTACGGTTTACTTGGGATAACTTTGAAAAGAAGCATCACAGTAAAGTGGAAATTTCATATTCGAAATCAGCAGATTCCATTACCCTAGTATAAGAGTTTTTGGCTTGCTTGGTTTCGTTCCGAAGCAGAATATGGCTTTCAGTGGCCTAAAATCCTTGTCGAGGTTCCTACAGTAATCTTACAGTGACGACGAGCGATCGGTGATTCGCTCAATGCTGGAAATCTAAGTTGAAGCCTCCTCTATAGAATAGTGGTTAAATGGCGGAAAAAGACACAATGGGAAGATAGATATTAACGATTGAAAAGTGTGTACGTACTTTTGGGACACCCTGTATTTTAACATGCTCGTAAACTCCGTTCTGTCCACTGCTATACTTCACAAGTCCATCATTTCCTGATTCTTTGTAGTTCTAGCTGAACAATATGAGCCAAGATATTGTTTACGCTTTCCGTCTTCATTCTTACTGTGCTAAGATGTCTGCCGCCTAGCCCATTATCTTTTGTGGTTCTTGCGCACCCTCAAGCCATTCTACTACTTACTGTATGAACAACTAATCACTTCTCCCGCACAAGATCATATGCAACACCGCTCGAAGTTTCTGAGATAACGACGCAAAGTCGCTCGATTCATATGATATAACCGTAGCGTGGCCATATTTCGCTTGAGAGTGGATGAGTTCTTGATTCAAGGACACCGTTCGACTCAGCTCGGTGCGGCGCATTTTCTGATATAGAATTGCCGGACTGGAACACAATAGGAGGTCTGATTCCATTTCAGATTTCTTACGGCAGGTTCCCAATGGATGCAATGAATAAGCACACCGAGTAAATTACCGCAAGGAATCTGAAACGATTCGTGGAATTTGGCCTCCTACTATGTCCAAGCGGGCACTTCTATATATCAGAAGATGCGCCGTACCGAGTTGAGTCGAATGGTACTTTTGGATCAAGCATTTGTCCACTCTGAAAGGAGATATGGCAACGAAACGATGATGTCACTGAATCGGGCGTCGTTTTTTTCAAAAAGTACGGGCGGTATTGTATATTTTCGTCCTGCAGAGCATTTCTTTCTCTAAACAATTAATATAGGGTATCAAACTGCTGTTCTTACTTATCCACTTGTTATCGTATACTCTAAAAAAAGCGATCGCCGGACTCTCAAAACCATAGCGACAGCAAATATTCGAAACAAACCCAAAAATTTCCTGTTCATGTCTTCCTTCACACCTTTGCTTTGTCTCACAATAACTTCCTTTCACCCGTGCCCTGGATGTGAAATAGCATACAAAGTCTAATCTTTTGCATGCAGCATATAAAGACTTACCCTTTCTCTTCTACCCGCTCCTGCTTCAGCTTACCTTTTATATCCCCTGCTATTTACTCCCATTACCGTCACCTCATCCATGGGGCTGCATCCGCAAGGGCTCCAATGGGATATTATATTTTACTTCTTACAACCTCGATTCAAAACACGCTACTTTTCCATAAAGAACCATACTGCTATACTCATGCGAAGCTTTCGGAGATAGCTCGATGGAAGTCTATTTCGCTGCAGTAGGCGAAGAAAGTCAAATACGTAGAAGAAGGCGAATCGTCACGGAATTGCCTTGGAATTCTTCATTCTCTCATCTAAAGTAAAACAATTCTATCCCTCTCTGTCTTTATTTGAATTCTCATGAGCCTCACTTAAACTTGCAAGCAAGTTTTTAATATGCTGGTTTGCTGGGGGGAAACAGCTTCACGCTTTTTTACATTGGGCATCCTCTTACTTCCAACCTCTTAGAAGCTAAAGAGCTCAACCAAAAATCTTTTGACTCTTCTGACGTAATGAGGACTGTGAAGAGACGGGAATCTTTTGGAACACGACTGTTCTCAAATTTTCTCTCATTCGCCATAAGCTGGTGCTGCTTATGTCGAATTTGGATCAGTCGCTCAAAGTGGCGAGGAAGAGCAATTTATAGTGCAAAAGACACTAATGAAATGATGTTAGAAAACTATAAATGAAACCCTACAAACTCCGGAAGGTTTTCTCATTAGTCACTTCTATTTCAGTGTCGTTGGTTGCAGCACAGGATATCATGACGTGTATGTTTTGCGAAGTGGTCACGGAGGAACTTGGAAAAGAAGCTAGTGCTCTCGGCACAATACAGGGCATGTTTAGGCGAGTCGTTTCTTTGCTTTCGGCTGATAATGCGTTATTTCTACAATTTCTAGACGTTGTAGTCGAATGGGCCTGGTGAAACCAGTGTGTGACCGATTTATCGCCGATTACGCAAAGCGAATCTTCGCTCTTGCACGAGGAGGCGTGCCAACTCCCCTCATTTGTGAAGAGTTGAATCTGTGCGGCAACCGACGGTAACATCATAGTCGAAGGCGTAGAAATGTCAGAAGTTTATTTGTAATAAAGTTTTTCAGCAGTAATTCTAAAAACCCGCTATAAACAACTGAAAAACGCAAAAATTAGCTACAGTATAGAACAATAGAATGTGCAGCAAAATTCCCGGAATTTCGCGGATTTTCAGGAATTCCGCCACCCACATTCCTGGAAGCTTTGCAGTTTTTTAAGCAATATCGTATCTGATTTCCAACTTTGTTCAGAGGTCAGATTTGTTCTGTCAGTTGCAGTCCATAAAAAAGTAATGACTTTAGTGCAAGTTTTTCGTTCTGTAATGTCAGTAATGCATCTCGAGATTGATAAAACTCAAAAAATTATGATCGCTCGAGGTATGCGAGGTATGTAGTATGCCCAAGAGTAGTAGTCCTTGTCCTGAATATTTCGCTGTCAGTCAGTGTCTTGATAAAGCTCCCGAACCAGTCTCAAGTTTGGAATAGAGTTAAAAAAGTATTTGGTACATCCCAAAGGTGAAGGGAAACAAATACTAAGAGCTGCTGGAGAGTATTATTGAAAGATGCAGTTGTTTCTAAGGATCCTGCTGCATCTTGATAACACAATTTTAAATTGTACTGTATAGTTTGATTAAGCCTTGAAATATAGCTCAAGAAGGATTACCGAGTTCTTGAAGAAGTATTGGAACTTTGAACCCAATTGCACAGACCCATTTTATCGTAAGTTGATTAATTAGATTAATTGAAAGACATGTTGAAAAGAGGTCAAGTGTGTATTTGATCGAGATTGCCCAGCTACATATTATATGACTGCTACAACCACCATAAATGATTTGTCAATGACTATCAATACAAAATGAGGAATTCTGTGGCTGAAGATCCTAAAAAATCTTACTGAATTCACATTTCAACTTTTCTGAAGGTTGATTGAGTATTAATCTGGTAAGATCTGTGACCCATAGACTTATTCTATCAAAAACAATATAATGCACATAGAACTGACAGTTGACGAAATTAGTATTTATGGAACTGAATTTGCGAATGTCTCAAAAAGCAACTGGGCCATAAAATCCATATCTACGACCTAATCGCACCAGCATATAAAGATCGAAGTGCAAATTTTGCTTAAAAAGGATATAAACTGTTGCTGTAGTCAACATAAATCTTATACCGATTATGGCAGATCTAAGACGATTCCAGTTGTCGATAACTTGTTCTCGGATTGCATATCACCGGTGTTTCTGTGGAACGCATCGTCGCTCTCGACGTTCCGTTCCAAGCCGATCTTTTGTTATCTCGCAACTACACTGCTTCTTACGCAACGACAATCTTCTTTTCATACTACAGTAGCAGTAAACGAACATTTTGTCAGTACTACTATATTCAGCAATAGTTTCAATTATTCAATCATTCTACATCCATATGCAACCGCTTTAAGTATTGCTACTATTCCAGCTAATAACCGCTCAGAGCATTAAGGCTTCGTAGCGAAGCTCAAGAAGTAAAAAAAAAACAACAGTACGATAGTATCGTACACTCAAAAGATTACCATTTGTCCGAAATACAGTCTAGTTCAGGTCATATAACGCATCACATAAATTTTCTCTAAAAAAGAGGTTGTCTGCTCACATGTGTAAAAATATACTTAGCTCTTACCTCTCTTTAGCAGCCTCGGAGCCAAATTTTTGGTAGGACTTTGCGATAAATACATTTGTCGAAAATTGTCTTTGCCATGAAGAGGAGCTATTTCTCCTACATAGAACATCTTGCAAAGCTCACTTGTCATCATGATCCTAACACAGAAATTTCTGCGATGAGAAAATAAAAGCGGCTGCTTGCCTTGTCTCAACTCCAGCAGATCAACTCGGAAGATGATTTCGCTTTGGGGGTTAAAATTACCTTTTTTGGATTACGATGAGCACTCAAAGGGGGTAAGGAAGCATATTCAATAAGAATATGTTCCCAGAATGGAACATTATATTTTGTGATTAACACATTCACGACAATACGACCCACCGGTGGGTCGTAAGTTTGACAAAGCGAAAAAGGCTCTGGTCCGAAACGGCAGTAATCGAAAAATCGGCCTCGTCGTGAATGTGTTAAAAACGCCTAATATATTCAACTTTGATATCTGACAATCATTTATTGTTTATTTTCTTATCGGTTTCCTAAATTTTCTGCGATTACTTATTTGCCAGATCTGAATAAGGTATATGTGCGAAATTTGCACCGCTATTAGAAAAACCCACAGAGAAACATGAGGTCAAGGTTATATCTTATAATGCTCTAATCAAACTTTACTAAAGACGTTTTCCAGAAATCAAAAAACCCTGAATGGTGGAATTAGCAACTTAACACTACTGGTTTTCGAAAAAAGCAATTGGTTTCTATATTTTCATATTTTGCTCTGCATTCAACTGAACTCAAACCCTTTCTGATCCATTCCATGCTGACTTGTAGAGTACAATTTCTTCTAAGCAAAAAACCTAGTTTCCACGAAGTCTGAAAATGTATTCTCGAATCTGCATATGGGCAAAGGCCTCATGTTCAAAATAAATTTCGAGAACACAGAAACGATAAACTTCTTACATAAGAAGCAATTACCTACTTGGATATTTTCTGACATGTCTCAGACGCAGCAAGAAGGGCCATGTTTTTGAGCTTTTTCTTTTAAAAATTTACAAATTCCCTTCTGATCAACCTTCAAGATTTCGCATACGGTGTTAGAAGTAAATGCTCTTCTTTACTGATTTCAATGCAAAATAAAAGAATTTGAAAGAGATGTCGCATGAACTTGTAGAGTTGAGCCCGCGTATGGGGTACACTGCAGCTGATTAGAGAATTTGAGATTTTTTCGTGAGATGAAACAGCCAAAATCTGATTTGACTAAAGCATTACAATGTTAGTGGTTGGTGAAAACAGATGCAGGTCTCTGCTCCTCCGTAAAGCCCGTCTTGTATACTTTCTGCACTTGCAGAAGCACGCGCCAATTATTTTGGCTCACCCTACGTGGAGCCTCTTTCATCAAACACTTTATTCTGCATTGTTCCTGCATTGTAAAGAGACTTTGAACTCCATATCCACACTGTCTAACTGCAAGCCACAATCTCGCTTCCCTTGCATGTTGCGAAAGGAAATCCCTAACTGTTAGCCGCAAAGATAGCAAACAATTGTCTGACAATGAGGGAGATGACCAAATCAGGGAAAGCAAGTTGCATAATCCGATTTCGATGACCACGGCAGTGTTTCACCTTGCCCAGACAGGTGTCGCGATCTGCTTTTGTCCGCTATTCTTTCCGATTTCAGGTTCTTCCCTAGGGCGAGAGTCGTTACGCAACGACGTTGCCCGTTATGTCTTCATTCTTATCTTGCTTTCTAGTTTTCGACTACATAAAGCCGATTTCGCCTGACCACAGCAGAATTTTCAGAATGCGGTTACTGATGTGTAGTTTATTATTGCCGCTGGTCACAGCATCAGAAGCTCCACCGGTATCGAAAGGTTTACAGCCGGAAGACCTCACAGCATCGGAAGCTCCACCGGTATCGAAAGGTTTACAACCGGAAGACCACGATCTACTAACAGCGGGGACATCAACACATGCCACAGTGAAGGTAACGATCCTTTGATTTTTGTTCATTTCTTCTAAATCGATGATCAAGGAAAATATTAGAAACTGAAGATACGGTAGGATGCGACAAGTTTTCTCGAAAAATTCTTTCTGAAGCCCACAAACATGCAAACAGCAAAGAATTTGGTGTTAATCTAGTGAAATGTTGACTATTTAGGCCCGTGCCTTGGGGACCCTTCAAAATGAAGTCAGCGATCTCCCGGTAGTTTCTGGCAAAACACTGAATGATGACTACAGTGACTTTGCAGACGAACCAGTGAGGAATGGTGGAGGTAAACCTGCTTTATCGTAAATTCTGACAGTTACATATTGTTATAATAATCTCAACGAGAACTGAATATAATACATTTCTCTTGGGACTTTGTATCCTACTTATTGCGCGTGGTACAAAATTTACCCGAGACAGGCAGTAAAAGGCGAAAATCTCTAATTTTTCGTTGGTTTACGCTATCTGAGGTGGACTTTTCTGGAGCCATGTACAAAGCAGTCCCGTTCACTAATCTACAAAAAATTTTAACTACAATATGTGCCCTCAACTATTTTTCCAGCAAATCAAATGAAGTGACTTCCGTTCAAATGCAACGGAAATAAATAATGACTGAAAATACTTTATTGATTCGAAATCAACGCAACCTGGAGTGCTGATTTTTGTATGAAATCCAGTAAGTGGGAGGACATTTCACTCATTCAAGAAATTTCGCTCCTCAGCGACGGAAGTTTCTTGGAGAGTATAAATTTTCCTAAATTTGCAACTCATCTCTACGCAGTTACAAAATTAACTCATTACAAAAAACATGTTACAATTGTTTATTCGAATACATGCTCAAAAAAAGTTTTTCAGAAATAATGTTCGACAAAAAGTATCTCAATAACTTTCAAGTTACATAAAAATTAGGCTAACTGATGTGTTTTTCAAAAAAAATTTTATTAGTACGTAATGCGAAAATATTGCGCTAAAAACTCCTCTATTCTACGTTCAAGAAGAATCGCATCAGGGGGCGATATCCATCAAAAGGCCCGAGCATGCTTTACGCAATTTCAGTCGCGACGCGACTTGGCAATATTCCAACTGTCCATAACTCACTGTAAGCACATTTCAAATGTACGGAATTTAGGGCATTTTATCGATCCACGTAAGTTATACACACTATACATGTTAGTTTGCTGTTTGGATCTGAAGACTTCTGGCGAATTGCCAAATCGCGTCGCTACTGAAATCGCATGAAGTATGCCCGGCCCTAAAGTGTGATTGAGGCCGGATTCATAAATATTAAGTTTCGTTCAATCTATTTTCTTAGATTCACTACATTGACAAAATGAGAGAAATTTGCTATTAGTGTCACATGATACACAATTTCTGCACATTTTCAGCAAATCATCAACTTAAGATGGTAGAATATGTGCCGATTGCGAAAAAGTACGATATTCCCAGGCCAGAGCCAGAAGACTCCGATGAAGATGATACTTCAAGTAAGTTTGGTTATTTTTCTTGGGTTGAAGATGTTAGCATATACATTTCTTTTCTGAAATCATGTTATTATACTAGATTTTTTTCCATAGTTAAATTCTTAAACAGGCAGACACAATGGTAGAGGGCCACATGGACGGTTTCCGCCAGGTCGAGTAATCATTGGTGCTTTGCCACCGGTGAGTTTAATAACTTTAACTCTGAGACTCTTCTCAGTTAACAGAGGCTTAATCTTTGGTGTGATCCAGTGGATCTCAAAGCCTTTTCTTTTCAGAATAGTTATCAACTACTTCGAAAAGGATACTATTACCAACACTACCCCTACCATATGTTACCAAGGCAGTATCTACTGAGACCTCGTTATGCTTACGCATATCCACCACAGTACCAGAATGCCGTCTACACTTATCATCATCGCTTGCCTTACAAAGGTAAGCTATTGGAAGAAACCGTGCTCTCACACTTCTGCAGTTTCGGGTTATATCTCGAAAAAAAAGAGAATGGCAACGGAAAGTTTTTTTCAGAGCCTGAAGCGGCTGTAAGACCTTGTCTCTGACTGAATATTTTTCTAAGCTGATTCAATGCTTTGGAAAACAAAATTCCTTCTTTTGAAAGCAGAAACATATGACGAGAATGTCTATCAGTAAGAAAAAAAGCAAGCCTAAACTATTTCTAAATTTTAGATCCCTTCAACATTTACCGCAGCGATCCCACTTTTAACCCCTATGCTGCTGCTTATGGAGGAGGATGTGGAGGAGGATCATCCTGTGGTGGTAGTGATACTGATTTTCCAGCTTTTTCTTTTTCAACCGTCATTTAGTAATTTTTTACTCAGGCTGTGGCGGCGGAGGTGGCGCTGGCGCTGGTGGATGTGGTGGTGCTGGATGCGATGGCGGCGGAGGTGGCTATGGTAGCAACGGTATACATTTCTGACTTTACATTTCAAAAATAGAAAAATGATAGTTAACGAGAATTTGTAAAAAAAACATTCAGGCTGCGGTGGTGAGGGTGGTGAAGGACATGAAGAGGAAGATGGTTCTTATGAAGAGGAAAGCGGAGGAGGAAGATCGGGTTTGTGTTTTCAATAGCTTAAATACTAGCAAAATGTGACTGTAAAATTACACTTCCTAACACGTATAATGTTCCGTAAATTGTTCACTTACAAAAGTATTTTGGAAAATTTGAGACTTTGGGCACCATTCCCAGGGCACGGCACGAAGTGGCTTTCCGAAAATGCAAAAAACGAAGTCCTCCTTGACTTACCCCAAATTTTACGAAGTCTCCTTTGACTTTAAACAATGAACGTAAAAAACCTTTAGAAGCGAAACGTTGACTTAAAAAGACGTCGCAAATGTTGTGTCCTTTTGGCCACAGAAACGACACCCCCCTTTGCTTTTTGCCCCAAAAACGATATCCAGCTTGCCTATAAGCCACCTGTGCCCAGCCCTGATCACTCCATAGCGAGCAAGCTAAATTCTACAAGATGTCAAGAATATTCTCACCAAGTTTATTCGAGTAAAGTTTTTAAAGTGAAAATCTACATGAAATTCATAAATTCTAATAACTTTGTTTCCCCTTTTTGTTCAAAGAAACCCTAGAATCTCCAACTTGCTCATGCTTTCCACATTAGATATTTATATGTATAGCTCCTGTATTCTTCTAATAGCTGCAATCTGAGAAATAAAAAGTGCAAAGCCGTGCTCCTACCGAAGCAATGATGGGCTGCCATTCTTCAATGCATCTTTGGAAGTTTTATGAATTTACAGACTTCTACGAATCTAAAACAGTCAATTTGGCATGAAAAACCGGAAAAAACGCTTTTGTATTATGACCTTCTTTTTGTCAAATTTCTAGTCATGAAAATTACAATAAGCGTACAAATGCGATCCAGAGCAAATGCGAAAGAAAGTTGGTTGGCAAGTTTTTTGGATTTTTGAAGAATAAAAACATTTCAATCTGGCCTATAGCTTTGATGGACCAAACTTGTGTTTAAAAGCTTGCTTGGCTTTATCGAGTAACATTTTAGAGTCCTCTAAAATTGCAGAAAATATGAGTTACTAGAAATCGGACGAAAATTGCTGGACGAACCTTTTTTTCCCGATCCGAATTCGATGTCATGATATAAATTTCCCCACACAAAAATTTTGCAAATTGTATGGTAACTTGGAGCTAAAATTCCCGTTTCGATAAGACGTTTTATTGTAACTGAAATGACTGAGTTTGTTCATAGTTCCGAACAATAAGCGCCATTCGACCGTCCCTTCATACAATGATTTCAGTTACGAAAAATCGCTGCTAACTGTTAGATTTGCTGAAATGTTTTTGTGGTTTAGAGAAATAATGACACATCGATGAACTAAAAAAAGTTAGTTTCAAACAAGTAGAGATGTATGTATCCCAAAACTTTGTATGTAATGTCGCTTTTTGGAAAGTTTTGATGTTTTCTTGAAGAATATCAACTTTTGAAAATTGCAAGAAAATGGAACATCTAAATATGTATCACTTAAAAGCTCTTGAAGAGCCCTTTGAAATTATACAGAATTTGTTGGTCAACTCTAATTTTTCATATGACTTCTTTGATTTTGATCTTTGCTTTAGCATTTCATAGCACTGCTCCTGCGCCCCATTTCTTCTTTGGTCCTTTCTTTGTAATGAAGCTCGCGCAACCTTGACTTTTCAGGCATCAAAAAACAACTGTTAGCGCTTCCGACTAATGTTTTACAAATCCTAGACTCTAACTTCTCTAGAAGCGAACTGATTTTGAATTTGAAGATCCAAGGTTTTGACTAATTTGGGTAATTGCATTGACTACAACTCAATCCGATAATAACATATCTAACAATCGCGTTTATGCTAATACAGCCTTTATTTATATTCTTCTTTTCGTAAACCAAGCTAAATTATGATGCTACACTTCGTAATCGTAAACGTCTAGCAAATCGCCTTGTTCTTGGAAATATTCTTCGGATCTCAATCCCCTTAATAGTTAGGAAAATACTTGACTTATTGCTATAGCTTTTTTGAGATTCTATATCATTAAGGGCGGTGTCAGTATCATCGTTTGCCTTTTCAGGTGAAACTGGAATTAATAGAAAGGATCCACTAGAAGATCTGGATTTGGAAGATTTGGAGAAACTTGGAGGTATGTTGATTTGAGAGTCAAAAGTCAAAATAAACGTGCAATTTTACACAAAACCTATTACCATAAAAAGTTTTGCTTTACACTGAAGCAGAATTCGAAACAAAATGAGTAAGAGTAATGGCGGCCCCTGCATTATATACAATTTTGCAATATTTTTGCGAAGAGGAATTTCCCGAGTTCTTTTCACATCCTCTTTCTGCTACATTAGTTTATAATTTACTGCTTTCGATAGCTATTGAAACTATGGTGGCCGCTTTGATTCCTGTTAGAGTTTATAATTCGCGCGACTTTTTTGTCTCATCAGACTAATTCGTCGTCAGATTAGTCTCTAGTTTATAACCGCTCAGCGAATTTCTGTGAAGAAATAGCTTCTAGCGCTCTTATTATCTCAACAGAATAACCTGCGAAATTTGATGCAAAAAGAATGAAAGGTGGACAAGTTGTGACGTCATCACCAGCCTCGAGGGCATCAAGAATGGGTTGGAATCGAAATATCTTCGTAAACATATACAGTTTTTGCAGGGCACGATTGCCACCTTTTCGAACAATTGAGGCTATAAGCCAATAAAAACTGGAAGGCTTCAAGAAAAATTCAGTGAAGTAACGCCACGTCACTCTCAAAATAAATTTTTCTAATGGCAACAACCCTGAAAAATCTCTAGACTCCGCTGATTTAAATCGCTAGACGCTCAGTTGCTGAAAAAGTAAAAGTCACTTTTCGTTTTGCACCATTAGTTTCTGATTCCTAGAATCTGCAACTTCTTTGTTTTGAAGAAAAAAACGTATCAGAACAGCTTCTGAGCATTCCACCAGCTGTTCCCCAGTTCATGACAGAATATTCCGCATTTATTTTCCAATCAAAAGTCATCAGTCTTCAAAATGACAGTTGCTGTTATCTTTCCGATCTGCTTCGTTTTTAGGCGATTCCGTCGAGACGAGAGGAAAAGGCAGGCCTATAAGAAAACTGAAACAAGTTCTTTTACAATGATGCTGGTGACAAAACCTGACCAATCAGGGTAATTGTGTACATAAATGTCAATAAATGTAAATTCGCTTTCTTAATTCTGATTTTTGATTTTTTGAGCTTGGTGAACCTTAGTCCAGAGAAAAGGTAGTTCTTTAGCTCTGTTGTACGTTATCAAAGGCCGATGCCATTAGTGTGAAAGCGCTTTGCGCTGCTCGCTGGATTAGCACCATGAATAATGCGCCAGGAAACAGCCAGGATATCAGTGTTGAGTGCATATCTCCGGACCGGATTAGCTGTGGGAAGAGATCATCCCTAGCCTGTTGTCCTTATTCATCATGTCTTCTAGCTGCACTTTCGTTGTGCTCAGGAATCTGTGGTAGTTAATCTCAGATCTACATTTGATGTCAAACACCATTTTGTCTTCTTCGCTTGAGATCCTCTATTAGATCGGCTGAAAATTCATAACAACTTACATAGCCTTATTTAGCTGGGAGTTTTATGAGGAAGCAATTTCGAAAGCTTTTCATACACATATCACATATCAGTAATCCAAACTTTGCAGCAGTAATAAAAGCCAGTCATGTCCGTATATGGCGGATAGAATTCTAAAAAATTACTGATTTGATTTTCAGACTTTAGCCATGCTGTAATGAGTGTATCCGATAAATTTTGAACGTACATAGTACAAGCTTTGCCTACCTGCATAGCTAGAGGTCGTGAGTTGTTTGGAAATTTAGAGTTTATAGTGCTAGAACTGTTTACACCACTTCAATTTGACCGTCCATGGCCATGGTAGCCTCAAAAATATCAAAATCACATGTGTGCCTACAACTTTCACGCATTGATACATTTAACTTCAGTTATTTAAGCTGACTTAAAAAAATTCGAAGGGAATGTCTGATCACAATTTATGCGAAATTTTACCAGTGGCAAGAATGATATCTACTCCTTCAAAAATGTTAACCATCTGATAAACCTTGGTTTACTCCCCTCATACGATTCATTTATATGTAGAAGTCGTTTGTATTCAACAATGTCTTGAAATTGTTTCTAACTAATCCAACGGTTCATTCCACCCAAATTTTCGAGTGTAGGTATATCGAAAAAGCTTTGATATGTCTATCACCAATTATTTTTGAAAAGGATATGTTATATCTGGGGACTCTCTTGGCCTGACTGCAGTTCAAGCTCTCCTTGTAACTATATAACTGGAGGCTTATTTTATCCCCTACAATAAAGAGAATTTCAGGCGGCTTTGACTAGCAGCTTTATATAGTTACACCATTTTCAAGAAACGCAGAGAATATACTGGTAGCGGCTACTATAAAGTCAAAGAAACAGGAGAAGACTCGAATAGGCACCACAAAAAATAAGGTCCTACTCTGCGACAAGCCGCAGAGGTAAAGCAAGCATGCAGCTACATGAAGCTCTTAGCTGAATATCGCTTTGATAGGAGCTCCTCTTTCATTTTTTTATCTGCTACTAAAAAGCCTCTCCAAATCTATTGCAACTGAATACAAGGGGGAAAAAGTCCTCATCAGTACAAAGATCGCTGGTTCCTGTTGTCGTGAAACCATGAAAACATGTGCAATGTGCTGCACCTTATTTTATTCCCACATCCACAAGAAGAGTGGGAGAGTAAGCTCTATACGGATTTTTGTACGAAGGCTTTCACTTGTAATTGCATGAAATGGTTAGTTACGTTGCATAAAAAATTGGTGGTATCTAAAAACTCCATTAATTTTTGCCTTAGACATAATAGTCACCTGCAAAAAGGTCTAGTAAACGTAATAACAGCATTCGTTCAGTCTTGACCGCTTGAGTGTATGATGGCAGTAGTCTCTAAGATAGGAATTCTATATACATATAAAGAATCGTTATATCTATTAATAAAAGTAATTGCGGGAAACCGCGCGGCTCCGGTAGCGAATGCTTTTGCAAATCTAACAACTTTAAATTACTGGTTTACTAATCTAGGCAACGGACTGATGGCCACTTAGTATAATATTAAAAACTAATTTACTCTTTTCGAAGACCACAAACTTCCTGTAGGTGACATTGCAATCGTAAATTAGGTGCAAATTCTTTTTTTTGAATTGTTTCAAAAATTTAAACTAAAAAAGTTGTAGAGAAGATGAAGCACATAGATTGAAAAGAACAATGGAAAAAGGAAACGTTGAGTTCAAAACACAAACTTGCAGGCAGTATGTGCGTTTGCGGCAACTACTATGCCGCTGGCAGACCCTGTCTCCTCTAAGCATGAAAAAAAAGTTGGTTTTCGGAAAGGTTCTGAAATTTTTCACAAGCAATAAGGATAACATCAGAAATAATGCGGCAGCCCAGTTTTTTAGGAAACTTCTTTCAAGTGGAAATCGTTTTAATGACTGGACATCATAGTGGCTGGCTCAGGCTTGAACATCAATATTTTGCTCTCTACATAAAAAAAATAAGCAATTGTTCTTCCATGATTGTTTGCCGTGAGTTTTTCTCGTTGCTCGCAATGCACAAGGCGGCCTGAATAAATCATGAAGTTCCCACATTGCATAGGAAAACAATCTGGTTCCTTGAACTTCAGTAAAAAATATGTTGGCACCCTCTCCTTCACTGTACATGCAAAGAAGTGGAGAAATCCTCAGTTTCCAGCTAGTGCATGGAATCCGATTATAGTTGTTTTTCGATATATAGGCGTTGCTCGTATCTCCAAATCTAAAATATCAACACTGACGCAAAATGTACTTTAAGCATGCAACCTTTAACAAGAGCCAAGGAGAAATTTTGTTTATAGCGCTCCAGAGAAAGTTTTTAGAGGCTAATTTTTTGTGAGTCAACAGTGCTAAATCTCTTTGCGAGCTGAGTCCCAATCCTACCTGAAATATTATTCGAGCTCCTCGCACAAATAATAACTATGTAGAAATGGCCCAGCATCTCTGCCCACCTGCTTATCTCTGGCCATTTGGTGATTGACTCCATGAAGAATATTTCGTGAATTTTTCAGCTTTTATCATCGTATGAGCTCAATCCCTGGTACTTAGCCCTCACTTCTGATGTAAGTCCAGACTGCTAGTGACAAATTTTCCTCACAACGTTTGCTATATCAAAGAACTAGCAAGTCAAGATGGAGCGGTAGCGAAACTTCCTGGCATGGTAGCTGCTGCATTGAAAAATTTATGTTCAAAAACGATTTCGAGCTCCTCTATGGAAGTTTCAAATGCTCCTATTCCAGGAGAAGACATGCAGCATTTATATGGCAATTTGGCGTAATCAGTTTCGCTGTATAATATTTGAAACCATCCTTTCTCAAATTAGTCTTTTATATGTATGTTGCAAATAAAGTCCTCGATATATCAAAGTGAACGTTAACAGTTGGAGACGGCCATTTTGCACTACAGTATCCAGCAGCCACTCCACGAGCTTTGGCGTGACATATCGCTCTTGTGGCAAATTGTCCCTTCCTCTCATGTGGATTCTCATGTTACGTTTTTGTCAATGTCTACCTACACCCGTTGATAGCTTACTGTGGTATTCGCAATAAATCACAAATGTTTCTCTTCTGTAGTCACTGAAATAAATCATACGCTTTTCTATTATTGCAAGGGCAAACTGCATTCTTTTCCAGCCCTTCTGCTTTTTTCAGTCATATGAAGTCGATTTGACAAAGAACCAAAGATTTCTCAAAATTTCCACTACTTCCAGTTTCCTGACAGACTACTAAACGCTTACCAGCATATACGCAAAAGTACTCGTTATTCTTCTAGTCACTTCCAATAAAGCATTTTCGTGACAGGACGCATCCAATGAAATCGTTTCAGCTGGCGTTTTTGTCAAATGTGTAATTGTGTAACAGCTTTATGTTGGAGCATATTTCAACATGGTACATAACAACATCGCATAAAATAAGACAATGTACAACAGCTGCAGGAGCTACAGCGAAAGCTCTGGAAATCCTATTACATAGAATAAAATGTGACTCGTAAGAAATGTTCAGATACAAGC
Source organism: Cylicocyclus nassatus (assembly GCA_958299035.1). Classification (NCBI taxonomy): domain Eukaryota; kingdom Metazoa; phylum Nematoda; class Chromadorea; order Rhabditida; family Strongylidae; genus Cylicocyclus; species Cylicocyclus nassatus. Next base: position 51,908,341 of record CATQJL010000223.1, on the reverse strand, counting down.
GACATATGCGCTCGTAATGTTTTTTTTTTCTGGATGTATGGTACATGGAGCGTCAGATATTGCAAGATATATTTTCAAGAAAATTTATTTTGCAAGAAAAGCAGCTGTTCGGTTGATCGAAAGCAAGATTGAGCGTTATTTTTACGGACTTGATTTATACTTGACAGCTATGCTTCTGAATAATAAAAAAGTGAAAAAATCAAGTTTATAAATATTTCCTTCTTTCCTCGTCCCTTTCATTAGACGTAGTCTTTTTGGATTCTAAGCCCTCACCGGGACTTCAATAAGAAGGGAAGGTCTAAAATGTTTTCGAAAATTTTTGTAGAAGGTAAAAATCGCTTCTTTTTTTTAGAAGATTTTTCTTTGTTGGGCGATCCGCGAGATGATTGTGACGCACGTTAAAAATGAACTTTTTTAGACTGGCTTGTTTCATTTTGGTATTATTTTTTACAAAAACATCAATTGTATCAATTTTTTCTTACATCGTATTGGTGCGGATTGGATGAGAATGAAAATTTATTTGCAAATGATTGTGATAAACTAAGCTTTTCAAAATTATCTGATTGCTTTACGCAGAGCTCTTCAAAAAAATCATTTTCATTTATCAAATTTGAACTTGCTCTGCTCAAAATCAAGCAATTTCTTGATCATTTTAATCCAATTGCCTTTTTATAATAAAAAAGCATACCATTTGAAGTATCCACTCAAGTAAACTCAAGTACTACTGCGCTTTTGAGTGCACTTTAATTTGAAAACGTCATACCAAAGAACTATCTAAGCCAGTGAATAAATGTGTACCCTCAGTTCAAAGCTCTCCATCTCTTACAGTAGAATTACAATCTCGCAATAGCTCTACGTAGAGGATGTATCAAAGTATCGCAGAATAGTGCGTTCCGCCTCAAACAAAAAAAACCGCAGATTTTTATGCGCTTTCGTCGTAAAAAATTTACATATTAATTCAATATGATTTTTGGAACATAAAGCCTTTCCCTAAAAGAGTAAAACTCTTATTTCGAAATTGTTTTCACAAGTTATGAAAGTGTGCAAGTGTAACATTTACTTGTAAAAATTGTGAGGAAATTGATTGACTGAACCTTTATTATCTAAATTTCGAGGTTATAAGCGTACGAAGAACTTGAAAATTTTTTAGCCGAGCCACGCCCCTCTTATTCAAAGGAAAAATTTTTGCTGCCCAAGCACCGAACACTTTTTCCACTAAAAAATCTGCTAAGAGTGCCACTGCCGGAGGTCAAAGCAATCCTGATATGTTCATTTGGATGAAGTGAACCAAGTTGGAAGTTCGCGGGTATTTTTGTCACAATAATCCAATTTTCAGATGATAAATTTTTTTTCGATTTTTCTTCAAACCTACCTGGATTACGACTTGCTTGGTTCTATGGCGGTCTTTTGTAGAAACCTGTTTCGCTCCATCGAATCGTATCCTAATTACCCCAAAACTGCGAACAAAAACAGTTTGATCTTGAAAAAAAGTTTACTTTTAGGACAACCTGTTAAGAACAATTTACAATAGAAGGTGATGTACATTTCAATGGACCATGGATGAGAGGAGATTTAGGTTTTTAACCATAACAGTAATGTTCAAAAGCAGTGTAAGTCATGATACATATTACATTGCAGCGTTTTTTCTTGCTATCTCTCCAAAATCCAATATTTTTTTCAAAGTAGTTTCCGGTGTGCCCCAGTTTTTTTGCTACACTTGCTCTTGCTGCAATAGTGCAAAGCATAATAGCCACTGCTTTGAACTTGCGCCTTATGGGTGCCTCATAAATCTTTCTCTTTTATAATTATCAGTCTCCAGCCTTGTTTGAGGTATTTTTTTTCAACTTGGCAGTCTTTCCATATCAACGTCACGACTTGTCGCAGCTACGTACTTACACTGATTGGCATCATCTCCAATCTGTCAAGTTCCCTTTTTTGTCTTCTTTCGCTCTTTTCTCCAAGTTTTGAGACTGATGTTGTTATTCTTGTTGAGATGCTAGAGGTACGACAAAGGAGAGCGGCTTTGAGTGTGCTGAAAAAGAATTTCGTGCCGAATTCGGCAATAACTTGCAAAGCGAAAACATAAACAACCTGCTTTTCCTCGCCTCTCATTCTTTACTCGAAATCGTACAAATAGCTTTGCTAACTATACTCTACCATATATCCATTTATTTTTTCAAATTGATGCGTGATTTTTGCACCAAAAATATGAGTTTCGTAATCTTCTCCAACTTGACGAACGTTTAAGTATGCGAATTTCACGCTTCCAAAGTTTTGAGCAAAAATTATCTCACTGGTATACCATTTGATTCAACTGGCTTGGCTTCGGGAAGGCGGGGCTTCGTGACCTAATTAAGGCTAGGTGATGATAAGAGAGCACTCGCGCGAGAGAGACGCAGGTGCGTCGCTGCGCGAGAAGCCTTAATTAAGTCACAAAGCCCCGCCTTTCCGAAGCCAAGCCAGCTGAATCAAAGATTATAAAGGTTACTAGTGAATGAGAGTAGGCAAAAAGTGCCTTTTGAATTTTGGGTGATAGACTTGCCAACAACTATTAGGGTGAACGGTCAAAAATGGGTATAATGTGACCTTATATAGGTATTAGAAAGAGAATAACATATTCTAACATGTCAAAATTGGAATGTCTATTTACTTCTCTGTCTTGAGAAACCTCCAGTTACTTCGTAAATGTCCCATTTCTTACCGTTCACCCTAATAAATTCGATTTCACTCTTGGTTTTACGACCCCCCCCCCCCGCCCTTTCTGAACAAGAGAAGATCGTGATGATCGGATGCCTTTACAAATAGCTACAATTTTTTTAATCGAATTTCATGAGCCAGTTCTTTGAAGAATTCAAAAATATTCCATTCTATACATAACAAAGAGGACATTGAATTGATAATCGTTTCAGCGTTTCAAAGTGAAATTCCCATAAAAATTATGTATCAACCTAATGCATGGTGAGAAATGCATGCTAATAGGTTAAAGTAGATTAGAGTACTTGCAAAACTACTGCCTGCAGCAGGATTCGAACCTGCAAACTCTAGGTGGAGGATTAGCTCACTAACCAAAAGGCTACTCGTACGAGCTTTTTATACCTGGCAGAACTTTACATTGGAGCGCATTCCAGATACACGTCAAAAATATGCTCATATTTTCGTCGGGATAACCTTTTTGCATATATGGAAGACAGATTTGAGATCAGCGTTGCGAGACCTACACAGTGGTATATGAAACATCTTGAATGGAAACGGTCACCTATCTATCCTTTGTTAGATAAAGCAAACCGTGATTTTCTATAGTGATTTTCTTTTCAAAACGAAATTGTAATTGTCTTAACATGTCTATAAGAGCGAGTACAAAAACACAAAAATTTTGTTTTCTAATTTATTTCTTGTAAAAAATGCTAGGGGTCCGAGCCAGCAATCTATTGATTCTCTGGGTTCCATGACTCCCTCTTTCTAGTTCGAGCTGTCTTCACAGGAACCTGAATTTTCTTTGATTCATTTCTTATGGAAAAATCCAAGACTGTATATGTCATACAATTTCAAAATCTTTATGGAGATTGAATTGCCTTTAAGAGCACTTTGAAAAAAATTTTCGTGCGAAATCTATGTTACAAGCTCAATGCCAATAGCTCTGACATTGCTTTGGCGTCGAAAAAAGGCAGAGTACAACGCCTCATTGCCATCCATGCTTCAGAATGCTATTTGAAGGATTATCGTTGAGCTGAGCAATTCATTTTAGTGCGCGTAGTGCCGGCAGGATGCTGGCAGCAACAGCTTTCTAGAAACTTTTTTGAGAATTGCCAATTTTGGGGTCTGACCAGTGCTTGCTGCAATTCTCTGACGCCCACCTGATGCTACAGTCATAACTGGTATAAGAAGTGTGACATTTCATTTCCGATAGGGCGGTGACGTCGCATCCGGGGGACCACGCCCTCAGGGCCCCGCGTTCCGCGCCCCCTGTCCTCCCCGCCCCTCCTCCTCCAACACCTCGGTGTCGACAGCTGCACCGAGTCCCGTCAATGCACAGCTTTCTCATAAACTCACTCAGCTACTACTTTGGATGGATGTCTGGGCGATTCAGCCCCGATGACATGGGATTCGAACAGAGGCTACCTGACTACTATTCGTCTTTAGACTTGTTGTGTCATTCTGTGCTTAGGTTCAATGTCTACGTTCGAATTCTCACCTTGAAAAGTTTCATTTGATTGTATTGTAAAGAGGATTCACACTTTGTTTTACGAATTAACAAACAAGTATTCACAAAGGACTCAATGAATCTTACATCTTATCCTTTCATTCCTGTAAATCGAGTTAAAGAACTCGAAGACCTCTTCCTGAACTTTTTAGCTATTTGAACTCCTCACCTTACTTAACTCATTCCAAATTTTTGTAGCTCAGAGATGTAGTAAATCTCATCTGTTTTCTTGATAAGGAGTTTTTAGAGTACTTTCGTTAGTTTCATTTTTGCTTATGTTCTAGAAAGTATTACTACGCAGATATTGGGATTTATTTGAGGGTGGCTAGAGTTTAAGATCGAAGAAAGCTTATGATAAATGTGCACATACGAGCGGTTTTTAATGCTTCTGTATGTTATGAATAATGCTTCTTCAGGCAAATATGAATTTTAGAGGTGAAAAGAACAAAAAGTTTTGGAAGAAAAGAAAAAGGAGGAAAAATTTGTTTCGAAAATAGTTTTTTGAATGATGAATTTGATTGTAGTGTGAAAAAAATAAGTATTGAACTAATGACACTGATTTTTAGCCATGTATGCCTTAATCTCCACTATGCAAATCTCTTTGAAGCGGCTGCTCCACTAAGTGGGTATTATCTCTAGCCATCGAAACTAAAGATTCAGAATACTTAAAGAACAACTGAACGCGGAAGTAATCTCCAATGATATATATATATCAGTTTCCGCGAAATAATTTTTTTGTTTATCTTGCTAGCTAATCAGAATTTTTGAGTTGATTGCCAAAATCATGACACCTGTTCAGCTCAAGGTGTAGTTTCAAGTGCTAACGTGTGCAACTGCACAATTTTCAGGACGGTGTTAACATACAATTCAGATATGAATTAACTTTTTCTAATCTATTCTTTATCGCTTTAACGCAATAGTATTTCTAGAGAGTGTGAATGATTACATTTTGCAGATTACAACTGTAGTGCCGATGGTTCATAGCCAACATCATGGAAATTGTGCAATTGCACACATTAGCATCAAAACCTGCTCGACTGCATATCTACTATATCGGCACGCGAAGGAACAACGGCTTTTTTGCAACAAACAATTCTCTAACTACCAACTTTCTGACTCAATCTATTTTCTTCCTTCCTCTTCTTTCTTTCTTCTTTTTGTCTAGATATGTGCGTGACATGTCTGCACATTGGTACTTCACCTAATAATTTTTGCTCTTTGAAATCACACAGTACTATTTTTTGAACGAACGTTTGAGAAATAATCTATCGCGACATTGCCACATGAGCCCTTAACGAATGCAAAATCAGTTTAATAACCATTGAGGATTGCAAACGTTTGTCTCAGCGACAAGGAAAAAACTCCAGAATAATTCATGCCAATTTGCTAATCGGATAACATGCTGCACTTTCGAACATCAAATGTGCAATTGCCTTGTAGATTTTCGTACAATGTAATGGCGCATGACTGATTTCTTCCCAGAATATTCAGTATAATTTTGATTCACGTCAAGGTAATACCTTCGTATAATAATTTAGCTCAATACTCGTTAATCTACGCACTCTTGGCGCATGAATGCTTACATGAATGCTTTACACTTTGTACTTATGCATTCAGAAAGGTTTCACTTTACATAAATTATGGCGCATGATTACGAGCAGTTTTTATGAGAAGTAGTCAATGTATGTTCTTTGCTAAAAGTCACTAAGTGGGGCTTTTCGTCAAAATTGCTCCAGATGTACACTACTTTGATTTCGACAACTGAACTGGTCTGTATGCCCGATGTATGGGAATTGATGTCCTTTGAAAATTGCTTGTAGGGCCTAATGACTTGTAAAAATTTTTCTCTGTACCTCTTATACTCAAAAATTACAACTACTTGAGCATGTAAATCACACAAGGTATCCAAAATTTTAAAACATGCTTAAGTCGCAAAATCGTGTGATTTTTTCAAAGATGCAGAGTAGTTTACACACCAGAGTACCCTCAGAGTTTTTTTTTTCAATTTTCAATTTATGTTTCACCTGTTAACAACCTTTGATTTTGAGTCTCCAGTATGGCATTGTTGAATACATTAGCGTTGCTTCTAGCTTTTCACCTCTTGCTGGTCTACAAAAACTTTGCAAAACGAAAATGACGCTAAAATACAGATCGAAAATTGTCGCATTGCATCGTTATGTTGCTCAAAATTGCTAACATTTATTACACACTTTGTGCACCTTGTACTCTTTGTAACCAACCGTATACCAAGATGGAAGGAAAGGGATGGGTTTTTTCAGTTCTTTCCTAAAAGTCATAAATATCTTTGAATCAAAGAAATTTCGATTACGTATGCGGAAAATGATTCTGACACTTCGCTGTTGGATTAATTTTTTTTCCTAAAAATTGAACATCTAAACTTCTGTGTTTGAAAGGAAGGATACTATATAGTTTTACCCGAATAGATTCAATATAATTGAAAGGCGGCAAGGTTCAAACAAAGTTCCGTCAAACGGCGGTTAAAGTAGGAGCAGCAGTGCTTGTGGTTATCCAATTTTTTTATACCCATAGTTTAAGTCTCGTGCTTACAAGGAAATGGTCAGAAGTCGAAGTGGTCAAACCAAACAAGCTGTATATCATTCGATGCAGTATAAAACGCTGACTTCAAATCTGTCTTCCTTATCTGCTTATCGCTTCCGTGGACGAAGCTACAAGCGGTTTTATTGTGAAAAAATCATACATAAAAACAGCGAAATCGAGCACATTGTTGCACTTTTAGCTCAGCTTCTGGTTTTAAAAATTTGAAGTAAGCTAGCTGCATGTTTTGGCCCAGCATTAAGGCAAACGCGGCTCTATACGGCTAAATTTTCAATTTCACCCATAATTTGTTAGCAAAATAATGGTCTTCGATGGCTTGTAGCTTCGTCCAGAAAAGCGATAAGCAGGCAAGGAAGACAGATTTAGAGTCAGCGCTTCATGCTGCATTTAATGGTATGCAGCTTGTCTGGATTGACCACTTCGATTTCTGACCATTCCCTTGTTAGTTTTCATCTATTATCCAGAGTTTTTGTGAGAAGGTGGTATTTATGTTTCTGATTTGTTTTTGATGTTTTCTTTCGCTTCTTTTGAGCTAGGACAGCGTTGTGTCATGGAGTGCTCAAGGGGCCTCCTTGTCTTTTTGATTTTATTTTTAAAACCTCTGCGATTGAACACACAGTATAACTTAGTCCTATTCTTGCACTGGAATAAAAATGTGCCGCTAATCTGTTGCAGTCTCGTGATAATCACATCACTTGCAAAAAAAATAAAGAAAAAATTGCTTGCTGGAGACAATCAAAAGCAAGCGGAGTCGTTATCGGTTTAGTTTCTTTCATTATTGACTCATTCATTCTTTTCTGCATCTTTCTTTCCACAACATGCCACCTATCGTCTTGAATTTTTTCTACAGTTAGATGCTATTAAATTTTTTTTGATCTTTCTTGTAAGGATTTCAGTCATTTGAAATTTCATGATAGTCGGAGATGCGAATTTGGGTGAGCACTCAAAATAACACTTTTTGTATGTTTTTCTTATCCTTTTTATTATGTTCACACTGCGTCAGTTACGAAAATAAGAAATCTACAAGAAATTATTCGAAAATGTTCTGGAAGTGCAGAAAATAGGTTTTTTTATTTGTGACATGCATCATTAAGAAGCTACAACTCTCTAAGTGATTTGCAAGTGATTTGAAAATTGTTTTCTAGAGAAAGTACCGAAATTTTTTCCTATAGGGCTCTTCAGTTTCTATTCCGAATTGATTTCACATAGTTCAGATTAAATAAACAAACAAGAATCTGAAGAATCACTGTTAAAGGGACCAGAGGCGTATTCATAGTCAATCAACCAAATTTTCCATGCTCGACTCAGTGACGTCATACTCCATCACTCAAATCTAAAAAAAGTAAAAGGAAGTAATATAGCTCTCTAACATCAATTCGTGATTCCAAATGCATGCCATTCACTTCCTTTTTTGCTTTTGATGAATTTTGTCATGCACAGCATGCGCTGTTCCTGCAGAGGCGAGTGCAAACAACTGTTGCTCGTATGAAGAGACGAAAATCTCTTGACACACAACTCAATGGTAATGGAACGGTGCCATTTTCCTAGCACTGAGCTGCTTTTCTAACACTCATTCAATCATTCGCTGACTCATTGACTCAAGTCGTGAAGTTACTCGCCTCACTCCACCATTTGAACCCCTACTCATGGACTTTTCTACTTTTTTAGGTTGTTTTTAGTCGTCGTCATTTGACCGGCCCGTAATTGCGTCAAAATGTGAAAAAATTGTTCAGAAGGCTTCAATAAGTTTCAATTCTATTTGTGCAAAATAACACGAAGGTTTTCTTTCTAGAACTTTCATAAACCGTTTCTTCGATCATGCTCTTGCATATCAGCGATTTTAAGCGGAACAAATTCGAAATGTTGGTGGAGAAAACAAATTGGAAAATGGCGACTGTTCACAATTATAGCCTATCAGCCCATTTTTCTCACTTATAAACCAAGCCCTGAAGTTAAAAAAGAACTAAAATCAAATTATGATCTTTTCAAAGCGTTTCCTAGCTACCGAGATTTCAAGAAAAAACCATTTAAGCATGTTTATAAGCTTTTCTCTTTCTTATGTCATTTTTTATATTCTGAGGTGTTGACAGATACTTTTGAAAATGATCTTCTCCTCTCAAACTATCTTCTATTATAATCAGATGCCGAAATCATAAAAAAATTAACATTTTTTGGAATTTTTGGTACAAGACCTATGGATTTTGATCGATATTTTTTCATCCGGACTATAACTCTTATTTTCATTCTCCCTTGCCCCACTACTTTGTTACATCTCATCATCCCGACTCATTCCGTACCCTATCAACGTACCAAAATGATGTTCACCTAATCCCTCCCCCCCCCCCCCACCCAAGAGAAAATTTGAGCACTTTAGTGTATAGTGCAATTTCTGTTCACTAGTTTATTACTCGTCGCCTTCTTTCGGCCCACTTGCCCAAATTGATTTTATTTCTCGTTAACTGCCTGTGTCGACAATGTCATTGGCATTCAGAGCCTGTCATTTCACAGAGCCGAAATTTGTGCCGAGTCGCAAAAAGCATTTGTCATTTCGTATTCACTCCAACAGCTGGCTGTTTTATCTCGCGAAGAGAAATGCCGCCGCCGCTACGAACTCGCTTTGTATTTTTCAGCAATGGATGTCCGATTGTATCAGCGGCGCTGAATTTTGTGGGTCCGTTGCGATCTCCTCCTCATGCTCTTCCGGAAGGAGATCCGCATGATTCTGATCTACTTGCTTTTTATTCGATCCACGACCGCAAACTGTCCGTCCGACTGCCGCTGCGACGTGGACGAGAACACAGTGGGTCTATTTTGCGGAACTTTTGCAGAGAATTTTGCCTGGAGAAGAGCTAAGCCTTCGGGGCTAGTCTGTAGCTCTGCTTAATAGCTGTTTTTCGCCGCCGCCGGGTCAGCCATGCGAATCCTCTTAGTTCATTAGAACTCGCTTTAGTAGCGAGCACAAGCATTGAAAGCTGCTTGGATTCTCTCGAGCTCCACATTCCACTACAACGAGGACGATGGGGGGGGGGGGGAGGCAAATGCTCCAACTGCCAGTGCCTTGTAAAGCGCAGATTTATATCGAGGTTGATGTGAATATGCCCTGGCAAACGCCACAAGTGCACGAGTGCTCCGCGACTCCGGCTAATCCAATTAGCGCAATCTCGACGACAGCGAATGATTGAGTCAAAAACGTCGGGCGAATGGCGGCGGGCAACTCATCAAAACCTGCCATTAGTCATGGGTTACTTCATAAACGAGTGATTTTACTGGTAAAAGAATTATTCTATTCTTAGCACTTAGTTAGAGATCAAAGCACCACCTATGTAGGAAGCTTTTGTGAACTGCACAGTCAAGTCTTGTCAGCCTAAAACAAAAAAGGAACAAATCCTTTGACCATTTCATTTGTCATAGCATTTAAATCGGAATATTTTCGAAAATTTTAGAAGGGAATTTTGTTTGATAATTCCGGTAGAGGTACTGTTTTGGTACTAGGTCCTCTTCTGACCAATTTTTTTTTGTTGAAGCGGAGATGTGGTCAGTTGATGAAAGGTGGCAAGGCGCTTTCAAGTGCATTTTTGAAAAGGCTGAACCTACCAATTATTAGTCCCCTAATTTCTCATGTGATTTCATACCGTTTTGCATAAGTAGGTTTCGCTTTAATTGCCAACAGAATGTAAAAGTGGAGCGCCAGGAAAGATAAAATGTAACCACTTTGAAGTAGGTCATGAATTGAATGCTGAAATAAAAATAATGTGGAAGCTAGAGAACATAAATATTTGGTAGATTTTCATGCATTCGAGATACTACGTATGTCTTATAATAGTATTTTGAATGAAAATCTACGTAGATAAAACATCTCGGAGTGCACACTGCGTTTCTATAAATATTCATCTTTTCTTGCTTATTAGTCTTTTATAATACTCGCTATTAATGAAGCCCATGAATTCTGCAAACAAACTCATAGCGGTATCATCAACACGAAAGCAGCTTGAATAAATACAAAACGATGCTACTCAAAAGATAATTCATTATTCGTTTTTTTATTGATCGTGGATTTTTCACGCCACCCTCAAAAATTCTTTTGAGGTTGAGAAATTTGGAACAGTAGAATTTTGTATTACCGCATAAGAATTTCTCGTCAAAACTTCGACTCTGTAAAATTACCGAATTGGAAGTTTTGAAACACACAGTCAAAAACGAGCAAACAAAATAAGATTTTATAGGCGTTTGAGGATTGTATCCAATATGTCACGAAGCTTATAATCTCAGTTATTTCTAGGTCCTATGTTCTGGCCCATTGCTGCTCACCCTACCGGACACGATTCCACCCGGTTTCGATGTTCTAATCATCCGGAATACTTCGATTCGCTCGATTCCAAAGCATGCATTTCGGCGAATGGAACGACTACGCGAGCTGCACGTCGAACACTGCGATCACCTGGCGTTTCTCGAGAAATTCGCCTTCAAAGGGCTCAAAAAGCTGAGGTTCGTCACTCATTCGAATTCTTCAACATGAATGGGTTCATGCGTTCATCGCGCACTTAGGGTAAGTCGCAATTACGACTTAATCACACTGCTGCCACGCGACCGTACGCGCTCGGTCACGCGCAGAACCTGTTGAATGCGTTCAAGGGGGGGGGGGGGTGGGTTTGATGGCAACATACGGGAAGTGAGAGTGTATCGCGTTCATAAGGGGCAATTTCCTGAGCAGTTAGCAGCGGTGCATTGAGGCGAACGCGCGAAAGGCGCCAAACACAACAACTCCCACGATTAGCGCGCCGGAGCCGCGTCAATGAGCCAAATCACCGCCGGACCCTCAGGGCAAAAACGCACTTGTTTTTTTTAGGTTGATCAGCTTTACGAACTGTCCAAGGCTAAACGAAATACCCAAATCGTCGTTTTCTGGAATTGGCAACGAATTTGGCGTGAAAATTCACTTTCATAGAACTCCTGTTCAGCGAGTTCACGGAGGAGCATTTAGGTGAGAGGAAAGATTTGAGCCACAATAGATGTTTTTCATTCTCCAATTTCTTCAATGAACAGAATGGGGCTAGTCCATTTCAAATGAAGCACTTGCAATCCGAAATGTAGAAATGAATTTTGACTTTTGAGTCTTCTGTTTATTCTTGTCCCAATCGGAAATTATTTGTGAGAAGTTTTACTGAGTTCAAACTCGCCGAGAACGGCAATGTTTTGCAGATCATTGCTCAATCAAGTATCAACTGATATATCACACAATAATATTGTATCGTCGAAAAACATGGGAATTATTTATGAAAACGATTTCTCAAGTTCTATTTCAAATGATTTCTCAACGGGTTTTATGCAGTTTGCTCAATTCATATTTACACTATTTCATCAGAGCAGATTATATTCGTTGAATATATGCGATGCTTTTACATTGATTTATCGATGCTGCTTGGAGGTCAAATTAGATCTCTTTCTGTTTTCAGGCTTCCTGGAATTTGCTCTTACGCAAAATTGCACTATATAATGTGGACTTTTTCAGACATGCTCACAACATCAGGGAATTGTTGATCTCTGGAACTGATCTGGCTCTATCAAGACATGCCTTTGCTGCCATAACTCAGGTCAGAATCTATACAAAGTTTGAGAACAATTTATTTTTTTGAAAATATTGCAGTGGTCCTATAATTCTACATAAGATCATAAAATTAGCAAAGCCCTGTAGCTCCATTTTCAAAAAAAAAAAAGAATTGCAGAAAGTTTATGTGGGCCTTTTTTCCATAACGGGTAGACTTTATTACTGACTGCTCCAAATTCTGTCGTAAGGGTTTTCCTAATTTACGATTTCGCATTTTTTTCAAAATCTTTAGCTTTACGAAGAGATGTTTGTTTGGCATATTCTTTTGTTCCCTAAGAGGGAATTATGAGATTTTTATAACTGACAGTTCGATCTTGAACTTAGTGCGAGACTTCGAATTTTTTGTTACATAAATTTAAAGACAAGTTTCTTTTGAAATGAGGTGAATCTGAAAATATAATTTGAAAAAGCTATGCTTTCGTGCTGACCCGCTACTTCTTCTGTTTTTTACAAATTCATAGTTTTGGTGGTATGATCGAGATCCAAGTTTTTTAGTTGGACTTCCTCACTGTGTCTGGTGTGACCGTAATCGAGCCCCAACTTTTCACCAACTCAACCCGATTTCACATTGTACACTTCAAAGAGTTAAACTGTGAGATACCTCCGCGTGCTTTCGAGGACCTTGCACACGTACATCAGGTTCGTATCACACATTTATTACAATTCTCAAATGATTTGAGCACAAATGGGTGTTTTTCACGCACATTGTGAAGGGAATGATACTTCTAAAAGCTTGCGATCCCAGTGGGAATTGGCACACAAGGTCTATTAGAGCACCTTTTATCCCGAAAAAAAAAACCCTTCCTATAGCACTTGCATGAACTAGCTGACGATATACTTACTGATTGTTTGCGCGCACAAAACTAGCAGAGAACGGAAACTACTACTCTAATGCTACCGTATTGCCCAGTACCTTTTATTTAGCTGAGAGCTCTCACCTCTATGATAATAGTCCAACGATTTCCACCTGGACGGCGGGGTTCGGGGTTGTAAAATGACGAGCTGCGGTGATCCATTTGTCAGCGATCGCTTGTCGTTGAGCGATGTTCCCCGTCGAAATCGTAATCTAACGCGGGCCACATGAACAAACACACTAATCAAAGATGTAACTATGAACGTCGATTGGACAAAGGCCAAGAATTCAAGATGGGAACACAAGTCTTGCAAAAGTTTTTTTTCTCAATTCAGATTGTCTAATAAGGCTCAGGTCAGCTTAATGAATGTGATTTTTGGTTGGCCCAAAAGTCTTGCGCCAAAATTTTTGAAAAGCCGTGGGTGCTTTCAACTAATTTTGTTCAATTCAACATAGCCTAAAAAGAAATTCATGCTCTTAACGGTGCTCAAAGAAAATATCGCACTGGCACATCACAGTACACGAGTTAGTTTAGAGAAGACCCAAATCGTTATCTTTTAATTTTTGAAACATGCTAGAAAGATCAAAATAATCTAAATCCCTTCTTTGTTATGTTTTTGAATCAATTTTCTTCTACAAAATATTAAGTTGTCCCGAAAGTTTTGTCCGTTTTTTCAATCTATCATAAAAATACGTGGAACAAAGGTAGGGAAACGCTCTAAGCACTATCCGACGCATCTTTTCCTCCTCTTTCTAAATGTCACGCCCACACGCCGACTACTCTTTTGCTCACTGAGATAAACGCCGAAATTTTGAACCCATGGTTTTTACTATGTCCAAGTTTGACAATTTTTCACAATCTTCATTTTCAACTTTTGAAAGACCTTTGATAGCCCTCAGATAGAGTAAGCAAAGGGCAATGCTACGCAATTATTTGGCATATCTAGCTGGCTTTTCAATATTTTCAAAGATAATTTTTTCAAAAGACTTCACTTTTGCGAGGTTTTAAAATACAGAAACGCTTCGAACACTAACAAATATCTGGTTTTGAAGCTTTCAAAAACCGATTACGATTATTCACTATTTTTAAGAAGCAAATGAGCGTTTACCGCTTCGAAATATAAGATTTTGCATTTTACGTGTACACGCTGGGGTGGGGTCAAATTCAAGAATTATGAAAATTTTATCGCCAAAAACCCCGCGAATTGGAGAGAAAATACACTCATTGAAAAGAGGAGGAAAAGCTGCATCGAATAACGCTTTAGTTGTGCGCCGTTTCATAATCTCTGGCTTTTGGCATCACCAAAAGTGGAATTTGATAGCATCAGAAAAATAATTCTAAAAAATCTTCAAGGCTGGCTATAGATGCCGCAAAATTGCATTATATTGCCCTTTGTTTGCTCTATCTAACTGTTGCCAAAGCTTTTCCGAAAGCGAAAAATAAAGATTGTGAAAAATTGTCAAACTTGGACATAGTAAAAACTATGGGTTTGAAATTTCGACGCTTATCTCAGTGAACAAAAGATTAATCGGCATGGATGCATGACAATTAGAAAGGGAAAGAAAAGATGCGTCGGATAGTGCTTAGAGCGTTCCCCTATCTTCATTCCACGCGTTTTTATGATAGATTGAAAAAACGGACAAAACTTTCGGGACAACCTAATATTAATGGTAAATGAATGAATTAACAGTTTGATTTACAATCTTTGACCTCGACATTTCAATTTTGTTTCGATGAAATTTCTGTATGCATAGTAAGGAGATTGCTTGTTGTAGGTTCAAAAAATATGAAGCATATTCTACATTCTTCTGAATTTTAGGTAAATATCCAGTGGTGCAGGACTTATGGACCAACCCAATAGTATCATTACGTGCAGCAAGAAACTTTGCTTTGGCCTAAAATTGCATCTACCACAGTTTTATTTTAATTGCAAAGCGCAAGTTATGAAACCAAGATCAAAAGTAAAATCAGAAGCTTTCAGCATTTTTAGCTATCGAATGTTAAGGAAGACATTTTGTGTTTTGCCTTTGTTAGTCTTTTTGCTGCGTTATGACAGCAATAATCTATTGAACATCACTAAAAGCGCATTATCTTCCACTCTATCTTAAATTCGATTCACAAATCTATTGAATGAGGGAAAACATGCATTTTCAAAATCGGATACAAAACTATTGCTCTAGAATAGTCATATACTTATACCCTTCTTCCTCCTCTTCTAGTCATGTTTTCCTTTCTATGCTGCGTGTCACATTTCTGCAATGACACTCTGTTTTCGCATTAGAGACGCATATTCGAGTTTTTGCGAACTACTAAGTTATTCATTGACTTGATGTTTTATTTTGCGTCCAATTTACGTTTCACGGAGTTCAAAGCAGCGTAAGGGGAAAGTGTATAATTGGAGGCTCTGTGTTTTTCGACATCTCATTACAAAAAGTTACTGTTAGTATGTACATAACAGTATCGGACAGATCCCCTCCCCCCTTCCTCACGCTACACGGCAAAATCTGCAAAAATTTAGCTTAAGCTGATTGTCTCGCACTCGTCTATAACTAGCAGGGCACGGAAGAGGTAGCTTTTGCAAGATGCAAAATACGAAGTCCTCCTTGACTTTCGCAAATTTCACGTGGTCCCCTTTGACCCTAAACCTGTAAGAAAACCCTCAAACGAAACGTCGACTGAAAAAACTTCACAATTTTTGTGTCTTTTCGGCTCTCAAAAATGATACCCCTTTGCTTTTTGTCCCAAAAACGATATCCAACTTGCTTACAAGCTAATCGTGCCAAGCTCTAATAACTAGTCATTAATCAAATTTGTAGAATGCTGTACAAAATTCTAAAAAGAGCAAAAATCATTTTGAGAGACTAACCAACGCATCCTTCATTTGAAGAAATTGTGTACTCCCTCCCTACTTCCACTCCCCTCCCTCCTTCTCCCCCCCCCCCCCAACTCCGAAAAATTTTGCGCTTACAACTGTACTGCATGGATCAAAAATGCATTTTTTTTACTTTTTCAATTTTCACGACCACCACTTTACGATGCTACCTCGATGTTTTCACACATTGTTATTGCTTTCTAGACCGCGATTCCTTAAGGCTTTTAAGAGCTTTTATGTGTGCCGGTGCAGTGTCTAGACTCTCTTTTCATAAAGTTCATAACAATCTTACTAAATACGCTGAGAGGAGGGTCATGCGCGAATTGCATCAGTAGATTCATGCATGGTACATCAAATATTGTTATGAACGCAATGATGGATGGATGACCTCGATACGATAGTTTTAATGGACCCCCTCATATCACAAATGCAAATCTGACATTTTACGAAGAAAAAACATAGAACTAGTTGTGTGCTTTATTGCACAGCGATTACGTGAATTGAATGTCGGTGATATACAAGCATGAAAGGTTTGTATTTGATGTCTTCAGGCCACGCTTGAGATATCAAAAATTCGTCTTGCAAACTTTGCAATAGTGTCGTTGCCTAAGAAAGCAAGGTTTCTGCTAAAGATGGAGCATTATCTACGTAAATTATAATATATCATGTTGCACTTAATCTAGGGTTTCCATGCGATGAAAAGTTTTGAAGCGCCAAAAAAACAGCATCTGTACTTAAATATGAATAAGTGTAATCTTTTTTTTGGTAATTGAACTGAATGGAATGGTCATTCTGATAGAGAGCCAAAAAATGGAAATACTTATCAGAGTTTATGAGAATGTACAAATATGCTTAGGGAGCAATGTATGAATATATATAAGTTGTCATATAAGTTTTATCACACTACAAGGGGAACTTTCTCATAACTTTCTCGAAAATATTTTCCTCATATGTAGATAACGTGAAGAGTTGTTGTAGCCTCTTGATATGTACATGTCATATATGAGAAACCCAATTTTTGATTTTTTTTTCCATTGGGAATTTTCGACAATTCCTTGCTTGCACTACTGAGGTCAAACTTTGTATCACTGATGTTCCTAGAACCACAAAAATATAAAAGAAAAAACTGAGGGAGTCTTGAAAAGATGAAGAAAGAAATGGAGGCTAAAGTGCCACTACAGCATTCCTTCATATTTATTGTGACCCACATCTGCGTAGACGTAGAATAGATGCCAAGCCTTTCATCCTTTCCTTAGGTATGCCAAATTTGAAACTGTCGAAATATCTAAATTTTTCCAGAACGGTTAACTTCAGCTAAATTGTAAATTTTTACCGTTCATTGTGGCCCATTACCCGTGGCTATGCGGGCTTTTACCAGAGGGTACACCACCTGGTCTACCTACTGTAAAGTGTTTTCATGAATTGTATTGAGACTGATTATTCGAAGATAAGGTTCTAAATTTAAGAAAGCATCATTTGGGAATCTTATACTTCTTGTGCACATAGATCATTCAGTCTAGGGCATTTAAAGCAGAATAATTAAAATCTTTCTCAGATATCACTTGATGAATTCCTCAATGGTTCAAAACTTTTCTCATCGGGTTTTTCCGTAGGAAGGATCAAATTTCACCAAAGTAACGTATCTTCTTGTTGTAATAAAGATGTAATCTGCAGAGTGTCTTCGTGTTCGTGACACCATCTCACAACTGTCGTGTAATGTGAGCTTTCGTCAACTGCTATCTGAAATCCGAGACTGTTTGTGCGTGATGTTAGGAATTACAAAGCTATGTGAAAATGTGTTATGATAGTGATAGTGATACTCTGGGACCTTATGGCACTTTCCTGCGAGATAAAAATTCTGAAGACTTTTGAATTAACTAGCATAGCGTTAAGGAGTTTATGCAATTTTTTCTTACGAAATAATTTGTAATGTACGAATTCGCAGTATTCACAATATTCTGTTACACATCAAGGAAGGAGCATGATGTGGAGGATGAGGGGAGGGGGGGGGGGGAAGTTCCTCGAGTAGCATGAAGGATGATACGCATGATTTGTCTTCATTTACATACATAAGGCTGAACATTAAAGGACCAAGGACAACTTTTTTTTACAAAATCGCTGAAAATACACCATTGGTAGAGAGAACGAATTGCAAGTGCTTTTTAAACTAAAAATTTGTTATTTGCAATATTTAGTAGAAACTTCACGCATTAATGAGCTCCATAATGGATTGTAAACCTTATAGCTTCCGAACTAATCTTTTTCTTCGATGAAAGCCAAAATCGTTGGCGATGGAAAATATCCCAGTAATAATCATTATAGATCTAGGTCTTTGTGTTTTGTGTTGTTTTTATCCACATACTTCTGTATCCTACCAAGATTGAGGATTGGCTAATTTTTTGTCTCATGTGTTGCCGAAATTTTTTTCATTTTTCTTTCTCTTCTATTGTGGTGCGCCTTGAGTGCATCTATGTTATGAAATAATATTATCAGAAAATAAAATAATTACGTATAGGTTCTGATCCAACGAAGTCGAATATCTACCATTGCCACTGATGCCTTTAGCGGGATGAGCACCGTTGAGACTGTTGAACTTTACGATAATAATATCGAGACCATTGCTGCAAGAGCTTTCGCATGTGAGTCATCAGTTTGATATTTTTACTCATGAACCCGTCTTCAAGCAAACATTTTAGCAATTGTGAATCTTGGACGAATTCGGATAGCACGTAACAACATCCAAACCCTGCAAACTGTCGAATCACTGCTCTCAGAAGCGATTCAAACTCGTGTCGAAGAAAATACTTTGGAATGTGGCTGTGATCTACTTTGGATGACAGCACTTGAGGTAAGAATTATCATGAGCCTTTGCATGGGAGACTGAGTTGATTCGTTGAAAATTTGTTGATTCGTTGGAAATTTGCCGCAAAGCTTGCCCAATCCAGATGACAAAAAAAAGAATTGTACCAATTTGTGGAGTTGTATTAGGTTGGTGCAAAAGTAATGCGCGTTTTGCGAGTTCTCGCTTTGACGTGTCAAAACTTTCTAAAAAATCTATATTTTTCAATGCGGTAAAAAACATTAGGGGCACAAACCTTTCGCAATACAGCGCACATCTCCCTATACTCACATCGTCAATGGGCAGTAAAATATGGACTGATAAGCAAAAAAAGTTCTTTTCTGAAACCTCAATTTTAACTGATCATAACTTTCTTCAAAATATGTTAATAAAGATAATATGTAGCCTTTGTTGTAGCCGGAAGCTTGTAGTACAAAAAAAAGTTGAAAAGGGCTAAACAGAGAGGATCTGCGAAAAGGAAAAAATTAAAATCCAAAATTGCCCGCTTTTTTGGACATTTTTTCGCAGGCCTAAAAATCCCAAAATATGGAATTTTTTTTTAATTTTTGCGTAATGAACAGCTACACAACTCTGTAAAAACTGTCAGTAGGAGGCCCACCCTTACGCTTACAGAAATGAGCAAAGCTTTGGCGATTGCCCTCTTCAAAGGAAATTTATGGGTCACAGAATGATCAAAACGACTGCCCATGTTGAGGCGACGAAATCTCAGTCTAGGTAATTTTTAAGAAAATAGTAAATTGTGCTTAATATAGACAATTTCCATTAAATATAGTAGCTAGAGTTTCAAAAGTTTGCCTTTATTCGGGCTTGATTTCTGGCCAGAAAAGTAAATACAACGAAATTCTGGTTTTGAGTGCGGCTGTGTGAAGCTCTCTTATTTTTTAACTAATGAAGCTAGATGCTCGTTTCAACCACCATTGGATAGAGGATGAAAGGAGCTTCTTGAAAGTGTGCTAAGTGTTTTCCAAAGAAGAAAGTTGATGGGGAAAAATTGTCCTAAAACAAGGGCTAGAAAAACGCGCATTACTTTTGCACCAACCTAATACTGTAGACGAGGCAGTGATCATGTGCAGTTTCAAAGAAGTTCTACAGTTAATAACGTCTTCGATCAAAACTTTCTTATTTGAAGGCGACACTTAAGAGCTTATTTCCTTTCTGACCAGTACCATGAGATCTCTGAAGAATTTCCAATTTTGTTTCAAGCCCAACATGGTAATTGTGTTGAGTAGAACGATGTATATTCCTCATGCTAACATAATTAATTTAGATATGTTAAAAACATATTATTCTATATAGCGCGACAAACTCAGCGAAATGGTTTTGAAAACCATTGTCCACATAAATGCAGCAAAAAAAATTAGTTAATCGCATCTGCATACAAAAAACCCTACAGAGCCTCATTTTGCTTGTATACCCTCTACATCAGAATCCACACTGATCCGTAATAAATTTTCTCGGCTCTGAACTGACTTATGATCGCTCGCCTCACATTCTTTAAGAAGGCAAGCATTGTTAGAAGACCTTCCGATCAAGTGCCGCTGTCAGTTCACCGTGTTTCCTGTACCTGAAGGTGTTTTGTAAACTGAATTGGTTAAGGTAATGCGCAAAAAGGAGAATCTGAACAAAATTGTGGGAAAATTTATAAACAGCTTGTGAGTAGATTATACAAGACGCTCAAATTGAAGTAATGCCACCTAAGACAGATGCGCAAAACTACATGATTTCGGAGACTTACGAATAGTCTAATAAACAATTGATTGCGGCCAAGACAAAAGAGGACAGGTTCTATTTTTTTTGGAATCTGCTTCTGAATTTCTTGATAGATTTCCCAGAATTAGAGTTTGCTGTTATATTTGTGCTTGACCATGAGACCAAAATGCACGAGGGGTGTGCTGCTTCTTTCACACCAAAGTTCGCATTCTGTGATAGCATTTCAGTTTCAAAAAAAAACATTTTTATTACACCAAGGAAGGTGATGTTTCAAAAACGCTCATGCTAAGAATTTTATTTGCGCATGGTCAAATAAGTCGTGAGTTACATGGAGTCCGGTATCGCCAACACTGTCTTTACGTTACCGGAAACAGAGAAATCTTAACAAAAGTGATATACTTTTTCGTGACTCTTAGCAGTTAGGCAGTCCTGGAAAAATCAGAATAGTTCCAAGTACAAAGACACAGGTCAAGACACTCAATCATGGTCCGGATAAGAGAAATGTACATTTTCGATTTCTGTACATGCGCATCAAGCTTTAGCACCGTGTAGATCATGGTTTAAACTACAAATCCAAATCACTGAAGCTTACAGTAAGTATGCGGTATATGGAGGTAATCGCACATCATCGTAAACCATCATAAACCTAGCTGAAACTTGGTCTAGGGGTATTTCACGGCATGCTAATCAGAGAAACGATTCACATCTTGCTCAATGAGGCCTTTCATTTACAAGGACACATCGGGGGGATAGATAGGTTCCGCTCAGTTCATAATATTTTCCATTGGTATAAAGGCGCTTCGTATACATACAGGTTTGATACGGGAGCGATCATTGCACTTCTTGAATTGTTTCTAATTATTACGTTCAATTTTTCGTTCAAGACAAAGCTAAAATTCTCCAAAGTACTCATTCAAATGTTCAGCCACTCCGCACAAATTTGTGCGACTTCAGTCCAACTTTATCCAATTTTTTTACAGGATAAACGTCTCGCTGATGTGAACTACTGCAGCGCAAGTGGTGTACACCGTACTGTGCGGAATTACTTGCGACAGACTTGTTACCGTACTGCACCCGCTACAGTTGCTGCGACTACGGAGCGAACTTTTGCGGTAACGAATCACGACAGGATGCGTGGTGAGACCACGAATTCGGTTAGATGTCATTTGTCTGTCTATACTATTGTGCCTATCTTTTGTATAGCGATGCTTTTGTAACCTCACATCGCGTTAATGCTTCATCTACTCGACTCTCATGCATTGTGGTACTGCAACCAGGTTGTTGTGTGCATTATCTACAAAATCCTCGATCTTTCCATAGCCATATTGTTTCGGGTTCATATGCGTCTTTGAACTTCATTTAAGGAGTTGCTTTCAGAGTTTTTTGTTTGTATGAATTGCAATAAATACTTTTACGGAGTACAATTACCAATTAAACGACAGCGGCTTCGTTTGCTAGCGCAGTTTTGATATTTCGCAACTTGCAATACCACTGCTTTCTGCTTCGGAGCGGTTCGCACTGGTCCACCTACCTGGATGAGCTCCCACTCCTCACACAAACGAAGTTTTCCGCAACTCATTTGAACTGAGGGAGTCTATTGTTCTGCTTTGGCGCTTATTCCACACTAGTTGACCCAAGAAATGAAAATCGCGGATTTTGCTGAAACTTCGCCTAGAGAGGTTACTTTGCACGCTGATTACGAATATCACACTTATGTCGCACGGTAGTGCCATCTGGCGGAGTTACGGTAGGAACAGTAGGGGGTGTAAATCACTGATTTGCCCCAAACTTCGTCTAAGAGGGTTATTTGGTAAGCTGGACATGAATATCATATTCATTTCGTACGGTGGCGCCATTTTTCGAGTTACGATGGGTTACGGCAAATGGCTAAAAATCGCGAATTTACTCAAATCTTTATCTGAAGGGATTCAAAAGCATGCTAATTGCAAGTGCGTTGCTGGAACAACGAACGCTATTGTAGAGCTGTAGTGCGTGGAAGAGCAATTTTTTCGTTTTTGAGCAAAACTGCGAAAATCCACGAAAAGGATTTATCCTGCGAGACGAGTGCGACATAGGTGATCAGCACGGCAAAAAGGGCCTTCGTCATCAGCATGCTTATGAATCCCTCTAGGCAAAGTTTGAGCAAATTTGGGATTTTTAGCCATCTACCGTATATCCACCGTAGCCCGCTAAAATGGCGCTACCGTACAGAATGAATATAATTTTCATGTTTAACGTGCCAAATAACCGCCCTGGAGAAGTCTGGCGCAAATTTGTGATTTCGACCCCCCCCCCCCCCCCGTAATCCTACCGTGACTCTACCAGATGGCACTACGGTGCGAAACAAGTGTGATATTCGTAATCAGCGTGCAAAATAACCCCTCTAGACGAAATTTCAGCAAAATCCGCGACTCCCATTTTTTGGATCAACTAATGTGGAATAGTACCGTTCCGCCTGCCAGTTTTGGAATGAAACTAATCAATGTTACTGTGAAAAAGAATGTTAGAATGAAATGTTTGGCGCCATTCCCCCACTATTTTGGTTGTCGGAGCTAAGGTGAGTTGCTGACATGATTGCTAGATGAATCCATGACTCTGCAAAAAGTGCGAATACATGCTCAGTTACTCAGGACAGAAACCGTGTAGATCTTACTGGCGCCCAATTTATGAAAGATATACATATTAATGGAGCTCAGTCTTTGCCTTGTCCTCGATAACTGGTCATTTTGACCGCTTTCATTACAACAGCAGGACAACGTAGAACTCCTTGATCCATCGGCTGTGTTGAGGTGGAACGTATTTAATCTTGCAACAGCAGGATTACTTACGTTTCCAGCCCAACCGGTCGATGTCAGACGCCGTAGCAAGGAAGGAAAAAGAACAGCCAAAACGAGGAATAAGAGAGAAATGAGGAAGTTGACAACGCGTATGAAAAACGTTTGAGCATGGATCACAACTGGATGACTCATAGTGTCAGAATAGGTATGCAAGTATAGTCGATTCGTAGCACGCAAAAAATGCACGTATCGGCGTCTCTCTGACCGAGCGCTCTTTCGCTTCTCTTACCATCCACTGCCTCTCCCATGCACGAGCTATTTCGGTTGGATGCAACTGCGCCCAGTCTTTGCGTATCATGAACCGCGTACAGGGCTCGGCACCAGGGGAATTTCAAAACGAAGTCCCGTTTGATATTGAAAATTTTGTACGAAGTCCCTTTTGACCTGTTTTGAAAACCCGTCATCATTTATATTATGTCAAAGTATGTAGTAGTGTTTTCATGCATTTCTGATTTCATGGAACAACTTTTCACAGCCTTCTGAGCTTTTTAAGTTGTCGAATCACATCTTGAGAAGCAGAAAAAGCCGATTTTTCGACTGCGGAGCAGACCGAGTGGTTTTCAAATTGCTATAAAACGCTGAAAAGAGAACATTATGAAACTGTTTCATCTCCATACGTAATCTTTTACAGTGTAGATACATTTTATGTAAAAAAGTATGAAAAGTTATGTGAGCAAAGTGTCGGTGCCAGCTCAGCTGGCACCCAGCTGGCATGGTGCCAGCTAATTCAGAAAAAAGTTCGGCAGAGCTTTCATTCACATAAGTTTTCATAAATTTTTGGGCCGTAGTTCCGGTCCACCAACGCGCATGCACACACCAAATTTGGTGTCATACTATTGCGTTTTGGCTGAAAACAACGCCTTTGTTTGTTGATGGACAGCTTGCCAATGGCATGCCGGCGGCATTTTTGCGGCAGTTCTCCGCCTCGGCCCCTGTAGAAACGATATCCCCTTTGCTTTCCGCCCTTGAAACGATATCCAGCTTGACCCGGCGCCAGCTGTGCTGAGCCCTGACCGCGTATCCTTCTATATATATAAAACCGAATGGTGTACTTGTCTGTACGCTGGTGGATGCTGTCTGTACGTCCTCGATGGTGTTTTTCTGGTCGATGGTGTTTTCGTGTCTGTCGTTTTCCAGTATGGAAACTTGCTACTACTTCCACCAAATTTATCGATTGATTGCAAATTTTGAACTACGGGGCTCGGAATTGACACAGGGGGGTAAGCGAACATGCTGATTACGAATACAATATCAATTTTTAGAATTATCAGTTACTTTTATCATTTCGTCGATTTTTTTGCAAAGTTCAAGCTACGAGGCTGGGAGTTGGCACAGTGGGGTAATCGAGCATGCTGATTACGAATACGATAACCATTTTCAAAAATGCATTACTTTTATCATTTTATTGATTTTTTTGCAAAGTTCAAGCTACGGAGTCGGGAGTTGGCACAAGGGGGTAATTGAGCATGCTGATTACGAATATGATAACCATTTTCAAAAATACCCACTACTTTTATCATTTTATCGATTTTCTTGCAAATTTCGAACTAAGGGGCTGAGAGTTGGCCCAGGGGGGTGATCGAGCATGCTGATTACGAATGTGATAACCATTTTCAAAAATGCCCATTACTTTTATCATTTTACTGATTTTTTTTGCAAAGTTCAAGCTACGGAGTCGGGAGTTGGCACAAGGGGGTACTCAGGGATTCGCGCCGTGCGAGCGGTCCTCCTATAAGGGCTAGCGTACAAGCGGTCGACATAAGCCTAAAGCCTTCGTGCGTGCGGCAAACAGCTGAAGCGCCGTCCTAGCGGCAGGCAATGTTATCGTGCAAACGGCATGCAATACAGTTGTTCGAGCGAGCATCCAGCAATGCGCCCATCTTATCGGTCGACAATACATGTTGCCGTGCAAGCGGCCAACAGTGACCTCTATTTTCTGCTCACTATTTTCACACATTGTGAGCGTAAACGGTACCTGTATGAGATGCGATGCAGTGTTTAGGCTGGCTAAGCGTTGACACATCGTGTTATGAACAGTTTCTTTTACCGCAAGGCTGGCTGGAATGAACCTGGGTGAGGCTACAGTTACCAAGAGCGATGGTGAGGGCTTCCCCATGAAAAGTTTGGCAATGCTGCAAGCATTGATCCGTGTTCCCAAAATGTGTAAAGGATTGATCTATCCAAGAAAAATGGTCAAGATATCGCAAATACATCTACTCCAAGAGCAAGCGAGCGGCCGACTTTCCCCGCGCAAGCGGCGAACATTAGAGACCGTGCGGGCGCCCCACATTAACCGTGCCAATGCCAACGGCCCTTGACGACCGTACAATCGCACACACCGACGAGCGATTGTAAGGTCGTCGCTGGCCGCCCGCACGGCGCGAGTCCCTGAGTAATCGAGCATGCTGATTACGAATTTGATAACCATTTTCAAAAATACCCATTACTTCTATCATTCTATCGATTTTTTTTGCAAATTTTGAACCAAGGGGCTGGGAGTCGGCAAAGGGGGGTAATCGAGTGCTGATTACGTATCGCAGCTACAAAGCGCGAGCTGCAAGTTACAGTTTCCGTTTCCCAAGCTGCGATATCATCTGAGTTGATCTTTTACAGAATTTAATGCGCCATCGTCACGTCAACAACTTGGAGCGGTGATGGGATTCAAGATATCGAGATCAGTGCAACAACTTCAAGCCGTCGGACGGCATCATCCTGCATCACGTTTTCTCTTGATCATTTTTGATAGAATTGCGCCTTATTGTATTTTGGGAATGCATCATTTTTGATAGAGAATTGCGCCTTATTGTATTTTGGAAACTACGCCTTTTATGCCGCCTAAAAAAGAACATCTTGGAAGCTTAGTCCTTTGCGCGCCAGTATGAAAATTCCTAGGACTAAGCTTCTAGCACGCCTTTGACAAAATACTCAATTAGCTAAAGCAATATGTTGAAAGTCAATTTTGAGATGCGCCAAAGAAAATGATAGATCGAGCTTTCACTAGTGTAGTAGCTGTATGCTGTATGTTATTTGTTATATTGCGCCGTCGTATTTTTTATCATAAAATATTGGTGAAAGACAGGGTTTAATTACCCAAGTTTGAGGTTTCCGACAATAAAGTGGTTGAGTGGTTGGTGTTGGTGAACAGTGTGAACCACCGAGCAAATTTATGGTGCATTCGACTTAAGGACAACAACGACACAAATACTGGTACGAGTAGACACGCCTCGCCTCTTCAACTTGGTCTATAATTGCGCAGATTTAAATACTAACTTTCTTTGCGCAGATTAACCAGTTATATGGTCATTGACTACTAACTTCTATTTCAAAACGATACCAAGGTTTTTTGCAACTCTACCTTGGTCAGTACGCACGCCATCATATTTGTCATATCCAAATAAAAACCAAGGTTTTTGCATTGCCACCTTGGTCACTGAGTCTAATGTTGGGTCCTACTTCCTTAAAGTGAACTTAGCATCCAATGTGGAAAAAAGCCAAGAGCTATCAAAATTAGAGATTCTAGCCTTGAGAGATTCTACTAAGCGAGCACAAGTACAAGCGCAAATATTCGAGCTCAATGCGATCTCCAAATTAGTTGATGATTCACTAGCAACATTTACGGCCACAGTTGATTCTCTGATCGACACTTTGAATGAAGAGCAAGAAGCTCAATCGCAAGAATACACAGACAAAGCGCATGCAAACTCAGACAGCGCGCGATCACTCGCTATCGACTTAGAAGCAAAAATGTACAGCGCGCATGATCAGATGAATTTCGAAGCAGACAAAACAGTATGGGAAGGACAGATAATGGCAAAACCAAAACTGCCAGCTATCCCTATTCCGATTTTCTCGGGTAAAGCGTGGCAATTTGAAAACTTTTGGACGCTATTTGAGGCCAACGTTGACAGTCAACCATTAACAAAATTGCAAAAGTTTAACTATTTGGTAAGCGCTCTTAGGGGGAAGCGCGAGAAACTATACAGCGTTACCCCATATCGGAAGATAATTATGATCTTGCGCTAGAGCTACTTCGGAATAAGTACGGAGATGAATTCAGACTCATTTCAAGCCTACAACGTCGTCTTGAGGGGGCGAAAGCGGAAAATAGTTCCATTCCAGCGCAACGAAAGCTTTTAGAAAATCTCATACCGATAATAGCACAGCTATAGAAAAAAGGTGTTGAACTGAAAGGATCCTTCACATCACAAAAGATTCTTTCGAAGTTCAATTCTTCCATTCAGCGAAAAATCTTAGAACAAAAAATAGAAGGATGGCGTACGGAAGGGGATTGGAAAATCAATGAACTTTTAGAAGAATTAGATAAACAAATAACTAAAAAAGAGCGCATAAAGGAAATGGTAACAGAGGTCACAGACGCACGGAATAATAAAATTAGATCAAGTACATGGAATCCAAACACCGTAGTACCAGTATGTTTGTTTTGAAAATCGACGCAACATCGCTCGATGTTTTGTTCTAAGTACACAACAATCGAGCAGCGACGCCAATTCTTTGATGAAAACAAAAGATGCTTCAATTGCGCGAAAGAGGGTCATTCGGTAAAACAATGCATGGGGGCAAGTTGTAGATGGTGCAGCGGGAAAAAACATCATCACACTCTTTGCCCTATGCGAACACGAAACGGAAACAGCAGAGAATTTACAAAAGCGGGTTATTCGCAGGAACCACTATCAAGAGCAACACCAATACAACATAAAAGGAGTAGTAAAGTAAAAACAGCACAACGGTCAAAACCAGCAACTGGAGCAGCCCACCCAATACAAACCATCGAACCAGAAAATGATGACTTCGAAAAGGGAAAATTCACAACAGGGGAAGACGACAACAATAAAACCATCGTTTGTCACAATCAAAATTCAGCCATAAAAACAAAAGAAACAGTACTTTTGCTGACGGGACAAGCGCGGGTAAGGGACGCACAGAACAACCTCTGGAGAGAGGTTGAAATTCTCTTTGATACTGGTGCCTATAAATCATTCATTTCGCAAGCACTAGCAAAAGACTTAGGGCTGGATAGCTCAAGTACACAGGAGTTGTTAATGTATACTTCGGTAACGCGAACCCCCTACCAACTAAGTGTTCGGTCACTACACTGGATCTATGGGACAAAGAGAACAAAAGACATACTTACTTAGATACTTAGATGGCCCGTCCTCACGTGACGTGCGGGCCCCAGTACAGAAGTCGCCATTGATCCCTGTCCCTCGCTTCGGACATCCACGATCTTCTTGGTCGTCGTCGGTGGCTGCGTCCACGAGTTCCAGGGGCAAGAATCGTATCCAGCTGATTTCTCAGCTGGTCCATCCGTTCCACGAACACGTCTGCCCATCTCGTCGGTGGTCTTCCTCGAGGACGTTTGGCTTCGCGAGGAATCCACTCAGATGTTCTTAGTGTCCATCTATCGTCCGTTCTTCTCATTATGTGACCGGCCCATCGGTGTTTCGCTTTCGCAACGTATTCCGCTGGGTCACGAAGACGGGACATTCTTCTCATATCCGTGCTGCGAAGTCCGACTAGATGTTGCTTGTGTCGGGTCATCTTCAGAAGACTGCGCTCGAGCGCTCTGTGGGTGGTCCTTAAAGCTTTCGACGTGGCTACGGTGTCGGCCCAAGTCTCAGCTGCGTAGCAGAGCGCTGGGAGAACGGTTGAGTCGAACAGGTGGGCACGAAGCTCCGGGTCCGTCAGTTGGTCGGTGGCTTCCTTCAGAGGCCCGAAGGCGGCCCAGGCTGCTCTTCTTCTCCTGTTAAGTTCTTCCCTCAAGTCGTTCTCCATGTTCATCGAACGTCCGAGATACACGTAAGAAGACGTCTCCATGATAGGGGTGCCTTCCAATTCCATTTCTGCATCTTCGCAAAGGGCGTTCTTCATGAACTGAGTCTTCTTCCGATTTATTCGCAGTCCGATCTTCTTCCCTACTTCGTTTAGTTCCTTCAGCATCGCCTCTGCTTCAGTGATACTGCTCGAGAAAAGGACGATGTCATCCGCAAAACGAAGGTTGGATAGGAATCTCCCATCAACTCGTATGCCTCTCTCTTCCCAGTCTAGTGACTTCATCACCCACTGCAAGGCCGCGGTGAACAGCTTTGGCGAAATAGTGTCGCCTTGTCGAACCCCCTTCCCAATTGGAATGGTTAGGGGGCGATGGAATAGCTGCATCGTTGTTGTACAGTCCTTGTAGCAGTCGGCTAGTGTCCTCACGTAAGCTGGTTCCACTCCTTGATCGACTAGCGCAGACAGGATGGCGTTGGTTTCGACGCTGTCAAAGGCTTTCTCGTAGTCGACGAAGGTTAGGACGAGAGGCAGTCGGTACTCCCGGCAGACTTCTATAACCCTCGAAACGGTCTGGATGTGGTCCATGCAGCTGAATCCTTTGCGAAATCCAGCTTATTCTTGGGGTTGGGCTTCATCCAGTGTCCTAGATATGCGTGCGAGGATAATCTTCGTGAAGAGCTTGTACAGCACACTCAGCAGGCATATTGGACGGTAATTTCGAAGATCTTCCCGTTCACCCTTCTTGAAAAGAAGGACGGTTCTTGACGTTCTCCACTGGTCGGGAATCCTCTCCTTCTGAAGGTAAGATGTCAGGTGCGACGCGAGAATCTCGTGTAGACGTTGTCCTCCGGCTCGCAGAAATTCGACGGAAAGATGGTCTGGTCCTGGAGCCGTGGATGTCTTCATGGTCTGAATCGCCGTGCGCACTTCAGCAGGTAGAATTCGTGGTGGTACTTCTCCAGTGGGAACAACGGGCATCGGCACGGGTGTTGATGAGCGGAAGAGGTTGGTATAGAAGTTCTTCGCGATAGATTCCATCTTGTATCGGGAAGAAGTCGGAGTCCCGTCTTCGTTCAATAGTGCAGCCAGCGGTACGTGATATTCACAGAGGTCCCTTCGGCATTTCTTAAGACTTCGTCTTTCTTCGGCTGCTTCCAGTATCTTGGCTTGCCTGTACTTCCTGAGATCCTCCTGCAAAGCAGTTCTGCAACTGGCGTTGGCTATCAGTCGCTCGAGATGGGTTGCATTCGGATCCTGCCTCAGAAATCTTCTTCTTTCGAGCAACTCCTTGGTGGTCTTCGAAATACGTTCCAAGTTCTTCTCAGAAGTCACTGAGGCACATTCTCCGCAGGCTCGCAATCCTTTCAGAAGCCGGTCGTAGTCGTACGTTGGGTCCTCCTCGATGGGCCAGTCACATCTTGATATGAGCTCCTCCAGCCTGTTACCGTCGTAAACGACTTCCTTCCTTCTCGCGGCACTGTGACAGACTTTCTTTTCCAGCCTTCGGCTGAGTCGTATCTTCGCTCGAAGGAGGCGGTGATCGGAGCCACTGCAGAAGGATGGAACTACTGAGACATCGAGCAAGCTCCACCTTCGGTTGGCGAGAATGTGGTCGATCTCCGCGTGAGTCGTTCCGTTGGGCGATTCCCATGTCCACCGGCGATGTTCTTTCTTCATGAAGATGGAATTTCCATGGAAAAGTCGTGCGGCGGAGAGAAGCCCAACAAGACGGTTGCCGTTTTCGTTCCGGAGCCCATATCCAAACTTCCCGATCCTATATTCCTTTTCTAGTGGCATCCCGATTTTCGCATTGAAGTCGCCCACAACATACTTGTAGAAGGACTTTTCGTTGCGGACGACCTCCTCCACGTCTTCGTAGAAAGCATCTAGTTCTGAGTCGTCAGCTGCTGATGTTGGAGAGTAGCAGCTGATGATGCTGATGGTCTTCTGACGTGGAGGGCGTAGTCGTAGGATGGCTAGTCGGGGTGATAGGATCTCGTGCGAATCGACAAGATGGACGATAAATGGGTGGACGACAAAGCCAACACCTCCCACGTTTCGTGATGGAACCTTCTCACCACGAATGATGAGTGTTCCATCATTCATCTGTCGCACGTCCTTCTTCCTGGACTTCGTTTCCTGCAGAGCGATGATGTGGTACTTGATGTGCTCTGCAGCGTCGAGAAGAGCGTGGAGGTCGGCGTTTGTGGAGACTGTCCTGGCGTTGTAGGTGCAGAGCATGAGGCAGTCTCCGTGGCGTGTCGTCCGGGCAGACGTGTCGTTTTTGTCCAATCCAAAAGGCGCCCTGAGGACCCTGACATCAGTCTTGCTACCACCCGGCGCCGTAGGCGGGATCCGATGTACAGGGTTTCTTTCTCTTCTTCTAACTGGTAGAGTAATGAAATTTTTTCCCCTACAAGAGCAGACTTACTAGGCCAACTCTTGATTTCCACGGGGCGATCGCTGACCCCGGGCTTGGAGCGGGGAGAACCGCCTAGCGACCTGAAAACCAGACGGCGGCGGATCTGGCCTGGCCGGCTCTTAGCTAGGCATCCGGCCGAAACCGGAAACGTCGAACTCCTTCACAGCTTGGGAGGCCCTGCCAGAGTATACACTCGGCTGTGCAACCGCGCGACTTACTTAGGGCCGCATGCACTAACATCCCCGCGGGGAGGGGATCGCAGCTTATAAGAAAGCTTTATATTTCGAAACTCCAGATACCTGGATTTCACGTTGTGTACCTATCCGTAAGTATTCCTATTACCCTTCACTATGAACATGTTGAACAGGAGCGAGAAGCTGTACAAACCGCATTTTCCAACTTTTGTATGATCCCTGATGATCCCTGGCGCTTTTCTTCAAAGTCATTTTTCTTTCTCCGAAGTTAACGAAGAATCTCCAGAGTTGTGCAGATTGTCTAACCCGACAGTGCTAAGCATGTTGCTGCTAAGAACAAATGATGTTTTGAAGTCATGAAATTTGCGATGATCCACAGGTCGAAATTTGAGGCTTACCGAAAAATTCGACTTTTCAAAAACTCATTTGTTCTCATCAGCAACATGCTTAGCACTGTTGTGTTAGATGTTCAGTACAACTTTGGAAGGTTTTCGTTAACTTCGGAGAAAGAAAAATGACTTTAAAGAAAAGCGCCGGGGATCATCAGGAATCATACAAAAGCTGGAAAATGCGGTTTGTACAGCTTCTCGCTCCTGTTCAACATGTTCATAGTGAAGGGTAGTAGGAATACTTACGGATAGGTAGACAGCGTGAAATCCAGATATCCAGAGCTTCAGGATATGAAGCTTTCTTCTGAAGCTGCGATCCCCTCCCCGCGGGGATATTAGTGCATGCGGCCCTTAGTGAAGCGGATGAAGAATTCATATCACGCAATAAGTTAAGCCTATCTAAGTCGTTTGGTAATGAAGAAACATAACTGCAAATTCTGCTAGGTTGTGACCAATTGTGGAACTTCTTGGAAGTACCCAGACCGAAATTCTCCCTCCCATCAGGACTGTACTTAATCCCCTCGAAATTGGGATACTTGATATGTGGAAAACAACATACGGAAGAATTTCAGGATTGTAAAGAAGGAAAAAACCCGATTAGCACAAGAATCAATACTTTAGTCAATTTTGATGATGAACTCAAACAATAGGAAAAGTATTGGACGATAGATTCGTCGGGGGTGTGTGAATTCACCGGTACGAAAAACGCCGAAAAAGCGGCAATCAACAAAAGGGTACAGAATTTCTTTGACGAAACTATTCAAAAAAGACCTTCACAGTTCAGGAAACTCACCACAGTCAGCAGGTGAAACGCCGACTTTAGAAGAAAGCGACGGGGAGGATGCACAGATGCACCATGATGAGGAACACGTAGTGGGCACAGAAGAACAACAGCAACGTGAACCCAAATTGAGCACAGATGACGAAAAGGAAGAACTTGAGCCAGAGAATACACATATGGATGACTCACTACCAGACCTGGTGGAAGACGGCGACGCTTTGGAACTGGTAGATGAGTCATCCAATGGCGAAGAGGAAACAAGGGTCCCTCCACAAGTGGACGAAGCGCGCGAGGAAAAAGAAGAATCAGAGCTTCTGGAGATGGAGGAAGAGAGTGAAGCAATGGTTGAGGAATCAGTGGAAGTCGAAATGATGAGAGAAGGACCACCACCCCTCGTTGAAGAAGAGGAGGAGTTCGATTACGAAGAGGATGATGAGGAGGGGGTGAACCTCGATGAAGTTCGGGTCCGAGAATCGCGGCTGGAAATACAACAGGTGCGTCAAGCCATAGATGACCTGGAGCTAATAATCAAAGACCTCGAGGCTCGCCCAACCTGTCCACCCAGAAGACTCTCTCGGGAGGGGGGGGGGCGGAACCGTTCGGGACTACGAGCGCTTTATGAGATGCGCATTTTGTGGTCAGAAGGGCGCTCATTACTCGGACACTATCTGTCTTACTTGTCCGGTAATACCGAACGGGGCTGGCCGTAGGGAGTACCTGGCAGAACGCAGAAAATGCGAAATCTGCCTAGAATTGTTGTGTCCAGGCGGAAGAGAATGCCGAAAATGGGTTACTCTCTGTTTTCACTGTCGCAGATACGGCCACCATTCGTCCCTCTGCGAGCTACCGGAGGTAAGCTAACCCATTTTGGAGAGGCTGACGTGCGCTCGCCAAGCACTGGAACGCGAACGAGCGCGGCTGCGCAGACTAGAGGAAGAACTCGATGCCTTCATCAACCACTAATCAAGGTGGGGCGGCAGTATCGCGGCTACAAAGCGCGAGCTGCAAGTTACAGTTTCCGTTTCCCAAGCTGCGATATCATCTGAGTTGATCTTTTACAGAATTTAATGCGCCATCGTCACGTCAACAACTTGGAGCGGTGATGGAATTCAAGATATCGAGATCAGTGCAACAACTTCAAGCCGTCGGACGGCATCATCCTGCATCACGTTTTCTCTTGATCATTTTTGATAGAATTGCGCCTTATTTTATTTTGGGAATGCATCGTTTTTATAGAGAATTGCGCCTTATTGTATTTTGGAAACTACGCCTTTTATGCCGCCTAAAAAAGAACATCTTGGAAGCTTAGTCCTTTGCGCGCCAGTATGAAAATTCCTATGACTAAGTTTCTAGCACGCCTTTGACAAAATAATCAATTAGCTAAAGCAATATGTTGAAAGTCAATTTTGAGATGCGCCAAAGAAAATGATAGATCGAGCTTTCACTAGTGTAGTAGCTGTATGTTATTTGTTATATTGCGCCGTCGTATTTTTTATCATAATTGGTGAAAGACAGATTACCCAAGTTTGAGGTTTCCGACAATAAAGTGGTCGAGTGGTTGGTGTTGGTGAACAGTGTGAACCACCGAGCAAATTTATTACGAATACAATATTAGTCTTTAGAATTATCAGTTACTTTTATCATTTCGTTGTTTTTTTTTGCAAAGTTCGAGCTGCGGCGCTGAGAGTTGGCATATGGGAGCAAGCGAGCATGCCGATTACGATGATAACCAATTCAGAAAATACCCATTACTTCTATCGGTTCAATCAATTTTTTTGCAATGTTTGAACCACGGCGCTGGGGGTTGTACGGAGGGCGTGCAGAAGTTCCTAGCACCTTTCCTCGCACCAACTTCGCACCAGCATTCGCACCCAGGAGGGTTCTAGCACCTCTGCATCTCAGAGGTCAAGACGCGCCCATTGCTCCTCCCATTTACTGATCTCATTGTGAGGCGTGCAAGCAGCGAGAACACAGATTCAGTTATTAAAGTAAAAAGAGAAAAAATGGAGAAAAACGGAAGATAGTTACCATTTCTTAAGTGAGGTGGCTTGGAAACTTCTGCTATGCCATCCTTTTGAAAAAGAGCATATGAACATTACTTTAAGAAGAGGAAAATAGGAAATTTTTTGAATGGAAAATCCGATTGTTTGAATGTTCGAAATATTAGAGGCTCTAGTAATACCAAACTAGGATACCAAACTTCGTCGCGTGATCGAAGAGTTGACCAAGAGTTTCAAACACGACATTGAATTTGCAAGGTGCGGTAATTTGTTATTCTTAGATGATTTTAGAACTTGCGTAAAATAAAGTAACGTCTCTGTTATATACCGCGATTGAATGACTCATAACTTCTGCTTAATTTATATTAATGCGATATGTTGCACAAACTTACTCAAGCGCGAGCACTCAAAAGTTTTTGAGGAAGCGTCAATTTAACCGAAAAAAATCAATAAAACATAACTCGAAATTCAGCTGCAGTCGTTTATGGATCCTAAACCTTTTAAAACCTACAAATTTCTTTTTGTTTCTCGATTTCAGTTCTATTATTTTCATATACAATGAAGCATGTCTTGCAGTGCGTGTACACAATTTAGAATGAGGGCACCTAGAGGGAGGAGTGATGGGCGGAGCCGCCCTTTGGCCTTGAGAAGGTGTGATGTTCTCCAAGGAATTTCTGGAAGTGCCAAGTACCCCTGCGAGGAAAAGCGGCTAGGCTTTTGGAACTCCTGCCACGCCGCCGGTTGTACAGGCTGGTAATTGAGCATAGTGCTCACGAACATGTTCTTATTTTACAAGTTATCGATTACTTTCACTTGCTTTATCAATTTTTTGCAAAGTTTAAGCCACGGAACTGGGATTTGGCACATGGGAAAAGCGAGCGTGCCGATTACGATTGTAATAAGTGTTCTTGAAAGTACCTACTATTTCTGTCGATTTTTCTGTTTCTTTGTAAAATTAGAGCTACACCGCTGGTTTTTGGCACAAAGTTGTATGTGAGCACGCTCACTGCGAAGAAGTAACCGTTTTTGAAAATACCCATTACTTTCATTGATTTCATCTTTTTTTAAAGCTGAAGCTACGAGGCTGGGATGGCACCGGTCCGGGGTAAGCGAGCATACTGAGAATTCTATAATCACACTCGGAATTGACGAAGAACGAAGACGGTAAATTTACCTAAAGTTGTTATAGATCCACTTTGGCCCGCCATTACCTTCTAAAATCCTACTTCTGCCCTTGAAATCAGAAAAGCACAAAGAGCCTGGTCTTGAGGGAAGAAAAGGCTTATAAACTGAGGCGGCAAGACATTTTCGCCCGCTAAGAATTTCTACGAGTCAATATCTAATTATACAGAAATTTCCTTAAAATTTACTTCTGTCCCTTCCACTTTGCAAAAACCATACTTCTGCCTCTGAAAGCAGGAAAGTGGTCTCTGGGGATGGACAGACCTATGAGCTTCATCCGATAGGACATTTTCACTGAAACTTTTGGCCCCCAAACTTCGCAAAAACCACAAACTCAAAAACCACACGTCTGGTCCTAAAAGCAAAAAAGACAGGGAGCTAAGTCTCGAGGGAAGAAAGAATTATGGCCTCAGGCAGCAAGATACGCCAGGAGTTTCTGGGGGTGTCAATGATTATATAGAACTTGCTTGAAATTTATTTCTGGCCCTTTTGGTCTCGGGGGGAAGACGCATAAGCTCAGCGAGCAAGATACTTTCGCTGAAAATTTCTGGATGTCAGTGTTTATTCATACAGAAACTTGCTTAAAAGTTACTTCTGACCCTTCTACTTTGCAAAAACCATATTTCTGCCTCCAAAAGTAAAAAAGCACAAAGTGCTCTCGAGGGAGGGGCAGACCCATGAGCTTCATCTGACAAGACATTTTCGCTAAGATGTTTAACCCCTAGACTTCGCAAAAACCAGTACTTCCGCCCCTAAAGGCAGAAAAGCACAGGGGAATTAGTCTCGAGGAAAGAAAGAATCATGGCTTCAGGTAGCAAGATATTTTCGCCAGAAGTTTCTGGGTGTCAATGATTATACAAAAAGTTGCTTAAAATTTACTTCTGGCCATTCTACTTTGCAAAAACCATACTTCTTCCTCTAAAAGCGAAACAGCACAGATAGCTTGGTTTCGAGGAAAAGACAGAACCATGAGCTTTATGCAACAAACATTTTCGCCAAGGGGTTTGACCCCTAGACTTCGCAAAAACCAGTACTTCTGCCCCTAAAAGCAAAAAGGCACAGGGAATTCAGTCTCTAGGGAAGGACAGCCCATGAGTTTCATCCGACAGGACATTTTCGTTAAGACCTTGGACTCCAAAACTTCGCAAAAACCACAAAACTCAAAAACCACACTTTTGGCCCTAAAAGCAAAAAAGTACAAAGAGATTGGTCTCGAGGGAAGAAAGAATTATGGCTTCAGGCAGCAAGATATTTTCGCCAGAAGTTTCTGGGTGTCGACGTTTTATTATACAGAAACTTGAATTCGTGGCCATTCTACTCTGCAAAACCCGTACTTCTACCCCTAAGAGCAAAACGCACAGATAGCTTGGTCTCGAGGGGAAGAGACTCATGAGCTCAGCCAGCAAGGTACTTTCGCTGAGAATTTCTGGGTGTCAATGTTTATTTTACAGAAACTTGTTTGAAATTCACTTGTGGCCATTCTACTCTGCAAAAACCAGACTTCTGCCTCTGAAGGCAGAAGAGTGGTCCCGAGGGAAAGACAGACCCATGAGCTTCTTGCGACAGGAAATTATCCTCTCTGAAAATTTTGGCCTTTTGAACTTCGCTAAAATCACACTTTTGTCCCTGGAAGCAAAAAAACACGGAGCTTGGTCTCGAGGGAAGAAAAGACTCAGGGCTCAGACAGCAAAATATTCGCGCTAAAAAATTTTAGGTGTCAATACTTAATTATAAAGAAACTTGCTAGAAAATTACGGCCCTTCTTCTCAACCATACTTCTGCCCTAAAAGCGGAAGCATGAGGAGCTTGGTTTCGAGGAAAGGAAAGACCTAGGGTTTATGCGACAGGACAGTTTCGGTGACATTGTCCTTCAAAAGAAGGCGTTGGGCCAGTTTTAGTCTGCTCTAAGAAGAGTCCGTTCACTTGCAAGACATCATCGAAAAAATACTGCTTCGCTTTTACCTACATATTCGAGTTTTCGGCTGCTGGAAAACATAACTTGACGCTTCCTTTACATGGTACTTTCCTGAAAATCAATCTGAGTTTTGGGATGAATCGGCTGTTCTAAAACAGGTGCTTGGAAGTAGCTTCCTTGTTTAAGAGCTGTGGTATCTGGGCGAAGGTATCTGCAAGAGGAATAGCAGAGATGCTTTGCCGATAGTCACTAGTAGTAGCTTCTCTTCCTAAGAGCATAGTGTTTTGTCTCTACTACTCACAACACGCGAAAGGTCGCTGGAAAGATGGAATTTCTCTTTCTTGGGATTTTTAGTTAATAAATGGCAGAAATCAATGTATCTGCCCCCACCCACCCACTAGCGACCCGTAGGGTCGCTAGTCTTATATATAAAGCTGAATGTCTGTTTGTCTGTCTGTCTGTCTGTCTGTCTGTCTGTCTGACTGACTGTACAATACCGCTCACAGAATGTGCAAAATTTCCGTGAATGTCGCAGATGAAGGAAGTTACGGCTGGTAGAACTTGGAACAGCTTAATTTTTCCAGAGTTTATCAGCTCTTCTATCTTCTTTGAAAGAGAGTCTTCGGCTGCTGTTTAGCGCAGAATAATCTACTGAAAGAGTACTATCGAAGGGTGCCCACGGCAGTCTCCTATGTTTGATGCTCGTTGCGTTACACCCATGCGAAGAGGCGTCCGCATGCAAATTCAAGATTATTGAAAAAGGATATTGGAGACACCCTGTATAGCAAAAGAATCGCCTTGACGAGCTGAATACAATGCTGTTTTCGGATTTTGAATATACTCATTCGGAAAGAAATTATGGCCCTGCGTAATTTGCGTGATTTACATGAATTTCGCGAAATTCCGGGAATTCCGCGACATTCCCGGAATTTCGCGAAATTCATGTAAATCACGCAAATTACGCAGGGCCATAATTTCTTTCCGAATGAGTATATTCAAAATCCGAAAACAGCATTGTATTCAGCTCGTCAAGGCGATTCTTTTGCTATACAGGGTGTCTCCAATATCCTTTTTCAATAATCTTGAATTTGCATGCGGACGCCTCTTCGCATGGGTGTAACGCAACGAGCATCAAACATAGGAGACTGCCGTGGGCACCCTTCGATAGTACTCTTTCAGTAGATTATTCTGCGCTAAACAGCAGCCGAAGACTCTCTTTCAAAGAAGATAGAAGAGCTGATAAACTCTGGAAAAATTAAGCTGTTCCAAGTTCTACCAGCCGTAACTTCCTTCAAAATGAACATTTTCGAAATCCGAAAACAGCATTGTGTTCAGCTCGTCAAGGCGAATCTTCCGATTTACAGCCCTTGAAATTCTGTTTCCAATTTTTTCAAAATTTCCTGCGCGCGTATATTCGCAGGTCGCAACGCAGCGCACATCAAACATAAAAGACCCCAATAAGCACTGTTGGATTGTGCTACTCCCGCAGATTATTGGGCGCTAAAAAGCAACCGGAGAATCTTGTTGAAAAAAGAAAGAGAGCATAAGATTGAGATAAGATTGGAACGAATTGACATTCAGCGCTTGTTTTGTCACCATTATGATAGAATTCCAAGCACCTAATCCCAAATAAAGTTTCGATTACATTTGTTTTTTTAGAGCAACCACACAAGAAAAGCTGAGCGCAGCTTCATTTTATGTTGCTGTTTTTCTGATTTTTTTTCTGTTTTTCACCCTAAATAGATTGCCACCTTGAGTTTGGAGCGCACCATGTTTCCCAGCATTCTTCAGGCATCATCATGCTTGATATGGGAGCCCACAAGCTTTGCATCAAAATGCTGGTACTTGGTACTTGGTTAACCTCGAGTTTGTAACTTAATATGTGAGATTACACACTACAGTTGCAGCGGTAGAATTTGTCCAAAACTGCGGGATTGTCGGGATTCGCGGAATTGTCGGGATTCGCGGGATTCGCGGGATTCGCGACTTCGCGGGATTTGCGGGATAAGCGGGATTTAGCTATAACTTCTTTTGAAACAGCTTTATTTGTAATCTGAGTGAAGATTTGCTTCAGCTTGATGAGACGAATCTTTTGATATACGGTATGTCCGTAATTCGTGGTGACGGGGTAGACATACAATGGTACCTTGTTGTTTTCTATGTTAAGGCTTTTGTGAACATTTATCACAGTGTAAATCGCGTGTAGGAAGTTCGGGTACGAAGCTCTCGTTATCGAAAACTATCGCAAAAAATTGGGCAGTTTTTATCTACCCTTATCACTGATATAAGCATTTTATCATTTATCACTGATAATAACACATTTTTGGATCATTTTTGGCATATGATAAGAAAAGTACTGTAGGAAACGCTGAGTGAATTTCTATCGCTCGTTCTCTAATTATAAGTGATCTACAGGCTTTTCTAATTCTACTGCTCGGTGCAATTGGTAGATCCCTCGCTGCAGCAATCGATCGATTTCTCATAGGCACATGCCACTGCTGCCGATTCTTACCTAAAATGGCATTTTTGCTTCAATTCGCTTCACGCCGAAGCCTGGGCTGAAATTCTGCACCCATATGGAAGATGAACGTGGGAATCGACCGCATGAACTTAAGCCGTTCTTATCTGTCGTTGTCATTGATATCATCATTTTATCATTTATCACTGACGATATCACAAAATTGGATCATTTTTGACATACAGTTAGAAATCACTTTGGAAAACGCTGGAGTTTTTATCGCTCTATCTCTTATAGTACAAAACCACTCACAGAACATGCAAAATTTCCTGAAATTCCGCGAAATTCATGTGAATCACGCAAATTAGCAGGGCCATAACTTCTTTCCGAATGAGTATTTTCAAAATCCGAAAACAGCATTGTATTCAGCTCGTCAAGGCGAATCGTTCGATGTACAGGTGTCTCCAATATCTTTTTTCAATAATTTTGAATTTGCATGCGGACGCCTCTTCGCATGGGTGTAACCAACGAGCAGCACACATAGGAGACTGCGGTGGGCACCCTTCGATGGTACTCATTTACTAGATTATCCTGCGCTAAACAGCAGCCGATGACTCTCTTTCAAAAGAGATAGAAGAGCTGATAAACTCTGGAAAAATCATGCTGTTTCAAGTTCTACTAGCTGTAACTTCCTTCAGGATGAACACGAAGTCCGAAATTAGCATTGTGTTCATCTCGTCAAGGCAAATCTTACTGTATACAGAATGTACAGAATGTCCTTGAAATTCCGTTTCCAATTTTTTCAAAATTTTTTGCGCGCGTATATTCACAAGGCCGCAACGCAGTGCACATCAAACATAAAAGACCCCAATAAGCACTGTTGGATTGTGCTACTCCCGCAAATTACCGAGCGCTAAAAACGAACCGGAGAATCTTTTTCAGAAAATATAGAAGAGCTGGTGAATTCTGGAAAAATCGTGTTGTCTCAAATTTTGCCCACTGTAACCCTAAAATGGGAAGCTCTCCTGCTAAGCAAATGTGATTTTGAGGTCAGGTAACCTCTTTGAGCGAAGTTTCCTTATAATCCAAGATCATCGACATTTTGACCAAAACCCATCGGCGAGCTTCAGAGCGTAGAACGAGAAAAAATCAAATCACCCGAATTTCTTTGAAAACTTGCTCATAGAGGTTATCTGACCTGCTGATTACGAAAATCACATCTGCTTAGCTGGAGAGCTTCCCATTTTAGGGTTACAGTGGGCAAAATTTGAGACAACACGATTTTTTCAGAATTCACCAGCTCTTCTATCTTTTCTGAAAAAGATTCCAAGGTTCGTTTTTAGCGCTCGGTAATTTGCGGAAGCAGCACAGCCCAATAGTGCTTATTGGAGTCTTTTATGTTTGATGTGCGCTGCGTTGCGACCTTGCGAATATACGAGCGCAGGAAATTTTGAAAAAATTGGAAACAGAATTTCAAGGGCTGTAGATCGGAAGATTCGCCTTGACGAGCTGAACACAATGCTGCTTTCGGATTTCGAAAATGTTCATTTTGAAGGAAGTTACGGCTGGTAGAACTTGGAACAGCTTAATTTTTTCAGAGTTTATCAGCTCTTCTATCTCCTTTAAAAGAGAGTTTTCGGCTGCTGCTTAGCGCAGAATAATCTACTGAAAGAGTACTATCGAAGGGTGCCCACGGCAGTCTCCTATGTTTGATGCTCGTTGCGTTACACCCATGCGAAGAGGCGTCCGCATGCAAATTCAAGATTATTGAAAAAGGATATTGGAGACACCCTGTATAGCAAAAGAATCGCCTTGACGAGCTGAATACAATGCTGTTTTCGGATTTTGAATATACTCATTCGGAAAGAA
The DNA here is from genome assembly GCA_958299035.1 of Cylicocyclus nassatus. Lineage (NCBI taxonomy): Eukaryota > Metazoa > Nematoda > Chromadorea > Rhabditida > Strongylidae > Cylicocyclus > Cylicocyclus nassatus. The sequence goes on along the minus strand of CATQJL010000223.1, from coordinate 51,865,822 downwards.
GTTATGGCCCTGCGTAATTTCCGTGATTTACATGAATTTCGCGAAATTCCGGGAATGTCGCGGAATTCCCGGAATTTCGCGAACCTTCGCGGAATTTCCGGAATTCTGCGACATTCACGGAAATTTTGCACATTCTGTGAACGGTATTGTAGGTTCATGAGAAGAAGATATGCCAACACAGAGGACATTTGACATAGTGCTGTTATCCGAAATCCATGATTTTACTGAAAGAGTGCTTTTTGATGAACAGCAAATACCTCCACCTCTGCGATTATGTCTATCTACATGTGAGATCAAATAAGGCAGCTTTCCTACAATTTCACTGCCAGAACTTTGACAGTTAGCCATGTCTCAGTGATGAAAAGAATACATCATTGCTTATAATAACGGGCTAAGGATGTTTACATGTTTTTGTGTGGATGTGTGTGTAAGTCTGTCTCTCTGTCACGAAATTCGTGGAACGGTTGCCAGCCAACATCCTGAGCCCAAATTTTGCACAGCGCATGCTACTAGCGCGAGAGTCCAATATACCAAAGCTTGAGCGGATCCGTTCAGTGGATCCTTTGAAAATCACACTTCAGATGGATTCACTTGGCTTTTTTTCAGTAAAATTGAGCCTTTAGCAAGACCTTTTGCAAAGTCACAGATATGTTTGACAAATTAATCTGCAAGCCACGGACTTTAGCCTAAAAAATTGAACTAAAGTTTATTACTTTGCGAAAACGGCGCCAAAAAATATTTGTTGCGTAGCTGTTCAATTTGCCAATTTTAGATCATGTTGAGACGATATTTGCACGGAGATGTATTCCACAGTCATTATTGTATCTTATGGCGAAAATCAAGCAATGAAAAGTCCAAAAACCGTCTCAAATCTGCATTTGTTCTTTTGGGAAAAGTTTCATCCAAGCGAGATTACCGATCTCACATGAATAAGTCTTAGGAATGAGTAGTTGTTTACAAATCCATTGTGATAATCTGCATAGCGCGGTAAGTATCAATGTCATTATTACGAGAATGAGTAACGCATACAGATAATCGGACCAGTGCGAACCTCTGCGAAGCAGAGGTGACGCACTGGTCTGGTTTATATTTAACTAAAAAAGATTGTAGATGATGCAATTTTTTGACAAGACTTCTCGACTTTAATCTTTCTTGCTTACCATGCAATTTTACACGTTTTCCGGCCTCATTTTGGGCAGTTCCGACACGCGCACGAGCTGACTCTTGTAAACTACCCATTCCTTGTTTGGCTTCCCTTTATTTCTCTCACGTGCCATCTGGCGTAGCTCAAATTCGCGTCTTCGCTCATCCTCCGAAAGATATTTTTTCAGCAAGTGCGGCAAGCATTTTATGGATGGTCGGGTCCTTATTCAATTCCGAGATAGATGTGATCAGGTCCTTAATGGACATTGAGCTAAATTCGTTTCCTCGCTCGGCTGTTCTACTACTTTTCCCTTTTTGCGAAGTCTGGGTCGTGGCATGTTGCTTTTGACCTTGTTAACACGTGAACATGCCATTATTTTAACTTGTCAAAACAGATCGCAATAGAACGAAAACGGAGAGAAAAGTAGATGAAATGAATGAAAAAAGGCCGGTAGAGGAAAAACAAAACTCACCAACCACAGCGATCACAGAATGGACTAGACTCAATCCAAAAAATGCAAAAAAGATTTGAAAAAACTAATAAGAACCACGGGCTGAAGTCAAAAAATTGCAGAGAAGATACTCACACCACCGCAGTGGAGAAGACACGTTCGTGAATGATGAGACGCTTTTATACGTCTGAGTCTTTCGAAGACTTTCTCCAGATCTTAGGCTATATCTTTTGCTTCTCTCAGATATCCAATTTATTCTTAGTAGCTCAAGCACCTGCATGAAGCTTTCGTTTGCTTGGCATCGTAAATCATAGCTGTAGAACATCTGATCTCATTTCAGAAAAAATCATGCTCCCGCTAGTGAAGTTGCTGATGCTGATGCTCCGCAAGTTACGGTGAAGGCGAAAAAAATGCGAAAAGCGAAAAATGCAAAAAGAGTCCAGTTCTTTATACTTGGTCTAAATAAACCTGATCTTGGTCACTATGAATGCGTTTGGAAATGCACAAGAAAATTGTAAGTCACGGTCATGTATTCTATCGCAATAGATCGGTTTGCTTTAGAAGTGCCGGGGAGGCAAAATCGACTTCAACCAACACATGGATTGTGTATGTCACAACTGTCCATGATCATAGAACAAGCCAGGACGAATTTTGAAACAGTCATCGCCTGTTGAAAACGTCTACAATAAACATTTCAGCATTTACATATGAGTTTACTGAATAACATCTGTGATTCATTTTGAAAGATAGTTCTACTCTACTAGAGGCTTTGCAAGAATCTTGTTGAGGACCAAGTACCATTCAACATCAAGGCCAAGTTTAGGTTTCTCTCATAACACGTTTCGGACCGCGAGGTCGCGCGCGGCGAAGAAGAGTGCACTTTTAGCCATTAGTCAACAAGAGGACCTTATTTTGTAAACTGCGTGCTACATCCGTAATCAGCTTGTCAGATAAGTTCCATACTCAAAGTTCTGAATGGATTCGAAGTGTTTAAATTATGTCGCTTGTGAACGTCTTTTGTGCTTTCCTGAAAGATAAAAACAAGAACGCAGTTTCTCATACTATCCAAAAGTATTTATATTGTAGACGGTACACACTAGTATCGAAACTAAGAAAAATCTCTTCGATATCGAAGCAAAGGAAAGTTGCGACGTCGCACGCGTCATTCGCGTTGCCGCACTTTGTTGCAACTGTTGTTCGATTTGTGCTCATATCTCCTAAACAAATGTCGGCGGCATATTCTACAGAGTCATTTGAAAGCAGAAGTTTAGCTTTGACTTGATAACCTTGTACTAAAAGAAAACCTCCTGCAAATATCAAAAAAAGATCTTTCAAAGCAGGGTGCTGCATCATGTGCAGCACCGGTCCGAAACGTGTTGAAGGCAGCGGCTCGTCAGAATGGCAACTTTGAGATATTCATCGTTCTCGGTTCCCCTATATGAGCTAAGTCAAAGACTGTGCTCTGCAGCTTTAAAAGATACCAGTAACCCGTTTTTCCAGACGTGAAAAGTGCTATTTGGGCGGATGGCGTATGCCTGCCCTTCAAAGCACGATTGGCTCGTGAAACACCGTACCTACCTTTGAGTGGAGACCATTGAAATCTTTGGTTGAGACACAGCCGCTGCTCAAGTGTCTTGCATGAGGAAGCTGGTTGTGTATTCTGGGGTAGAGGACAAGTAGTTGCCAATAGGCCGCTCTCCCGGACCACTACCAGAGCTGTGATGGAAAGAAGTGCGCGATTGTAGCATATGTCCGCGCGGGCCCTCTTTGTTCGGCGTCATAACGACCTCTGTCCTATACTCTGCTCATAAACGTTGCGCGCTCTTATTTAGGGACCAAATACGAACTGTTTGGGCATCATCTTACCTAAGCTCATCTAATGAGTATTCATGTAGTAAGTCCAATCTAAATATTCAAAACATGCATTAGCGCTGTCGCATGAACTACACTATACACATTGGCTTGTGTGCCGGATTTCTGTTCTCGATTGATTGATATAGTCTTTGTCAAATAAAAGTCACATGTAAAAGGTTAATTAAAAAGTCAAGAAAAGTTTTATATTACCACCGTCTTCACTAAAATGTGGTGCAACCGATCTTGCATCCAAACTTAGCTTCTTCAAGCTAGCGGAAAGTATAATCGAAATGGCCTTCTCAAAGACAAGGAAAGTACTTGTAAGAAAGTGTTGTTTAGAAGGAAAATGGAACTTACGAATTAAAACATAAGTGGCAACACTCGTAAACGTTCAGGTAATATAAGATAGTCTTACAATCATATGGGGTGGTTTGCTTGGGCCTGCGCACATTTTTTTGATTTTACGACTCAAAATGCGCGGAAATTCGGCTTAGGAAAAGTTCATAACTTCTTGCGAAAGAATGCATCGCGGATATAGAAGATACGTCTGACATCAGCGCTAAAAGCTCTATCCATCGGCACGCATCATTCCGAATTGCCAATTCGATTAAGCGAAATTCCCTTATGAGTCCATACCACTCTGAAGAGAACTGAAAACCAATTCAAAATCTGGTTAGGTTGATGCAGTAAAAAAGGCGGTATTGCGAATTCTCACTTTGACGTGCTGACTTTCTGAAAAATCTACATTTCTTAATCAATAAAAACCTTCAAAGGCAGCAAACTTTTTGCTACATAGCGCACATTCATCTACACATCACAAACGAGCACAAAAATATGGATTGAATAACAAAAAATTTCTTTCAATTCTGTAGACATGTCATAATTCCCTTAAAAATTTGTTGATTGAAATGATAGTGTAGCTTGTAGACGCAAACCAGTAGGACAAAAGAAGATAGAAAAGATTTGTACAGAGGCGATTTGCGAAAAGAAAAAAAAATCAAAGTTAAGTTGTCACATTTGACTTGATTGTAGAGCCTTGTGCGAAGGTCAACAAATTCTTTATTCGGGCTTACGTTTCGGCATCGTCGCCTTCTTTAACTTATTGTTAGATTGTCATTTTTACATTTTTTGGTAGGTGACAAAGTTCCGAGCCATAAAATTGTGATTTTTTGAGTAGTAAACAGCTGTTTTCGTCAAAAGTGTAAACAGGATGCCCTACCCTAACCCTTAGAGAAATGTGCAGAACTTCGGCAATCTTCTTCAGAAGTGAGTTTTGTGTCATAGAAAGACAACATGGCTATCCAAGCTGAGGCGGCACAATCTCAATTTACATAATTTGAGAAAAATTAGTCAAGCATGCATGATGTAACTCTGTAGCAAGCTCTGTAACTTTTCAAACCATAGTTGGATAGAGCATGTAAAGAGCTTCTTAATGGTATGCTAATAGGCTGAACGTTAAAAAATGGAGCAGCTTGATTCTTATTACATTTTGAAAATTTTTTTGTTCCCACCACAACAAGTAGGCTGCTTAATATTAGGTCGTTCCGAAAGTAATGTCGCTTTTTTCAAAGTATGCCACATTTCGTGGAACAAAGATGTGTACGAGATTCTGGTAGCATTTGATGCAGCATTTCATTCTCTTTCTAATGGTTCAATGAGCTTCCAGAAAAGAGTCAAAATTTGCGACCTATGCTTTTTGAGATGGCCAAGTTTCACAATTTTTCTAAAATTATATAACAAACCTCAGAAGGAGCCCAAGTAATAGATGGATGGAGCAAACCCTACAAGAAACAGCACAACACTTTTTTCTACATTCCAGAGCTCGTCATAAGTTTTGCACAGATTTTGATGAAACCACCAAATTTCGGCAGGCTCGCCTCAGACACAAACGCATCAAACGCCAACATGTCTCCGGATTTTGAAACTTACAAAGATGGATTATGGTTTGGTTTTTTTCAATTTTACAAATCAAACGAGCATTCACCGCTTCAGATTAGCAGCTTTCGAAAATTCCGGGTACAGCCGGAAGCGCCCTGGAAAACTTGAATTATGATGATTTTATCTCGGAAAACTTGATGAATCGGAAACCAAAAACAACTGGTAAAAAGAGGAGAAAAAGCTGCGTCGAGTGACACCCGAGTTGCTTGCCGGTTGTTGTTTGAGAGGTTTGAGTTGACCAAATATGGAATTTGATGGCATTGAGAAATTGATTGTAGAAACTCTGAGAAGCAAGCTAAGGAAAAGAAAAAGTTAATACGTGTTCTATAGTGTTTGTTCTATCTACCTGTCACTTGCACTTTTTCGGAGATTAGGTACAAAAATTTAGAAAAATAGCCAAACTTGACCATGGCAAAAAGCATGAGTCGCAGATTTTGGTAACATTATGCAGTGAAAATACAACCATTAGAAAGAGGATAAAATGCTGCATTCTAATGCTCCTAAGATTTCTTGAAAATCTTGATTCCATCATATGTGGCGTTCATTTGAAAAAAGCGACATTACTTTCGGAACGACCTAATATATGATATTCAATATTATTTTGAATATTATATTAAGTTGGTCCGAAAGTTCTGTTCCTCCATTTTCAAAAAATCATAACTTCTTCCTAACACGATGTTTTTGCATGGCTAAAACCATATTGAAAAGAGCAATTCATGCACTTTCTAAAACTATCTTGGCTGCTATCTAGTAAGCTCTAATTGCAGAGATAAAAATGGGGAAATGAAATAACTTCAAGTTCGGAATTTTTAAGCAAGCCTCTTAAAAATGCAGAACTGTGCCATAAAATCCAAAACAGTTAGTAACCTAGGTTTTCTGATCCCCTCTTTTTATACAAGCAAAATTCGCGCTGATGGAGCTTTTCTCAGAAGAGTTATTATTTTCAAGAAAAAAAATGCCAAAAAATCACTTTCTTAAGAAAATTGATTTTTAAACATTTTTTTTCAAAAAATCATAACTTTCAAAGAAACAACTCGATCAGCACGAACTTTGACAGCTAAAAAGAGGGAATCAAAAAGTCTAGGATAGTGGCTGTTTGAAATTTATGGCACAGTTTTGCATTTTTTAAGAGGCTTGCTTAAAAATTCCGCACTTGAAGTTATTTCATTTCCCCATTTTTATCTCTGCAATTAGAGATTACTAGATAGCCGGGAAGGTAATTTTAGAAAGGGCATGAATTGCTCTTTTCAATATCGTTTTAACCATGCAAAAACATCGTGTTAGGAAGAAGTTATGATTTTTTGAAAATGGAGGGACAGAACTTTCAAACCAACCTAATATACAGGGTGTCCCAAAAAGATGTGCACACTGTTTGATTGTAAATAACTCTTTTGTGGTGAAGTGTTTCGAGAAGCTTTAGGTACCATTTTGTAGAGCGAGGTTCAACTTAGATTTACAGTGCAGAGCGGATCGCCGATCTCTCATTCTTACTGTAGGATTACGGTAGAAACTTTGAAGAGGGTTTTGAGCCATAAAAGGCCATATTTTGCTCCAAAAAGAAACCAAAACAACCTGAAAACTCTCACACTGGGCTAACTAGAGTTGCTGATTCTAAATGTGAAGTTCGCAACTCTTCCTAATGCTTCATTAAAAAATTATGCGAGGTAAGCAGTAGCAGACGTTTTTTAAGTGTTCCCAAAAAGTGCGGTTACACCGTTTAGAAAGCTTCTCAACCTTGTAAAGAGTTGGGTATTGAACTCAGGGTCCATAAAAACCCTATTACACAAATTTCCACATTTTATTTGAGAATTTTTGAAACGGCCCCTTTTTTCACAGTGACACCATATGTTTGAAGTTTCTACCGTACTCCTACAGTAAGAATGAACGACCGGCGATTTGCTCTACACTGTAAATCTGAGTTGAACCTCGCTCTACAAAATGGTACCTGAAGCTTCTCGAAAGACTTCACTACAAGAGAGTTATTTACAATCAAACAGTGTGCACATCTTTTTGGGACACCCTGTATATTAAATAAATATTAATAGAAACAGTGATTCTGCATCAGACAAAATGGACATGTCTACATGCAGTAAGTATATAAACTCTTTTCAAAATTTAACAAACCCAACGAAACATAGAATCAGCGTTGCTGCATCTGTTTCAATTTTTCGCAAACAGAATACGCAAACCAATCATGATGGGAATTTACTCAAGACAAAGCACTGATTATAGAGAAACAAAAACATGTTTTCCAGTATCAAAAGAATCGTCGATTCTTTTGATACTGGAAAACTGAAGAACGAAGTGGTAATGAAAACCCAGCAATAAGAACATATTGGTCCACTATAGTTTTAGCACATCCATGGTCTATCAAGAAGTCAGTCATCGCGAACATGTTTAGAACAGCAAGAAACATCGCGTCGGGGGCAGAAGAACGATCGGAGTCGATGCAGTTCGCATACCAAGTAGCAGAAGGCAATGGGTGTTCAGTGAGGGCATGCTGTCGATCTAGGACTCGAGCAGCTGAGAGGGACTTGCGTTCTGTCGAGAAGATGATTCCCTTTTGCCTGCCCTACGTATCGGAAGAAATGAGCAAGACAATAAGAGCATGTTTACGCCAGGCGGGTTTACAGGATTCGGTGAGGATTGTAGATAGCCCATTAATAATTTTAAGCGGCGGCTAGTAAGAAACAGAGCTTACTACCGTCTTTGCATGAACCTCAACTGCGTTATTTGTCTCTATGGCAGAGAAGGAGATTGCACTGTATCCGGTGTAGTTTACCCAATCACATGCCTTTCATGCGGAGAGAATATGTTGGGAAGCAGTGGTATCAACGCAGAGTACTATTAAGGAACACCTGGACGGGCTCAATAAGTCAAAAAGTTCAACGCCTTTGGGAGCGCACCGCCAAAATATCATAGCGGTGCTGCAGTTAACGTAAAGGTCACGATCTTGTCGTACGAACCGGAAAATTGTAGCACGCAAAACTCTTTAAGCGTTTTGGATGATGGCTAAAAAACCAAAATCAAACCGCAAAGACGAGTGTATAACAGTGACTCAAGAGCTTGCCTCCTACCATATCTTATGTAAATTTAATCTACAGGAGGAATGAGGTTTGCGTTGGCGGGCTGCGTTGGCGGGTCCTCATAGCATAAATATGCGCGTTACAATCAGTGGCTATCATTAGTCTCTCATACGGGTGGCCTTGGCTCTAACAATCACTGCATTACAGTGAGTACTCCTTCAAGTTCATTTTCATTCGCTTTCGTCTCTTTTGATCTCTTGAATGGATCTCTGAGGTCAGATGCGGCGTTTGAGGGGATATGTCATGAGTGGTTTGATTTTCAGGACGCTCTGACGAAGGCGAGGACGCCGAAGCGTCAGCATCAATAAAGATCATACCATCTTGGGCAACGCTTGAACACAAAATCAATATTAAGAATCGTCGATTGTTCACCGCACGTACTGCTCAAACGCTACGGATTACGCGCGGCGCGGCTGGATTGTCGCGAGAACACGATTTGTACAATGGCAAATTTGTAATGGAGCAAGCTAAGTCGCGGCGCATGCTCCGCAGTAGGTCCAGTCCGTGCGGTCAACGAATCAACTATTTACAGCTATTTTTCGCAAGTATCTAAATATCTGTAGGAGTATCGCCATAACGTTCCGCGCTATCCATGCGAGGAACTCGCCGTGACGAACTAGCGAGAAGTACGGGGCTTTTGCAGATTATACTCAGTACCACACAAGGTCGATGGCTTTCCGTCCTACCTCCAGGGAGTGGTCGGGGATAATCGGGGTGGCGATGGCTGCCTGGTCGCGAGACCCTGGCGGGTTCGGCCTCTCCACCCCCAAATCGTTTAAGCTGGGACTCGCTCGCTATGAACGTTCCATCTCGACCTCCCTGCCTATATTTGGGAACACTCGAAAGAGTCGACAGTGCGTCATTCGAAAATAAGGGGAGGGGGGGGAGAGGTTTCGAAAACAAAAGGGATGGAGATGCTGTCGTACATACGGAGAAGATGGTGGTCGAAGGAGTGAGGCAAGCAGGGCAATGGAGGGGGGGGGGGGTGGGTTCAAAGAAGATGGTGTCCTTCGAAATGAATACGGATTTACTTCAGCAGAAAAAAAGTGCAAAAAACGCATATAGAGAAGAGGCTCATTAAGTCACAAACCTCCTTCCAAAATCAGAGAATCATGATATTCCACAGTGAAAATGATAATTAAAATTGTGATAAATGAGTGAACATTTAGAGTACAAGTGTTCCGTAAGTTTACTTAGAAAAAATGAATTTTTTCGTGGATGAAATCCCTTTTCAAGACTCTAGCACTGCCTGTTTTGCAAATAGAGAACAAATCACCTATTTTTTTTCTATTTTTTTATTTTTTTCTTGATTTTAGGTGTAGAAGCTTTTTTACAGTCTGCCCCAATTGAGATCAGGCCGATCGACGGCTGAATTTGCGCTTCCGCAGCGCTAGAAATTTGCGCTGCGTACGCGTGCTGTCGCAGAGAGCGAAGAAATTTAGAAGAGAGCAGACTAGCTAGTCGTAGCCATGACGCAATACCTCGCGACGCGGACTCCCGCCATGCCAATTTTGGCCTGATTGGGATTGGAGCAGCTGTATATCCGGATGTCCGGGCTAAGTTGTTGACGTGAACATGAGACCCCTTCCTTGTTTGTCTTCCTCAGAATGAGGAAATAATAAGCTTTTCTCGTAAATGGGTATATGTATACTCAAATTCGGCAAATGAGGCACCTATCATCATAACTTATAATAACGGGTTAAGGGTGTTTACGTGACTTTGTGTGTGTGTGTGTGTCTGTCTGTCTGTCTGTAACGAAATTCATACAGCGGGTTCCAGCCAACATCCAGAGCCCATATTTTGCATAGCGCATGCTACCAATGTAGAACTCCACCATGCAAAAGCACGAATGGATTTGCTGGGTGGGCCCCTCAGAATTTGCGCGCCAAACGGATCCACTTGGCTTCTGGCCCGCAAAATTGGGTCCTTATCAACGCTTTTTTGCAAAGCCGTGGATGTGTTTAGCAGGCTGATGTGTAAGTCATGGACTTTAGACCAAAAAGTGACCAGAGGTTTGCTACTTTACGAAAACGACGCCAAAAGAAGTGTTCGCGTAAATGGTCAATCGGCCGTGGATTTACCTGAGTATTTGAGAAGATTTTGCATAGAGATGTAGCTCACGGCAACTATTGTCTTCATGGCGACTACCAAGCCAAAAAAGTTTCAAAACCTATTCAAACTTGCATTTGTTCTTTTGCGAAAAGTTACATCCACGCGAAATCACCGATCTTACATAAAAAAGCTTTTAGAATGAATAGTTGTTTACATTTTATTCGCGATAGTCAGCATTGCGCGATGAGTTTTAAAGCCATTAGTAGGAGAGAAAAAGTAAGGCATATAGAGTAGAACCAGTGCGAGCCTCTGCGAAGCAGAGGTGACGCACTGGTAACTTATAATAACGGGCTAAGGTTGTTTACGTGTGTGTGTGTGTGTGTGTGTGTGTGTGTGTGTGTGTGTGTGTGTGTGTGTGTGTGTGTGTGTGTGTGTGTGTGTGTGTGTGTGTGTGTGTGTGTGTGTGTGTGTGTGTGTGTGTGTGTGTGTGTGTGTGTGTGTGTGTGTGTGTGTGTGTGTGTGTGTGTGTGTGTGTGTGTGTGTGTGTGTGTGTGTGTGTGTGTGTGTGTGTGTGTGTGTGTGTGTGTGTGTGTGTGTGTGTGTGTGTGTGTGTGTGTGTGTGTGTGTGTGTGTGTGTGTGTGTGTGTGTGTGTGTGTGTGTGTGTGTGTGTGTGTGTGTGTGTGTGTGTGTGTGTGTGTGTGTGTGTGTGTGTGTGTGTGTGTGTGTGTGTGTGTGTGTGTGTGTGTGTGTGTGTGTGTGTGTGTGTGTGTGTGTGTGTGTGTGTGTGTGTGTGTGTGTGTGTGAATATAGAAGTTCTAGAAAGTCCAATTTAGTTCTGACATAGCTTAGAGGCGTAAACAGATTTGTGGGGCTGATATCGGGGAAGATAGTGGGTGACCGCGGCCTTTCAATATCTGACATATGCCATGACATTCGTTCTGAAACGCCGATTTCAAAACTGTGTTCGTTATCTGCGGTATTACTAGTCAGGAAAACCATCTCTTGCATCTGAGATGTTTGCACAAAGCACGTGTGTGGGTGCTAAAGCTGTGAAATATTTTAGCTGAAAGCGATGTTCATTATTGCACAACGGATGCCAGTTTGATGTCCGATTGTGCGAACATTGCGTTCGCTTTCCCAATCAATATTTCCTCTAAGAAAAACTTTCTGCAGATAATGAACATAGTTTCAAGATCAGGGTTTCAAGGCGAGCGAACTGTATAACATATCTTAAAAGGTCACTCCCTGAGGAGGTATAATTTGTGCTGCGTCTTTTCAGCACTATGTCGTGGCTAAGAACTGGTCAGTGATGTCTTAAAAATATGTAAAGGCTCTAGACTGCTTTTGAAACTGTAAGATGTATGTCGTGTACATAGTCAAAGTCCAGTTCTAAGCGATTTGTGAGGGCACTAACGAGCATCTTTGCTGATTTCAGGGCCTGGTCATTCATGTTGAGGGGTTCCTGCTAGTAACTCAGAAGTTTGCAAAAAAATTCACAACTAGGTCATTTTTTGCTTTTCAAAGTCTTCGGTTCAAATCCGTGTTGACATACTTCTGGATTCATATTCATACTATATTCATCAATCTTGCATATGCAAAAAATCGTTCTTATGTAGAGAGAGAATTTATACAATTTTTGTTGAGCACTTCTTGCAGCCAGTGAGTGCAAGCGTCAAGAGTTGTGATCATGTACTTCTTGCGATAACTCACGCCGTCTACATTTGGTGAACATGTGAGCAAACTGCAGTATATAAAACACTTAAGAATAAAACGTCTACAAAGTATCAGAAACGAAAACTTCAAAACACAAATAAATACAGAAAACATGTTTTGATTAACGATTTAGAATCAAAAGAAGACTATGGGAGCACTGGCGTTCACGCATCCTAGACTACTGCGGTCACGGAGTCATTCTTCCTTTCCTCTCTAATTCTACACGCCGAAAAACAAGTCATTTTTTCACCACTCACTAGCAAAAATCCCTCAAAAATCATTGTTCATTCACATAAGTTCTCCAGAAATTTTCCTATATGTCCTACTAGCAAAGTCCGCTTGATGATTTGAGTGCCTTGTCCATACATGTACTTGCAAACAATCACTTTCTTATATCATATAACAAGAAATTCTTAAAGAAAAAAGAGCATGGCATTCCAAATATGCTTATCAACGACAGCTCTACACAAACGCCGTCAGACTGCAGTCTGGCTCATCTCACGCGAGAGAACGTTGACGGCGTGGTAAACTGATATACGCAGCTCGTGACAAGGTTGCCACCGGTGCACAACAGTCGTCAGCTGTTCCAGGGAATGGCCGAATTGGGCTCTAGCGGCTGGAAGTACCACAGGATGCCTACCATAGAGATGAGTATCGCGTAGTCGCGCTGGCTTTCAAAACCAAACGGCATGGCCCAAACCTGATCTCCCTGCAAATTTTGTGAAGACTCGGTAGAGTCAACAGTTTCCCACTTTTCTATGCCTACTTTGTGATGAACAAAGATGAAGTGGCGAAAATAAAAAAAAGAGAAGGGAAGAAGAATGTATATATTTTGAGTTAGGCAACATGCATTACTAATACTCTTACCCTAAATCCTTACATTAAGTCCGCCTATCAGATAAGTCCACCCATCAGATAATTCCGCATAAGTACGCATCAGATAAGTCTGCTTTTTTGACAAGGAAAGCGATGAAAATGCACCCTCGCGCCGCCAAGAGTCCTGCAGATAATTCCGCTTTTTTTTTCAGATGAAAACAAGAAGGATGCGCAATTGCGCTGCCTTTCTGGTCTCAAAATGAAACAAAGCAACAGATTCTTATTCAGGTTCCATTCCAGGTTCATCATTATCAAAAACGTGGCTGACCGACGCTGGTTCTTCGTCTAACGACTAAATTCTTTTTCTTCATAAATGATTTGCACCACGAAGCCGATGCCTTGAAGTACTGCCGGCCAGATTCCTGCGCTAGCTGCAATGCCTTCGCTCGAATGTCCTTGACAAGCACTGCTCTGTTTGCTTCTCGCCTCTGTACAGTGCATGCATAGACAGCTTCCTCGATTTCCTCTACCTTTTGCTTCGCATAACGGTTGGCGCGTTTCCTCAGTGGCATATCCTCCAAATTCTCCTTATCGGCCTTCCATCTTCGAATCAGACGTGCAGAGACTTCGCAATGAGCAGCTGCAGCCGATGTTTCATGTTCCAAGGAATATTCTATAGCGTTGAGCTTGAAAAGCGCGGTGTAGGACTTCCTTCTAGTAGCCAGTGAGATCCGAGACACCTGAACAGCTTGAGTCACAGCATGTGAGACTATGACGGAAATATATGGCTCTGCGTGATTGCAAACTTTGCTGAGTTAGCGGTCATTGCACACTGAAATCACGCGGATTCTTATAAATTTGCGCTAATCATCCAAAGGTTTACTCTTTTGCAAGAAAAAGCATGCGGTATCAAATTTGAATACACTGTCTTTAGTCTTGGATGTACAGGCTTAATGAAACAACAATTGAGAAAAAAACAAAGAAGCCTAATGCTTTGCTAGGGTTGAGCATTCACAAACTATCATTCTTCTGTTCAATAAAGCATTTGGCAAAAGCCTTATAGCGTGGGTCAACAGAGACTAGGTTCAGACCATGTAAACAATACAGGAAGCAAAAAGTATAGGCAGCCAGGTTCAAAGTTGTAGCCTGTACAGGTTCGAGAGATGTTTTGAAAACATTGTCGCTTCCGAAACGATAAGAAGAATGATAAGATGAGATGATTTCAATGATATAGTGATGAAACCTATTATAATTTTGCCGGCAGAAATATTTCATATGTACAAGCACTGTCATATCTAGAAAAAGAACTCACCTATCCAGCATATGTGATGACGAATCCGCGACGATACTATCAGCAAGTAGACTGTACGACTTGTCGAATCCTTGGGCTCTTTCTTTCATGAGATATCGCGGCCTTGTTTGAATCTACACCGGCAAACTACGCGGGCTGTCGCGCGCGTCTATGCTCCTAGGTCGCGCTTGCTCATGTTCAGGGCGGACTTATCTGATGCGGTTTGATGAGAGGACTTATCTGCAAGGACCTTTGGCGGCGCAGAGGGCGATTTTTCGTCGATTTTTCGTGTCAAAACCAGACAAGTCTGGACTTATTGTACGGATTTTAGGGTAGTATACTTTAAAACATTCAACGAATTACTTACTCTTTGAACGAAATATGGACTTTAAAAAGGACTGCATGATCCTTCCACCTCTGCAAGGTGCGGGCAGGCGTCAACTGCGCCATTTGACTGGTTTGTGTCATAAAATTTTGAGCAATCTGGCAGTAATGCGGTCTTTCTTAATCGATACAGCTTCGTGCAATTGTGCTGTTCTGATGTTCATCTGGCGCTCTCTTTGTGAGAGAGACGTTTGCGGTCTAGCAAGCTAGTATACGGGGCTTGTGACAAGGCTGCACCCAGTGCAAAACAGGGAGCGACGTTCGTCTCATTTTCAGGGAACGGTCGAGATCCCGGGTGGGCTCGAGGGCCCTCCCATCCATCGCAAATACCCCACCCAGGTGGGCCAGTCCGAGCCATCCTTGTCGAGCCTGGCTCGCGATGGAAGAATCGGCAAGGCTCAACCTCCCTGCCTATTTTTGCAAAGACTCAAAAGAGTCGACAATCTGTGTGAAGAAAGAATCGTTGCCTGAAACAACTATATACTATCTCACATCGGTCTAAAAAGGCAAAGTAGGATAAAAACGAGAAGGGAAAAGATTTCTTTATTGCGAGGATGAACAATTTGCTTTTTGGAAAATTTCGTAAGTTACGTCAGCACCGTCAGCACCGTCAGCATATAATCTTTCTCTGGCGATGCTTGAGTTGAGAGTGACATAAAGCGATAGTTCAAATTGTAGACAGTTAACGGAAACAGATTTATCTTAACTGATTCTCTGTAGTATTTGACCCACTAGAATATAGCAAGATTATACGACAGTGAAATTGTAGGAGATGTACCATATTATGTGCTACGCACTGATAGATGTAATCGTATAGGCGGCGTTATTTGCTGTATAGCCAAAAGCACCATTTTAGTGAAGTCATGTTTTTCTGATACTAGTACTATGTCGGGTGTTCTTTGCGTTGACATATCGTCTCCGCAGAAGCCTACTTGTTTGCGATTTTCCGCAACTATCGGGCGCCTAAAAGCACGATCTCCAGTGATGAAGTCTTATTTAACTACAATACCGATCATAACTCGTCAAAAAAGTCGCCGGAGTGCGGCGCACTCCACCACACTCCGCCGCACTCCGGCGCACTGCGCCGCACTCCGCCACACTCCAACGCACTCTAGCGCACTCCGCCGGAGTCCGGCGACTTTTTTGACGAATTATGAGCGGTATTGTATGTAGAGCAGTCTGTTATATCCCCCTTGTTCTTCCACACTGGCATCGTTGCGCTCTTGTAACAATCGTTGGGCATCTTCTTGCATTCTACAATACCACTCACATAACTTGCAAAATTTCCGTGAATGTCGCGAAATTCCGAAAATTCCGCGAACTTTCCGGAATTTCGCGAAACTCCTGAAAGTTCGCGAAATTCCAGGAATTTCGCGGAATTTTCGGAATTTTGCGACATTCAGGGAAATTTTGCACATTCTGTGAGCGGTATTGTACTCGACGTGCTAACAACATTTCTTACATTGTTTTGCTGCTGGTGGCACATTGTAGGATAGAATATCTGCCAAATTACACGACTTTCGAATTTGAAAGAGAATTCATGAGAAGGCGATTTTGTAGCATCATAATCTGACGAACAATTCAAATAAAGATCTGTGCTAAGCATGGTCCGATAGAGCCTAATACCTATCCAAGGAGCTTATTTTATCTCTAATCTTGGTAGAAGCTAATTGGAGTGCGTGAACTACAGAAGAATGGATGTTTTTGGAGCGCAATCACTCCAAAAGCATTTAGAGCCATCTGAAAAAAGTAAAGATCCTGTTTTTGAACTGCACTGGGTTCAGTGTGTAGCGCATGTTTCAGACTTTGTTACTGTAACTCTACAAAAAATTTGGACTTGAAAGATTGCACTCGCGAATGAAAAATGGACCTTTGTTTGAGGTGTTCGTATAATTATGAACCGCTCAAAATTCGCATTAGGCGCAAAAACAAGTACTCTGCGTTGATACCACTGCT